>JAJGQD010000030.1:377500-977500 GCA_020882685.1 Aphelinus atriplicis
TTATTATGCCATTGTTCGAAACTTGCGGATTGTTAAAAACCTATTATATTCTACCTTGAAAAGGCGAGAATCTTACATTTTCCAATGTGTGCCCAGTGAAAGCGTAAAAGTTATACATGTAATTAATTTAGTAAATATTTGTTTTTATTTAGTAATTAAGGACCAGAAATCACATTTTATCGCAGAACCTGTAAATATGTTAGAAGACGAATAGATAATTATAACAGTGTACTTAACTTGTAATTAAAAAAGTTTAATTATTCTCCAAGAACTCTACTAGAAACCTGTATTGTACTGTACTGTATTGCATATATGTACAGTATACAATAAATCATCTTAAAAACTATAATAATCTATCTGTGTTGTGTCTGTTGATATTTGTAGTATAAAAGTTTCACTCAAAAATCGTGGGATTTACATCATGAAAAATTAAATGATTTATCCACGAATCTCACAGTAGAGTATTTCATGAGAAAAATTCCAAGAAATCCTACGATTTTTTGTTTCTTCCAGAGGTTATCCTCACAAGGAGATGTACCCATAAATACCACGATTCATAAAAAATTTTATTTAATTTTATTTAGTCATTTTGAATGGAAAACTCCAATGATTTATCTAGGAAATTCCCAGTAAACCACAAGTAAGATCTTATAAATATTAGATTCCCATTGAAATCCTAAGATCTTACAGAAGTAATGTTTCATTGGAAAATCATGGCACCTGGCCATTATCCTCATATAAAAAAGTGATGGGGGTCAAAGTGAAGCCAGTTAACTCGTGTTTTGATTGGTGTAGACCTAATCACGTGACGAGTCAAGTAAAATATAGATATAGATGTAGGTAGTGAATGCAGGGAAGCGAAAAACAAAAGAAGAATAAATTTTGAGGCTTATAAATATTAAATTCCCATTGAAATCCTAAGATCTTACAGAAGTAATCTTTCATTGGAAAGTCATGGCACCTGGCCATTAAACAGGAATTAACAAGGAAACTGCCATATCAAATGCCATTGTTTTGCAATGAAAAAATTTTCCATAGTTTTCCAAGGAAATAATTTCCACGCGGGTGTGCATTACACGTACACCTTATAACACACTAGGCAGTGCATAGATATCATATAATTTTTTTAATATCAACAAGAAAATGTTGAAGTTTACTAAACATGGGGAATATTCATGAATATTGGACTCATGAAATCCACTCATATTGTATAAACTGCATAGCTAAGGTCCAAGCAGCTATTTCCGGGTGGGCACAAACTACAACTTCAAGTTATTTACTCATGAAAATAGATAATATGAATCAATTTACTTGAAAGCATGATCACTAGATGCGCAATCTGATAACGAATCCAAATATATAGAGTTTGCCTGTCCGGAAATGGGTTTGAAGCTTCCGAAGTGGCTTCGTATGTCTAAAAGTCTATAGGTAACTCAGACGGCACGAAAAACGTTTGCGATCCGAGCGCAGCGAGGATTGCAAGTTTGCGCGTGCCGAAATAGCCTAGATGAGCGAGGTGCATATACTATTTTTCGTACCCCGCGGCAGAAAAGTACCATTCTTTGCAAACGCCAGGACGCAAAGTAGGCACTTTACTGCCGCTGGAACGAAAAATAACATTCCCGCACGAGCGCCCACTGGCTGCTCGTGGCTTCGCACAGGCTGATGAGAGAATATCTTATAGCCGACATCCATCCATTTCAACGTTGGGCAGCTGTACAAAAATGCAAGCTGTCCTCATAATTCCCGTGCCACTCGCCATGGATGCATCTCAATTAGCGTATTCTTACACTCACACATGTATATATCGTGAATGTGCGATGCGACTCGTGTCATTCTAAAATTTCAAAGAATGGGCGGGGCAAGGCTGGGCCATAACATAAGCATTTTGTTCACAAGATAGTGGAATGTCCATATCGCAAATATTGTGTAGGGGTAGTTGACGTTCTAACGGGGTTGATATCCATATTTCAGAACAAAAACGACGGTCTCTCAATTCTTCTAACCCAAAACATCTCATTAGAACATCTAAATGGGTTTCTTCAGAATCTTGAAAATTTGAACATGACGTCATACAGTGCAGGGCTGATAGGGCGCCACGACTCTCCTACATTCAATAGTCAAAAAATTACTGACTAACAACTACAACTCTTGTGACAGAGTTGAATCACATTATGCAAACCTTTCTCAAAATTGAAAATAAATAGTGTATTCAACAACACTAACATCCATTCTCATTCCAATTCACAGACTCGTCGCACTGTACCAAGCTGCTCGGGATCATAACTATGTAAAACCTAGAATGGTGAATAGTAAGATCATATTTATCCATCGTGGGCGTCATCCGTTGACTGAACAGGCAACTGATTTTGTTCCAAATGATATTTTTTCTGGACTACAAGAAGGCTTAGTGAATATCATTACTGGGCCAACTAGCTGTGGGAAAAGTACATTCATCAAGCAAACAGCTATAATTGTGTTCATGGCTCACATTGGAAGTTTTGTGCCGGCGAAAAAAGCTATAATTGGGTTGATTTCCAACATATGTACTAATATCGGTAGATGTGATAGTTCATCTATTGAATCAAGTTCCTTTCTGCAAGACATCCGACAGGTCATTTATTATTTCGTTCAACTATTACTTACTTTCTATACTGCAATGAATTCCAAAAAAGTTCATTCTACCCGTTTCAATAAAAATAAACGACAAAAGACAGATATGAACAGGGAAAAACAAATCCAATTGAAAATGTATGGGAATGATCAGATTCGATCGAATTAAAATGATCAGAACAAAATATGAATTAGTAAAACCACTTTCAAATGTTCAAGTTGCATTCTTCATACAAATCCTATTGATCGAGTAGAAATCGGAATTCAGTTTTCCATTCTTCAGCTCTTGGAAAATAATGTGGCATACATTTTTGATACCGAATTACTCCAGCGAGTAATTCGCTGGAGTAATTCGGCGTATCAGAAGGACGCTGGTTCGAATCCAGCCCGAGGAGCGTGGAATTTTTTCCTCGCAATATCACTTTGGGATAGTCCACCAAGTCCGATAGAATTGTTATTCATCGTCTACTCCGGCGAGAGTTGTCACGTACAGTTTTGAACACAGTAAAATATTTAATGGATGTAAAATGATCGATTTGAATAGATATAATCAGTGATGAACAGAAATGAACAGATTTCTCCACAAGATATTGTTTTTCAGTTAAATTTGCTGATGAAATATTTCGTTACAGAATTAGAGGGAATCCTCGTTTATGGGAAGTGAAGCCTCCGAATTATCATGACTACGTTGATATTAATGATCATTGTTGTGGATCAAACTTCGATATAACAAGTGGATGTGAATTAAATTCGGGAAAATGCCACGGTCTTATAGACGAACTTCTCTATTCATGCACAAGACTTATTCTATGGTGTTGTGCAACAAAATGGAATGTTGTCACTGTTCGAAGGAGATATAGTTTGTTTGATATACAAAATCTGCTGTGGCAAACTTCACTCCCACTTCCGCTTAACAAGCCGATGCACGCCCTTTCCCACCCCAAGTCCAACTTTATTTCAACTTATATGGAGGTATTGTCTATCAAGCTGATGATGATTTATTACAATGGAACCACTGGTGCACTCCTTTTCGGCCTTGGTATGGAGGTCACAATAACCAAAAGAAGAGACAGGAAAGCCAAGGATATCATGGTAGTACCCAAGTCAGATCTCGCGTTGATACACCATAGGGTACTCAGTCTTTTAGCTTTTTTTCACTTTGAGCCACCACATGGCCACATACTGCCTTGTATGATCTCGTTTTCTTTTTCTTAGTTCATGTTCAAGCGTTACAGCTGGTATCAGGACGGGTCTATTTTTGTTATTGTTATGACCCGCCTTTTGTTTGTTGGGGAAAGGTAGGGTGAACCTCTTTGATTTGGAAGATAGTTTAGTTTTACGAGACTGTTGAGAAAGATAAGGAACCTCTCGGCCACTTACAATAATTGATTCGTCCATTGAACAGATGGGAAATTCCTCCCCCCCTGCCCCCCGTCTGATCCTTGGCAGTGTGGCTGCGAAGACATTGATAGCGCAATAACCAATCATGGGATGCAGGATTCTCAAAAGTATGCGATGCTGTGCGCTAACACCATTTGATAATTTATTAATTTGTAATAAAATCATTGATAATGTAAGATTGGTTCGGTTTTCCCACTTGTTCAACGGACTATCTCGTGGCTGAGATGGAGGAAATTGTATCAACGAAGATCAATCTGTAGGGTGGAGAAACGCGTTCATGGAGAGCTTCGCCGCTTGTGCATTTCTTTTCGGTCACTCGTCGTGGTATCCGTGATTCAGGCGTGTCAACTAACAAAGGGCACCACAGTCTTCGGATCCTATATTTTAACCAAACCTATTTCAATGTGCTCTATGCGATATAGGTTTAGACTCATTTCAGGGATTTAAAGGTAGTTAATTACAGACTTATTTCAGGGATTTAAAGGGGCTTATTTTAGGGTAATGAGGCTTCCTGTTGGAGTTATGGATATATCAAGTTCCAGAAAATATAGGGATGATTCTCTGTCAAGTGAGGGCGAAGGAAAACTCAAAGAATGAGAATTTTTTCTGACGTCCTATATTTTCACTATAGGCTCCCATGATGTCACCTTAATTCTATTAGATTTCCATATGAGCACTGGTTAATATAGCTAATTTCCTGAGTAAATAACTTGTAGTTGGAATTCGAGCAAACCCGTCGATAGCTGTTGAAACCTTAGCCATACAATTGACATAGTATAAGTGGATTTCATTAGCGAATATTCATGAAATCCCAAGGAAGTGAACTTCAACATTTTCTTGTTGATATTCGAAAAATTCTGAGAAATTCATCTACCGCCTAGTGTGTATGTGAAAAGTGAATCTTAATACGCATCATTTCCTTGAATATATTGGTTTACCATAGAAAGTCAATAGATTTCTTCACTTTGAGACTATTCTGAATACTTTAGTAACATGATGAGCTTACTCTTGATACGTATGAGATGTTGATCCGGGTGATCGAAGACAACTTCTGCTTGATCTGGAGTAATTAATTGAGTATCATGATTGTCATGTGACCACCTATGATCTTGTACATATTGTAAGGGCAACTCAAGCCCTTAGCATGAAAATGTTCAATGATGCTAAATAATTATTGGTTGAAGGGAGCATGAAAGTATTAGTTATAAGATTGCGTACATATATGCGTCTGCACGCGCGTGACGCGGTATACGTGAATCGTCGGGTAGATTCAAAATGTATATATATAGATATATCTAAGCGTATGCGAAAAATATGATAATGTGAATGATACTGAAATGATGCGTAGAACTATGTAAAATCGAATTATGGGGACATACAGTTCGAGACGCCATTATTACGGGATCAGTAGAAAAGGAGCGAACTATCCAGATATATTTGATACACTGCAATACGAGTCAACAAATTACGCGATCTGTTAACTGCATTCGTGGCGTAGTTTATTATACAAAAATTTGATTCAAGCTAAATTCGAGACTGCATAAGTAACACTAAGATCTTTATGTGGAGATATGCCAACGAATCGTAACTCATCACGTAATAACGCAATTTGTTCATTGTTAATTATTTTTACATTATATTTTTCACAAAAACGTTACAATAGACATTCGTACTTGATCTCCAGAATCGAATACGAGTTGAAATATGAAAATCGAATTATTACATCGCGAATAAACAATGTCAACGGCTTATTGATTAATTATGTTAACCCATTAACGTCCAAAATGTCAAAATTTCTTGCACGTTTTCAGAGTGATTATTTCCTATGTAATTGGCGTTGAAAAAATTTTTGAACCACATATTCTGATGTAAAATTTCATGCTCTTTTAGAATCCGTTTCCAGAATCATGACAAATTTTACAGGAAAAGAGATATGCTCGATTGAAACATAAAAAACACCTAAATTTTCGAAAAAAAAAATTTTCAGGATTTTTTTTCGAAGTGTTACGGTGAAGATATTACCTTGCGACCGTGATCAAAGGTGATCATGGGAGTTGAAGTTTAACAGGGAATTTTTTTGTTGACCTTGAACCATCTCTTCTTTACAAAATGGCAGAAAAAACGAATTTTTTTTTTTCAATCTTCATCAATTTTTTTCTCAAAATCTATGGACTTTAGAAAAAAATTTATAAGAACAAAAATGCCTTAGAATCGCTCGAGGAATATTGTCAAATTTTTTCAGAATTTTTTGAGACATTTTTGAAAATCCCATTGCCCAAGTTTCCCGGAAAATCAAAAATTGTCTCAAAAAATTGAAGAATGTTCCTCGAGCGATTCTAAGGCATTTTTGTTTTCATGAATTTTTTTCTAAAGTCCATAGATTTTGAGAAAAAAGTTCATGAAGATTAAAAAAAAAAAATTCGTTTTTCCGCCATTTTGTAAAGAAGCGATGGTTCAAGGTCAACAAAAAAATTCCCTGTTAAACTTCAACTCCCATGATCCCCTTTGATCGCGGTTGCAAGGTGATATCTTCACCGTAACACTTCGAAAAAAAATCCTAAAAATTTTTTTTTTCAAAAATTTAGGTGTTTTTTATGTTTCAATCGAGCATATCTCTTTTCCTGTGAGTTTTATCATAATTCTGGCAACGGATTCTGAAAGAGCATGAAATTTTGGACGTTAATGGGTTAACACGAATTGTGTCGATAATTTATTATGAAATTTAAAATGGTTTGCGGATACATTACGAGAACTAATGCCTCGATTGTCTAATGTAGAGTTTTTGTTAAATATAGATGAAGATCCCAGGATATTATAAACAATTAGTTGATTGTTATAAATTATTGAACTTGACAAAAATATCTCGACATTAGGCAATTGGCGTTAGACTCGTTAGACTCAGACTGTGATAGGCGGCGAACACGCGTATGTAGCGACAATAGTTAATGCATAATTAGAGTCAACAATTTATCGAAATTAGCGAACTCCATAAAAAACGAACTATGAGAGCAAATGTAAATATCTCCATTATAGGCGAATAAGGAACCAGCATGTGAGTGCACACTGTGGCGTTTATCGGCATTCAGCAAATAAGTAAGCTGAAAAACGAGTCAACGCAATACCCTGCGAAGGTGCGTTAGACTATATAAAGGGCCGCGCGTCCTCAATCATGGTCATTCTTTCGCGAGCATCGGTAGAGCGTGTATCGGAATACGATCGTCTCCGCGCATATAACATCATGTCTTGCGAGCGACCGCGAATTCTATACTTGCGCGATTGTAACACCTTTGTAAATAATTTTCTTAGTACATAATAAATCAGTAACTTTTTTTTAATCAATTTCTTCGTAAGTTTTACCGAGTCTGAATCATATTCAATCACAAGCGCTTAACCACATGTTGGCAGTAGCGTCTTACAATCACTCACTTGCGAAGCATCTAACCTCTCGTTGGAAGTGATGCTGCATTTGAGTGCATTGCACATGCACATTAGCCGGCTGGCCTAACCACACGTTGGAAGGGACCAAGCTAGGTGACATGGCTGTTGAACCAAGCGTTGAGGTTCATTGCCCAATGCCGGTGTTTTCATGCCAAAAAGACGCTTTTTACACGTTTATATCAATAACACACATATAAACTATTGATGTGAGTGTCCTGTACTAAACCCTGCAACTTCGAACTGACGGATACAATACATGGTGATTTGAAGAGCAATGATTCATGATATAGTAAAATGAAACATTTGATATACCGTGTGTATATTTGGTGACCGTAAAAATAATGCCCAACCCGTACCTAAAAACCGATAGGTACGTTACAATCGATCTTTTTCTTTAGACCTCTACCCGAGTATGGTCTCAGATAAAGATCATAACCTTTCTTATGTGGTTTCAGATATAGACCCTTCCCCAAAGCAATGGCTTCCATTGTTTTATTATGTCTTTGGCTCTCTTCCAATTGACGTTTAGCTGCCTTGGCTCCATTAATTGCTTTTATTATTCTAGATGCACCACTCGCTAAAGCGCCAGTGGTACTTAAACCTGCAAATATTGGAATGAGAGGCAATACTCCACCAATTTTTAGAGAAACATATAAAATTCGAGGAACTTTCACACATTTTTCCCTCCAACTCTTCTCATAGCCGCTCGAGCACTTTAAAGTACTAAATTAATAATTTCTGCAGCTGATTTATCAGGTCCATCAAAATGATGAGTTTTGTAGTGGAAGAGCTCCATAAGCCTGCCCGAAGAAATTATCCACGTAGGAAATTCGATGTCCGAGGCTTGAATGAAACTTGGCAAGCTGATCTCGTAGAGATGGAACCTTATTCTCGAGGAAATGAAGGCTTTCGCTACCTATTAACAGTCATAGATGTATTCTCCAAGTATGCTTGGGCTGTTCCTGTAAAATCCAAAAGTGGTTTAGATGTAACTGCAGCCATGAAATCCATATTTGAACAAGGTCGAGTACCTAAAAACCTATAAGTTGATATGGGCAAAGAATTTTATAATAAGAATTATCAAGATCTTCTCAAAAAATACAAAATTCATATGTACTCAACTTATAGTGATCTCAAGGCATCCATATGCGAGCGATTTAATCGCACGCTGAAAACAAAAATGTGGACGCAGTTCAGTCTGGAAGGTAATTAAAAGTAGCTCAATATTTTATCCGATTTGATAATATCGTAAAATAATACAAAACATCGAAGTATTGGTATGGAACCAAAATATGTTAATTTAGCTAATCAGAAACGAGTATTGAAGAGGCTCTCATGTGAGCCTGAAACATTGGAAAAAACAAAATTTAAGGTGTCTAATAAAGTGCGAGTTAGTAGACTAAAGCAGATGTCTGAGAAAGGCTATACACCCAATTGGTCAACTGAAATATTCACAATCATTGAAGTATGCAAGACAAATCCAATTACATATCATCTGAAAGATTATAGAGATCAGCCTGTTGCAGGTGGCTTTTATGAGCAGGAGCTTCTGAAAGCGAAGAATTCAGACGCTTATTTAATTGAAGAAGTGATCCGTCAACGCGGTAATCAAGTCTACGTTGAACGGTTAGGTTCTGATGATTCACATAATAGTTGGATAAATAAGTCTGGAATATGAAAAATACTTTTCAAGTAGGAAGTGGTGAGAGCCCCTGCCTACGCTCTCTACCTATGAGGAACAACCAATCATTACTTATATGAACCTTACACCTTGAACGTATTCAAAGTGTAGAGTGCATATGTTATGTATTCTCCTCTTCTTTTTACTTCTTATTTTTTATTCAGTTTATTATCCATGCATGATACATATTGAAATATTTAAGAACTAAATTCAAGTTTATGATCGCCAAGACATGTTACAAATAATTCATATTTATTAGGTTTAATGCACATTTTACTCAATAAACTGCTATTTTCGTTCAGCGCACTGGATACTCGGTCTGGTAAGAAGACTTCAAACTTTTCATCGATGACGACGATCACTCGCAATCCGATCCTGGTGTTCACCTGCTTGAGCGCAGTCACCATAAATTGATTTCCCTCCTCCAACTCAGCTAGGCTCTTCGTAAGTAGGTAGGCATTATTAGCAATGCGGTTCAGCATGTCGAAATCCATCTCTAAGTTTTTATTCTTCAAGTATATTTAGACTTTGAGTCTCTTGCTCAAAGGTTTTCCGATTTCTAGCTCGTGTTCTGAAGAACTGAGCTTGTCTTCCGATTGTAACTACTTAAGAAAGTTGACAGGTACACTGAGAAATTGTTGAGCGCCCCCTGTCGCTACGACTTGTGTACCGAACGCGCGTACAAACTCTGGGTATATTTCTCGACCAGAGCTGTTCGCTCAAACCACCCAGAAGCGGTAGTAGCGCTACGCGCACAGTGGACAGTGGGTATACATAGTAGGGGCCGGGATCTTGAGCGCTATGCGCACCCAATATCTTTGGGTGTAAAATCATAGAGATATTACATATAGAGTAGGCAAGCTATCTGAAAACGCGTCCGCTCGGTAGAAAGAGAGAGAAGATCAAGTGTACCTTGCATCTCTCTCGCACGTCTCCGCTGATTGGCTGAGCACAGTCAGCCGGTTGAGCGAAGTGGGGAGTAAGAAGACGCACGCATATGTATATAGTCGTGGTAGCATATATATGGATAGTATAGCGTATTGACTTGTGTTGGATTTCTTTTTTCAACCACGGGTTGGTTGGGGTTGTTGATATGATTCAATGTATGTATTATGATTAATTCTCAAGCCTCAGATCACCAAGAAATAATCTTATTCCAACTAAATCTCGCCCTGGGGGTCACAACTTAAATAAAACATTCATGCTATTTATAAATAAGAGGTTGTGATGGCCGAGTGGTTAAAGCTTCTGCTTCCCGATCCGAGGATTTTGGGTTCGCGCCTGTTGACACAAGATTTTTTTTAGCGTTTTTTCATGGTTGTTGTGTTTTTTATAGTCAAATGGCAGCAATGCGTGTGGGTTGCCGATACCCAGGATATTTTTGGGTTGAAAATTTGCAACTTGACACAAAATCACCAAAGTTCACGCAGCGCATTTGAGATTTAGGAATTCACTGTCGGAGTCAATATATATTCCATAAATAGTACTGACTTGTGAATTACGATGAATATAGCTTATTTATTTAATGAAGCGAGAGAAAAAAAATCGTAGGAACAGTTAGAAAATATAGACTATTTCAAAATCAAAGGTAAAAAATGACTTTTCAAAGCGAAATCTGCTCAAATGAAATATCTGACAGACAGTTGAATAATGACCTTGGAGATAATTTTTCTGTAAAATTCAGGCAATTTGCAGAAAAAAGTGTCTCGTTGACTTTTTGCCTCAGAGGTCATTTTCAGGGTGTAAATTAAGGTTGAAAATGCCTCTGAAAATGCAAAAACAGCAAAATCAGCAACTTTGCCTATTTATGAAACAGGGTTAAAGTGCTCAAAATAATCTGAAAATTCTGGGAGTTCGGCATGATGCCCTAGAACTTAAAAAAAAATTTTGAGCCAAATCAAATTTTTTTCATGTTCGATCCCACAGAGAATTGCCCATATATAGATTTTTACTTCAGTTATAGTTTTTACCAATGCATTTTCTTTGCTCTTATCAAATTAATCAAGTGATTTTTACAATTTCTTAGTTTTATACAAAAAATTATGCTTCTATAAACTGTGTGGGAAAAATTTTCTTTATCTTTTTTATTTATTTTTTTTCTATTTTGAAAGTATAATTTATTGCTATTCAAATGAAAGTATTCATTTCATCAAGAATTAATACTTCAACATCCGTACATTCAAAAATTACTGTATTAAAAAATAGAGGAGGCCTAAAGTTTGCATCTGATGACGTTTATGTTATTTGTTATAATACAGAGAAAACAATACGTCATTATACAAATTCCTTATTTATGAAAGATATTTATTTCAAAATTGTTTCTGAAACATTAAAAATATTACCGTTATCAATTTTTCAGAACAGTAGTCATTACTACGAGCAGGAACCATTGTACGATCATAGGCAGC
Source organism: Aphelinus atriplicis (assembly GCA_020882685.1). Taxonomy (NCBI): domain Eukaryota; kingdom Metazoa; phylum Arthropoda; class Insecta; order Hymenoptera; family Aphelinidae; genus Aphelinus; species Aphelinus atriplicis. Next base: position 389,042 of record JAJGQD010000030.1, read on the forward strand.
AGTTGATTTATTTGATTGTACAGAGTGATGTCGATACGCGACTTAACCCATTAAGTCCCAGATTGCAGAAATTTTATTGGTACTTTCGAGCTTAAATATTTTGATGAATAAGACGGAAGGTTTATTGCAAAATAGTTATTCCTACTATTTTCGGGTGTGCTCTACACGATACAATAGTTGAGAAGACTAAAAAAATTGATTTTCAATAAATAATTAACAAATTAAAATAAAAAATGCGATTTTTTGGAGCACTTTTTTTTTCAATCCAAAATCAGAGGAAGAAGGAATTATATTTTTACGGTCGAAAATATGCACAAGAGTGCACAAAATATTTGAACTTTGCAAATTCGTTGAGTTTTTTCGACTATGATTTTTTTCAGCAAAATGGCGGCCAAAAAACGGGAATCAATATTTTGGATTTTCATATTATCAATATTTAAAAGCATTCATTTTCATATTCGTTATATTCCTTTGAAATTCCGTATACAGGGGTTTTTAATGTCGCTGATAACGATTCTGACTTCAAATTCTCAAAGTTCTGGATCCAAGATGGCGGTTTCAAGATGGCGGCTGACGATTTTACACATTTTTAGTCGGAGAATCGTGAAAATTTGGAATAATGGGTTCTCGGGGGCGCTGATGATAAATCTGACATCAGATTTTCGATATTCTGTATCCAAGATGGCGGTTTCAAGTGGCGGCTCATGATTTTGTACATTTTTAGTCGGAGAATCGTGAAAATTTGGACTAATGGGTTCTTGGGGGCGCTCATGATAAATTTGACTTCAAATTCTCAAAATTCTGTATCCAAGATGGCGGTTTCAAGATGGCGGCTGACGATTTTCCACATTTTCAGTCGGAGAATCATGAAAATTTGTAATAATGGGTTTTCTGGGGCACTGATGATAAATGTGACATCATATTTTCAAAATTCCGTATCCAAGATGGCGGTTTCAAGATGGCGGCTCATGAAAACTAAAAATGTACAGAATCATGAGCCGCCATCTTGAAACCGCCATCTTGGATACAGAATTTCGAAAATCTGATGTCAAATTTATCATCAGCGCCCCAGAAAACCCATTAGTCCAAATTTTCATGATTCTCCGACTAAAATGTGGAAAATCGTGAGCCGCCATCTTGAAACCGCCATCTTGGATACAGAATTTTGAAAATCTGATGTCAGATTTATCATGAAGCGCCCCCGAGAACCCATTATTCCAAATTTTCACGATTCTCCGACTAAAAATGTACAAAATCGTGAGCCGCCACTTGAAACCGCCATCTTGGATCCAGAATTTTGAGAATTTGAAGTCAGAATCGTTATCATCGACATTAAAAACCCCTGTATACGGAATTTCAAAGGAATATATCGAATATGAAAATGAAAGCTTTAAAATATTGATAATATGAAAATCCAAAATATTGATTTCCGTTTTTTGGCCGCGATTTTTCTGAAAAAAATCATAGTCGAAAAAACTCAACGAATTTGCAAAGTTCAAATATTTTGTGCACTCTTGTGCATATTTTCGACCATAAAAATAAAATTCCTTCTTCCTCTGATTTTGGATTGAAAAAAAAAGTGCTCCAAAAAATCGCATTTTTTATTTTAATTTGTTAATTATTTATTGAAAATCAATTTTTTTAGTCTTTTCAACCATTGTATCGTGTAGAGCACACCCGAAAATAGTAGGAATGACTATTTTGCAATAAACCTTCCGTCTTATTCATCAAAATATTTAAGCTAGAAGGTACCAATAAAATTTCTGCAATCTGGGACTTAATGGGTTAAGCATAAAAGTGATAAATTATGCGACAATTTTCAACCCAAAAATGTCCTGGGTAATGTCCTGCTAGCTGGCGTTAGTTCTGGCTGGCTGTTTACAGCGTGTGCATGTCGCACCCTCCAGCGGTGGGGCCGCCCTGCCACGCTTCAGCTTGTTGGCTTCCGCCATGGAGTCCAGAGATGGTTAGACACGGGGAGAGAGAGAAGAAAAATACGGAAAAAAACGAAAAAGTAAGGGGGATATAGTGCGACTGCAGAATAGGCCTAATGTCGAGTCGCGAAAAATGCTGTGCGAGACCGCAGTGATGCAGGGTGGGCCGGTCGCAACGCGCGAGGAGCGAGAAGCAGAGCAGGGGAGTGGGCGGGGCGTACGGCCGCGAGTGGGGCGCGCGACTGTAGAGTCCACGCGCCGGCAGTGGGATCCGAGGGGTACGGGAAGGGGGAACGCTTAGCTGAAAAGCCGGATCATGAGCCGCGAGCCGCGAGCCGCGCGATAAGGAGCTGCTGCCACCACACGCGCTACGTCTCAATTAGCACGTGAGCCGATTCATCAGCTGAGTCGCGAGACTGTGTGGGTAGACGGAACAGATGGATGGATAGTTTTTGACACTATTTTAGAACGAAATGCCCAACACAGTCCCGCATTCACGCTTGGCAGCAGCAGAGCAGCATAGCGGGCACTGCACGAGCACAAAGATTCGCGCGACAATGCAATACACTCTCCTCACACCCACACACACACGCACACTAATTTAATTTAAGCAAGCGCAATCTATACGCGACAATGCCATACTCTCCTCACTCACACACGCACTCTTATTTAGTTTACTAGTGTGATCCAGTCACTTATGCACAAATGTGCAACACAGATAAGTTCGCTGTACGTCACCCAGCAGGAAGGAAGCAGCAAGCAGCAATAGGCAGCAGCAGAAGCAGCAGAAAGCAGCAGGAGACGTAGAGCGGCACAGTAGAGCGGGGGAGTAAGGGGAGAGCAGCGCGCTATGCCGAGGTGCCGATGCGATGGAGGGGGCAGGCTGGCGGGCCGGCGAGACTGCTTGGCGCCTTAACCTCGAAAATCCCGAGGTTTTTCTCCAGTGTTATATTGTTGCAAGCAGCGTTGTGCAATAATTATTATTACACCCAACGCAGGCTTGCAAGGTTGCGCACAAGCTCCTGAAACAAGCAAGGCCCTTGCGGGCAGTAGGAGGCAGAAAAGCTGGCTAACAGCGGAGCGAAAAAGAGGCGATGCGTGGTCGTAGCTTACCAGAGAGAGAGAGAGAGAGAGAGGGAGAGAGAGAGCTTATTGGGCGCGGACCGGCACGCCGAGCCGTTGGCGACGTGCGCGACAACTCGTCGACTCCGCGGCGAAGCGGTGCCGCACTTGTGTGGGTTTGTGTGTGGAAGAGAGATTAGATTAGATTGGTTTTATTTCCTGTACATTATGTTGGACAATATAATCAGTAGTACATACGATTACTTATATCTAACTTAACAGTATGAATCTGGTTGGCTTAGTTCGAATTACGTGAGGTATAGAAAAAGAAAAAACAAAAAAAAATGGTTTAAAAGAAATAATCTAATAATTTAATGATTTAAGAGCAGTGCAAGCTCTCCCAACGGTCGCGGGCAAAGAGGTGAAGAAATGAGAGTTTTTTGAAAACAGGGAGAGATGAGGCTTTAGTTATAATAGCGGGGAGCGAGTTCCAGAGATATGTTGCACTGACATGAAACGACCTGCGGAGGAAATCCTGGCGGTAGCTGGGAACAACCAGCTGCGGCCGATAGCCACCCCTACAGGGACGAGAACTGGTATTCATGATGAAATACTCAGCGAGATACGACGGGCTGCCATACCTGAGGATCTTATACACCATGCAGGCCATGAAATAGCTGCGCCGAGTAGATGTCATTAGCCAGTTTAGCTCCTCTCTGTAGGGAGAGATATGCTCACTCCTTCTCACCCCATAGACGTATCTTATGCCAGTGTTAATAAGCCGTTGGAGAACCAGGTTTCTCTCCCCAGAGAGATCGCAGTACACAGCAGAACAGTAGTCAATGATGGGGAAGAGGAGCGATTTGATGAGGTGACACCTGAGCTTCTGGTTCGTACTCCTCCGGAATTTATGTAGGCGGTACATTAGGGCATGGGATCTGGCAGTAATCGAAGCAACATGCTCCATCCATGAAAAGATAGAGTCGAGGATCACTCCCAAGCTCTTCACCGAAGACTCAAGTTTGATAGGCGAACCATTAATGACGAGTCGGGCCGATGCATCCGCGGGAAGCCGAGCAATGAAATGCTCGCTTCCGAAAACAATAGCCTTAGTTTTAGCCGCATTAAGGACAAGTTTGTTTGTCAGGGCCCATTGAGCGATCCTGGCGGCGACCTCCCCCAGCATGTCGAGCGTACGTAATAGGTCATCTAGGTGACAGTGGATGTAGATTTAAAGGTCGTCAGCATATAGTAAGTAGTGCACGTCAGGTCCAAAGCATAGTGAGACATCACCGATATAGAGGGCAAACAGCAAAGGGCCCAGGACAGAGCCCTGAGGTACTCCCCTACTGAGACCGCAAAAACCAGTGAAAGTCCCGTCCTCACGCCTAATACACTGCTCCCTTCCCGTCAGATATAAGGCTATCCATTTTAGCGAGTCCATTGAGAAACCAAGTTTTGAGAGTTTGCGTAGCAGCGTGGAATGGCAGACCGTGTCAAATGCCTCGCTAAAATCAAACAGGAGAAGAGCAGTCAGCATTCTCATGTCCTTGGCCCGACGGACGTCGTCAGTCAGTCTGAGTAAGGCAGTCTGTGTGCTGTGACCCCGTCTAAAGCCCGTCTGACGGCCATCCAGTAATCCTTCCGATTCAACAAAGGCACTGATTTGGTTAAAAGCTAGTCGCTCTAGAATTTTGCAGAGAAAATTGAGAAGAGAGATAGGGCGAAAATCACCAAGACAACTGGGAGAGGGGATCTTGTTAAGGGCGAGGACTACAGCTTTTTTCCAGCAGGAAGGAAAGTGTGATTGAGTGAGGGAGGAGTTGAAAACTTCCACTAGGATGGGAACTATGACAGGGAGTGCCTTGGAGATGAAGTTCTGAGGGAGGCCATCAGTTCCCACAGACTGTGAGTGGGCCCGACCTATGGCCAACTTCACTTCGTTTACTGTGATGTTCACAAAGTGAAATTTGGGATTATAGGTCGGTTCACCTTGCAGGAGGTCAAGTGTGTCGACCAAGTTAGGGGCTAAGGGAACAGTGGCTATCCTAGCAAAGTGAGAGTTGATCTCCTCCTCATCAAATCCCCCAAGGTTGTTAGTAGATTCAGGAACCAGTCCCAGATATCTGAGCTCTCTTCATATCTCACCACTATCAGACAGGCCTTCCAGTCTGCCCTTGTAAAAATCTAGCTTTGCATTCCTGGTATTTTCATAGAGAAGGTCACGGGCAGCTCTGTAGGCGTATAGGTCCGTGTCGAGTCGGGTTCGCTTGAACCGTCTGTAGAGTCTAGTTTTGTTGCACTCAAGGCCATCCAGGCGACTGTCGAACCACGGTTGTTTTTTGGTGTTGACCTTCAAGGTTCGGGGAGGGGCAAATTTATCAGCAGCCACCTGGAGGTACACATAGAGTTGGTCCACGTCAGTTTCAGTAGTGCGGGCCTCACCCTCAAGCCACGCCCAGTCGCGTCCGGTGAGAAAGTCGCAGAGCTCTCCAGGCTTGATTGCTTTGAAGTTTCTGTAGGTGAACGTCCGTTCCTCAGGTCTTCCATCCTTTGAGTCAATGGTCGCGGTAATGAGGTCATGTCCGTCAGCGAAGGGTGTTTCAGTTTTCCAGTAGTCTATTACAGTGTCCAGCGCATCAACTATGCAGAGTTCGAGCCAGGTATCTGCATTGTTACGGTGAAAAGTAGCACCATGGGGCACGAGACGGAGTGATTCCTGCGCAAGTAGGGCTCTGAGGAAGAGAGCATCAGGCGAGTTCGACAGCTGGTTCGCATTAAAGTCACCTAACAGTACCTTGGTGCTATAGTCTGGTAGGTGAAGAGTGAGCTTGGGGATGAGGTCGGTCCCAACCCTGAATGGAGCATGAGGCGGCCTATACACTACACCAGCAAAGAAAGTGTCATATTTCGAATTCATTTCGCAAAAGAGGAACTCCGGAAGAGCCCTACCATCAGCCCAGTCATGTGTGGAGGTACAGAGTACCGTCGCGGTTAGGGTGCGATGGACATACATCGCTACACCCCTGCCTCTCGTACTACGATCATGTCTGAGGAGAGAATAGCCCTCCAAGGTGACTTCAGGGTCATTATTCAGAACATGTGGGCCAAGCTTAGTTTCAGATACGGCTTTGAGGTGAATGAGAGGTTGCGATAGCAGAAAGCGTCTGATGTCCTGTATGTGCGCTCTGATCGAGTTAGCATTAAGGTGGCAGACTCTCAGGCCGTCCACAGCGCCCACAGGTTCCGCCCGAGCAGAATATGGCAGTGCACGCAAGTTAGGTACAGCAGGGATGAAAGAGCAAGTGAGAGAGATGTTGCACTGTTCTTGTACAGTAAAGTTGTTAGAGACTATTGTGCCAGACGGGCTCAAAAACTATCCACATCCTCCGGAGAGCCGATGAGTACCGGCGCCTCCCCCCTACGTCTAACGAAAACCTTGCCATCCATGTGAAACACACTCGGTCTAGGCACGAGATTACGCGTTTTGAGGCGCGTGGTCTGATATAGCTTGAACACATGCGATGGAAGGAACTCGTTGACGTTGATGAAGTCGGGGGGATGGGGCGATTTGGCACCAGCTCTCCGGAGTAATGTCGGGTCCATCGCCGTGGTATGAACCTTGCGCAAGCTGATTTTCCTCTTGATAATCACACGGACAAGGGCAGGAGAAATCAGGGTCACAACGATCGTTGTGCGGCTGGGGGTCGAAGGTGGAATGGTTGCAATGGTTGAGGTGGCGGTGGGAGTTGCAGCTCCCACTAAGGCTCCAGCAGTTGTAGGGACGGTGGGGAGCGTTGACGATGGGCCAGGGCGATCAGAAGAGCCACGCGGCCTAAGTATTCGCGCCGATATGACGTCATGCTGCTGAAGCTCGTCGTAGATGGAGCGCAGTGCAGCAAAGGCCAACTTGCGCAAGTCGGTGGCGGGGTCAGGAGAGAGCCCAGTTAGCACTATATCAGCTGAGACCGATTTGGCCGCCACCGAGAGCGACTGGACCCTCGCGGCGAGTGCGGCATTCATAGAGTGAAGCTGCTGAAAACGAGCCTCATCAGCAGGAGCGGTCGGCACAGCGCAAGCCTGGATGTGAGCATCCAATTTACGCGTCAGTGCGTTATGCTGTTCTGCAAGCGACGTTACCTCAGACTCAATCCGCTCAACCCTCCCGACCAACGAGGGGATGTCGTCCAGTACCGCAAGCTTGGAGGTTAGGGCATCAAACCTGGCGTTGAGTCCAGAGCCGATGCCGTCCATCCTGCTTAGCAGCATGGAGACAGAGTCCCCCATCGACGAAGAGGTCGAGAGGTACGAGTCTGTGCACCCAGAGTTGGCAGAGGCAGGACGTGAGTCAGGGAGGGGTACGGGGCGCGTCAACCCACCAGGCGACTCAAGGGATGCCCGCAGGCAGGTCTCGCACAGCGTCGCATCCTCGTCCTTAATGCGAGTCTCCGTAAGGCCCCCACACTTAGAGTGGAATGACACGCGGCACATCATGCAGGCATACACGTATGCATTGGTTCTGGCGGGCTGTTTACAGCGTGTGCATGTCGCACCCTCCAGTGGTGGGGCCGCCCTGCCACGCTTCAGCTTATTGGCTTCAGCCATGAAGTCCACAGATGCTTAGACACGGGGAGAGAGAAAAAAAAAGAAAAAAAGCGAAAAAGCGAGAGGGATATAGTGCGACTGCAGAATAGGCCTTATGTCGAGTAGCGAAAATGCTGTGCGAGACCGCAGCGATGCAGAATGGGCCGGTCGCAACGCGCGAGAAGCGAGAAGCGGAGTGGGGGAGTGGGCGGGGCGTACAGCCGCGACTGTAGAGTCCACGCGCCGGCTGTGGGATCCGAGGGGGACGGGACGCGGGAGCGCTCAGCTGAGGAGCCGGATCGAGAGCCGCGAGCCGCGAGTCGCGCGATAAGGAGCTGCTGCCACCACACGTGCTACGACTTAATTAGCGTGTGAGACAATTCATCAGCTGAGTCGCGAGACTGTGTGGGTAGACGGAATAGATGGATTGTGTTTGCAACTACAGAATTAGCAATATTTTAGAGTAAAATGCCCAACAGTCTCGCACTCACGTTTGGCAGCAGCACAGCAGTAGAGCGGGCACTGCACAAGCGCAACATACACGCGCACAACAATACAATACACGCTCCTCACACCCACACACACACGCACACTTATTTAATTTACTAGTGTAATCCAGTCACTTATGCACAGATGTGCAGCACAGATAAGTTCACTGTACGTCACCCAGCAGCAAGAAAGCAGTAAGCAGCAAAAGGCAGCAGCAGAAGCAGCAGAAAGCAGCAGGGGACGTAGAGTGGCACAGTAGAGCGGGGGAGTAAGGGGAGAGCAACGCGCTATGCCGAGGTGCCGATGCGATGGAGGGGGCAGGCTGGCGGGCCGGCGAGACTGCTTGGCGCCTTAACCTCGAATATCCCGAGGTTTTTCTCCAGAGTTTTGTTGTTGCAGGCAGCGTTGTGCAATAATTATTATTACACCTAACGCAGGCTTGTAAGGTTGCGCACAAGCTCCTGAAACAAGCAAGGCCCTTACGGGCAGTAGGAGGCAGAAAAGCTGGCTAATAGCGGAGCGAGAAAGAAAGGCGTGCGTGGTCGTAGCTTACCAGAGAGAGAGAGACAGAGAGCTTTTGGACCCGGACCTGCAAGCCGAGCCGTTGGCAACGTGCACGGCGACTCGTCGTCTCGGCGGCGCGGCGGTGCCACTCGCGCGTGTGTGTGGGTTAGAGAGAGAGAGAGCTTTTGCGCGTAGAGCAGACGGCCGCTGAGGTGTCGGCCATATTTGGCTGGGTGTTAGTGGTGGCTTCGCTGTACCTCGGTGCCGCGCACGCGCGTGTGTGAGAGAGAGAGAGAGAGCTTATTGGGCGCGGACCGGCACGCCGAGCCGTTGGTGACGAGCGCGGCGACTCGTCGACTCGGCGGCGCAGCGGTGTCGAGCGCGCGCTTGTGTGTGTGAGATAGAGATTAGATTAGATTAGATTAGATGAGTGTATTAATGTAACTTATGATGTACAATAAAATAATAGTAGAATATAGTATACATATGGTAAAAAACGAATAAAAGCAAATATATAATACAGAGTTTGACTAGGAATAGGTGAAATGGAGAGGTAAGTGTGTTCGAGTGAACGAGTGCAGTGAGGGTGCATGAAGAACAGTAAATAAATGAGGTAGATGGAATGACTTAAGCACTAAGAAAAATACCTTCGCGGTCAAAAATAAATTTAAAGATGTCGTGCTTAAACATGGCGAATGAGTCGATGGTGCGAATATGAGTGGGGAGATTGTTCTAAATGTAGGTCGAACTGATGAAGAACGAGTTCCTGTTCGACTCCAGTCTGAACGGGGGAACGACAAGGGGCCTTTGACCTTCACCCCTTACAGGCCTCTGGCTAGTGTTTAGCTGATAGCTCTTCGCAAGGTAGGTTGGCCTACCACTAGCCAGGATTTTGTAGAGAATACAAGCCGAGAACTACTCCCTACGACCAGAGCCAGTGGCCAGCCAAGCTGACGCCTGTAAGGAGTGATGTGCTCGCGCCTCTTTACACCATAGATGTATCTGATTCCCGTGTTGAGGATACGCTGAATGAGGAGATCCTGTTCATCGGAAAGGTCAGAGAGCACTAGAGAGCAGTAGTCTACCACGGGAAACAAAAGCGCCTAAATAAGGTGCTTTCTGAGCGCAAGGGTGGTGCTGCGCCTGAAATGGTGGAGGCGGTACATAAGCGAGTTGGCTTTTTGCAGATGGAAAGAACATGCAGCCTCCAATCCAGTTTGGCGTCGAGCACCACACCGAGGCTGCGTACAGAAGATTCAATTGGGACCGGGGTGCCATTTATTACTATGGAGTGGTTTTGTGCCGATTTGGAGAATTGATTGATGTAATAGCCAGTGCCAAAAACAATTGCTTTGGTTTTTTCAACATTGAGTTTGAGATGATTAAGAGCGGCCCACTCAGCGATACGAGAACCAACTCTACTTAGAGCAGCAACCGCCGCGTCAAGGTCAGACAGGTTGCACTGGAGATACACCTGAAGATCATCAGCATAGACAATATACTTGATATTAGCAGGAAAGTGTCTAACCACATCACTTATATAAAGAGCAAACAGCAGGGGGCCAAGAACTAAGCCTTGAGGGACGCCACAGTTGAAGTCGCGAAAATTAGAGCGGTCACCGTTCCGGCCCCTCACTGCCTGCCTCCTAGCGCCAAGGTAGGACTCAAGCCACCTTAGCACGCCCGACGAAAAACCTATATCAGAGAGTTTGCGTAAGAGCGTGACGTGACAGACCGTATCGAAGGCCTTGCTGAAATCAAACAGAAGCATCGCAGTCACCATCCTCCTGTCCCTGCCGCAGCGAATGTCATCAGTGAGTTTGGGTAGGGCTGTCTGTGTACTATGCCCGGCTCGGAAGCCAGACTGGAACTCATCCAGGAGATTATTTGCTTCAACATAAGCAGTGATTTGATCTGAGGCAATTCTTTTTAGTGTTTTTGACAGGAAGCTAAGCAAAGAGATAGGGCGGAAGTCGCCCAGGCATGTGGGAGAGGGCACTTTGTTAAGAGCAAGCACAAGAGATTGTTTCCAGGTACAGGGAAAAATGGACTGGGATAGCGAAAGATTAAAAATTTTGACAAGATGCGGCCCGAGGGAAGGGAGAGCCGCATGGACGAACCTCTGGGAAATTTCATCAACGCCCACCGCCTGTGACCTCTGTCTGACGATGGCCCTCTCAAGCGACTGAAGCGTGATTTCAGTAAAGTTGAAGCCGGTCGAGTGCTCTGGAAGCGCAGTGAGCAAGCGAGGGTGCTTGAGCGTCATAAGAGGTCGAGGCAAAGTGAGCATTGAGATCATCCACAGAGAAGTGCGACATGTTGCTCTCGTGATCCGGGCAGATTCCCAAATGCCTGAGCTCCTTCCAGACTTCCTTGGGGTCAGATAGGCCTCTGATCCGATCATAGTAGTAGTCGAGTCGCGCAGATTCTACAAGTCGATGGATCTCGTCACGTACCCGTCTGTAGTAGAGCAAGTCTGAGTAGCGTTTAGTACGTTTGTAGCGTCTGTAGAGTCGATTGCGTTCCTTAATAAGCTGGGAGTGCTCGTTGGTAAACCAAGGATGCCTGCGTTTCTTTCTATGTTTGACTGTTTTTAAGGGCGCAAAAGTGCCAAGTGCAGAATTTATGTGAGTATAGAGACAGTCAAAACCGTTTGAGAGTAAGTAGTCGGAGTCATCGAGGGCTGACCAATCGCAGCAAGCAAGATAATCGTTAAGGGCTATCGGATCGATTGATTTAAAATCACGATACGAGTAGTCAGACTGAATAACCTTGGGAATAGAAATATCAAGGGTGGCGCTGATCCAGTCATGCCCTGCAATGAAGGGGGTGTCAGATTTGTGGAAGTCAAGTACTGTGTCAAGTTCGTCGATGATGCAGAGATCAAGCCAGGTGTCGGCGTACTTGATCTGCGTTAAAGTCGCCAAGTATGACCTTGGAGCTGTAGTCGTGCATATACATCGCGAGGTCCTGGAAGAGGTTAGTTCCCTGCACAAGTGGAGCATGGGGTGGACGGTATACCACACCAGTAAATATTGGATTGCCTCCCCTGGGAGTGATCTCACAGAGGATGTATTCAGGAAATGTTTCGAGTGGGATCCAGATTTCTGTCGAGAGGCAGAGTATAGTGGCGGAGAGCGATTTATGGATGAATAATGCGACACCTCCTCCAGTGGTTCTGCGATCCCACCTGAACAGGGTGAAATCATCAAGAGCAATGATGTGATCCTCAATGTGGCGGCAAGTTTGGTTTCAGTCACAGCTATTACGTGGAAATGAGGGCGAGAGGCTACGAAGTGCCTGATCGCTCCAATGTGAGCACTAATAGAGTTCGCATTGAAGTGCCAGACACGGAGTCCCTCCCTCAAGGCCGTCGTGGAGTTGAGCAAGGATTAATGATGCGAGTTAGTAAATGAGAGAGAGAGAAACAGCTGGTATCTGGTGTGTGCAGTACGAGTGAGTGCGGGTCGCGCGAATCGAGTCGCGGGCCGGTTGGCAACTCACGGGAAGCGGCGTAAACGGCCGTTGGTCGGACCGCCACTATATTGGCGCGAGTCGGAGGCGGACTCGCGGCGCATCGGCACCGCGCACGCGTGCTCGCGGATTGAATATCCACCCAACACGAGGCAATTTTGGCGGATACGCGGCTAGTGGTGGCGCCGCTGTGCATTAGCGCCGCGCTGTTGGCGATCGCACGCGAGCTGGTAGACCAGCAGAGGCAATTCTCGGTAACTCCGAGAGCCGTTGGCCCACTCCCTTATGCGAGCGCGCGCTGATCGGACATTTCCGAGGACTTGCGTGTGTGCGAAGTATGTGTGTGGATTGAGGTGTGTGTGCTCGAGTATCGTCGCTTATTTCAATTCGTGTTTCCATACCCCGGTGGAAACAAGCCCGGCGAGCCCCCTCTTTCGAGATAATTTGTGAGGATCGAGAACAGGTGACGGATACAGGGCGCGAGGTTCTCTCGCTGATATATCCACGTCACAATTATTAACTATAATTCCCTTACAATTAGCCTCCAGTGCTACAAATTCTGTCACGAACTCTGCGGAAATATCTTCACCCAAAGAAATACTCTCACGACCCCACGGTAGAGTATCAGTTGTATTTGACTTCAAACACCGCTTATCATCGTGAGGACTTAGAGCTATTTTATTCATATGCTCCGTGAAAACAGCATGTTTTCTGGATCGTATTGTATTTTGATTCCGCTTCATCAACATTCCATCGAAAAGACACTTTCGGTAGTCGTCGAAAATGATTGTTTTTTTACCAACTGCTGTTTTCACTAATCTCGCTTTCTTCCATGATTCTTGGTTCTGCAAAAGAATACTATATATTTTACCACGTAATCCAATAAATTCTGTCATAATTTCACCACCACACTCATCTTTGAATAGTCCAACAACTTTAGCATTCAATTTTTCAATTACATACTCATTATTTTATGGATAATTGGATGTGTCGAACCATTCCGGATGTTCTTCAATGAATTCATAGATGTTTGATCCGCAGATTTCATAAATGAGAGTATCAGTATCAATGTATCGAAGCTTACATTTAGCCCATTTCAACATTTTTTTGTAGTGGAAATCATACATAGTGACCTTTGATACATCTAGTACACTCATTCCAATATATATTGGTTTCCTGATCATGATCTTTGACTGCTTCATCTGGATCATAACGAGCTTCTCGTCGATAACAATACAACTTTGAAAGTTAGGATCAGAAACGTATGCATCCATTCCATATCGCTTCTCTGATCTACGAACAATATTCGTATTGACTCTTTTCCTCTCATTTTCCATAGTCTTACCAAAAACTGCATTAACCATGAGCTTGAAGAAATTTTCACCGAATTCAGTTTTGGTTTCGGTCCTATTTCGCGTATTAAAAAGAACATATGGTTTCAACCAAGGACCTTGCTTGAATTTGAGTATTCTATGAACAATCACTTCGGGTCACAATCACATACTACTTCGGGTGAAAAGATGTAGTAGCCCAATAGGTTGGGTTGGGTACGGGGGGAGGGGGGGGGGGAAATAGGTAAAAAGGGAATCTGTAACAATACGATCGGACCTTGATCGTACAGATTCAAGCGATCGAATTTGATCGTGTATATATAGGTGATATTGCGAGAAAATGAATTCATGCTCCAGGGATGTGGAGAGCTGCCGTCTTCCTGGTGGCGTAGTGGATAACGCAACTGACCGGAGATCAGGAGGTCGCTGGTTCAAATCCAGCCCGGGGAGCGTGGAATTTTTTTCTCGCAATATCACTTTGGGATAGTCCACCAAGCCCGAATTTATTCGTCGTTTGAAATATGTGGACGTTAAAAAATAATTATTAATAATATGTATCGATTTATATTTTTATTTTAATCAATTTATCTATTCCCATGCCAGATATCATGATTGATGTGAATTACACGTTTGATAAGGCCAAAAACACCACCCAATATTGGCTGAAAGAAGCCAAATCAAGGATGCGACCAAAAAAGAATGCAGCCAAAAAATAATTTGTACCTTATCAATTATCACTACTTGACTCAAACAAACTTTAAATCCTTAGTTTTTTGGAAACCAAATATTATTTTCTTGCTATACGATTTCATATTAGTGTCAGATATTTTCAATTTATTTGAATTACATACATAAATTTCCATTGAATCTATATTTATGAATAATTTCTAATGTACTCTAGAATGTGACATTATCTACATAATAATATAAAGTTAATCCTCCCGGAAATTTAATGTAAACAAATATCAATGAAGGAGTCGACGCACATGAAAACTGATGAGATCGATCGAAAGGAAATCACCGGCGCTTTCATTTCCCGTACTTTAAAATTTGAAAAAATTGATGCGTGGGTGTTAGAAATGTAAAAATGCAGCTTGAGTTTTTTTTCTCAGCGGATAAACCATCGAGAAAAACCATGAAATAATTGTACGGTGCGAATTTGGGTCAGACTAATCGGAGGATCCTTGAAAGGGCTTTCATGTTTCATGGGTAGAACTCCAAAAATATTGATGCGTGGGCGTGGAATGCGGGAAAAACTAATGTTTAGCAAGTTGTACAAGATTGATTGATAAAAAAATCGATCAATCTGCGTCACGATGGAAATTCGAATTAGACAGATCGGTAGAGCTCATTGAGCGCTTCAATTTTTCATCGTTAAAAATTGAAATATGTTGATGCGTGGGCGTGAAGTATGTAGTTGAAAATGGATGGTTTATTTTGTGATTTTTATGCGTTCAGAAAAATACGCGAAATTATGAAATGGTGCAATTTTGAGTATGTCGGATCAGAAGAACATCGAATGGGCTTTCATATCCATGATCAATACTTTGAAAAAATTGATGCGTGGGCGTGGAATGCGGGAAAAACTGATGTTTAGCAAGTTGTACCTCATAAATCATTGAAAAAATCGATCAATCTGCGTCCCGATGGAAATTCGAATTAGACAGATCGGTAGAGCTCATTGAGCGCTTCAATTTTTCGTCGTTAAAAATTGATATATGTCGATGCGTGGGTGTGAAGTATGTAGTTGAAAATGGATGGTTTATTTTGTAATTTTTATGCGTTCAGAGAAATACGTGAAATTATGATATGGTGCGATTCCGAGTATGCCCGGTCAGAAGAACATCGAATCTTTCGCATCCATGATTGATACTTTGAAAAATTCGATACGTGGGCGTGAAATGTGAAAAAAATCATTTTTAGAAAGTTGTACAAGATTGATTGATAAAAAAGTCGATCAATCTGCGTCACGATGAAAATTCAAATTTGATAGTTTGTTAGAGCTCATTGAGCGCTTCAATTTTTCGTCGTGTAAAATTGAAATATGTCGATGCGTGGGTGTGAAATCCGTTCTTGAAAATTGGGGGTTTCCTTCGTGATTTTTATGCGTTCAGAAAAATACGTGAAACTATGAAATGATGCAATTTTGCTTACGTCGGATCAGAAGAACATCGAATGGGCTTTCATATCCATGATCAATACTTTGAAAAAATTGATGCGTGGGCGTGGAATGCGGGAAAAACTGATGTTTAGCAAGTTGTACCTCATAAATCATTGAAAAACTCAATCAATCTGGGTCCCGATGGAAATTCGAATTAGACAGATCGGTAGAGCTCATTGAGCGCTTCAATTTTTCATCGTTAAAAATTGAAATATGTTGATGCGTGGGCGTGAAGTATGTAGTTGAAAATGGATGGTTTATTTTGTGATTTTTATGCGTTCAGAAAAATACGTGAAATTATGAAATGGTGCAATTTTGAGTACGTCGGATCAGAAGAACATCGAATGGGCTTTCATATCCATGATCAATACTTTGAAAAAATTGATGCGTGGGCGTGGAATGTGAGAAAAACTAATGTTTAGCAAGTTGTACAAGATTGATTGATAAAAAAATCGATCAATCTGCGTCCCGATGGAAATTCAAATTAGACAGATCGGTAGAGCTCATTGAGCGCTTCAATTTTTCGTCGTTAAAAATTAAAATATGTTGATGCGTGGGCGTGAAGTATGTAGTTGAAAATGGATGGTTTATTTTGTGATTTTTATGCGTTCAGATAAATACGTGAAATTATGAAATGATGCAATTTCGAGCACGTCGGATCAGAAGAACATCGAATGGGCTTTTATATCCATGATCAATACTTTGAAAAAATTGATGCGTGGGCGTGGAATGTGGGAAAAACTAATGTTTAGCAAGTTGTACAAGATTGATTGATAAAAAAATCGATCAATCTGCGTCACGATGAAAATTCAAATCTGACAGTTTGTTAGAGCTCATTGAGCGCTTCAATTTTTCGTCGTGAAAAATTGAAATATGTCGATGCGTAGGCGTGAAGTACGTACTTGAAAATTGGGGATTTCCTTTGTAATTTTTATGCGTTCAGAGTAATACGTGAAATTATGATATGGTCCGATTCCGAGTATGCCCGGTCAGAAGAACATCGAATCTTTCGCATCCATTGATTGATACTTCGAAAAATTTGATACGTGGGCGTGAAATGTGAAAAAAATCATTTTTAGAAAGTTGTACAAGATTGATTGATAAAAAAAATCGATCAATCTGCGTCACGATGAAAATTCGAATTTGATAGTTTGTTAGAGCTCATTGAGCGCTTCAATTTTTCGTCGTGTAAAATTGAAATATGTCGTATGACATGATGCAATATGAAGTATGAAATGATGCAATTTCGCGTACGTCGGATCAGAAGAACATCGAATGGGATTTCATATCCATGATCAATACTTTGAAAAAATTGATGCGTGGGCGTGGAATGCGGGAAAAACTAATGTTCAGTAAGTTGTACCTCATAAATCATTGAAAAACTCGATCAATCGGCGTCCCGATGGAAATTCGAATTAGACAGATCGGTAGAGCTCATTGAGCGCTTCAAGTTTCCATCGTTAAAAATTGAAATATGCCGATGCGTTGGCGTAACATTCGTTCTTGAGAATTCGTGTTATAATTTATGATATTAATGCGTGAAAATACGTAAAAATACGTGAAATTATGATATAGTAGTAATTTTCAATGAATTATTCGAATTTCATTATGATTATAATTTTTAAAAAATAAAATTAAGCCACCCAATGTTTGCCATCTACTTTTGATGAGAATGTTGCCCGACTCTCACGACGAGGACGTATTGGTGAGGCGCATATCCATAAGCGGATTTATAGAGAGTCATATATGTAGCCGTATTATGCAGAGTAATAAGCGTTATATCATAATATCTATTCTATTTGCTGTGAAATATATAATTATTCATGTTCTTTTATTATAAATAAGCTACTGTGGTATGAATATGGAATATATTTATTCAAAATAGTTTCTTTTTTCATTGCGCCGCCGTGATATTTAGCGCGTAATCATTATTAATATGCTTGAATACGCAATAATTTCTTGATGATCATGCTGCCGTGGTATTCAGCGCATAATGTTCAAGAACATAATCAAATTGTTGAATTTCTTTTTTCATTGCACTGCCGTGATATTCAGCGCGTAATCATCATTAACATGCTCGATACGCAATATTTTCTTAATGATTTTGCTGCCGTGGTATTCAGCGCATAATGTTCATGAAAATAAGTAAATCCTTAAATTTCTTTTTCCATTGCGCTGCCGCGATATTCAGCGCATAATCTTTATTAACATGCTTGAATGCGCAATATTTTCTTAACCCATTAGCGCCTGAACGGACACTTTTCGATGCCAAAGTTCAGTGACTCACTGTACGATGTATTTTATCGGATATAATCTGGAACCACTGTCTCCTATGGTTTAAAAGGTATTCTTTCGAATAGCAGTGGTTAGAAAATTCAAAAATGAGTTTTCCTATGAGAATAGCAATTTAAAAAAAAAAGCCGAAATTCTGTGATAAAATTTTTCTTCTGAGGCATTTTTCTCAGCCTTTGCATTTTTTCACATACGGCGGCGGCGGTTCAGCTTTTAATATAGAGAGATTAACATATGAATATGGGGTAATCCACGTTTCTGAAATTCAGTCACATATACATATGCTTTTATTGTTCCCAGTAAACCGTTTTTTAATAATACGGTTTTTAAGATCTTTACTTTTTCATTAAAGACTCGCGATATCAAATCTGGCCTATCTAATGTATTCTCATAATTTTTTAAATTCTCAGTAATTTCTTTCCATTTTGGATTACATGTCATCATTAAAAATAAATCTGGTTTTCCAGAATTTTGCATTAGTGTCATAGCATCCAAGTAATTTTGCTGCATTGCACGGGGACTGCCAATGAAACTTGAAGGAAGGATTATCATTTTTCCAATGGAAACATTATCAATTCGATTATGGATTTGATCCATCAATCCCCTATACCTCTCGGTTCTTAATTTCGCCTGCTCTTTCCTCAAATAATACAAACGATTACTTTCAATTTTTGACCACATATCAACTATAAATTGTTGTGATAAAGATTTTAAATTTAAACATGGATTAAAGTCTTCCCGTATACTAATTCGGTAAGAATAGTATTGTAAAGCAGAAATGTTTTTGTATATTTTTGAATGTAAAGAACTTTTCATATAAGGTTCCCAACCTGGATCACCATACGGAAACATTAATGGATATACCATCGGATCAATATCTTTATCTAAATGATTTAATAACCGAGGTATTTTATCTTTTTCATAAATACATATACTTCTGTCTTCTGGAGGTTCACCATGTTCTCCAACATATACAACAGCAACTTCGTTACAAGCGGCTATGTTCGATTTATTGTTTTGTGTATTATCCCTTGTAAGGTACATTCTAATTTCACGAACGTTAGTGTTAGATTGATTTGCACGAGTCTTTTCATCTATTTCTATTTCGTACATCATTTTATAAGCATGAGCAAACGGATTTATTGCTCTCATGATATTATCCAATTGTTGTATTAGATTGCTCTTGAGATTTTTATTAATTTCTTGATTTAATTGATTGATTTCTTGATTGATTCGTATGTATCTATGTTTTAATGGTTGAAAATATTTGAAATTAAAAGGATTATTTGTATTCATTTTTATAATTCATTATTGTAAGTCTTATTATTGTGTATGCCCATGAAACACTCGAGCGAGCGATAGCGAGCGAGAGACTATTGCTAGTCTCAAATAATAAGCATATGTTATAATGTACAGCATTGTTTTATAATAGGAGTAATTTTCTGTCGTCAGAATAAAGCTTTCAACTTTTTTTATCGGTTAATTATTCTTCCAGAAATAGATATAGTTCTTTTGCATGAATATAGATGAAAGAAAATAATTTTGAACAATTTCAATTCGAATCGCACTGTACTGAAAATGAGTTTATTATGTCCAATTGTATTATTATTCACATTAAAAAAGAAATTCGACGGTAGAATAATGTTAGAATCAATAATCCGTTTCAAGGAAAATCAATGAAACTGCATCATTGGACCAAGTGAACATCTGGTCAAATTCCAATTTATTCGAGGATGAACAGGAGATGAAAAAGAGCCATGATAAGAACGGAAAAGGTAATGATTATGAAAAAGATGACTTTCTTATATCTTTCTTGCTATTTTTTATGTAGATGTAGACTTACAGTCAGGATTTAAATTTTATTGCACGTTATCGAACACTTCAAAAATCTGACTTTTCGTATTAAATAGGCCAGGCTCGATACCCTCAAAAGGAACGAATAAAAGACCTAAAATAGTAGCAGGGTATGAACTATAGGAAAAGAAAAGCAATTTAGTGTACTAAACAGATGGCAAAACTGAACTTGATCAGGGTCACGAAAAGCGGGTGTATTTCTAGGGATGGAAAAACAGTTTTCACGATTTCGAATAAAACTAGAGTTCCTATCGAAAAAAGTTGAGCGTAGAAGTGTTAGGTAATAAAAAGTTCTACAATTTTTGTATGTATCATTTTTTCACATAACCTCCAACTTTTCGAGGAAAATCGGAAAAACTGGTTTTTGTGTTGTTCATTTCTACACGGAGAGGAAAGATGTAGTAAAAATTACCATGTTCTTATAGTAACGCAGGGACAGACGGTCATAATAAGACTTTTTTACAAAATCTTCCAGGAAAAATTACTAAGAAAAGCAAGAAAAATTACTAGACAAGATAGAAAAAATTACTAGACAAGATAGAAAAAATTACTATGGACTATTGCAAAATTTATCACGTTGGAAATATTCCCTGTGGGCTCTGGCATGTTTAACTAGAAAAAATGGTAATTTTGCTGGTAACGAGCATGCGTGACGACTCGTCGACAGCGCCGTCTTTTAGCAAAAAAAGGCCTGGGGCTAAATTTCGCTAGGGGCCCCCTTGTAAGGGATTTGAAAATTCAATTACACTAAAAATGTCTACCTCCCTGTAAGTTACAACCTGTAAGTTGTAACTCTACTTTTCAGAATTGATATATTATATATTTCTATTACAACAAAATTATTCAATTGTCTTAAGCAATTTTATTAAAACATTTTTTTCTGCATTTGATAGCTACAAAATCATTGATTACGCTGTCGAAGTTTAGTGACCTTAGTAACTCTCTTTCTATACACAGTCTTGATAAGCTGGATAATCTCCCATCTAACATAGTAGATCTAAACATATTTTTAATTCTTTTCAAAACGGAAAAAGATCTCTCAGATTCACAATTTGCCACTGGTATGGTAATGAATATTCGGTACGCTATGTAAATATTAGGGAAAATGTCTACTATTTGACTATTTACAATCCAGTTCAAGACTTTCAGAGGATTACAAATTTGTTTATCTCTTTTTTCTTGCTCAGAAAAAATATTTGGCTTTGCGACTTTATTAAGGGCACAAACTGTTTTAACTCTATTATAAAATTAGTATCTAAGTCATCAGGATAAGTTTTAATTAAGTCTTGAGCTTTCATTTCAATTTCATGCTCATCAAGAATCGTCAATTTTGTCAAAAAATCAAATTTTGATATTATAAAGTCGTAAGCTGCACTTCTTTTTTCTAATTCAGATACAAGTCGATCAATCATAATATAAAAACTCTCAATTCTAAATTTATCTGATCCAATATGTTTTTCAACTTCAACTTGTTTGTTACTCAATTTTTTTCTAATTTTCCTTTGGCATACTCTTGAATAACAAATTCACTCAAATTTTTAGCTTGATTTTCAATTTCATTGAAATTCTCTCTTAAGTTTTTAACAAATTCTATTAATGATTTCAACATGGAACTAGCTGAAACTAAATCTACATCAACTTTTTGCAGGTAGTGACTCACACTATCAAATCTGTTGAGCACAGTATTCCAAAAAACAAGCATCACAACATTCTCTAGTTCAACTATTTTGTTCAATAGAGAAGAAGCTTCATCTCGTGTCTCCAGCTTATCATGTTCATCTTGAGCGATGAAAAGTAATGCGTTATAAACGTTATCAAAATATTCAATTAAATCTTTGACTGCATCTGCTCTACGTGACCAGCGAGTAATTGACAAACTTTTTAATTTGCCTTTTTTATCTGACTGTAATATTGCCCATCGATGTGTGGAAGCAGAGAAAAACGCGTATAAACATTGTAATAAACTGAAAAAATTTCTTGCACAAACACACTCTTTAATACTATTTTCTCCTACTAAATTTAAAGAATGAGCAATGCAAGGAATATAGAAGGCTAAACTGTTCTTGGCTTTTAAATGTGCTTGTAGTCCTTCGTACTTCCCTGACATATTACTCGCATTATCATAAGTTTGTGCTCGACAGTCAGATATTTTTATGCCGTGTGTTTGAAGTAAATCCAACACTACTTCACTCATTGATTTACCTTTGTGACTTCGAATCGGTACAAAACAAAGGAATCTCTCATATACATGGTTTTCAAAATAATAACGAACAATGATCGACAACTGATCTACATGAGAAATGTCCGGAGTCGAATCTACAACAATACCCCAGTATTTCGGTTCTCTCAATTCTAATAAAATTTTTTCTAAAACTTTGTTTGACATCAGACTAATAAATTCTTCACAGATATTTTTTGACAAATAAGATACAGTACCTTTACCTTTGTTGGCATACATATCAAAATGTTGTTTTAAAAATGAATCATACTCGGCGATTAGTTCCAAAACACCCAAATAATTACCATTTTTTGACGAACCTATTATTTCATTATCTCCACGAAATGCCAAACCTCTTTCTGCGAGAAAACGAATAACTGAAAGTATTCTTTTTAAAACTTCGGTCCAATATTTCATTTCTTGCTGCATCGAATTAACCATTGACTTATCTATGCGGTTATTTACTTGAGTGTAATGAAGAAAATCTAATTTACATTTATTGTGCTCTTTTCCACTTTCATGTCTACAAATATACTCGTCTGCTTTTTTCCAATTAGAAAATCCATGTTCGATAAAAGGATTGTTATTATCAGACGAAAATAATTTGCAAAAAAACAAAAAATATTTCCAGTAGATTCTGAATACATAATCCATGTTCGATTAACTTTTTCTCCATTACTTAATTCTCTCTGAAAATACTTCAACGAAAAGTACCTGTTTTGATTCACGTATTCACGCTTCGAATTTTCAAAAGAACATTTTTTGTTTTGAAAAAATAGAGATCCTTTACTTATATATCTAACTCTTTCACTTTGAGAAAAATTCGTTGGCCAAAAAGCTGGATCTTGGTGTATAGTATCTAAAGAGAACAATTAAGAAAAATTAACAAAAACCGTGAAAATTAATCGTATGAAAAACATATGTGTACTAAGTTTCGTGTTTATACACAACAGAGGAGCTCAAGTTTTCGATATACTCGATGACAAGTACTTATACGAAGTGATCACACTTGGGTGAAAAAACGAAATTTACGCTTAATATACTATTTTCATACTCATGCCGAAAGTACTTCGTACATGCCAGCAATAAGAAACGCGGATTGACGTGTTCACTATGAATAAATACCTGAGCTTTTTCCATGATCTAAAGCCACATTTGAAATTTCATCATTTTCGTAACAAAGAAGGTCAATTCCATCTTCGACGTCAATAGTAGCAGCGACACATTTTTCTAATTGAACGTCATTTTCTGTTATTTTGTCGTCAGTTACAATTGCATCTACTATTCCATGAGAACAGTGTTTTTCTTCATTTTTATCCAGCACAAATTCGACCGTTTCGTTATTCTGTTCAATTTCCTTGCTGCACTGACTCGTGAAAAATCTAATACTTTTGGTAACTTAGTTTTCAAATCTTCTTGTTCTTTTTTCAATTTTCTTTTCTGAGCTCCACTTGTATATCTTTTAGACATTTGGAAGGCTAATGTTTTCAGCTTAAAAGCCGAGTACAAACTGAACTTATACGCGTCGAGACTCGATCGCGGCGGCCCGATTGTTCTGGGTATTGCTTGGCGACGAGCGTAAAACATAGTCGTATATAAAAATAACCGGCGCTTTTCTCGGAATTGAATTCACAACAATGTATACACGCAGTATTATATTTTAATCACTCGCCTCCCTTCCACTAGGTGGAGTCACAGGGTGTTTAGAGTAAAATTAAACATTGGTCCGATGATGATACACCATTAGCCTCTCTCATATGTAGAGTCCCGGACCCATGTGTAATTCTTTATCGCTGCGCGTAAGGAGTAGTTTTTGTTTGCTTTTCCACGATGTGAACGATCGAGAATCGGACGCATATGACTTGAGTTGAAGTCGCCACGGGGCCCCCCTACGGTCGGGGCCCGGGGCTATAGACCCCCCAAGCCCCCCCCTAAAGACGGCGCTGCTCGTCGAGTGCCCGCGTCGACAATCGTCTGCACTCTACAGATCAGCTGGCATCCACCGACAATAACCTATAAAACGCGATTGACATACTCTCTCCGCAAATACTGATATAATCGGCTAAGTATGAATATTGCCAGGTGGAAGCTAGAATGTGACTATTCGACTTCGCCCTATATGAAAGGTGGCAGCTCGTATGATTGAGGTACACTGAGAGAAAACTTCGTAAGCTACTGCCGAAAACCCAAGCAGCTACTGCCGAAGTAGTTCAACAGTTATAGGTTAAGTTGTGTCTGCCTTGAGACCCAAGCAGTTTCTGCTTGACTGTGTTTAGTAGGCATTCTCTTACATCTGTCAAGCAGTGTTTACCGAAGGTTCGAGTAATGACTGCTCAAGTTTTTACCCAATCACATATATGCGGGGAGTCTGAAAAACTTGTTAGTGTTCTATAAGAGTGCAATCTGAGTTAAAATAGAGAATATAATTTTCTAGATAGACAATAATTTCTATAAGAGTGCAATCTGAGTTAAAGGAGAGAATATAATTTTCTAGGTAGACAATAATTTCTTATTTTAAAAATGAACTGTATGTAGGTAGATTTAATGAATTATAAGCTGAAACATTTTCATCACAAAATATATTTTGGCGTTACATACAAAGATTGATTCATGTTTGAGAGTACACATGGATGAATATCAGGCAAGTCGCAAACATTTTTTAATACTTGAGCTTTACGAGCCAATACTTCATATGCATAAATATGTTCATCAAATACAATATTAGTAAGAGGTTGAAAGAGTAAGAATACGTTTTCATTTATGATGAATATTTCTTCAACTTTCCCAAAATTGAGTAAATCATCGTCTCCCATTTCTGTTACAAAAATCATACCTATTTGAAATTCGATCCCTCTGAATTGTACCCTGTCTCCTGACAAAATACGAGTATCGTTTACATCTGGAAAGTAACATTGTTTCTTTTTCATGTCAATACTTTCAAAAACATTTATATTTACATCAGAAGGTTTCATGGTTCCAGTAATTTTCAAATAAGCTAATTGTAATTGACTCCTCAAACTTATAGTTCTGAGTAAATTCACTGAACTACTAGTTGTTGTAGCAGCTAGTTTTAATTCACGATGTTTTGACTCCATTCGCATTGCCCAATAATGAACAAGCGGTCCATTTTTCCGTAAAACTCGTACAATATGGATCATATTGTGAAACTTAAACTGCAAATGCCCATATAATTTTATGTATAAAGATAGGAACGTCGGTATTAATATTTCTAATTGTACAATATGCCCTTGAACTAAACGTGGAGACATCAAAATGTCAATAATTTTTCTGAATAGAGTATATAGTTTCCACGTTTCGTTTTCAGGCTCAACTTTGTGTCCAACTAATATTCCAAAAAATTTTGTAAAGTTAATCATTTCAGCAGATGACATCTTGAGTTTCTGATTACTTGATATACGATATTTTTTATTTCAGGAATTTTATTTGAAATGTAAGAGGTATTCTCATGAAACAGTGCTATTTGCGCGTTTAAAAATTCTAAGCTGAATAATTTTTGCTTCAAAATCAAATCATGGCAAATATTCGTCATTGTGTAATTAGCAGTGCCCTCGAACACGTCATGTATTAGATCTAAAATAATATTCTCAATGACGTGAAACCTTTCTACTTGATTGAAGACGCAATTCTCAATAATACCTGTTTCAGATGGACGTTTGGCTTGACAATCTATTTCATACGATTGTCTGGTTCTTAAAAGTTCGATGTCTTCTTCAGTCATAGTTTTAATTTTATTAATATCTGCATGGTTACAAATCCTGCATGGTTTTCCTGATCCGAAAGTTGTTACAAATCCTAAATCCTCATTCAAGCCTTTATTGTCTCCCAGTAATAAAGTAGAAAAGTAAAAATAGACTCTTTCTTTTTTATCGTTGATCTCGATTTCTAGCCCATCTTTCTTCAATGAATTCAGTTCTGCTATTAATTTAGAATAGACTTGTCTATTACCAAATTCTTTTCGATCTTTAGCGTAAAATAGAGAAACTAAGAATATATAATCAAGTTTAGCAATGATATGTGGAGGATAACAAGGAAGGCTCATAAAAACATCTCCCAAACTATTTTTTCCTGCATGCGAGCCTAAAGCATTACCTGCTTCAAAATCATCATGATACATAAACAAAGGAATGACTAAATGATTTTGAAAGTTTTTTGATTTTTCTTTCCAAAATTCAGCTTGAATAATGTTAGAAATATCACCTGTCTCGTTCTCTAAATCATGCATGTAGTTCACGAGTAATTCAAATGACCCTGGAATTTCTAATAATAATTTGAGTGTCCATTTCATAGGTGTGAACTGCGCTATGGCTGTTTTGCCAAATTTCTCTAGCTGGAACTCTTGTGGCATCATTAATAGTTTTTTCCTCTTATATAAATCAAATCTTTTGTACTCTGAATCAAAATCATTCAAAACCGTTGCATAATCTTTGAATGCATTCTTAATAATCTCAAGGGTTTGCTGATTACACTGATATTTTAACATACTTTGCTGCAGAATATAATTTTGAAGTGTTATGCTGCTGAAATTTATCAATGTTTCCATGAAAAACTGTACAAGGTTACGTGGTATTATAGGATTATTGTATAAGCTCAATGATAGAATCAACATTTCATGTTGTAAATTTATACTAGAAGACATTTTAATTTCTATTAGTTGGACTCAAAATTTTACAGTAAATAAATATAAAATAAATACAGCCTCTTGTTAACAAGATAATCTTATAAGAATAAAATTCCAACTCAACAATTGTAACACTTACAATAATAACATGGAAAATACTTAGTGAAATGAATTATGAATTACAAAGACTACAAGAAAACTAATCTAATGTAAGTGTTCAGGTTTCAGATGTTCCATTCAAAGAAAGTTTTGATTGTAGAGCGTCTATAAAACTAGAGACGATTGAATACTTTTTGGTATTTTCTACATCATTTTTGTAAATATAAAATTGCAAAAAAGTCCACACAGGTCTACATACTATTGGGAACTCAATATTTAGAGCGAAGAATGACTTGTAGCAGTAATCTACTGCATCCAAATAAGATTTGAAGTTATTTTAAAATCGATTGAGTTTACAGTCACAAAAACGTCTACACCTTCTCCGCCGTCATCCAAGAAATCCCCTATAAAAGTTATACAGGGCCCAACTGGACGTCCAGATTCAACACTGTCTGGATTCTTTAAAAATTTCAAATTCTTGGGTGGATCCAGTATTATAAATAAATGAATCTGTTATTTCTTTTGCAGTCGATCCAAACACTGTGGGTGCTTCTCCACTTTTTCTTTTGCGGACAACTTTAGCAAGCAATCTTGTGAGGCAAAGAAAAGCAACGATATAGTGCTTTTCTGCTCTTACTAATTCTTCATCTGCCCTGAGAAACTTGTTTTTTTCTTTAGCGATAGCAATTATCAATGGACTCAGTGACTTCCAAGTTTCATGTAATGTCACTCCATCTGGGTACATGAAACTATAATCAATAGACCATAAAATATGTCCGAAAGTAGAACGTAAACCTTTGTACAGTAAAAAGTAGTTCTTGTAATCTTTTTGAAAAGGTCTATTGGTATAGCTTGCTCTCCAGCGGTCCACATATTCACTCTGGGGTTCATCATTTGTCTTGATCCATTCTAGATCACTTTCTTGACTAAAAGCAGCTTGATCTTCTGATAATACATCTATTTTTGATATCAGGCCTAATCTTATGTACGTTTTTCTGAGAAGCAAGTATTTATCGTAGAAAAAACCACCAGCGCTGACAGCTTTAGTTGTTTTAGTTGCCTTTTTATATGGGTAACAAAATAGTGCTTTCACTTCTTCGATGGTTTTTGATGGAGATTTGAAGTATGGAGCTAAATCTTCAATGATTTCCAGAAATCTTGCTTGAGTTATTCTGTAAACAAAAGAGAACAAAGAGAACTTATTATAAGTTAGTAAACATTTTTGTGAGAATTCTTTATAATTTTCGCACTGGCACAAACATTTTGTATGTTATTACTTAGAATTTATACAATATTTACAAACATTTATTTTTAGGGTTATACACCTTAGATCTTTAGAAGGAAAAAAGTTATTAGAGAACATTTTTAAAATGTTTCATACTCATGTTTTTAGTTTTAGTTAGTTCCCGGAACTATAGTAAAACTCTTTTCCTCATCGAGTTACAGAGTATATAACCCTTTATGATTATGATTTTGAAGATTGAGATTAGGTAGCATAGGATAAGCTAATCAATATTGAATAAAGAAGGATAAAGTGAAGAGTAGGAAAAGGTACAACTATGATACCTGTAATTTCTAGTGAAATCAAATTCATGCTCTATGAATAAACTACTCAAGTTGTGTGTGTCTACTTTGTTAAATAATTCGAATTCTCTCAGTGCTACACGTCCTCTAGATGTGGTATCTAATAACTGTTTTACAGATAGTCTTTGAGCTGTTTAAAATTTGAAAGATTAAAATATAATGCTTAATCAATGAAGCGCATTCAATTTCAACATATGTATATATATATGGGGCGTTTCGCCTCAATCCCCCCAGCGCTGCGCGCGAGCGCCGAAACATGCCGTTTTCAACTCGTGTTTACGATGCCAAAATGTCCCTAAAAAATGATTCGATAGGTCATTTCCATGTAGTTTTTTCTCAGCTTTCCAACGGTGTAATTAGTTTTCCGGAAATTTTCCATTTTCATCCCCAAAAAATATAAAACATCGCATATCTCAAAAAGTATATTTTTAATATTTTTTTTAATGGTCTCAATCAAAAGCTGAGGATTTTTTACGTAGGAAAATATGTTTTCCAAGGAGTGGACGAATGATTTTCTCTGAGAAATAGAACGTCGAAAAGTAGACGTAGCGCTACTCCGGCGCACGGAGCGCGTGAGCGCCAATCATGCTGTTTTCAACTCTCCCCAACGATACCAAAATGCATCTGAGAAAATTATATTATGAGTCGATCCCATGTTATTTTTCCTCAGCTTTCCAATGGTGTTGTCAGTTTTCCGGAAATTTTCCATTTTCATCCCCAAAAAATAAGAAACATCGCATATCTCAAAAAGTATATTTTTAATATTTTTTTATTATATATATATTTATTATATATATATATATATAACATTTATATTATATATATATAACATCTTCCCGAAAAAAAGTGCTATACAGAGCAAAGAAAAAGTTCCTATACGAATGCGTTTAACGAAAACTTCAAAAAAGCAAAGAAAGCTGAAAAAGAGAGCAAAAATAACATGAAGTACGTGAACTATACTCTTTTTGAGATATGCGATGTTTCTTATTTTTTGGGGATGAGAATGGAAAATTTTCGGAAAACTGATAACACCATTGGAAAGCTGAGGAAAAAAGCTGAGGGATCGACTCATAATACAATCTTCTCAGATGCATTTTGGTATCGTTGGGGAGAGTTGAAAACAGCATGATTGGCGCTCACGCGCTCCGTGCGCCGGAGTAGCGCTACGTCTACTTTTCGACGTTCTATTTCTCAGAGAAAATCATTCGTCCACTCCTTGGAAAACATATTTTCCTACGTAAAAAATCCTCAGCTTTTGATTGAGACCATTAAAAAAAATATTAAAAATATACTTTTTGAGATATGCGATGTTTTATATTTTTTGGGGATGAAAATGGAAAATTTCCGGAAAACTAATTACACCGTTGGAAAGCTGAGAAAAAACTACATGGAAATGACCTATCGAATCATTTTCTCAGGGACATTTTGGCATCGTAAACACGAGTTGAAAACGGCATGTTTCGGCGCTCGCGCGCAGCGCTGGGGGGATTGAGGCGAAACGCCCCATATATATATATATATATATATATATATATATGTATATATATATATATATATATGGGGCGTTCTTTGTCAGCTCTCCGAAGCCGGCGCGCGGACGCTAAAACCTCACGTTTTTGACGCTTGTTTTCGACTCTATATGACCCATATTTAAATAATATTGGATATGCTATCAATGTAGTTTTTTCTCAGCTTTCCGATGGTGAATTTAGTTTTCCGAATTTTTCACATTTTCACAGAAAAAAAATATAAAACAGGCCATATCTCAAACCTATTTTTTTTAATTTTTTTAACTAGTCTAGATCGAAAGCTGAGGTTTTTTTACGTTTATATGGACCTTCTGGATACCTAGACTTTTTTTGTATTCGAGTAATTGAGTAGCAAACATGAGAAAATGCGCCGCGTCGGGCCGGGCCGCGCCGTGCCGCGCCGCACCGCGCTGACTCCACGCGCTCCAGCTCAAGTCTTCTGCTTACAAGAGTGCCGAAATCGGAATATATTTAATATCCATACAAGTCTCTATCAGTTGGATAAACTACTATCTAGATAGTAGATCATGTACTCATTTGGGTTATGGACTGAGATATGCGGACATTATTTCATTTCACATTCTTTGACCTCCGTTTTGGCTTTGATATTGAAGACTTTGCCATACTATGTTTCAACTGAACTATTTTTTCAGTTCGTTTTGATCTAGGAAAAATTTTATATTCCTCAGCAGATGAAATTTCTTTGACCATCAGTCTGTCATCGGAAGTTGGTATGAACCCATGAAATTGCAGAGTACCTTGTATACCAAACCAATTATCAAATCTTTCTTTCAATTTCAGTTTAGCTTGCTCATAATCATAAATTACCTCAAGAAAGAATACAAACCAAAGAAAATTTATTATAGTACCGATAGAGTGGGTCAACACTTCAAAAATCAGAAAAGTTTCTCTAATCTTATTAATCATAAGAAAGATTTTGGCATTCCCGCGGAATGGCATTTTTGTGCGACCGCACATGGGAAGGGAGCATGCGATGGAATTGGAGCTAATGTGAAACGAGGTGCTAAACGAGCAAGTTTACAACGCTCTGTAAATAATCATATTTTAACCGCAGAAGGTTTATTTGAATGGGCAAGAAATTACTGTAAAGAAACCATGGTATTTTATAGTAAAAAAGAAGATTATGAGCAAGCTAAACTGAAATTGAAAGAAAGATTTGATAATTGGTTTGATATACAACCGATGACAGACTGATAGTCAAAAAAATTTCATCTGCTGAGGAATATAAAATTTTTCCTAGATCAAAACGAACTGAAAAAGTAGTTCAGTTGAAACATAGTATGGCAAAGTCTTCAATATCAAAGCCAAAACGGAGGTCAAAGAATGTGAAATGAAATAATGTCCGCATATCTCAGTCCATAACCCAAATGAGTACATGATCTACTATCTAGATAGTACTTTATCCAACTGATAGAGACCAAAAATGAAAACCGTTAGAGACCTATATTTCCCCCCACCCTCCCCTCGCCCCCCAACCCAACCTATTGGACTACTACATCTTTTTCACCCGAAGTTGTGATGTATGGCGAACGGATAGTACATTTAGCCGTATGTTTGTATCGCGTAGGCTACCTAGATCCGGGCGCGTAGCACGCGCCAGTCTCGCCCCGTACGCGACCCGCACAGGTCACGCGTATTATTATGTATAGTTAAGCTTAATAAATATGGTATTAAAATAGACTGCTATTTACTCTTCATTGCTCTACTCTCGCACTGAACAGAAGTAGTATTTTACAAATAATTATTTTACAAATATAGGTAAAAAAGGGAATCTACAATAATGCGATCGGACCTTGATCGTGCAGATTCAGCGATCGAATTTGATTGTGTACATATGGTTGATATTGCGAGAAAATGAGTTCATGCTCCAGAGATGTGATGAGCTGCTGTCTTTCCGGTGGCATAGATGGTAGCGCAACTGACCGGAGATCAGGAGGACGCTGGTTCGAATTCCAGCCCGGGGAGCGTGGAATTTTTTTCTCGCAATATCACTTTGGGATAATCCACCAAGCCCGATTAAAACGAATTTATCCGTCGTTGGAACCTTTGCTTCGGAAGCTAGGAAATCGGTTCTAAGTCACACTCGATGACCAAGGATACTGAATTGTCATATTTGCTCCATAGCAATCGTAGTTCACTTCCCTAACAATTGCTGCAAAGGTTGGAAATGATCAATTCATCATCTATTTCCATTATTTCCGACGGCAAAGGGCACAAAATCTTCCCAATTAGCTTCTCAGCAACCGTTGCTGAGGGAAAGAGAAATTCACGTAAGTTCTGTTCCCAGTATTTTCAACTGCACAAGATACAAAATCTCCGTTCCACCCATAGCAACTATTGTTCACGTGTCTTGCAACCGTTGCAGTCTGTCTCGAAATCTGCTGCCGAAAATCTGGAATGAGACTCGCGAAAAATCTAAACCGAAAGAATATAATTGATCTAACACATGTTACTATCAATCTGAAACTAAATAAATGAACGTTTAACATGAACATAGCTGCAATCATTATCTTAGTTAGAATCGTTCGTTTAGTATTCTTCCCAATCGAACAAAAGCGAAGTTTCAAGTTTCAAGTTTTATTGTTTTAATTGTAATTTTTATTTAACTAGCTACGTCCAGACGCGCTGCGCGCGATCTACGCTTCATTCCATTATGCACGATCTCAAAACCTGTATGTAGATTTCATTCAACATCTGGCGAGAAGATTTGGTTGTTTCAACCTTAAAACTTCTTATTTTTTTTAATACTACAGTACGTGCCTAAACCTCAAAATTTTTTGTTTTTTTGTTTTTCGCTTGCCTGCATTCACTATCTATATTTTACTACACCAATCAAATCATTAGTTAACTGGCTCCCCTTTGACCCCCATCACTTTTTATATAAGGATTATGCTTATTATTGAAATTATTGATTTTCAAAGAATACACTGGGGGGTTGGCGAGCGGAGCAAGCAGGGGGGTACCTCCCTAGTCACTTTAAGTATCAGTAATAAGTCTTCAGTAACGGTGATTAGTGGTTATTAATCATCGATAGGTATTAGTTATTAGCAATCAGTGATATCAGTGGATGTGAGTAATGCATGATAGCTACAACCTAAAAGTCTCTTTCGTTCTCAACTACGACTTGACAAATCAGTTTCATTCTCTGAGCTGCACGCCTTGTTTACTTAAGGTGATCCTTCTCGCACTCATTTCTACCTGCGCATGACCTCTCAGTCTGAACGGCAATTCATAGAACTATATTACTCTCACTTCTAGTTCAGTTCTTATGTCAGATAATTTTTTTGATAATATTATGATTACTATCAAATTTCATGGGTTGACGTAGATTTAATTTCCACAGATCAGTAAAGCACTCAACTCTCAGAATAAAAACTCACTTATCATTATTGATGAATTTGGAAAAAGCACCCTCGAAACTGATGCCATATCATTATTGTCAGCCTCATTGCTGGAGTTCATGAGTCAGAGTGATGAATGTCCACACCTGTTCATTACCACACACTTCTTCGAATTGATTGAAGTAATTCCTGAGAGTACAATTATCAGTTTGCAGGTAAGCAACATCTCTCACTGATTGTATGTACTCAAGTAGAAGAAATATGGTTCTAGATGGATGTAGAATTCATGATCATGAACCATTAAGGGGGGATATACAGTTAGAACGAGAAAAAAAACTCATTTTTGAAAATCGTTTTTCAAGGGTAGTTTTTCATCAAATCTAACGAAAATTTTTGACAGTTATAAATTGATCCATGTTGTAGACAAAAATATTTTTTTAAAATTTTTTTTAACAAAATGGCGGCCGTTAGATAGCGTTGAAAAAGTACCTCTATTTTGCTTGTGCCGGCTCTCCTGGTCGCAATTTTGATCGGAAATCAAAAAATCAAAAAAATTTACATTAACTACATTCACAGTTAGTAGATGAATTATCAAAAAAAAATTAAAAAAAAATTTGCACTTTTGGCGTAATTTTTCGAAAAACTCAATTTTTTTCAATTTTTTTCCCGCCATTTTCTCACATTTTTCCATATTTAATAATAAAATATTACAATAATAATATAATAATAATTTTCGATTCATCTGATAGGTAATACTATAATAAAGAAATCCTATAAGTTTCAGCTCAATCGGATAATTAGTTTTTGAGTTATCACCGGCATAAACTCCAAAAATGCAGTTTTGAGAAAAACGCGTTGAAAGTCTCAAATTATTGGAGAAAAACACTTGGAGTTCGAATTTTGGAAAAAAGGTTTCAGGAGCATATTCTACGGGAAATTTACAAACTTTTTATGAAAAAAAAAAAAATCGAATTTTGAAAATTGAAAACTGTACATCCCCCCTTAACCCATTGACGCCCAGGATTGCAGGTTTTCATGATCATGTTTGATTGGTTGCCAACAACGCTAGGTTGATAGGAATCTAGCAAAATACCGTACCCTACTATTTTCGGGTATGCTTTTTCAGATTTTGATACTTAAGAAGCTTGAAAAATCGATCTTCACGGGAATTTTCCCAATTTTTTCCAAAATTCCACAAAATTTTAGGGTACATTTTTTGAAAAAGTAATTTTTTCGAAACCTTATGTCACTCGGATCTACTCGTTTCCATGAAAAGTCGTGCAATTTTAATATGTACTTTGAAACCCTGTATTTGCAGAAAACCGATTTTTGAAAATACTTCCAAAATGGCGGCTACAAAATTTTGAAATTTGGAATAACAACGCATCATGTGTGCAATTCTCAGACAATCCACCGATTTGGACTAAACTCTCACGTTTTTGAGGTGGCTGATTCCGAATCTGAGGTCCGATTTCCAAAAGTCAAGATGGCGGATGCAATATGGCGGACAAATTTTTCTTTTCTCAATCGATTTGGACTAAATTGTGTGCAAGTACGTTTTCAGGGTCGCTGATCACGAATCTGGAGTCAGATTCTCAAAATTTAAAATGGCGGATCCAATATGGTGGACGGAATTTTTTTTTCAACCGATTTGGACCAAATCGTGTGTTTATACGTTTTCAGGGTCGCTCATAACAAATCTGGAGTCACATTGGGAAAATAAAATCGATATACCCTGGCAAATGGTGTTCAACTGAACATTGCGAATCAATATTTAAATAGATACTTACGTAACGACTTCACAAACAAGCCTTTACGAAGAAGTTTCGTACAATGTTTTATCGAATGAGAATCCAAAATCAAGCAGCGAAGGAGTTACTTTGAGGTTAGAATGCGATAAAAGAATTTTCGCTTTGGAACAATTTCTAGTCATCTGTCTTGATACTTCTATAGCATCAAATCGAAATGTTTCTATGTTTTTAACTGTAATCAATTCAATATGCATAATTGACTGTTTCCTAGGAGCCCTCACACAAAATTTGTTAAAAATCAATTGAAATAACAACATTTCGTCCACCATATTACATCCGCAACCTTGAATTTTGCCAATGTGACTCCAGATTTGTAATCAGCGACCCTGAAAACGTATAAACACACGATTTGGTCCAAATCGGTTGAAAAAAAATTCCGTCCGCCATATTGGATCCGCCATTTTGAATTTTGAGAATCTGACTCCAGATTCGTGATCAGCGACTCTGAAAACGTACTTGCACACAATTTAGTCCAAATCGGTTGAGAAAAGAAAATTTGTCCGCCATATTCCATCCGCCATCTTGACTTTTGGAAATCGGACCTCAGATTTGGAATCAGCGACCTCAAAAACGTGAGAACTCTCAGTTTAGTCCAAATCGGTGGATTTTCTGAGAATTGCACACATGATGCGTTGTTATTCCAAATTTCAAAATATTGTAGCCGCCATTTTGGAAGTATTTTCAAAAATCGGTTTTCTGCAAATACAGGGTTTCAAAGTACATATAAAAATTGCACGACTTTCCATGAAAACGAGTAGATCCGAGTGACATAAGGTTTCGAAAAAAATTACTTTTTCAGAAAATGTACCCTAAAATTTTGTGGAATTTTGGAAAAAATTGGGAAAATTCCCGTGAAGATCGATTTTTCAAGCTTCTTAAGTATCAAAATCTGAAAGAGCATACCCGAAAATAGTAGGGTACGGTGTTTTGCTAGATTCCTATCAACCTAGCGTTGTTGGCAGCCAATCAAACATGATCATGAAAAACTGCAATCCTGGGCGTTGATGGGTTGAGAAAAAAGCAAGTTATAATCACTGAGATGCGTAACTATGTTATACCAAGGGAGTATGCAAATAAGCCTGAACTGCTGTATTGAAGGGAATAAATGTTCCTCCCCTGATTTCTCTTCTTGGATTCAAGACGATTCTCCTCGCATATCCCTTCTTGTGGCGCCCCTACAGTGAACCAGAAACTATTCACGGGTGATTTCTAAACCGATAGAGGTTGTTTTCAATGACAATAGAAATTAATACCAGGAATGTATTACATTTACTGTATCTCTTGAGGTAATGCAAGTCCAAAAATCAAAACTAATTCTTTTTAAAAGATATTACTATAGAATTTGATATTTCGCTCTTTTCTCTGGAAATGGTTTTCAAATCCCATCCATAACACACACACTTTTTTTATCAATAAGATTTTCTATAAAAAGCAAAAAATCATCTCAAAAATCTCAGAGTGAAGAACTAATAATAGTTTTTGTGTAATACCTCTCTCAGCTTCTGACCCAAGATCAACGGCCTGGAGGTAGTACACTCTGGTCCCAAAAAATATTGCTGCTTACTGGGTTAACAGTATGCTTTCCTGAAGGAGCTTTGTATGGGGAAAATAATGCTAAGAATAGATGTCTTCTGCCATCGACACATAAGCCTCAAACAGCGTTGGGCTCCCTTGGATTCCTCGGGATATCGTAGCCAACTTCAGAACGATCTTGCGACCGCCGATCGTGCAGTCGCTCATTTGTTTACGGCATAACCTTTTGAAAGCTTTCTTTAGAATGATTAAGCTCCGCGGACAACGTTCGAAAGATGATTTTCATTGTAAATATGTATATCTTTTTTATTCGTCCATTACAAAGATGATTCTACTACAAATGAATGACTTGTATTTGAAAGATGTTTTTAATAAATTTATGAATTGTGAATATTAATATACTATCAGATAATCATTAAATTTTTTATTTTTAAAATCGTAATATACTTGAAATTCACATTGGGAAATTTATTTTTTCAAGAGAACAAGTACATGATGTTTTCTAACTTTATTGGTAAACGTTTAATCAGATAAATTTTAATATAATATATATATATATATATATATATATTATATATATATATATATGTATATATATATATATAATTGCCGGCGATCCACTGGCTGATGATTTCAACCATTGTAAACTTACTATCAAGCGGATTTCAAAACTGTGAATGCCCTGGGGACCCGAAATCAGCGCGCTGATACTTTCATAAATAAATTATATATATATTGTCACTGGCTCATGCCCATTAATAACAATTGTAATTATTAATAACTAAAGGGGACACGAGAGAGAGCAATCTCGCCCGGCGCTGATGCTGGGCGAGTTCTCAGAGTCGTGGGTAGGAATTCGGGTGGTGAATCGGGGCCACAGAAACGCGCACACATAAAAGAATAATGCTTTATTAGCAATCAATAGGGGTACAAGTACTGGGGTGACGCGGCGCGGTCGAATGAGAGAGAGAGAGCAACGCGTGGAAACCAACCTTTGTGTTGCTCGCTGTACGTGAAGGACGGTGGCGTGGAGCTGTTGTCGGCGCTTGAGGAAAATGCCGGCGTTCCGGAGCCGGGGAAGCTGGCGCTGGGCACGTGGGCCTCGTCTCGGCCGTGGCGCGGGAAGGCTGCTCGTGGTGTCGGCGCTATTGCCTGACACACAGACACGGGGCACGGGGCACAGCACAGCACGTGGCGCGGTCGCACGGAGAAAATCACGGAGAAGTCGCGTAAGGGACAAGGGCCAATAGCTGCTGTCGCGCTCGCGCTTGGGCACACACTGATTATCCGCGCGCGGCACCTGTAACTGCCGCGCCGCGGTGTTGATGTCGCGATCTCTCTGTCTCTCTCGCGATCTCTGTGTCTCTCTCACTCTTACCTTATGCTTCGCCGGCGCTATGTATAAGACATCATAATGTTTGCTGGAATAGGGAGCCTCACGGTACAAAGTACCCGTGACAATATATATATATATATATATATATATATATATATATATATATATATATATATATATATATATATATATATATATATATCAAGTAATTAATAAACCATGTTTGCTCCTGGTGCTTGTGATCCACATGAAAATGATTAAAAAATACATAAATTTATTATATATTGATTTACAGAAACGTAAAAATATACCACAATTCATAGACTGGGAAGTTTATTTTGATCTATTCAGAACTATTCACATTGTTGGTTGAACATTTAATTTTTGTTTGTCTAAGATTAAACTCTATTGCAAATATAGTTTATTCTGTGATATGTAGATTGTAATTCAAACACAACACCTAATAGTGCTCCAATTTCTACGATTCGATTTTTTAAGTAGTTGATAAACTTACCGAGCAAACTTGCTCTGAAATCATTATATAATTTTTATCTGTCAGTGCTTTTCAAATAATCAAGAAACAAGGATCATGACCAAATTCACAATTTTAATTGAATATAAATATAAATTTGATCTTTGACATTCAATTTCCCGTTAATCTTATATGAATTAGGTTTGGTAGAAAATTATTATCTAAACTTGTTGCTTCGAAACTCAATGAATATGCATGCTGATGAAAAAATATAGAATCATGTTTATACCGGGGCATATTTTTTTGTTGTAGTATAAGAGCAAAGAGTACGTGAAAGCAGTTTCTATTTTTAAATTCAATAAAAACAAAAACTTTTGCTGCTACTTATCAATCATAAATCCAATGGAAATCAGAAAAGTTCGTCAATAAACCCTGATACTCTGGGTATAAGATTTCAATCTTCGAGCCTATAGCGGAGACATCCTGATGGTTCGAAACGACGAGGCCTCCGAGGGAATCGACAATTCAACCCGACCCTCGAAAGAAAACGTGTACGAGTACCGCGACACGCCTAGTGTACGAACGCCCAACGTCCGTCACAATCAGCAAATCCAGAACGACATCAATCTCCAAGAGAGGCTAGCCCACCACCGCAAGTTTAGCTCGACCCCTTCGCTCAGGAGCAATTCCAACACCTCGCTCAAGGACGCAAGGAGTGACTTCATAACGAGTTCACCCAACGGACAGCCTAGGCCGATTACTAGGGTCTACAGTCAGAACAGCCTGCCCAAAAGCAAGAGCAAAACACATCTTGTGCAGGGCGTTCCTCAGACCGCCGTCTGATCCCAACTGCACTTCCTGACTTATGGGTTCTTATCGTACTAAGATTTTTTATTGACTGGGAAAAACGCTTTTCTAAACAGATTTGCGCTGTTTTGAGCATTTTTTGAGCATTTTTTAGTAAGTGCCTACTTGCCAAGTCCTTTTTAAACATTCCACGTTCTGATTCATTAGAGTTTTCTCAACTGATCGATCAGTTTTTAAGAATTATTCTATGGTAGCTAAACTGGCTAAAGAGCTATGAAATGCACTACATCCACAGAGAATGTTATCCCAGTATTGAGTGACCCAGCAACCAATCTGAACATAGTACAATTTCATTACAAAGCATAAAAAGAATGATTACCATAACGTTGGCTGTTCAGTAGTAAAATCACTTAGATGTAGGTGAGCAAACATCTTGGAGATTAGAATTTTTATATTTTGTATTTTATTACGTATTTTTCAAGATGTTGCAAAGAAACAGAAAACAATACTAATGAATTTAAGAATTAAGTACATTTTGTATATATTTATTAGTAAAACTGAGTGACGAATTTCGGTGCGGCATAAAATGCTAGCTTATTGTAAATCCTTTCAGAAAAGATTCAAACAGCTTCCTGGCGCAAAATACTCGAGGGTGTCTAACTCGACTCATTTCATGCAAAAACTACTATATATTTGCCTAATACTTTAAATATTTGTATAGTGATTAACTTTTTGAAATCTGTAATAACAAGAGCGAACGAATATGCGTAATTATTGTTCCGTTATATCCCGTAAGATATTGATTCTCCCATTAAAAATTACTCATCGCATTTATTTTTGTACATATTTTATGATCGAATACAACTAACCACATCGACTTCGTTACTTACATTCGCGACTAGCAAGATTTAGACGCTTTTATATGTCACGGTGACATCATGTTCTCCAAAAGCAGCTATTCCAGGCATCTTCCGTACGTAATTATTATTGCTGCCCAATTAGCATTGGGATGAAAAATGGACAATTCAAACCCTGAATGCCCTGGGGACCCAAAGTCAGCGCGCCGATACTCCCATAAATGAATGATGAATATCAAGTAAATTGTAAACCACGTTTGCTCCTCGTGCCTGTGATCCACATGCTAATAATTTCCTCATCAAATATAGATCATTGAGTGGATTCCTAAACCATGAATGTCTTGGGCGCCGGCGATAGCGATCCAAGCACCCATAGTTTTCGCGTTTGATAATAACCCAAAAAAAGATTTTCCAAATCATGAATGCCTTGGGGGCCGGCAATTCACTGACTGATAATTTCAACCATTGTTAACTGACTATTAAGTGGATTTCGGAACCCTGAATGCCCTGGGGACCCAAAATCAGCGCGCTGATACTTTCATGAAAATACAAATGATAAATATCAAGTAAATTGTAAACCAAGATTGCTCCTGGTACCTGTGATCTATATAGAAATGATTTTCTCATCAAACATGAAGCATTAAGTGGCTTCCTAAACCGTAAATGCCTTTGGCGCCGGCGATTCAGGCACCCATAGTTTTCGCGTTTGATAATAACCCAAAAACGAGTTTTTTTAAACCATGAATGCCTTGGGGGCCGGCGATCCACTGGCTGATAATTTCAACCATTGTAAACTGACTAATAAGTGAAATTGAAAATCAAATAAAAGATTATTTCTCTAAGCAGAAATTTGAAATGATTATTCATTGTTCCAATTATAAATGAATCGACATCAATATGTGATCATGATTCGACAGACTGAGTCAAATAGTTCAATATTCAAGGGATAAACATTTAGTTTCCATTGACATGTTAGAAAACTCTTCAGAAATTGAAGCATACCACACATTAAAGAGATTATATACTTTCTTGTGCTTTTTACAAAAACATTGACATCGACTAGAAAGGTAAAATTTTGATCTGGGCGCGCGGGACCGATAAAAATTTCTTATTCTATGAAACGCGTTTGATTCTCCACAACTCTGAAGCTTATGCTTCGTTTGAGTATGTTTCAATCATCATGAGTGATATTATATGGGCTAAAAATAAGATCTAGTATAGCCATCTTTTGTTCAACTATTGTACAGCTGCAAAATATGCAACTCAAAGTGTGTGCTTTCTCTAAAAGCGACTGGCAGTATCGGCGGGGCTCACTCAGGTCATTCTTGCTCAGCATATACACTCATACTTCCACATATTTAATCTCAACGTGGCTTCTCGGTGCAACTCAGGTAACTTGTGAGAATGTGCGTATTTAAATTTGTGATACGCGGAAAATCGAATTTAAGTTTTGAAGCTATGGGGGCGTGGCGTCCAGGGATATAATACTCCCACCCTCGAGTCAAAACGAGGACAACTGGGTTGAAATTTGTCCAGAAAAGAAAAAAATTGATCCACTACCAGAGTTGCCGCGAGTGAATTTTCGCAAAATATAGTTAAATATAGCATGCGCACATATTTTTCATTTTTCCGCTGGATTAACTTTATTTGCCCACGTGTAAATACTTCGATATTCTTTTCAATTTCTATGCCATCTTTATTCATCTCACGAGCCGTTTACTTATCAAGTGTCCACTGAACATAAATTCGTTTAACATCTATCATCTATATAAACATATCTTATGACGCATTCTTAGATTGATTTCGATTAAAATTATTCTTTTCCCTGACTTCTCGCGTTGACTGAACTGCAAAGGTTGGCAATCTTTCTCGCTTCACGTACGTACGTTTAATTTTAATTCGGTAATAATTTCCAGAAGTAATGAAATTCCCTCTATAGTCGAATTGACAAGTATGACGAGTTTATGACATTTTTTGTGAATCATCAGTTCGATTTTTCCTTTAAAAGGCCTGCAATACAAAATTATTGCGCGAGGTGGTTGGTGGAACGACAACTATCAGCCGTTCTTTCACGTGTGGTGCTTCGTAGCTCGGTAGGCTGCTTCTACTCTCCTTCTGGCTTGGCGGTACTTTGTAAATCGATGCGCT
Source organism: Aphelinus atriplicis (assembly GCA_020882685.1). Classification (NCBI taxonomy): domain Eukaryota; kingdom Metazoa; phylum Arthropoda; class Insecta; order Hymenoptera; family Aphelinidae; genus Aphelinus; species Aphelinus atriplicis. The sequence goes on from JAJGQD010000030.1 coordinate 431,122, forward strand.
GTCAAGATGCATAGCATCTCGTGCATCGAAACATCTCCGTTCTTTTACGTGCGGTGCCTTATAGCTTGGTTGGCTGCTTTTACTCTCCTTGCTTGGCGGTACTTCGTAGATCGGTGATCTGTCAAGATGCACAGCATATCGAGCATCGAAACTTGGAATATTCATGTTCCTATTGTATTCCACATGTCTGGGGACCCAAAATCAGCGCGCTGATACTTTCATGAAAATACAAATGATAAATATCAATTGTCCTAAACCGTAAATGCCTTAGGCGCCGGCGATTCAGGCACCCATAGTTTTCGCGTTTGATAATAACCCAAAAACGAGTTTTTTTAAACCATGAATGCTGTGGAGACAGGCGATCTAGGCACCAGTACTTTTCAATTGTGATCTGGATGAAGAATTAAAACCTCAAACCTTGAATGCCCTGGGGACCCAAAGTCAACTCGCTGATAGATTAATGAATAAATAGATAATAAATATCAAGTAAATTGCCCAAAAAATCACTACAGTACAGTGATCAACGTTTCACTGAAACTTATAGTGAATTTTTCAGTGTAAAGAATTTAGAAAGTATAGCGTACGCAAGAGTAACTCACGCAAGCCGAGCGAGCGCTGTTTTTTGCATACAATGTACGAATGATTCAACATCAAAGAATCTCCGCAGACCATCTTTTCACGATGAATATAGTGTATGAGGAGAAGGAGTAGTTAAATATTTGCTCATGCTTTGTTTTAACTGATTGAACATAAGGTAACTGCAGGCAATTTGGCACGATTGTGAGATTTCGTATGTCCGGTACTTTCCGAGCATCAGTCACCCTGAAAGTGTGATTACTCTTTTTCATATAACAACATCTCATCTTTCGATAGGTCACATCAGTTTTCCCAAAACTATTTTCTATCATGTAATTACATCTATCAGCGATTGAGGAGATTTTGATTGCCCATTGATTATGTTAATCAATTTGAGCATGAAACAACTGTATTATACAGATGTTTATTATTTCAGTTTTTAAACAGCCGGTCTTAGAACCCATTGAAGTTAAACGCAGTTGAATTATTCATTTTATTCTGCAATTTTTATTGTCGGACTGTGAGCTCCATCCACCAAATTTATATATTGAATTATTTTATTGAATTGTGGTTACTCAATTCCATGCAAACAACCTCATCTTTCGGTTGGTCACATTGGTTTTCCTCGAAATATTTTTTCACGCTGTCAATACGATTGGTTTTAATGAAACTCAAGCAAGCTCAAGGTCCTTACTCTGAGTTGAAATTCAAAATTATCATTTAGTGTTCCTATTATAAATAAAAATGTAGCTAGTAGTAGTAGTGTCCTTTTGCCACATAGTACTTCTATAATAGAAGAATTAACGTTTATTTCGAGTGATTTAATCGATCTTAATATGTGATTATGAGCTGAAAGACTGAGTTAATCGTATCAATATTTAAGAGATAAACGTTAAGTTTTTATAGACATGTTGTCAAGTTATAGTATTTTTGAATGTCAAGAAATTTGAGTAAATATCTATGATAATGAAACAAACTTTCTGAATTGTCTAAAGCTCGTCACTCAATTTTCATTCGTATTGATGATATATAATAATACAATACTGTGATACTTTGTTTTGTTTATATCTGTCAATTTTTTTCAACGGTCAATTCGTATATTGTGAAAACATTTTAATTTTATAGTATATTTTTGAACTTTGAGTCACTGCATTGATAGATCGCCTATATTGAAGTTTGAATTGAACATAAACCAGGTAAGTTAATTTCAAAGACTCTGTTTGCAAGTTCACAATCTTGATATTTTATTTTCAACATTCAACTACTTTTTTCATGCCAAAAGTTAATCTACTACCAAACCCAAAACATTGTACTTGGAAGATTGTAAGTGGATCGAATTTCTAAAGTTGATTTACCCACTACGGAATCCAAAATACCAAGTACCAGCAGGAATCAAATTGGATAGTATTTATTGCTGATTTCAGGTGAGGAAACATTAGTTGTACAACTAACGCTGAAACTGAACGATTAAATAGAAGAGGGTCTCATTTTTATAACCAATTTAAATTAAGAATAGAATAGTACATTTCAACACTAGAGGGTTGAAAAAATAATCTATTGATCTTAAAAACCAGAAATACTAACATGATTTCATATAAGGTAACTGCAGGTAATTTGGCACTGCAGTCAATTTGGCACGTTCGTCAGATTTCGTATTTCCGGTGCTCTCTGAGCATCAGTCGCTTTTGGGTTATGTTGGGGGAATTAAAAGAAAATTTTCGGCACCTCCCCCACCCATTTAGCCTTTTAAAACCACTCTCCTACAATACTTTGAAGTTTCATTTACTCATTTTCCCACTCTTTTCTTATTTTATTTTTCACATTCAAACTAAAAAGACAGGATTGAATAATTTCTATCTCTCAAAGTGTCATTACTCTTTTTTGTGTAAAAACATCTCAGCTTTCGATTGGTCTCATCAGTTTTCCCAAAATTATTCTTTAAGCCACTCAAATTGCTCCTTTTCTCATAAAATTAAGTGAAGCCAATTTGGCCCGTAATGCGTTTTTAAATGGGAAGACTGAGTTAAATCGTTGAATATTTGTATATAGACATATTACGATGATTTAGACGCGTATTTTTGAGTTGGATGTCAGAATTTTCGTAGAAATATCACTGAGAACATGATTGAGAGTTTATTTCAATTAACGACAAGTATATTCCTTATCCTGTGGTTCGTTGTTGACAGGAGCAAACAGGAGCTAGTTTTTTTTGAATGAAATGAATTCGCATGAGAGAATCGTACCGTAGATGAATTTCATCGGAAACTGTGAGACAACGGGCCCGTGGCAAGTATGCATTTGTTAATTCCATTGACTGAAAAAAATGGAAAAAAGAAGTGAAACAAAATTAATACATTTCAATTGAAGAATGAAAATAATATCATGATGTAGAATTGTAATGTAAAAAGTTTCATTCATGTAGTTACCATTGGGATTTGAGATTCTAGTGAAAATCGTTACTTGTACTATGAGAAAGATAATTTCGATTATGGAGTATTTTATTCGATTTGAAATTATTATGAATTTAATACTGAACCCTTCCAAAGTGGTACATACTAGTTCTTTAACTGCTTGACATAGAATTGTTATTTTAGTACTTTCTATCTCAACATTGGTAGATGTATTTGAAATGTATGTAGCTACTTCACATAGATTTTGGATTTCAGTACATTCCATCCGAACATGAGTGATTTGATATGGAGTGTATTGACATTTGATAATAGATCGTGCAACAATTGCTTTAGGGTGTACTTTGAAAAAATACTATTTCTGTATACGCTATCCACACTGTTGGATACTTGTCAATTGATGCTAGATTTCGCTACTTTCTCATGTTATCATTGAAATAATATACTGGAACATATAACGATTGTGTGTTGGTAAAGATGTCTATTGAAGTGATACAACTGTATTTTCAAAAATATATTAGATTTGAATCATATTATTATTCTACATGCATTTGGACGAACTGAGACTTAACCCTTTGCGGCATGGTGGTTAATATATTAACCACCTATTTCATCCAAGATTTTTATTTATAAAAATTGTATTTATCGGTGTATATGAATGGTAATAGATTCTCCTGATAGCTAGGAAGTTTCTCTACAATACTAATTAACAAAAATTGATATTTTATTTGTTGTTAGATAGTTATAAATAAACAAATTGCGAAAAAATGAGATTTTTTAGGAAAAAATCATTTTCCAGCTCATTTGTCGTTCGATTTTCATGAAAATTTGTATCTTAGGGTTTTGATAGTTGCTGATTACGAATCTGTGGTCAGATTTTCAAAAATCAAAATGGCGGATTCAAAATGGTGGACCAAAACTTTAAAAATAACGTATTTTTGTCAAAAATGTTCAATCAGGGGTTTTTGGGGTCGCTGATTATGAATATGCAATTACAAATATGATTTTCTCAAATCCAATATGGCGAATTCAAAATGGCAGGCCAAAATTTTTAAAAATAGCGTATATTTGTCTGAAAATTTTTTCTCAGGGGTTATTAGGATCGCTGATAATGAATATGATATCAGTTTTACAATTTTCCTACATTCAAGATGGCGGAATCAACATGGCAGACTGGAAATTCCAAAAATAACGTAATCCATGCTGAAAATCTACTCGCGCGGGATTTTCGAGGAAGCTGTAAATAAGTTTGATGTTATATTCGTATTCTTAGATCCTGAAAACCCTCGGGAAACTTTTTTAGACAAAAATATACAACGATCTTAAAAATTCCCGAATTACGATTTTCACATACGAAACACGTTGCTTCTCAATTTTTAATATACTATTTTGGAGTTCAAAAATTGAAATTTTAATTGTAGATTCTTATTCAGTAACTCTAAATACTTCCGAGTAAAAAATTCCATCTTGCTTCGATTGCATTGCATTTCATTATGCGTAAGAAGCCAAACTTACACTACTAGTTTTTGAATTATTGAATAATCTTCAAGTACTGAAAATAAATATTCATAAAAAATTGACTAATTTTTTTATTTTACAACTCTGTAAAAAGACATTACTTATTACTTATTTAAAATAATTATAATCAAAAATTCCATAATTCACGTGAATATTTTTTCCTAACTTTTGCTTGTTGGAAATTCTATTTGAGTGTCAGGCTAACAAAATTGAGAAAAATTTATGTTAGCAAGTTCTCTCGTAGAACAAAAATCATTTATCTCCATCCCTCACTGTTACACTAAGTTGTACCTATTGCGTATATTCAGCTCTCAAGACATTATTTCATAAAACTTCAAATTATGGATGAAATCGCTGATATTCCCAGTGATTCTGAATCTGTTGATGGATTGTGTGATGATGATGAATTGGAGAATGACGATATCGATATTAAATTTGATCAAATTTGGTTGACTTTCAAAAATTTTGTCCGCCATCTTGGATCCGCCATTTTGGATTTTGAAAAACTAACCTCAGATTCGTGATCAGAGACCTCAAAAACCCCTGTGTACCAGATTAGATCAAATTCGGTTGACTTTCAAAAATTTTGTCCGCCATCTTAGATCCGCCATTTTGAATTTTGAAAAATTAACCTCAGATTCGTGATCAGAGACCTTCAAAACCCCTGTATACCAAATTTGATAAAATTTGGTTGACTTTCAAAAATTTTGTCCGCCATCTTGGATCCGCCATTTTGGATTTTGAAAAAGTAACCTCAGATTCGTGATCAGAGACCTCAAAAACCCCTGTGTACCAGATTAGATCAAATTCGGTTGACTTTCAAAAATTTTGTCCGCCATCTTGGATCCGCGATCCGCCATTTTGAATTTTGAAAAACTAACCTCAGATTCGTGATCAGCGACTCCAAAAACCCCCGAGTACGAAAATTCAGACCAAAATATGCAGTAGAAAAAAGCATGCCTCAAAGGGTTAACAGTCATTTTCAAAGTTCTATTTACTCAACAAAATTTAGTCGCGAACTATAGGGATACGGAACATACTTGTCGTCCACGTATACCTTTTTCAAAGGTCCATTTTTTACTATGACGAAGAAAAATTGCTCGAGGTATATTAAGACTATTATACGCAATCTCTTACAATAAGTAAGCAGTATTCTCCTTTATTATTTTGTTCGATATTCGAAAATGGCCTGTTTTCAATAGGATTTTCTCAATAAATTCATCAATATTCACGATCCACCATTGAAAGTCAACAAACAGATCCTGGTAATCGTACTTTATGAGAATACCATGGAGTCGTGTCTCTATTTCAATGTTAATTGCAAATAATCGGCTATGATGGAGTAAAGTCACATAATCGATATTCGAAAATGGCCCAATTTTCACGGATTTCTTCTGAATGAATTCTTGAGTATTCACGATCAACAATTCAAAGTCAATGTACATAAACTTGTAATGTTAATTTACGAAAATATCATGTCATCTTATATCTATATCAATGTAAATTGGAAATACTCGACTTTGATCGAGTGAAATCGACGAATCAAATATTAAAAAATGCTTGTTTACGATGTAGTTTTTCTCAATAAATTCTTCAATATCCACTATCCGTCATTGAAAGTCAATTAACCTGACAAACAGATCCTGGTAATCATATTTCATGGGAAAAAGTTTGTATCTTATCTCCAAATCGATCTAAGATGAAACTACACGACTTTAATCGAGAAAAATCAAAAATTCCATATCCGAAAATGGCCCAAATTTTACACGGTATTCTCATAGATTATCATTACAAGATTCTCTACATCGACTTTGAATTGATGATCGTGAATACTGAAGAATTTATTCAGAGAATTCCTATTGAAAACAGACAATTTTTAATATTTGATTACATGCATTTGGATGGACTGAGATTAAACAGTCATTTTCAGAGTCATTTTCTATTTACGTAGCATAAGAATTTATTCAACAACGAACTGTAGGGTGTGACCTGGTGCCCGTTCGCACCAGGTTACACGAGGGACTGGCTCTACCGCGGGCACTCCGTATTTATAACGGGCGCCAGGAGTGCCACGGCTAGCTCTTGCTCGGGAGCACGGGGGGGTCTCTCGGGGGGGAGACGGCCGCGCGCGGAGACTCGAACGGGGTCTACCCGCGCGCTTCGCTCGGCCGTGACGTTGGGGGGGACGCGAGGGGAGAGGCCCGGGCCAGGGCCGGAGCCCTTCGTTCTTGGGGTGTGTTGGCGCGCTCGCCAACACACACGTTCTCGCGGGGGGGGGGCCGGGGCCGCGACGCGCACACCAAACCTCTCTCTCAGCCGCTCGTTCTCTCGGCTCCCTCGGCTCTGCTGCTGCTGCTGCTGCTGCTGCTTGGTCGCTGCTCGGCTGCCGCGTCGTCGTCGGCCTCGGCGTCCTGGACAAGTCCTCGCACTCACGCACACGATCACGCACACACTCGGGGCTCGGTCACTCGGGACTCGTCGCGCGTCGCGTGTTGAGGGCTGCGGGCACCGGACGAGAATGGTCGTCCGCCTCGTGCTCACTCCCGGCCTCGCGCCGCGGCTCGCGTACGCGCTGGAGAGTGCTGCCCTCCCGAGCCGGCGGCTGGAGGCCGGATCGGAGAAGAGCAGCCTCTCCGTCCATAGTGACGGGTTTCCACGTCACATCCCCCCTCCCTAAACCGGACCACACGGTCCGCAACTCAAGCCCATGCGGCCCCGCGTAGAGGAAGGAGAGGTGTTTTCAGGTTCCTCGGACCTCATTCTCTATTTTTTTCTTTTTTCTTTTTGCGCCCGGTCGCACGCCTCTGTGCCGACCAGGGCCTCCTACGGTGACTCTGCCGGTAGGCTTCTGGCACCCCGCGTGCCATCTCCAACGTTCTCTGAGGGCGGTGATCCGCCCTCCGCCCCCTCCCCAAACCCTTGGTGGGCTCATCGTACCCCGTATGTGGGTCACCGATGCCCATTCGTTCGGCCGAATCTCCGTCGACTAGGTGAGCACACATAGCATCGTTGCCGGACGCGAGTTCGTGCTGCCCACCTACATCACCGGTATCCTCGACCACGTTCTCCCCCGTAAACCAGTGCTTTAGCAAGGAGCCTTTTGCTCCTCGCGAATCACGCCACTGCTTTTTCTTCACGACTTCACGATCGATCTCGTTTTCGTCGGAATTTGCTTCGTCTCTCAGACGCTTTTCGATCAGCGACTTCTCATACGCTTCCGTAGGTCGCGTATGTTCGGGGCAGCATGCATTCTGCACCCGTTGAAATGCTGATTGACACTCGCTCGTTCCTAACCCCTCTGGATCAGGTGCTCTCTCGTGCTCGTTCGCTCCCCTGGTGTGCCCAGCGCTGGGCGCAGCATTACTGCCGCTGGGGGCGTCGTTCACACTCATGTTACTCGTACTCGTCACACTCTGCGGTATTTCCCGGTCTTCCGTTTGTTCGCCGTTACCAGCACACACTGCTGGCTTTTGACTACGGCTTCGGGGCTCGTTCCCGCTCTCGTTCACGCACTCGTTGTGCAGTATAGCAGGTACCCTCTGACTCGGCTCTGTACTGTAATCAGCTTGAGGCGCTCTGTTGGTATTTTTCCCGCGATTAATACTGACACATTTGTCGTCTGTCTCAACGACTTTACTCGTTACGACCCGATTCGACTCGAGCGGATTAATCGGCAGAGCTCGCGAGTCAGATTCGTCAACCTGTTCCCGAGTTTTCGCCGATTTTTCATTCGCTCGTTCGTTCGTGCCGTTTTCTCAACTCGTCGAGCTCGATAACTGGTTTTTCCATTTATCGAACTCGTTAATTGCCTTCTCCACCGCCTGAGTCTCCGTTTGTTCAAGGTTGGGATCAGCCGAAACCGTTTTCCCCGTCCGGAGGCTCAAGGTCGGCTGGCTCGTCCCCTCTGCAATGACGTGGACCGCGTGGGACTTTAACGCACTCCCGCCTCCCCTTTTCCCCGGTGTCTTGCACACCTGACAATAAAGTGCCCCCTGGGCTTTCTTCGGGCAATTGCGCGAGTAGTATCCCTTTTCGTTGCAATTATAGCAGACGTTCGATCTACAGTCCGCTGCCCTGTGTCCAGGTTTTTGGCAGAAAAAACACACTCCCACTAACGCGTTCCCAGTGTTGACGTTGGGACTCACTGAATGTTGCGGCCCCGATTGGCCGCTATTCCGCTGCGCTCGCTCGTTCTGCCGGTCCTTCATCAGTTCGATTAGCAGCTGCTTCAGCTCGCTAATCTCTGATGAGGCCGTTTGTTCACTCGTCACTGCTGCGACTTCTGCTTTCTCTCTCGTATTTCTCTCACTCTTCTGTAATTTCCTTCCTTTTTCTTCCTCTGAAGAACTCTCCTCGTTACCGCGCTTGCTCTCAGACTTTCGGATCGCTGATATTGATCCCTCTCTCTTCCCGTACTCGTCCGCAGCTGCAGGTATTCGCGACTTCTCTCTGGGCGGCGGTGGTTCGTAACGCGCGTCTAAGTCTCGGAGCCTTTCGTACTCTCTGCCTGCTCGTTCCAACTCTCTATAGGATTTTATTCTCATGTGAAGCATAGCGCTTCTGGTATATGGGCAGTAGATTTCGGAAAGCTCTGTCAACTTGTCCCGCTTCTGTTGGCACGACTCTAAAATAACGAACGATAGATTTGAATTTCGACAAGAATGTCGAAATCTTCTCCGATTCGTGTTGTTTCCGCGCTCGTAATTCCTCCCACACGTCCTCGTCGTCCATCTCGACCACGAATCTGTGTCTTAACGCTTTTTCGAACTTGCGCCACGTTCTGATTTCGCATTTCATCGTTCGAAACCAAGCTGCCGCGCCTTCGTAAAGTATGATGGACATCACTGCCAGCAACGCAGTATCGGGAATATCTACACTCAGTCTGTAGTCATTCAGTCGTTCTAAAAATTCCAACGCGTCAACCGATCCATCGTCCGCGAATCGCAGTTTCCAGTCATGCATGGTTTTAATGCATCCGTGACTAATTTGAAATTAGCTGCGCTCCAGCGTGCTCGTTCTCGCATTTGCAATCGGTGACAATATCGGTTGCGAGTTGATTTCGTTCTCGTCCGAATCTGACAACGCTAGCGCGGAATGAAAGTTATTCACGCTCGTTGCTACCGGCGCCGGTACGCGATGCTTCGACTTGCGTACTGTAATTTTCCGTTGCGCTCTCTGTTCGATACGCGTGCTCGTTCTTGCGTCGGTCTCGCTCTCACTTTCGGACGATATGTTCGAATCGTCCAGTTCGTTCGTATTAGGTTTTGCTACATTCGTCTTCGGCAACGTAACCTTCCCGAGTGCCGACCGATTTTCCATAATAAATTTTTCAAACGCCGATAACATTGCTACCCCTTCTGGTAGCTTGAGGTAATCGAGGATGTTCTCCGCTTTCTTACTCGTCTCATCTGTATTCGCATTCCCCGTATTCTCGCTTTCGCTCTCGTCGCTCCCGCTCACCATTGTTCGTTCTACTATGGGCGGCGCTTGGTCCTTTTCATAGTCCGCGAACCACGGCGCCCTCTTAACCTTTGCTTCTTTCATCTCCCATCTCAATAACCGTTCTTTTTGTGTACGCAGTTTTCCCGTAACTGCGATTCCCGCTTTCTCAAGTTTTCTTCGAACTACTTCCTTATTCATCTCAATTATCGTTTTGAATCGTTCGTTCCAGTTATCTATCTTTAACAACTTCTCCATGGCCTCTTTGTACAAGTTCACGTCACCGTCTGCCATTTTGAATAGTTAGTTTATTATTAAAACAACTTGAAATAAATACTCTTTAAACACGCGTCGCAACACACTAGCTAATCGAATTGTAAAAGAACTGAAAGGTAAACACAAAAAATTTATTTGACTCTACTTTCACAGTATATATCAACAAACCAACAACAAAATTGTACCAATTAGTCAGCAGAACAGTGTGACCATATTGTTCACTCGCAAAATCTCTTCACTCGTCGCGACCCACTCGTACACGCTGTCACCCGTTCCGCTTATTCGCACAAAATCCAATATCGTCCCTCTACACTTCGAGCACGTTCTCAGTAGGAGTTATTCTCCGTCTTGTATGTACACATGTATATCTTAAATAATAAAATATAGCACTCAAATTGCAATGATTGAGGATTAAGGAGTGTGAACTCCGTCGGGGACAACAATGGTGCGATATCAATAAATAAGTGTGAAATAAAATATTAATCAATGTACATGTTCATACAATACCAATACAGTTACGTATTATTATCTGGTTCGTTAAATTATACTGCTTGGATATTATTTGGTTTGATTCAATTTTCAATGACCGTTCGTCCGTTGGTTGTGTGCTAAAAACCCTAACCATCCGAATATGCAATATATTGAAAATCGAAATAACCGAAAGCAGAGACAAAAAAAAACAAAAACCCAAAAGAAACTATTACTCACACTCGAAAAAGGAAAAAAAATTAAATTCGAAAAATAATCAATCACAAAAAAAATTATTAACAATTTAATTCATTAACAATTGAAATACGTTAACAACCACGAGCTCGTTCCACTATGCTCGATTTAATCATCCTCAAAATTGGCTGGGCCCAATAAGCAAACGACCTAAATTCGAAATTGTTTATTAATAAACAATTTAATTCTTCAAAAATCGTAATTTGTTGTGACAAAAGGCGCTCACTCGTTGTCCAACCCAATTCCAAAAGCAATATAAAAATCGGCAAATTCGGATAAATTTTTAATTGAATTAACAATTGTTTAATTGAAATAAACAATTATATTAATTGATTAATTATTGTTCGTTCTATGTTATTGTTCACTAACCGCGTCGTCATTCTGTAACAATAGTTCAATCATCCGAAAGAAAAAATTCTAAGTCCCGAAAAATTTCTAAGTTCTCTATTAAAATTTAAATTTTCCCGCAAAAATTTCAAACTCTGGATCGATAACTGGATCAATAATCAATCGCTCGAATCTAATTACCATACGGCCACTCTGTTTTACCATGCGCCGGCGCTCTGACTTATCAACTCACATATGCTCGTACCGACCCGACCACGTGGCGAAATTAATTTGCCCAACCATAAAATTAATTTTGTCGTTCTAATTATTCCTCCTTGGTATAATAATTAATCATTACTATGTTGCTGGTCTTCCTTCCTTCCTTCTCGTTGGATGTTTTTGTATATATATATATATATATATATATATATATATATATATATATATATATATATATTGCAACGATCACGCGTACGAATCCCTATCCACGCGAACAAGCCTTCGCGCGTAGCCACCTATCGAGAGCTTTGGAACTACGGCGTTCACAAGCCGGCAGCGGCGCAGGGAGTTGTGCGCAGTTCTTCTCTCTCTCGTCTTTTTCACCGCGGACGCGAGCGGCCGGCCGCGTGTCGGGCATTCTCGTCTCGCCCGCCACACAGCTAGGAAGCTCCAGCAACAGCTCAACCCGGAGCTCCGAAATCGACCTCGTGGTGGCAACTGGGAACGACTCCAGCACACGTGCAGCGCAACCGAGTAAAGTAAGGTAGTAACAAGCGGCGGAAATAGCCAACAGGCGAAACCGTTCGCGAGTGGGTCAGCTCTGAGGCTTCGGCCTTACCCTCGCCTGCGTGTCCTTCAATTTTCTGTTCCTCCCTCCGGAAGAAGTACCGTGAAAGCCCGTGAAAAACGGGTAGAATAGCGGTCATCCGGATCTGTAGGCGCGATCGCGGTCGTGGGCGCGTCGGAGTGTTTCAAAGTGCCGCGAGTGTTAGTTTTAAGATTTTTCATTGTTCTCGCGACAGCCATTTTGAAATCATAGAATCGATTGCGATCGTGTGCGGACGGGATTGTGGTTTGTACCCCTCGTCAAGGACTCGTGTCTATCAATTATTAATTCCACGTCGTTAGTACATGTCGGAATTTCACGTGCGTGATAGTTTAGTCGTTGGAAACCGCGGAATTAATTGTTCAGTCGATCGAGTGATTCAATGGTAAAATTCGCTTAGTTTTAATTCAATTTATTCGAGATAAAATTTCTTTTTTAACTGCTTTGATATTCAATTCATTCGTGGATCAAAACGCGCCAGTTTCGGAGATTACGGGGTTTTCTATGTTACAGGAATTCGCAGCGATCAACGAATCAAGGGGCGTCGCAATTCATTCAGTAAATTTAAACGAGAGTTAGGAGCTAGGACGGAGAAGCGGGGTTTTTGTCCACCACCCTCTCCAGCGTCATTGAAGGACAAATTATTTATTAATTCATCAACACGAATCTCGTTCGCGTTAGCGTGTATTGCTTCCAAGCAATAGGGAAATTTTGAATAAAGTTTGGTATTCTTAATTTGTTGATTTTCTCTTCTATTCCTCTCACATTTCTGCATGTGTCCAATTACGTAAAATTCACAAGTAAAAATTCGCAGCCTACCCACTGACTCAGCATACAAAATAATAAATAAGATCGCTGCATATATATTATATATATATAAATCAATTGGGGAGGAATAAGGATCTGAGCTCCGTCAGGGCAGCAAAGTCAATTTAATTATAAATTATAATTCAATCAGAAAAAATTCAGGAGGAATAAGGAGTTATACACTCCGTCAGGGGGCTGATCAATTCAATTTAGCAGAGTGATCACTGCTACAACTTGATCACTGCTCGTTCGCCGCTCAGGAATGTTCCGAGCTTCGCTGCATGTAAACATGCGCAGCACAGCACCTGCCTGCGCACGTAAACACGCGGGGCAACAACACTCGCCCCACGCCGCATTCTCGCGCTCACCTCTGCGCGCTCACTGCCAAGGTCGCTTCACGGTAACTCGCGACAACGAATTTTTCGCCCGAAATATGTTTTCTCGCACGTTCGAATTTCTATTAATTCCACTATTTCGCGCACGCACTCTCCACTCGAAATTCACCCCCGATCACGACCGCGAAACTCACGTTAGGGGCGCCAATCTGTGACCTGGTGCCCGTTCGCACCAGGTTACACGAGGGACTGGCTCTACCGCGGGCATTCCGTATTTGTAACGGGCGCCAGGAGTGCCACGGCTAGCTCTCGCTCGGGAGCACGGGGGGATCTCTTGGGTGGGGGGCGCGCGGAGACTCGAACAGGGTATACCCGCGTCCTTCGCTTGGCCGTGACGTCGGGGGGGGGGGGATGCGAGGGGAGGGGCCCGGGCCAGGGCCGGAGCCCGTCGTTCCTGGCGCGCTCGCCAACACACACGTTCTTACGGGGGGGGGACACCGGGGCCGCGACGCGCACACAAAACCTCTCTCTCAGCCGCTCGTTCTCTCGGCTCTCACTCTGCTCTGCTACTCGCTGCTGCTCAGGTCGCTGGTGGCCGCGACGTTGTCGGCCTCGGCGTCCTGGACACGTCCTCGCACTCACGCACACGATCACGCACACACTCGGGGCTCGGTCACTCGGGACTCGTTGCGCGTCGCGTGTTGAGGGCTGCGGGCACCGGACGAGAATGGTCGTCCGCCTCGTGCTCACTCCCGGCCTCGCGCCGCCGGAACTCTCGCGCGCCGCGGCTCGCGTACGCGCTGGAGAGTGCTGCCCTCCCGAGCCGGCGGCTGCCGTACCGGCCGGATCGGAGAGGAGCAGCCTCTCAGTCCATAGTGACGGGTTTCCCCGTAACAAGGGATACGAAACATACTTGTCATCCACGTATACCTTTTTCAAAGGTCCATTTTTTACTATGACGAAGAAAAATTGCTCAAGATTTCAGTCCTTATCTCAACATTAGCACATTGATATTCAAGGTTATTAGTTCGAAATGGTGTATTTTATTTTATTTCCATCATTTATATAATTTTTGAGCTTAAACTCTTCAAAATTATATTGGTACCTGACATAGATTTGTGATTCGAGTTATTTTCCATCTTAACATAAGTAACTACAATAATTAAGTGTAATTTGTAAAATATCCTTTCTATTGTTGGATAACCATACTAGTTGGATAATGCTTGATATTACTGTATATCGAATAAATCAGTTTGAAATCCGTAGCAAAGAAACATGAAGCAGAAAGAAGGCTTCGTATTCTGTAATTATTATTTTAAATTCATTTAATAGAAAAAGAACTAAAAGACATCTTGCAATTTTTACCCTCTCAAAAAAATTGAGTCGCTTAAGCATTTATATATTTACAAAAAAAATATAATTAATTCTACCTAAAAACATTTAGTCGATTGAAAATTTATCCAACAACGAACCACAGGATAAGGAATATACTTGTCGTTAAGTATATCTTTTTCAAAGGTGAATTTTTACTATGAAAAATAAAATTGCTTATGCTATCTGATGCACTGGCATAATTTTTTTGACCATATTAACCCATTAAGGCCCATGACCAGACCAGCGGAGATATCATAAAATTTATTATTGGATCACGTGCTTTTTTGAAAAATAAAATACCCGTGTCATTTCTTTTTCCATTTTCAATTGTTTAAACAATAATCATTTAAACGAATTGCACCCAAATTCGTAAATTTGAGAAAGTAATTGTTTCAATCGTTTCTAGATGAAAATCCAAGAAAAAAACGTGGAATACATTTTTTTGATTTGAGGCTTATTTTTCTGGCAATCGCGTTATAAACAATTGGAATTCAGTAAAACCGAGAAAAAGTGGCTTCGGCCAATGCTTACGCTATCACCATGGGATGAAAACTGATTGCGGGATTGCGTGCTTTTTTTGAAAAATATACCCCTATTTTCTCTTTTTTCAAGATCCAATGTTTATACAATAATTATTTAAACGAATTGCACCCAAAGTGAATCGACTTCCCTGATATCACTGGATTCCATTTGTTTATAACGTGATTGTAAGAGACATGAGCCTCGAATCGAAAAAATGTATTCTTACTTTTCTTCTTGGTTTTTCTTCTAGAATAATAAATACAACTGAAACGAAACAATATTGCTTTGATAATATATTTCTGATGGAAGAGTAGCGAACCTATAAAGAAACGTACAACGAGTTCACGAGTAGAGAATGGTTTTTGGGGAGGTATATATTAGATGGATACCAGAGCTACCTACATCGGGGCATGTTTAAATACAGAAATGCAGAAAGCTGTTCATTTTATTGGAACTTTGAACCTGTGAAGATATCAGGGTTATGAAGCGAACGCATGGCTTGACAATTGTAACAATATGTTTCATAGATCCAACTTTACTTTCTGCCCGTGTTAGGCTTATTGGCAAACTGATTCTGACGTACAACTTGGGTCCGTCTTAATCTAATGGTTTACCGGCCATATTACTTCTGGGTCACGAAATACTATTCAAAAAAGTGTGCTCCAATATGGAATGACCAAATTGGAGACTGGGATTGACCGCGAAGGCGCGAGTTGGTCTAATGTTTAAGCTCCCTTATATAGACGGTAGAACGCCGACTCCCTTGCGAGAGAGCGCCGCGCTATACCTCATACACGCGCGACTCAACGCCTCGCCATCTACAGGCGAGCCATGGTACTTGGCCGGTTACTCGAAAATAAGTTCATACTCTCATATATAAAGCTGATTGGTAATTGAATAAAATCTTACAGTAATTGCACTATTGAGAGAAGAATGTTTCTAAGATCATTTAATTATATATAAACACAAAATAAAATGTTTTTAATATATACTAATGATTTTAATGTTGTTCCGTTTAACTGCGCCAGACCGCGCGAGCTATAACCTGCAACTAACTCGAGCAGATCTCACAGTACACAGCTGAGCTCACTTTAGAGCGTGCATGCGCAGTCGGGCGCAGTGCAGTAGCAGTTCAGTTGCATCAATATCATATATGTATGTTGGACGTAATATACGCTACGCTGAGGAATGACTTGCGCTGGGCTGTGAACCAGTCAGACGTAATATACGTCACATGTGGAAGTGTGGAAGAATTTTTGAGGAGCTCGTGGGCACTTCGTCTGCTAGTGAATTTGAACTTCTATTTTCAAATATGATGAAAGCTATTTGGATGAAACTTTTCTGACAAAAGTAATCGTAAGTGACCGTAGTTCTTGCTTATAACTGTTGCAAGACTGCGGGACAGCGGTAAAAAGAAAAATAATTAAAAAAGTGAGGTTGAACATGAAATTGGGCTGTATATAATGGCTAGTCGCATCCCCTCGTGCGCTTGCTGCGCATACTTGTCGTCGGTGGCGCTGACGCACCACCTGATGTCAATTGGATCGTCCCTGTAGACCTGTAAAGGCTGTATCAAATGATTAAGAAATCGTGCCAAATTGACTGCACGTTTTGTGCATTTAGCCTTTTCGCGTTTTGTTTTTAAGTTGCGATTTTCGATAGGTTGAAGTAGTCGGATGATAACTACAAAAGGTTTCTAATAGGTATTGAGCTAAGCTTTGAGTTGCCGTTCGCAGAATTTTAAAATTAGAATTCTATTATAGTCAAATTCGCAAAAAACCCTTAGGGGGGGGGGGCGCATTGGCTGCAGTCACCTCAGATCGCATTTTTTCAACAGATTTCGTTTTATGTTGAAGAAATTAACCCACTCCTAACCTAAAACTCAAAGTACAAATAGAATTTTAAGGGAATGGCATCTTTCAAAATGTTCAATATTGAATATGAAAACTCTTCCCATGATCTATCGATTGGTCAAACCAAAATATGTACCATTTCAATGGAAATGCTCAAGCAGCTCTATCGATCCATTCCATCAGAATTTTAATCACGACGCCGATTCATGGATTTTTCGAACGATATATCGACCCTCCCAATTCATAAGGACGTATCTCGGAGAGTCCCGAAATAAGGACGTATCTTGGGTGGCAGAATAATAAAGACGTATCTCGTGCGAGCGCAAAGTAAGGACGTATCTCGGGCGAGCGCAAAGTAAGGACGTATCTCGCGTGAGCGCAAAGAAAGGACGTATCTCGGACGAGCGCGAAATAATGTCGCAGCTCGCGGAGAATTGCGACTCAATATTGAATCTGTTATTTGATTGAAAATTGTAACCGATTATAACCGCAAATAAATCTCAAGCATAGAATTAAAACTCGGCAAACATGAAAGCGATCATGGAGGCGAGTCAAAATATGAAGCATCTGTATTTTTTTTATTCATGAGTCAAAAGCACAGAAACAATGGTCAAGAGCCTATCTGGCATTTATATACGTGGAATCACGGTGGCTCTGTTGCAGTCGCAAGTCGCGAGCGGTTAGAAACAACAAGTTACAAGACGCAGTTCACAGTTGATCTGCTTCTTCGTCTCTCGCTATTGGCTTGTAGTTTACTTCCAATAAGTTGGCTAGCCACAATCATATGTAATGCTAGCTGCGGAACGTGTTTTCATTTTTGCTTTCCATTCAAAACTGACCCTACAGAGGTGCATACCGGGAATTAAACTCCGACGCTCTGGGCGAGAGTCCAGGAGTCTCATCCACGAATAAAGCTATCGGCGCGCGGCGACTCATTCATCAGAACCGCTTGTTGTTTGATATTTCCAACCTGCACTTGGAAAAAGAACGTTCTCTCAAGATTGCTATAACAATTCAACTGTAGTAAATCCTATCAATTGAATAATAAAGTATTGTTATAGCATGCGTACATTGTTTTAATCTACAATGGAGGAATAAGGTAAAATCTAAAATACAGTCTTGCAAATACTCATTATTCGGGGAAAATTCTCTGGAAGCTCATGTTTCCGCGAACCTTTGGTCGTAGAATAGCTTGTTTATATCGATAATAGGAATTTATCTTCATGTATGAACTGCATTACTTATTTTAATGCATTAGTTAATTTTAAACCGCTGAGATACTTTCTTACTTCGCAATTCTCCGAGCTACGATATTATTTTGCGCGTCCCTCCGAGATGCGTCCTTACTTTGCGCTCGCGCGAGATACGTCCTTACTTTGCGCTCACGTGAGATACGTCCTTATTTTCCGGCGCTCCGGCGTCCCGGGAGATACGTCCTTATTATTCTGGCTCCCGAGATACGTCCTTATGAATAGGGAGGGTCGAATATCTTGTACATCTTTTTGAAAATGCGTTTTCTCATCACTTGTATCGAAAATTTGACCATTAAACCTCAGTTTTCTACACCTTTGATGAAAAATACTCTTCGATACTAGAACAAAAGACGATTTCTAGGCACACGTGATTACCACCCTCGCTTTGCTCGGGCAAACCCCCCACGAGTCTAGAATTCGTCTTTTGGTCAAGTATCGAAATGTACTATTCCCGCATTTCACACCCACGCATTTATTTTTTCAAAGTTTCAATTATAGATATGAAAGCCCATCCGATGATCTTTCGATCGGTCACACTTGAAATCGCACCATATCATAATTTCACTTATCATGGATCTCGTGAATGTTTTTTTTATCATGTTTCACGCCTATGCATGATTGTTCACAAAATTTTAACTTAGGCATATGAAAGCCCTTGCAATGACCGATCGATTGGTCAAGCTCACGTTTGCACCATAACATCATTCCATGGTTCGTTCCAATTCATCAGATTGCTCCATACCGTAGTTGAATTTTATAACTTACGCAAAAAAAGCGTGCATTTTCCTCCATTACTTTAACGCCCACGCATCGACATATTCCAATTTTTCGCGATGGAAAATGAAAATGCTCAATGAGCTCTATGGATCTGTCTGATTTGAATTTTTATCGTGACGCAGATTGATCGATTTTTTAACGATCAATCTTGTACCACTTTCTAAAAATGAGTTTTTTCCACATTTCACGCCGCGCATCAATTTTTCCAAAATTCCAATCATGGATGTGGAAAACATTAAATCACTTTTTCCATTTGTAATTATCTGTGAAATTACTGTCTACCAGTAAATAAGAGTTTCACAGCATCATCAATAAGTTTGAAGAATCAGCGGTTTTGGATCAATAGCATTTGTAAAACGGATGAGGGAAATGGTTTTCACCCACAAACTAAAACTGAATATGGTTGAATCAAAGACACGACTCATCAAATCTACAATACTGTGTGTTGTTCCATTGCTTAATCGAATCAACGAAAATATTGAGTAGGATACAATCATATGAGAATATTACAACAAACTCCAAGTAGCAAAGGAAATTTCCAGAGGATTCTTTTTTTAACCACATTATGTTTGATGTTAGAAGTAGTAGCTAGAAGTAGTACCGATGAGGGAATGAAATATTAAGGTTGAGTTCATTCATAGCTATTTTCATGTCACATGACACAGTATCTGTGTAAAATCCATAGTAATTGTTGTTGATGTCTCTAAAGACCGTTTCTGGATCGTTGGAAAATCAGATTTCGACTTATTGTCGATGATATGAAACACAAATTCTTTATCTCTCAACTATCCAGAATCACTCACTCACTATCGCTTGCTCGTGCCTTTCATTTACTCTATCATGAATGGAGATGTTTTTCCTTTTTGCTTTCTCAAAGAGAAAGCTTTGTAATGGGGCAAAAATCGACCCACCGAACTGGACCTCGGGACCTCGATTTTCGTAATCTACGGGTCGAAAAAACATGGAAATCCAAAAGTGTCTGTATGTATTTATGTGTGTGTGTATGTATGTATGTATGTATGTATGTATGTGTGTAACGTTTTTTTTCGTCCACGATAACTCTCGAAGAAATGGTCCGATCTTCTTGAAATTTCGCACATAGGTTAGTCGCGGCAAAATCTCGGCCAAGTTCAATTTTCAGCAAAATCCGTTGTTTATTTCTCTAGCAACCGTTGCTAAGGTGTAAAGTTTTTCGTTTCTTTTGTCTAGGATAACTTTCGAAGGAATCTTTCGATCTTGCTGACATTTCGCACACCGGTTAGTTGTGGCAAAATCTATCACGAGTTCAATTCTCAGCAAAATCCGTTGGTTATTTCCTTAGCAACCGTTTCTAACGTGTTTTCTCACAAATCCTTATGAGTGCTCATTGGAGCAGGCCGGAAAATCAGTTTTAAGTCACACTCGATGGCCAAGGGCCCTGAATTGTTCTATTTTCTTCATAGCAACCGTTGTTTACTTCCCTAGCAACCGTTATGAAGGTTGGAAATTAATAATTTGAGACCTATTTCCATCATTGTCGACGGCAAAGAACAAAATCTTCCCAATTAGCTTCTTAGCAACCGTAGTTCACCGCCCTAGCAACCGTTGCTAATGGGGAAAAAAATTGATGTAAGTTTCGTTTCCAGTATTTTCAACATACTATAGAGAAAATTGGGAAAATTTGGTGTCTTTTGCCGTCGAAAATGATCAAAATGAGTCTTCAAGTGTGCTAAATACGGACTTAAGGGCAGGGCGGATCGATTTTGACCGCTATTAAACCGTATGACAGTCACAAGATGAATTGATCGAAAAACTATGCAGGTCCAAATGTCTCGCATCGTGTAGAACCTAGAACCGTTTGCTTTGTTGCATTTGATCAAATAATAAGAGAGCCCGGGCAGACATCAACACTCGCAACATAGTTTGGTCAATTGAAAAAGAAAGACACTTCACACAGTCACAAAGATACGAATTGAATTGATTAAATAATTTTTTGTAATTTTTGAAAAATAGATGATAGTATCTACGGTAGTGGAAAGGTGAAAATACAGGTTTGGGAAGCGTTTGTGGGTGATATTGAAGCCTCTTTGAGAAAGCATACTGCTAAGGCACTTGGCAGCGGTTTTCCACTTTACTCTGGATTGGCCCTAAAAGATCGACAATTTACACACATCATGAATGTAGATGAATAATGACATTTTTATTGGAATTATTGGTGAATAATTCATAATACATACGGACGGTATGACATTACGTGTATTTTACCCGTTGGCTATCAAATTAAGGTTCCGATATCTGATTCAAGATGTCGGTTTTTGTTTCTTTCCAAAGCTTTCTCTTTGAGGAAGCAAAATAACAACATAATCGAAAATACATTTTGTTATGATGATTAATCATCATCAATCCTTGAGTGATGTCCATTAGAATAAATACATTTTTTACTATATTGCATCTTAATACAATATTACAATTGAATACCTCTCACAAAAAACATACATATTCTCACATCGAACAAAATGTTCTCAAATCAAAAAAAATGTTTAATTAGATTCATTCATTAATCAATGAATAACCTCAAATCAAATTTTCACAATAATAAAAAAAACTAATTTACCTTGAAAAGTATCAGCAAATAGGTTAGCCCATGTCAGACCACTCAATGAATTTAAATTCAGATTGACAAAACTGCTATAAACATATTTCTCCTAAGGCTATCACCGCATATGTATTTGCGTATATGTTTGCCTACCAGTTGTTTACTACGACGATATACATCATACGGAAGCTATATATATATATATATATAATATATATATATATTACCACTGGGCACCGCTGGCGCTCGCTTGTATATTTATAGAAATAGCTGTATAAGCTAAAAATTGTATAGCTCTTGAAATCTTGAAATGTTGACGAATTTTCAAGCGCTCTCGCGCACTCCGTCCGCTAGCCGACTCAATCTTCTATTCTCAAATATAACCAGAGCGATTTCGATGAAACTTTTCTGACAAAAGTAATCGTAAGTGACCGTAGTTTTAGCTTATAATTGTTACAAGACTGCGGGACAGCGATAAAACAAAAATAATTAAAAAAGTGAGGTTGAACACGACATTGGGCTGTATATAATGGCTAGTCGCGTCCCCACAAGCGCTTGCTGCGCATACTTGTCTGATATCCGAGCACGTTGTGTATGGTGGAGGGGGGAATTTGGGGGGGATTTGGATATGATCAAACTCCATCTGATATTGGTAAAATTTAAACCGTCTCCTCGAGTATCAGATACTTTGGAAAGATGATATTTTTGACGTAAGATGTAATGTTGATGAATGCTGCAATGTATTTTCATCTAACTCAATCTTCGTTCCCTGTAGCAGACGATGAATGGAATCTGTGACCCAATAATGATATCTCCAAATATTTTCCGTGATTACTTTTTCCATAATTTCCTTCTAGACGTTCGAATTCTTGCTCGGAAGAGAGAATATGTCATTTCTCTATCGTTTGGTGAGAGGCCGCACGACATGCAGCTATTCTTTCGTTGTTGCTCAATTGATAGACTTGGATGACCATATCTTGATTCATGCAATGGAGGTAAGAATTTCTACTTTCTCATTCTTATTACAGATTTCAATTCATATTGTGGGATGAACGAATGAAAAATGTACTTCAGAGGAGCATTTATGATGGATCTAGTAGAATTTCTTCCATCAATTCAATACAAAATGAATACGCAAACTGGATTAATTATAATGCCCCGACATTCTTCCTACAGACTCGCAAACTTACTCTTATCACAACACCAATGGAGTTTCCCATCGTATTTCCGAGGTTGCTTGGCATGGACTGATATTTAGAGCGTCCAATCATCTCGTATTTTTGTTGCAGTGGTCCGGCATTTTTTCTGAGCTCCGTGACAGCCTCTCAGACCGCATGAGGGACGCTACCGAGTATTGTTCCTGCTCTCCCTGATTGAAATTATCGACCGAATTCCCACTTTACTCCCCGTTGGTGTTTCCCGGTAAAATAGCAGGGTTTCACCTATGAAATCCGGTGGGATAATTGGCTCCTCGCTGGAAGTGTTTCACGGCCACGGCCAATATGAAGAAAATGGGCTCCTCGCCAAGATAGTTTTCCGGTCGATTAGCGGTATTTCTCGACCGATCGACTGAGTTCTGCGTCAATCGACCAGGTTTCTTGGTCAAAATGGAAAGATAATTGGCTTCTCGACAAGGGTGTTTTCCGGCCGATCCGGCCGATGTATCCCGCTCAATTGAACGTGTTTCCCGGTCAGGAATGGAAATATATGGACTCCTCGTAGAGAGTGTTTGTTAGTCAAATAGCGATGTTCCCCGGCCGATCAACCGTGTTGCTCGATAAATCGACTAGGTCTCCCGGTTTATTAGCGTTGCTTCCCGGCCGATGAACCACATTTCCAGGTCAATCGAACGTGTGTCAGAGTAAGAAAGAATCGGTTCCTTACGAAGAGTGTTTCCTCCCTGTCGAAAATAACGAGCCTGGATTCCAGGTGGACTTGGACTAGATTCCAGGTGGATTTGAGCTGGATTCCAGGTGGATTCAGCCTGGATTCCAGGTAGATTCAGCCTGGATTCCAGGTGGATTTGGGCTGGGATCCAGGTGGATTTTGAGATTCAACCAGAGAGGTCCTGGGGATAATATCCGGGTGGTTTTCGGAATAAACGAGCCTGGTCCTGGAAATAATCCTGATGGCTTTTGAGATAATCCAGGTGGATTTCGAGAGAATCCAGGTGGATTCCGGCAGAATCCAGGTGGATTTTCGAAATCAACGAGTCAGGTCCTGGAAATAATCCTGATGGATTTTGGGATGATCCAGGTGGATTTTGAGAAAATCCAGGTTGATTCTAGAAGAATCCAGGTGGAATGTCGGGATCAACGAGCCAGGTCCTGGGAATAATCCGGCTGGATTTTGGGACAATCCAGGTGGATTCCGGAAGAATCCAGGTAGATTTTCGGGATCAACGAGCCAGGTCCTGGGAATAATCCGGCTGGATTTTGGGACAACCCAGGTGGATTCCGGCAGAATCCAGGTGGAATTTCGGAATCAACGAGCAAGGTCCTGGAAATAATCCTGATGGCTTTTGAGATAATCCAGGTGGATTTCGAGAGTATCCACCTGGATTATCTCAAAAGCCATCAGGATTATTTCCAGGACCTGACTCGTTTATCGAGAGTATCCACCTGGATTATCTCAAAAGCCATCAGGATTATTTCCAGGACCTGACTCATTCATTCAGAAAATCCACCTGGATTCTGCCGGAATCCACCTGGATTCTCTCAAAATCCACCTGGATTATCTCAAAAGCCATCAGAATTATTTCCAG
The DNA here is from genome assembly GCA_020882685.1 of Aphelinus atriplicis. Taxonomy (NCBI): domain Eukaryota; kingdom Metazoa; phylum Arthropoda; class Insecta; order Hymenoptera; family Aphelinidae; genus Aphelinus; species Aphelinus atriplicis. The sequence continues at coordinate 455,475 of JAJGQD010000030.1, forward strand.
GACCTGGCTCGTTCATTCCGAAAATTCACCTGGATTCTTCCAAAATCCACCTGGATTTTCCCAAAATCCACCCGGATATTATCCCCAGGACCTCTCTGGTTGAATCTCAAAATCCACCTGGAACCCAGCCCAAATCCACCTGGAATCCATTCTGAATCTACCTGGAATCCAGGCTGAATCCACCTGGAATCCAGCTCAAATCCACCTGGAATCTAGTCCAAATCCACCTGGAATCCAGGCTCGTTATTTTCGACAGGGATCTGTAGAAATCATCTGTAAAACCTGTAAAAGATTGGACTGCTGGAGAGTTTGCTCCTGAAGTCAGCTTTTGAAAAGTCCACTCTTGATATAGGTATACAGACAGATATGTACATCAAAAAAATACTTGAGTATCAATATTTCCAGAAACATTTTAGTACAGACATTTCTTCGTTCAAGACAGTATCATTCATTCAACAACATGAGTGACGACATTTCAATCCATACTCTGCCAAATAATCAGCCAATAGTTCAGCTAGAGTGTGAGACAGCACTCAATGCTTTCTCTCCAAAAAAAAAGTTGTATGCACACTACCTCAGCAAAGCTGCATGGAACGGGGGTTTCATTGTGTTTTTGCAAACGTCACCTGAATCGCCAAGGATTTGGAGATAATAAAATTATACTCCAAATTATAAACCACTGTTGATATCATTGGCAACCGTTTGTTCACATCCCTAGCAACCGTTGCTTCGGAAGCCGGAAAATCAGTTTTAAGTCACACTCGATGGCCAAGGACACTGAATTGTTGTATTTGCTCCATAGCAACCGTTACAAAGGTTGGGAATGATCAATTTATGACCCGTTTCCATCATTTTCGATGGCAAAGGTAGCTCCTCAGCAACCTTTTTTGACCGCTCTAGCAACCGTTGCTAAGGGGAAGAAAAATTCACATAGTTTCGTCTCCAGTATTTTCAACTGCATAGGATAGAGAATCTCCGTTTTACTCATAGCAACCATTGTTTACGTGTCTAGCAACCGTTGCTTCAGAAGAAGAAAAGGGCTAAATATTATTTTGCATAAGTCTTCTTAATCCACTTATTCATAACATTCATTGCTCCATAACAACCGTTACGAAGGTTGGAAATGAACAATTTATAACCCATTTTCGATGGCAAAGGACACAAAATACAAATCTTCCCTATTAGCTCCTCAGCAACCGTTGTTCAGCACCCTAGCAACCGTTGCTAAGGGCAAAATAATTCACGTGAGTTTCGATTCCAGTATTTTTAACGTGTCTAGCAACTGTTGCAATATTTCTCGAAATCTTACCAAAAATCTGAAATGAAACACGCGAAAAACCTGAACCGAATACGTGAACTTATAGAAGTAATTGTGAGAATCAAAGAGTGTGAAATTTATTTGAACTTGCCAGGATAAATATATGAATTGATTTCTTCACTTCCATATGTAGAATCTTACATTCAACATATCCTAAAGCCTTATGTGAAGCAAGAAGATTTTACTTTGATTCTAGATTCGTGGAGTGGTCAAAAGGAAAATAGTTTATTTGATTGTTTCAAAACTTCTATTGGAAACTCAACTTGTAATCTCAATTACATTCCACGTAGATGCACAGAGTACTGCCAGCTATTGGACACTTATATTCACCACCAGATGAAGTAAGGTACCTGTACCCAATATGCGCCACCTAAGCGAGAAAGGTCACTACACAGCGTCAAATGAATATTTTCTAACATAATTGGTGTCAAATGGAAGATCTACTCAATACCTACAAAATGAGCTAAGTCTTTTTCAATTTAGAACAGTTCTACACTAAGATACCGCGGTTTGAAAAAAAAAAAATTCGGGAAAAAATTTTTAGTGTACCCAACATGGCGCCACTCTCGAAATACTTCTTTTCATCGAATTTGAAGCATGAAGCATGTCTGAAATGAATAAAATACAAACAAAAAAGTATATTTCTGATATAATTTTATTGAAAAATACATTTTGTCTTTGATTAAACCATAGTACATAGATTATATGAACTTCTAACAACCTAAATCAAATCAAGTTTTCAGTTAAAATTCATGAAGAAACGTTATTTTTAAATCAACAAAATTAACTCATGCAACATTCAATTTCAATAGGGGAGACCGGGGCTAGTTGACGCGTTTTTTACATTTATGCTCGTAACTTCCACTTATCTGCTAAGCGTTTAATTCGACTACATAATTCTTCGTTCTGCACTGTCGTTAACGCATATGGTCGACTCATTTTCCTTTTTTCGGATAGCTTTTGTTTGACATATCGTTGAAATGTTCGAAGAGGTATCTTATATACAGTCGAAGCCATCCTCTGCGATATTTCACCTTTCTTGACCTGCTCCAGAGCTTGAATTGAATTTTCTTTCGACCCTGTTTGGCGGATATTTACCATGAATAGGTTGATTGTAGCAGCTGGAACAAGAAAATAGGGGTGGCGCATATTGGGTACATTTGATAAAAATAACGAAGAGCTATTGAAACGGTTGATAAAAAGGCGTAAGATGAAAAAAAAAATTGCATGATGTAGATGGGATGTCAAGGAATCGAACGATATCTCGCTCGATTTTTTTGGCCCAGTTTAAGGGTATTAAAAAAATTCGCACTTACTTGAGCGAGATCAGATCGAGAATGAAAATTGGCGAAAAAATGGATAAAACGAGCAGTAACAAGTTGGTATAAGGGTTCCCAATCGGTGAAAATGTTTTCTCTCCTGATTATTTAGCATTGCCGACAAGATTCTGTGTCGCGGCGATGCTCTAGACGCGCGTATATATGAAATACGAAGGGTGGCGCATATTGGGTCCTGGCGCATATTGGGTACACCTACCTTATTTCATGAAAAGGCTGTAGAATGCTACGGATTTGATTTAAAACCAGCGACAGATCAATACTAGAGTTGATTCCAGCAAGATCCATTCAATTTACATCATCAATGGACGGCTCCAGTTTTAAAAAATATGCTTGAATATGCATGGTTTTCAGCAAAGTTAATTGAAAATGGAGACGTATTCTGTAGCGTAAAGCAAGTTTGCTTTCCGGCGAAACTGTCTGCATGCGATAACTGCCAAGCTGCCTAGCAATATCTGAATAGTTTTTGGCAGTCTAGGGAATAATCTATTTTATACTTTGCTTTCCTTAACTATATTTTACTTCACACACACACACATACACACACGCACACACACACACACACACACACACACACACCCACACACACACACACCCACACACACACACACACACACACATATATATATATATATATCACGAAACGCGGTAGTTTTCCATGCGTCAAGCAGAAGACACCGCAACTATATAATGTTTGAGATCGCACGTTCGATTCTTACAGTGGCATTGATTTGGCCAAAGCGACTTTTTTTGGATGCGAAACAGGATTTCATGCTCATCTAGCATCCCAATTGAGCGATTAACAGAAAGAAATACTCAAAAACTCGTTCGCAATAGTATAGGTATATATGGTCCAGAACGCCAACGTAACAACGTTTACATCCTCTTGCTCCACGCGTAGAATTGGAACCATATAAGCTGACCTGGTGGGACGCCACCGGGACAAGCCAGCAGCCCCCGTGCCGACGAGCGGCCCTCAGCGTCCACGCGACGCATTGTTAGAAGCCCGTGGCCATTCTTCCGGCGGTCGCGGCACGTGTAGATTAAGCGTAATAAACGCACCTCTCATTTTACCCCGATCGTTTTGCTTTCGCGCCCTAGCCCCCCCGATATCCAACGTGACTCCTGGAACGTGAACGCGGCACAGCACCACGCCGCATCCGCGAACGGGCCGACCAACGGATCATGGATATTTGTATGTATATCTAATCTATGCGGATGGTTGTTTTGTTGAGATTTTTCTCCTTCCAATTTAATGAATTATTAGAAGATTATTTTATTTTAGAAGTTTTCTTTATATTATTTGATTAAAAAATCATTCAAAATGATAAACTAGAACGTAAATATTCAGATTTATTGAAAATATAGGAGATTTTTCTAATGAAATATTTGAAAAATTATCTTAATACCCAGCAAATACTTATCCTCATCCTTGACCTTACTCTATATATGATAAAAAGGATGATTTATTGGGATTTTTTCCACTAAAATATTAATTAAGAGTTCATTTGATAGATAGAAATGATATATTTATTTGACTGATTATCGTGAACATGGGCTTGGCTTTTTATACTTTGAAGTCGGTAACACAGGTACTGCGCTGCAGATTACCATACGCGTCGAATGTAAACACAGTCAGTTAGACATGTGATGTGTACTCAACAAGAGGACATTGCCTACTCACAACAGTTTGAGTAATTGTAATGAAAGTTTATACACCAATTTCCTTCAAGTACTTCCAGCAGGTTTGGAGCTTCATCGTATGCAGCTGATGGCTTCTCATTCAAGGCGCAAGAAATATCAGATAAGTGAACTTAACCTTTGCCTGTGTGCATATATCTCTTGTAATATGTTGCTTTGTGATAATTTTTGTATTCCAAGTAAGCTGTACAGGGCCAGAAATTGTATTGAAGCGAGAACAAAACTGTGAGTAGATAAATTTAAAATAATATTGGTTATAGCATGATATTGGTTGACACATGTTCAGAATTGAAATTTTCATGAGAGAAAATGAATTCTGACACTGAATTGTCGTCCGATTATACTATATTTTTTGTCTTTGTGCTTGGATACATATTATTAATGCTTCAGAATCCAAGCACAGAGTGAAAAGTCGATAATCGTTGATTTTTTCATACATTTCATGTTTTACTCTATTAGCTGAGTATTATTAGGAAGTTGTATGGATGTTGCGAGGTGGTAGCAAAGTAACAATTGGAATCGCTTCAGAACAGTCTCAAGAAAGACATGTTCACTCCCGCACGCTGAAAATTACAAAGCTTTCTCCTTGAGAAAGCAAAATGTGCATTTTTTTCTCATTATCGCGAAAAACTCAATAACTATGAGGTTTAGGAAGATAATTTATGGGAAAAATTATGTTCCTGACAAAATTTTGCACAAGATAGCTTTGGTTTCATATCAAAAAATATATTTTCACAATGTGTTACAGCTTAAATAACATTAAAAAAGCAACAAAATGTTAACAGATTTTTACAAGTAATTAAAATCGATTGTAATGCTCGCCGTTCAAGATTTGGGTACTTCATTATAATGCAAATACCCATGCAAAATTTCATTCGAATCGGATAATTAGTTTTTGTGCAATCCATTTGTTAACTTACATTTTTGCTAAAATTGTCAACATTGTCACATCCAGAATCCGGCCTGAAATAGTTATTTCTACCATTTCACATATTTTTACAACTTTATGATATTTTTTTTAAAACCGGCCAAATTTTACCTTATGAATAAATCGAATATCTCCCCCATTTTCAGGTCTTTTTGACAACTAAAGAAAGATATGACTATATACGCACGACATTTCGATATTTCGAGGTTACCGGTTTCGCGGGATAGCAAATATTTACTCTCGCAGCTATAGCAACGAAAATTTTGTATCGAGCCACGAAAGTCTTGCAGCCAATCAGAAGCGCTCGTCAGCCCAGCGGCCGCAAAAATCGCTCTTCCCTGTGCGAAATCAGTCCACGGAACACGTACTTTCGGCCAGGGGATGAAGAAAACGTTCATTTTGATCCTGAGCGTACGACTTTTCGTCGCGTCTTTTTCCCTACCCCCTCCACTGCCCGCCACTGACTCTGCACCGAGAGCGCTGCGTTTCAATGATTTCCACCAACCTTCCGCCCGACTTTTAAGTATGAAGAACATTACTCACGTACATAATAATTGATACTCAAGTAAAACAATGTTCAAGCTACCAGAAACCGTTTAAATTTTTATTCTACTCCGTATACTTTTGCCGGAAAGTTACCTCGACTAAAAACCTCTATATCTCAGGATTCACAAATCAGATCTGAGTAAATGAAAACTCAAAATGAGCGTCTGTTTCTCTTCTATCATATGCAATTTTTTAATTTCGAATAGATAGAAAAACCGCTTCGCAGTTGCATTTTTTTTCAAAAAAATTTTTAAATAAAAAATTTCAAAAAATCATAAAAGTTGTTAAAATTGATCAATCGAAATTTTTCGGCGGGGGATCAATAGTTAGTATCTATAAGAGTACGTAAAAAAATTGGCAGGTTTCTGAGAGGCTAATAAAATACTCATTTACAGTTTTCAACGTTTTGAAAATAGCTAACTTTTTTGGAAAAACTATCATAGATATCGAGATGAAATTTTTTTTGTATTTTCATTACTGTATAAGGTGCTCTGAATAGGATTTTCATCATCGTAGGTATGATTTGAAAACTCGATAAAAATCACAAAAAATGGACTTTTTTTTTGGGTCACTTTTCCCTTTCCACCTATTTTGCAATAACAATATTCAAAATTAATGTTTCGGAATACTTAATCCTTATGCAAAATTTAATAAGGAAACTTTTTTCTTCTTGCATTTTACTCTAGGATTGATAGTTTTCATACTATCTCAAAATCAAAATACAAAAATGCACTTTTGAAAATAAAAATATGAAGCCATACTTTTCATTTGTCCACGTATCTTTCATATCATTCTAAATCATTTTCCGAAGAGAATGAAAAAATTTCCAGAGAGGGGGTATGAAATGACAGAGGTCGACCAATTTTTGACAGATGCGCCCCGTACTAGAATTATATGGGAACTTATCAAAAACACGATAGCAACGGTTGCCATGGAAATAAACAACGGATGCTGCTAAACACCGAACTCAGTTCACATCTTTCGGAGACCGACCTGTGTGCAAAATTTCAGGACGATCGGACAATTTCTTCGAAAGTTATCGTACGACGACATTTTCGGATTTCCATGTTTTTCGACCCGTAGATTACGAAAATCGAGGTCCTGAAGTCCGATTCGATGGGTCGATTTTTACCCCATTACAAAGCTTTCTCTTTGAGAAAGCAAAAGCAAAATACTGTTGGCTTTTCTAATATGTACCGCATCATGGTACTTTCGATGAAATGTGTTTCATGATGAGAATGTTTGCAAAAAAAATTCATGAAACAGTCCGATAATGCCCGAAATCGGCTCTCTCAGCCGACTCGCCGGCCGGCCGGGAAGAGGGGGGAGCGCGCGGCAGCCTCGGTGAATATCGACTTCAAATTGGACTCGCTCGGGAAAATCCTTGATATCTCTGTACCTATTCATCGTAGAAGGATGATTTTTTTTTAATTTGATATAGAAAATCACGAGAAACGCAATGGTCGAATGAGCACTTCAAAAAAATCATCATATCGATCTACATTTTTCATGTTTCTTTTTTTTACATGCAACGTAAGTATGTAATTCAGAAGTATATTAAGAGTAAATAAATAACAGTTCATTGTTTTTTATATCATATCTTATTATACAGAGTACATGTTCATTCATTCTATTCGCAACTTTTTAGGAGGATATAATACCTCATAATCTTCTATTTCACTTTCATCCTCGATATCGCTCATATCACTCATTTCTAAGTTTTCATCGTTTTCATCGTTCTTCGATTATATATGCGATGGAAAAGAGAAAATATAGCTGATGAGCGTCCCTCGTTCCGCATGAATATATGCAGGCAATCACATTGAAAATTGATTGTTCTACGTGACTTACTGTCGATCTATAAATAAATAGGAACTTAGAAAGTATGTTAAAAAAATTGGCGACCAATTTCAGGCCTGATTCTGAATGTGACAATGTTGACAATTTTAGCAAAAATGTAAGTTAACAAATGGATTGCACAAAAACTAATTATCCGATTCGAATGAAATTTTGCATGGGTATTTGCATCATAATGAAGTACCCAAATCTTGAACGGCGAGCATTACAATCGATTTTAATTACTTGTAAAAATATGTTAACATTTTGTTGCTTTTTTAATGTTATTTAAGCTGTAACACATTGTAAAAATATATTTTTTGATATGAAACCAAAGTTATCTTGTGCAAAATTTTGTCAGAAACATAATTTTTCCTTTAAATTATCTTCCTAAACCTCATAGTTATTGAGTTATTCGCGATAATATGAAAAAAATGCACATTTTTTCACTACATAGTTGATAACTCAAGACGCACATATTTTTCAGCGTACGGGAGTGAACATGTCTTTCTTGAGACTGTTCTGAAGCGATTCCAATTGTTATTTTGCTACCACCTCGCAACATCTATACCATGGTCGTTTTGAGCCTAATTCTACTCAGCTATATGTGAGTAAGACATGCAAGTAAAATTTGTTGAGCATACACACAATTTACTCGTTTTATATGTTTTCTAGGATAGAATGTGATGTGGTGTTCAAGTATGAACAGTTAAAGTGCAGTGCAGTGAGGGAAATACGTATCAGATGACATATTGTCAATTGGGACGAGAACAACGTCTCCACCCAGGATACATAAATCAATTTTTGGGAAGTTTGGGAGCGTTCGACCCGAAAATTCTGGATTCTCTTCACTATGGCCACCAGGAAACAGGAAAAAAATTTTGGTCAAGATTGGTGACTCAAATCTAAGTGGTCTCCTAGTAAGTAATAGCGCATTCGTATCTTACTTAATATTAATAATCAATATTTTTATTCATTCCAATACGTCTTCGTACACTCGTTTTCGAAGATTTATAATTGGGATTGAAGCTACTTAATTTATAAGAAGTAAAATGTAATTGTATATATTGTCTACGAATCTTACAGTAATTTCTATTCTCATTCAATTGAAAATAAATTCAACTCAAATGATAAAACGATTATGTTACAGTAGCAGCCGATTTTAACGAAATCCAGTAAATCTAGAACAAATTTTATATTTGAATATCAAAACTACAAACAAAATGCGCCTGACATTCAAGAAAAAATTCATAATGGCACGTGAAGAATGATAAGTATTATAATAAAAAAATATCTAATCTAATGGTTGTTCAAAGAATAATAATTTGCCACATTTAAATTACTATTCAATTGTAAGAGGTTACAGAATCGAATATGTAACATTTTTTTATTAAACCAAAAATTGAGGCAGCTCTTGTAAAGAAACTATAATCGTAACTATAATTGAAACTATAATGTACACAATCTGGAACGCTGTAACTTTGTTTCTCTGCAAGTGCCATACACGGAATTGCTTCGATTTTACTTTAGAAGTCTTTTACAATCTAACTCATTACCATATGTTTTTTAGACTTCATCCTTTGGTAAATCATAAATTTTCAAATATTTATGCTTGATAATTATTTCTTGAATGTATTTTCTTACAAAAAAAACCTCAAACTATAATTTTTTACTATATTAGAAAAGGTTTATTGAAAAATAATTAGATCAAAAAAATTGATTGAACTTTCCTCCCTTCAGTTGAAAAAAATTTGAATTAACGATTAAAATTTAATATCTCGAATACTAAGGAAAAGTCATCCAGTGAGGAAAATGCCTGGGAATTTGACTTATATATCAATACCTAATAACCAATTGACAAGATACTTATACAAATTTGAATAATACTAAAAAATGGTTAGATACGAGTCAAACTCCAAATGTGTAACAAAAATTATAGAGCAAACATTTTTGTCAATGATTAAAATGTGGAATGTCTTCATTTTCCTCGACAGGATTGACCAGACTTTCGTCAAAATTCAAAACTCTTTGAGGATTGAGAACTCCACAGCAAAGTTTCTCTGAATGAGAAGTTTTCCGTGTTGTCGGTCTTTCAATAACGAAGTGTTGTTCTCCCCTTGATACAGTGCTAGGTAGTATTCTTTCTTCAGGATTTATTCGTGAATACTCAGGAGCTGGGAAACTTCTTAGTTCAATCTGTTGTGCAAACGTTATAGGTTGTTCCTCCATGGAGGTTTCGATCTGTCTTATTTCACCTCTATTGAAACTTCCAGGAACAAGTTGGTCATCAAGAGACCTACATGGGACTGGATGATATCTTTCAATTTCAACAACAGAGAACCCTCAGCATATTTATCCTGGAACTATTTTCTCCTCATTACCTAAAAAAATATTTCATTCCATGAACGAATGTCAAATCATTGGTTAATTTATTAGTATCTACTTGGGCTTCGTTAACAATATCAGTCTCGTTGCCCCTACTTTGTTCAGTCAGTTATTTCTTGTTCTACACTAATTTGAGTTTCACAAAGCGCATTAGAGATATCTGAGAAAATCTCTATGGAATCATTATCATACCTTTCAGATTGAGTATCCGTTCCGATGATAGGCTGCTCATGCTCAGATACAAAGGCACTGATGCCACTGAGCATCCTCAAATTGTTGCTACCGAACAATAGTTCTTCCAGGTAACGCTTCAGTTGGAAATACCAATGGCAATAAACCAGCTATACCACAGTTGATCTTCATTGAATTTGGCTGCCAAGAGTTTACCTTCTTTAATATCGCCAACTTCTTTAAACAGCTCTGCGTCAATCATTCTCAAAATAATATCATCCAAAATTGGGAACTGGGTCTGCTAGTGTATCCAGAATTCCAATGGTGAACATACATAAGTGATACAGCCCATATTAGTATTCGGTAAATTTTCTTCACCTATGGAAGGTGGTCGCTCCTCTCCAATATTATTCTTTGCATCATCAATCCTTGTATGATCGACCTTTGCATTATCAATATCAATGCCTTCATCGATTGGCGGAGTGATCTTGGTGCATCTCTCTAGAAGTTCCAGAGCCAAGCCCTTAAGGGGGCTTCAGCGAGTTATTATTGTATCATAGAATGAACTCAAACTTTCATAGAATGTACCTAGCACAACCAACTTTCAATTACAACAAAGAAAATCATGGGTCAACATGGTCATTTCTATATGAGTGCAATAACAAAAATGACGTTTTTTACATTGGCTTTTATGGCGAGAATCGATTAATCCCTCCTCAACTAAATATGATCTTATGGAAAAATTTGGAAAAATTCTAAGTAATAGTTTTTTATAAGAAGATTATAATATGATCTCGAAAATCGTATGTCGCCATCGAAATAAGATCGTGAAACTGAAAAAAGTGGATTTTGATGAATTTGACGTCACGAGTGTTTATGTGCAAATCTTGACTTAGTTATAATTTATTTTCCCTTTTCAAGCATCCATAAGTTGTCTAGGATAAGACTGATCTACTTTAAAACGATAGAATTGGGAGAATTTTGAAAAATAATTCAGGCACCCCCAGTAGGGCCCCGCATTGGTACGGCAGCTAACGCTGAAGCCCCCTTAACATCATGGGTTAATTTTACAACGCATCTCTCACCTTTCTCAAGTACATCCAGGAGGAAAACGGTAGCACGTCTGTCAGAAATCATTTCATACTCAGTGTTAACACCATATGGCCAGTGTTCAACCCTATCAGGTTTGGCTAAACAACACTTACGGGATAAAGGAGGTATGGATGAGAGATCGTCTGGAATTTTTCTTACATCTTTTATCAGGGCTGTGTTTCCATAGTCCATATAGTGGACTTTTGTGCCTTGTTCGGTAGTAGAGATCATCGTCGAGATATAAGCAATGCAGATCAGATCCTCTTTGATATCCGTGATGGCAGGGAGAATATTAGCCATTAGCAATCTATAATACTAATTACTCCCATTATAATGTAGTAATAATTATAGTTTGAACTTGGGAAATTCCAGTCGTCGGGAGGACCCTCTAATTAATCGCTCAAAGATTGTTGACTAGGGGACCTTCAACGAGAGATTTGTTTTGGGTAGGAGAACGTTCGGGCGACCCTGGTCGCTTACCGCCTGAGAACTCACCTTGTGCAGACTGTAGTGAAGATGACTCTGGATCGTAATAATTGATGTTTTTCTAATTCAAGCGTGTTCCTTTTGTACCGAGTCGTGTCCCTTTAATGGGTATGGATGGTGGATGTTCCTTACGTACTTATTGGGGAGGGAAACGGACGGCAACTGTCCGTTTTGTTCTTGTAAGCAAGAATAGAAATTTATGTCGAATTTAGAGATATTTTATATTTCAAATCTTTGGATACACAATTTATGTTATTCGAGTGGAAAAGTCGGACTAAGTGCCCTTTTATCGCTCTTTTTCATAATACGAACAATATATTGATTTCAAATGATTGGAAATAATGATGTCGTGTCAGAACGGGGGAATTCCATTTAATATGAATATATTTAGAGGTAGAGGAGTAGACACGGGTAATTAACTGTCGATAACGATAAACATGAAGTTACTGTAAATGTATTGGAAATTCTCCTTACTCCTTTACAATGATAACGCTTATTTGGCTCGTTATTATACGTAACAACACGAAAAAAAGGCTACGCCAGATACGCCTTGAAGAAATCGCAAATTTGGGAATGTATTTGAATAAAACTTGAATTTCTCGGACTTAAAACTACTCCCCGGCGGGGAGGCGTGACAAAAGTGACTTAAAATTAGTATTCGCTAACCAGATTTGCAGAATACCGCGGACGGTCTAGTTGACTCGGCGACGGAGGTTGCAGCTGGTGTTGCGGAGATCCTTCGGAAAGACTTCAACGTAACGCAGGGACTCACTGCGGGCCGCCAGGGACGTGTCCTTCTTCGCGCGCCTCTCAAGTGCTCAGCTTCACGGAGCACGGGTCGGTACTTGGATCAACGTTTGACTATTAGTTTCGTCAAGCAAAAGGCGCGGAGTGCCGGGTGCACTCCTATTTAATTGTTGGTGTTGACCGTGGATTGAGAGGGGCGCAAAGACGTCACGAAGCCGGCCACCCAATAGCAAGCCGCCGCGTCCAGGAGCGTTGACCGAAGGAATCCGCTGGCAAAGCACCCCGCTGCCGCCGAGTCGAACGCGATCGCACGCGTCGGTGTCGAAATTGCTGAATTTTTGCGTGAGCTGGTATATGGCCAGCATTCCTCGACTTAGAGCTAAGTTACATTCCAGTGAAAACCTCAAATATCGTATGAATTATCGTTAAGATTGTCTATATATGAAAGAAATAATGATGGAAAGTATCAATAGATCACTAGATTACAAATTTTAGAACAATTTAAGACTAACTTATAGTTACTGAAGCTAAGATTGACACAATGTTATCATAATAAAATTATCTTAGCATAAGCGGAGATGGAGTAAAGATGAAATTAAAAACAAATGTCGTTGGGATACGACAGTGGTTTAGGATGACGATGTCGGCGTGTCGACTGAATATTTGAATAAGGATATAACCTGATACCCAATAATGACCAGGTGGATAGGGTCGCTGATGACAGTGTCCTGAGGATGCGCTTCTGGTATTTTTGTTTGAGGAAGCTGACTACTTTGACTACCTGGACATCATTAAGGTCCAGAGTCAGCTACATGGAACACCATCATCGGGTACCCTAGCTACCTGGACATTGTTCGGGTCCAGGGTCAGCTGCTTCAAGCGAAAATTCCAGGAGCGCACCCTCGGAACACCGTCATCGGGTACCCTGACTACCTGGACATCGTTCGGGTCCAAGGTCAGGCACTGCAACCAAAAATACCAGGAGCGCACCCTTGGAACACCGTCATCGGGTACCCTGACTACCTGGACATCGTTCGGGTCCAGGGTCAGCTGCTTCAAGCGAAAATTCCAGGAGCGCACCCTTGGAACACCGTCATCGGGTACCCTGACTACCTGGACATCGTTCGGGTCCAGGGTCAGCTTTTCCAAGTCAAAATACGAGGAGCGCACCCTCGGGACGCTGCCATCGGCGACACTAGCTACCTGGACATGATCGGGTATTAGGGTATATGCTTATTCAAATAAAATTTAAGTCGACACGCCGACATCGGCATCCTAAACTACCATTTGCCCATGTAAAATCAATTATAAAAAAAGAAACATGGAATAAATTTTGATATGTCTTGTCTTACCTTCTGTAAGTTTGAAAAAATCTGCAGTACCTTTCGTTGAATCTATGGGACACGGCCACAGTTTTGCCATATTCTTTCTAACTATAATACATTAACAATTTACTTTCAATCCCATGGTTCCAAATCTACGCGGGAAGCAAGATCATGTAAACGTGTTACGTACTATGCGTGAACATAGCTGCTTTATCAGGCTACCGCGGCTAACTTCAGGGTCGCAAGATGAAGAAAAATTTCTGGTCGAAAAAAGAGTAGTAGATCGCTTGACTCGGTACTCTAAACTCATTATTGCGAACGAGTTTTCGAGTATTTCTTCTTGTCGATCGCTCAATTGGGTTGCTAGATGAGTATTAAATCCTGTTTCGCATCCAAAAAAAGTTGTTTTGACTAAATTAATGCCAATGTAAAAATCGAGCGTGCGATCTCAAACATTATATAGTTGCGGTGTCTTCTGCTTGACGCATGGAACACTTCCGCGTTCCGTGATAAAAACCAAATGAAAAAATGATTGATGAAATATATATTTATTAATAATTTAGTATACTGAGAGAGCCACCTTAGGTTAGATTGATGTATCAGGGTAATATATGCACAACCCATCATCATACTTACATAAATGGTACACCAACATGTAGTACAACAACTGTGAAGGAGGGTAGGAACATTTGATCTCTTTATCACTTAACCCTTAGCAGGGTAAACAACTTCACATACACATGCTATTGATGTATCTTATTGTAAGATGAGACAAACGTTCGTATCGATAAAATCATACATTACAACAACATTACAATCATACATTACTTAACAAACCGAACATTTACGATGGATAAACGGCGACCAAGAATATAATTAAAGGCATTAGTAATATAGTACGGGAAAGGTGTCTGTGAAATTCAGATGAACCCTACTTCAGTATCACGGGGATTGGTTTTCAGAAGGGTATCGGTAGAATTTCAAAGGATTATGAATTTTTATTTTGAAATTCTTTAGAATTTCTTATGGATGATCCGTCGGAAACAATGGATAACGGGAAGGGTATTGGTGAAATTGAGACAAACCTGACTTTCAGAAGGGTTCCGGTAGAATCGCGAAGAATTATAATTCATTATTATGGGATTTTTTTCGTGAATCTTGATGGATGATCCATCGGGGACGACGGGATGGCCGACTTAACTTGTCACGTGGCTGGCCCCGTGATTATTAAAATCGCATTGCGCGGGGCCACGGCCACGAATATTGGAACGTTCCAGAAGGATGATGTTGAAATCGTGACGCACGGAGAGTAACTCGAGATGGCAGGAGACAACTGACTGTCTCCCACCGAGCGCGCCACCAAGGGGTTGCAGCTGCACCCCCACGAGGGATTAACTACGACCGCCTCGAAGCGCTCGCGGCAGTTGAAGAGAGGCAGTCATATGACAGTCACATGGCGGGGACACGGTTAATCACACGGATTATGCGGAGACGGTAGACAGTTCGACGCTCATATCGTACACTAGTATTGGAATAATTACACGAGCTCACTTAGTGAAGTGAATAGAATATAAAGGCACATATAATCCAATCCCTGAGTACTGAGTTATTGTTAACCTGATTCGACACGTAACATAACCTTACCGAGTAAAACGCCTACGGACAATACCGTAGCCGAGATCTGAGCCCAGCGTATAAAGGATCACGCCACGTAACACAAGTAAGGAATATATATTGTTGAGAATAATATGTCAAGTTCCCGAGAACATTACCAAATGTATCAAAAGATCAGTTTTTCTTGCGGTATAGAACAAAATTTCACCCCCGCATGTTATGAAGTGTTCCTGAGGAAGTATAACGTGACTTTTACCGATTACACCTGATACTCAATAGATCGAACATCTTTTTCTGCATTTTAAAGGACCACTAACAAGAGGACACCACAATCTCCGGGAAGCCAATCATGATGAACTTTGTGAGACAGTTTTTGGATATCCGAAAAGCTAATACCTTTACTCATTCAGGCCAATGTCTTGATTTTCCAGAGATATTTTGTGAATGTTTCTCGATTTCAGGCATATACGGTAAATCTATATTTGTGGGTATGTACAAAGATACTATCAATGCATAAAATCAAGAATTATTCACAAAATATCTCCACGAAATGGAAGCATCGGCCTAAATGACTCAAGGTATAAGCTCTTAATTCCAGTACCCAGAAACTATCTAACAAAGATTTATTTCGATTGGTCTTCCGGAGACTGTTGTATCCCCTTTCAAGTAACACAGTTTGAAGGATCACTGGTATAAATGAGGTAAATAGTTCATAGAGAATGTGAACAAAGCTATGACCTCATTCATTTCGTGTGAAGTCCTTCTTATATCGATGTGAATCTTTGCAGGAGTAATAAGAGTCCTGAATACTGTGTACTATGCCCTCTATAGTTAGGTCATTATCTTCCTAAATGTTCAGTTCATCATAATACCCAGTTAAGTCACTCAATTATCATCATGACCATTTGACAAAAACAATTTAATCTTTCCAGATGAAACAAAAGTTACGATTTCAAGAAACACCACCTCGACCTAACATTGTTAACAGAAAAAACTTGTAAGTAGAAGATGCAAGAAACAAGTGAATCATTCCTTGAAAAGAGTTTATCAGCGTATTCATTGATAGGACAAAGACTCGGTGGAGATGAAAATTCCTAGTTCACTCTGAGCATTCGCATTAGCACGAAACTCGTCAAATTACAGAAATGGACACCCTGTATATATACATTGGTGATAAACGATAAATATTTAAACATAAAAATCCCACCCTCTATTTCCTAAAAACTATACTCATCAAATTAAGCTTGCGAGATGTGTGTCTCGTGAAAGAGGATCTTTTTGGCCTTCTTATTTAATTCTATCACTACTCGGCTGCTGCTTTTTGCCGTCCCCAGCCGTCGACTGAAGACCCGCAGAGATGGGTACCCTATATAGTTGGTAACCCTATATAGTTGTCTCACTTGGAGAAAAGGGGGGAACGATTCCTGCTGGTGTTACTTAGCTTGCGTGTGTTGACTCGGCTGTCCGCTGCTGGTGCTGAACGCCTATCAGTGCAGGAAAATGTGCGGGCCGAGTAGAGGGGGTTCATTAATTTCATAAGCCGAGAAGTAAATTTTATCATTCGGTATATATTTCATTCATACACTAACTCATACTAGGGCCTTCGAGGCCAAATCTCAAATTCGCGTATTTGTAATTCTTTGTGGAATCAAACACCAAAAAATTTGATTTGACTCAAAATTTTTTTTCAAGTTCTAGGGTATCATATCATAGTCCCAGAATTTTCTCAGATTTTTCCGAGCACCTTAACTCTGTTTAATAAATAGGCAAAGTTGCTGATTTTGCTGATATTGCATTTTCAGAGGCATTTTCAACCTTAATTTACACGTTGAAAATGACCTCTGAGGCAAAAACTGAATGGGACACTTTTGTCTGCAAATTACCTGAATTTTATAGAAAAATTATCTCCAAGATCATTGGAGCCCATTAAGTACTCCACATTAGCGATTGGAGCCTCTATTTTTGAACCCTGGGAGTTCGCTTGTCAAGAGCCCCAGTTTTATGACTTTCCTCCCAAAGGATCCTTCTTGCACTCGATAGCATCGGCCGCGTCTGCCGCCGCTAACTGCGCAACTTCAAAATTCAGAATATTTGTTGTTAAAAATTTTTGAATCCACTCAAAATCGAGCGCTTTGATAAATAGTTTTCATAGCTCAAAACCCCATTCAAATGCGACTTTTCAATTTTGAGAAAAGCCGACTTTTTATGTATGCAACTAAGTCAATTGTTGTTTAAGTAACTTTGTATAACAATTACTTTCGATTTCTATAGCGTATATCATTACTCAACTATTCACGCATATTTAAACTTTTAAACCTTTCAGAAATATCGATTCAAACCCTTGTAATCTGCTTAGCATTATAGAAAAGTGCATATTATTTAAACAAACGCAATTTAAGCTGACTTATTTTCATCCGACCTACTTTAAATTTTGACCATATATGCTTAAGTACATTAGCTATAAGATTCTCTTATTAGATTTAACTCACTCTATCATTTTGAAGCGTATCCGCTAATGCGCGTGAATCAACCCTTTAAGCGACTCGCGCTCCGCGAATCTCATTGATACGAGCGGTGCGACTTGTGCGTTGCAACTACACTTACCCTACCCGAATGAGTGAACATTCATGATAAGATATTTTTGTAATTAGTTCGTAAGGATTTTAATGTAAACGAAGGCGTGGGAAAACTAGCTCCGCCCTTTGTGATAAGGATATAAATACAGGGCCCTGTTAAGGGAAATTTTAGTCTTGCCTAGGAGCGGCTCGTAGAGGGACATGACTCTTGGAGAACGTTTCCCAGTTTGATTTTCTTGTTTGGGCTTTAGTACCCTGTTGATTATTTCTCTTTCTTTGATTCTTTTTGAGTTCAAATTAGACGTGATGAAAAGTGACAAAGCTTGGCCTTTCATCGATTTCAAAAACACTTGGAGTTCGAATTTCGAAAAAAGGGTTTCAGGAGCATATTCTACAGGAAATTTACTAACTTTTTATGGAAAAAAAAAATTGAATTTTTTTCTCATTCTAACTGTATATCCCCCCTTAAGCGCTTGTGATTTAATATGGATCGGACTCGGTGAAAAAAATATGAAGAAATTGATTGAAAAGAAAGTTACTGATTCATTTATGTACTACGAAAATTATTTACAAAGATATTAGAACTATCGCGCAAGTATAGAATTCGCAGTCGCTCGCAATACATGATGTTATATGCGCGGAGACGATCGTATTTCGATACGCGCTCTACCGATGCTCGCGAAAGAATGACCCCGATTGAGGACGGGCGACCCTTTATATAGTTTAACGCACCATCACAAGGTATCGCGTCGACTTATTTTTTCGCTTAGTTATTTGCTAAATGCCGATATACGTCACAGTGTGCAGTCACACGCTGGTTCCTCATTTGCCTATGATCGTGATATTTACATTTGCTCTTATAGTTCGTTATTTACGGAGTTCGCTAATTTTGATGATTTGTTGACTCTAATTATGCATTAACTATTGTCGCTACATACACGTATTCGCCGTCTATCAAAGTCTGAGTATGATTGCCTAAAGTCGAGATACTTTTGTCAAGTTCAATAATTTAAAACAATCAACTAATTGTTTATAACATCTTGGTATCCGTTTTAAATTTTATAATAAATTAATGACATAAGTAGTACCGTATACACTATGGCGGGTCATAACATGACCTCTCGTGACCACACCAGACTGGTGAACGGGAGGAACATGTTGACGCAGCATAGTGCATTATGGGTGATTCTCTGTCGAGTAAGAAAGTGAGAATGTAAAAAAATTCTGAAATTTTTTTCATGAATTCTAGAAGACTCAATCATGTCCCCTGAATTTTTTCAGAATTTTTTGGACCCTATGTCCCATCCTGCCAGAGGCTCAAAGTTGCAAAGTTAGCAATATCAGATATTTCATGAGGGCCTTTGACCTCAAATTGAGCTATCTAGAGGTATTTTAGAGCAAAAGCTCAAGAGAACCTTTTTACTGGGGAAATGCCAATTTTTCTAGAAAAATTAATTCCAGGGTCATTGGTAGACATATAGTTATCACTTAACTCATTTCCAGGCTTAAAACTGATCAAAAAGTGGTTTTGATCACCCGCAGCACAATGTGATACATAACAAAAGAAAGCTTATTTTATCACCAAAATGTCTTGACTAATCACAAAGTGCTGCATTTGATTTTTTTTTGTAATCAACCAATATATTTGTACAATCACAAGCCGTATCTGTACATTCATATATGTATGCATGTATGTGTGTGTTGTACGTATGTATATGTATATGTGTGTATGTATGCATGTATGTATATGTATGTATATACACATTGTATCTACAGCGAAGCGACGAGATGCGGATTAGGCGCAACCGCTTCAGCTCTCGACATTCCGGCTGTTTTGCGTCGCAGCTCTCCTGCAGATGTTCCGCGCAGTTCATAGCTTCTTCTGATTTATTTTTTCATTATATAGTGTCGCGACGCTAGTATCTGATCGCGAGGTTTCCCAATTTTTTGTGTACCTAGGTTAATTGCGAGCCATTTCAAAATGTCCTCGTCGGATAATCCGACGCAGCTGCAGATGGCCATTATCCCAAACCTTTGCAGGGTTTGCATTCGGTGCGAGCAGCACAACCGACCGTGCGCGCTTATAGTCGGCGGCGCGGCACGTCCCGTGCAATTTTTATTGCGGCGATTGCAACACGACGCCGAGCTCGTCCGTTGTACCTGCATACCCAAAATTCGGCAAAGCGCATATTGACGGATACGCCCACGCCTGCATCTATCCGCCAATAGTAATTCTAACCGTTTATACCAATGTGTTTCCGATCTTTAGTCAAATATAAGGCGACGCCTCTTGTACGATGTGATGCGCACGTCCGAGGTGACCTCAGAGTTAGAGTTCGCGGCGAACATCACTTGGTATTCAACCTTTGAGTTAAGAACTATCACATTAAGATTCTCTCTCTTTCGAATCATTTGAATTTATGTATATTTCTGTTTTTTATACTTCAAATAAAATCGTAGAATTCAGCAGTGGAATAAAATATTAATATTCATTTAACAATTCGACAAATTCAACATTGAGGTGATTTCAACGCCCACATACACGGAAAGAGTTTGTACGAAGTAAAATTCATACAAACTTACCTTGACCAAAGAAGGTAAATTTTACAATATTATGGGAATTAATGAAAATACTTAAAGATGGGTGACCGCATAAACCACTTATATGTATGGGTGTTACTCTGGTTTTCTCATAGAATCTGATTGTTTCGTGGCACTCGTACTTGGATACAAGTTGTTACTACTTTATTATCCAAGCCCAAAGTGATAAGTCGTGAACCGTGTCTTTTTTAATAAATTTAGTTCACATATAAGTGGCGTATGCGGTCACCTATTTTTAGAATATTTTCATTAATTCTCAAAATGTTTTGGTTGATTACAAGAAATAGATAAAATGCAGCACTGACTAGTCAAGACACTTTGGTAATAAAAAAAGATTTTTTTTGGTATGTATCACATTGTGCTGCGGGTGATCAAAACCACTTTTTGATCAGTTTTAAGCCTGGAAATGAGTTAAGTGATAACTATATGTCTACCAATGACCCTGGAATTAATTTTTCTAGAAAAATTGGCATTTCCCCAGTAAAAAGGTTCTCTTGAGCTTTTGCTCTAAAATACCTCTAGATAGCTCAATTTGAGGTCAAAGGCCCTCATGAAATATCTGATATTGCTAACTTTGCAACTTTGAGCCTCTGGCAGGATGGGACATAGGGTCCAAAAAATTCTGAAAAAATTCAGGGGACATGATGGAGTCTTCTAGAATTCATAAACAAAATTTTAGAATTTTTTTCGATTATCACTCTTCTACTTGACAGAAAATCACCCAAACATATGGGACGTTCCACGTCAAGTGAGCATGGTCAAAATTTTGTTCGCAATTCTGCATTGACAAATTGGTTGGTATCCATCCCCAGAATACTCAAAAATTTTTTCAAATTTTTAGGTGCATGTATGTGGAAGTTAGTCTATGCACTCAAAACCTGAATTATTCAAAATTTAACTTTTTTCTCAATTTTGAGAGCCCAAATAATCTTGTGTATGTGTGAAAATGAAAAAAAGTAGAGAACAAAAATTATGCTGAATACTACATAGATTATAAAAAAAAATTTTTTGACACCAGAATCCTTCATCCGGATAGGCTACTCTATTAATTAAACATGTTTCAACCAGTTTCGCCCACTTATTTTTGACCTTTCAAGTTATACGTACAAACCTTTGTTCGATAGCTTGAAAATGGTCTCACACCTTTTTTGGAGAAATTCCAATATCTCCTGCAATTAATTGTTTACATTTGAAATATCACAATTAGACTAGTGCAATTAGGCCAAAAATCGATAAAAAAACCCGAAAACGTGCCTGGGGTCCGTTTTTTTTTGGAATCGCTTCGTTGTCACCTCTAGATTAAAACTGGATCTAAACAAAATTCTCAAAAGTTGTGGAAAATTGTGGAAAATGAGAGAAAATTGGGAAATTACCTGTTTTTTCACATTTCAGAGCATAACTTCTTTTAGAGAGACTTTTCGAAAAAAATTGTGGAGTAGAAAGTTGTTTGTTTTGAAATTCCCTACAAAATAAGCCCTGCTGAGTTACGATCCAGTAGTTAGGGTAGTCAGAAAACGTCGATCACGTGGTGAGACACGAAAAAAATGAATCAATGGAAAAACACATTTTCCATGCATCAATATTGATGAAAATTCGTGAGTAGGACTCTTTTAGCATTGTTTTAATACAGCCCCAAGCCGCCTGTGATTGGTCCGTAATTTTCCGAAATACGGGTTTTTCAAATTTGGATTTCATCGCTTAATTACGCAAAAACTAAGTGTCTGTTTCGGTAGCCAATTTTTTAACATGTCCGTGGCATAGCTAGCTATCATATCCAACATTAACATTACACTAATTTTGGTAAAAAAAAATGTTATCGAAGTATATACGTTTCATTGGTTTTTTTGCGTTTACTATTTCCTCAAAATAACAAAAATGAGCTCATCAATCGGAACATAATTGGTGTCAAATGAAAGCTAATAAGATTCTGCAAATTTTGAGCAAGAAGCCGTTGCTCTACTGTGCTTATATCACGAGTTATCTCTCTCTGAAGTTTTCAACAGTTTTCAGGTTATGTACTGTATATATGTCAACGCGGCGCGACTCATTCGAAAGGCACGAATTAGCTGCAACTTTTCGATGTAAAACGAAAGTCCCGATTTACGATTCATTGGTAGAAATATATGAAATAGTGCACCGCGCGCCCAGTTTCTCGAGCGTAACTGCCGGAATGACGGAGTAGAGGCGTGGTGGGGGAGCAAAATCGTCTGCTAGGAGGCCAGTGGAAAACTGATTTCGCGCGTTTCAAATCACCCGATCGACCTGTAAGCTCTATATTTTCGCAACTATAAGTCGTATTTTTATATTTAACCACTTAATTTGGGGTAGCTCGTCCAGCTCAAGCCGAATTTCATTACATACAGTCATTTCGAGGAAATAGTAAACGCAAAAAAACCAATGAAACGTATATACTTCGATAACATTTTTTTTTACCAAAATTAGTGTAATGTTAATGTTGGATATGATAGCTAGCTATGCCACGGACATGTTAAAAAATTGGCTACCGAAACAGACGCTTAGTTTTTGCGTAATTAAGCGATGAAATCCAAATTTGAAAAACCCGTATTTCGGAAAATTATGGACCAATCACAGGCGGCTTGGGGCTGTATTAAAACAATGCTAAAAGAGTCCTACTCACGAATTTTCATCAATATTGATGCATGGAAAATGTGTTTTTCCATTGATTCATTTTTTTCGTGTCTCACCACGTGATCGACGTTTTCTGACTACCCTAACTACTGGATCGTAACTCAGCAGGGCTTATTTTGTAGGGAATTTCAAAACAAACAACTTTCTACTCCACAATTTTTTTCGAAAAGTCTCTCTAAAAGAAGTTATGCTCTGAAATGTGAAAAAACAGGTAATTTCCCAATTTTCTCTCATTTTCCACAATTTTCCACAACTTTTGAGAATTTTGTTTAGATCCAGTTTTAATCTAGAGGTGACAACGAAGCGATTCCAAAAAAAAACGGACCCCAGGCACGTTTTCGGGTTTTTTTATCGATTTTTGGCCTAATTGCACTAGTGTAAATCCCCTTGTTAGTTTTAACATATCAGTTCCATGATGAAGCTCACAGTGAGGATATCATGCCTTTGGGTCATCAATCTCAGCCAAACTCTACAGATATGTTCCCTGACACTGGATCAAGCTACCGGTAGAGTTTGGAATTCCAGCGCTGCCTTGTTATAGAACTTCTTATGACTTTAGACTGAGGCAGCTATATGTAGATATACATATCTGCCTTGATTTGTCTAAAATTCACATAATTTTCATAATTTCATCAAGAAAATGATGTATTTCACATTGTTTGGTACTATGAATAAATATGAACTCATTCCTGTTGAAAAAAAATACATGGATATCCTAGTAGGAAATCCACGTGGATTGAACTAGGATCCTACTTGGATCCAACTAGGATCCTACTTGGATCCAACTAGGATCCTACATGGATTTTCTACTAGGAAATCCAAGTATGATCCGAGTGGATTTCATATCAATCCACGTGGATTTCGGGCTAATCCACGTGGATTTCGGAAAAAATCGACGAGAATTAACAGCATGTTCTCAGGTGAAACCACGTGGGTTTATGATCATTCCACGTGGATTTTGCGAAAGAATCCACGTGGATTTCCGATAAATCTACGTGGATTTCCGAAGAATCCATGTGGATTTTTCGAATCATTTTCTGGCAAATCGACGTGGACTTTTGATAAATCCACGTGGATTTTTCGAATCATTTTCGGGCAAATCCACGTGGACTTTTCATAAATCCACGTGGACTTTTCATAAATCCACGTGGATATCCGATAAATCCACGTGGATTTCCGAAGAATCCACGTGGATTTTTCGAATCATTTTCGGGCAAATCCACGTGGACTTTTCATAAATCCACGTGGATTTTCGATAGTGGACGTGGATTTCCGATTTATCGGAAGTCCAGTTCCAAGTATGATCCGAGTGGATTTCATATCAATCCACGTGGATTTCGGAAAAAATCGACGAGAATTAACAGCATGTTCTCAGGCGAAACCACGTGGGTTTATGATCATTCCACGTGGATTTTGCGAAAGAATCCACGTGGATTCCCGATCAATCCACGTGGATTTCCGAAGAATCCACATGGATTTTTCGAATCATTTCCGGGCAAATGCACGTGGACTTTTTATGAATCGACGTGGATTTCCGAAGAATCCACGTGGATTTTTCGAATCATTTTCGGGTAAATCCACGTGGATTTTTCGAATCATTTTCGGGCAAATCGACGTGGGCTTTTCATAAATCCACGTGGATTTTTCGAATCATTTTCGGGCAAATCCACGTGGACTTTTCATGAATTTTCTGATTTATGAAAAATCCACGTGGATTTACCCGAAAATGATTCCAAAAATCCACGTGGATTCTTCGGAAATCCACGTGGATTCATAAAAAGTCCACGTGCATTTGCCCGGAAATGATTCGAAAAATCCATGTGGATTCTTCGGAAATCCACGTGGATTTATGAAAAGTCCACGTTGATTTGCCCGAAAATGATTCGAAAAATCCACGTGGATTCATCAAAAGTCCACGTGCATTTTGTTATCTATATATAGCTGCCTCAGTCTAAAGTCATAAAAAGTTCTATAACAAGGCAGCGCTGGAACTCCAAACTCTACCGGTAGCTTGATCCAGTGTCAGGGAACATATCTGTAGAGTTTGGCTGAGATTGATGACCCGAAGGCATGATATCCTCACTGTGAGCTTCATCATGGAACTGATATGTTAAAACTAACAAGAAGGGGATTGTGATATTGCAGATTTAAACAATTAATTGCAGGAGATATTGGAATTTCTCCAAAAAATGTGTGAGACCATTTTCAAGCTATCGAACTAAGGTTTGTACGTATAACTTGAAAGGTCAAAAATAAGTGGGCGAACATAGCCAAATTGTTTGAAACATGTTTAATTAATAGAGTAGCCTATCCGGATGAAGGATTCTGGTGTCAAACAATTTTTTTTAGAATCGTTGTAGTATTCAGCATAATTTTTCTTCTCAACTTTTTTTCATTTTCACACATACACAAGATTATTTGGGCTCTCAAAATTGAGAAAAAAGTTGAATTTTGAATAATTCAGTATTTATTAATTAATAATGAATTGTGACGCTCGTGTGCGCGGGAAGGGGACCTCAGGCTCAGAACTGTGTGGCAAACATAACTATCAGGTTCTGACGAACCATGCCACTCCAATTGAAATATATATGACAAACAATCGATATAAATCTAAGTTAGTTATACGGAGGTGTGCGGACAGGAGGGCTCTTTGTCTTTTTACGTCGGTGCGAGTAGTTGCAAAAGTAAAACCAATCCTTCTTTGTATAGATATAAAGACACAAGTTCTGGAAATCATCAGTGTGAAGATTGATTTCGTCGTAGAAGATTATGTCATCACGTAATTCTGAAGAATGTTGAATCAAGGCACATCTCTCCGTGAACCTAGAGGTAAGCGTTTCCTGTCGCTTGGAGGTAAAGTACTTGAGCGTACTAGTCAATCGCGATGAGATACGACCCGACCCCGAGAAAATCGCGCCAATCGTGGATTTCCCTGCTCTTAAAAACCTTACTCTGGTTTTCTCATAGAATCTGATTGTTTCGTGGCACTCGTACTTGGATACAAGTTGTTACTACTTTATTATCCAAGCCCAAAGTGATAAGTCGTGAACCGTGTCTTTTTTAATAAATTTAGTTCACATATAAGTGGCGTATGCGGTCACCTATTTTTAGAATATTTTCATTAATTCTCAAAATGTTTTGGTTGATTACAAAAAATAGATAAAATGCAGCACTGACTAGTCAAGACACTTTGGTAATAAAATAAGCTTTCATTTGGTATGTATCACATTATGCTGCGGGTGATCAAAACCTCTTTTTGATCAGTTTTAAGCCTAGAAATAAGTTAAGTGATAGCTATATGTCTACCAATGACCCTGGAACCAATTTTTCTAAAAAAATTGGCATTTTCCCAGTAAAAAAGTTCTCTTGAGTTTTTGCTCTAAAACATCTCTAGATAGCTCAAAATTGAGGTCGAAGGTCCTGAAAAAATGTCTAATATTGCAAACTCCACCACTTTGAGCCTCTCTCAGGATGGGACATATGGTCTTAACAATTCTGAAAAAATTCAGGGGACATGATGGAGTCTTCTAGAATTCATAAAAAAAATTTCAGAATTTTTTTTCATTTTCACTCTCTCACTTGATAGAGAATCACCCATATATATATATATATATATATAATGAATGATGAATGAATATATGATGAATGCAGCAGGAAAAGAGACAAGTTATTTTCAACCAGAGTGTGTGACGGCTAAACCGAGATTCTTCAAATATTTCACGTTGCGACGTGTGAGTTTTAGCTGACGATGAAGAGATTTGACTTTTGTATGATGTCTTGGAGTGTCTCCTCTGAGAGTTCGAGGTTCAGTGGCTGATGGTGGACATGGTTTGCTTATATATCCCCTTCCAACAATATTGTAAATAATACCCATCTTCACTATACTAGATTAACGTGTAATCTAACACTTATAATTTCTCCACGTAAATTCACGGGGTTGCCGTCCTGATCAACGATACGCACTTGAATATTATCAATGCACTGTACAATAACTGGGAGGTGAATGATATTAGATGGTACTTCAATGATCTTATATCCCGGTGGAACTGCTGGGAAAAATTCATGAATTGTGTGCACCCTCTTTCCATTTATATATGCTTCGGATGTAATGTTACACTCGACTCTCAAAGAGTTAACCTTGAGAATTGTAACAGGTGCGTCTGAATTATGAGTGATTAATGGTTCGAGAATTCGAGGTGTGAATCCCAATAAACGACCTAGTGAATCATGCGGTTCAAAATCTATTGATTTGTTACATGTTATGACACTGCAAAGCGTATTATTGTTCGGCTTCAGACCAATAACTATACCTTTCGGTTTCAATTGCTCACAAAGGAATTTCTCAATATCCTCAATCTCATAACTTCCAGTTGGTAAAATAACTACTTCTGAGCCAACATAAAATTTATTATTCCCAATATCAATGTTAGGTATTGAGTTGAATGTCAGGAGCTCTACCAATCCGAGAACATAGTTTTTATTTGGTATGAGTTCAATTGGTGGGAAATATTATGCTTCCAGTACATTTGAATTACCTGAAAGGCTCAGTGTTGCAGCCATAACTGATTAAATGTGAATAACTTATAGATCTTTATTACTCTATATATAGCTCTTTGAAATCATGATCTTTTGCTAAGAACTCTAAGCAAAGATGACCACAGTTGAAAGTATCGAATTCTTGATATCTTTCATAATTATACATAACATCATTTTCACACTTGTAAGTTATGAATTCTACATGTGGCCTGAGATCGCCAAAACTATCAAATTATAAAACTCTATTTCCCCGCTTTTTATAGGCTACCCAATGTGTACCAGATCCACTTTCGTCATCGAGATTAATAATACCCGTTCATTATAAAGCGACCCACTTGATAGTAGTGCATTCCGCATAAAAATACCACGAAAATGTGGGATTTTCAAGATGATGGAATATTTTAGTAGATCTACATTGGTTAATGCACGATTGGGTAGCTTTAGACTAAAAAATGCTTTAGTCTACCACCAACATGAGGTTTCAAGTATAACCCATAACCATCCTTGTATGGTTTTCAATAGAGACCTTTACCAATAGCTATAGCTTCCATAGTTTTATTATGTCTACGACTCTCTTCTAGCTGTTCCTTAGCAGATTTTGCATCATTAACTGCTTCAGTTATACTGGCAACACCTCCAACTAATGCCCCCGTAGCACTCAAACCGGCAAATAGAGGGATGAGAAAGGGTAGTACACCTCCTATTTTTGAGGGTGCTGGTAAGATGCGGGGCATAATCACATTCTCCCGCCTACCTGAATTTTTTACGGCTGTACGAGCTCCTTTCAATGCTGATTTAATAATATCATTTGAACAAGGACTTTGCACAATTGAATTAGATGCAGCTCGAATTATTTCTTTAAGAGTTGATTTCTTTTTCAAACCACTTTTCCTTCTTTTCTTCTTCTTCTAGATACCGCTTTTTCAGCTAAGACTTTATCTGCTGCATGTCTAGCCATCAAATTTTCACTATTTTTTTCGTAAGCTATATCATAATCCTTACAAAACAACTAATTCCAGGATCTCCACGAGCAAGTGGCTTCGCTAATTTCGTACCAGGTCCAAAATACTGATATCCTCCAGGCATATGCATTTCCACGTGCTACTTTCCTCTTGTGGATAATCATCTTGATGTTATGGATAATCAATAACAACTGAACTGGTCAAATCGAATTCTGTCTATTTATACTCATTGATTAATTTATTTTCTTCGTGTGAGCCTTTTCTTCTCAGTGATTCTCTTCTTCATTTTCAACCCTTTCCCTGAAATTGTAATTCCTGAAAATAGTGTTGCTATAACTGGGGCTAAATTTAAATCCAATTTTGCTACAGGACCTATCCCGAGAGCTGATCCTACAGCTGTGGTCACAACAGTTCGTAATAGTGAAAGTTTAATTCCTGTCAATTCTGTAATAGCATCAAATTCTGATGCAGTTTTCACATCCATAGCTTTTTTTACAAAAGTAGCGGTTTTCTTTGCATCAGAATTATCATCTTTTCTGACCTCCATATCATCCTGATTCTGCTCATATCATGTTCCTTACAAGCAGCATCGAGTGCATTAATTCCTTTATCCCCACGAGCGAGTCGCTCCTTCAAATCCGTACCAGAACCGCTGTACCGATATCCCCCAGGCATGTGCATCTCGAAGGGTAACTTATTGATAAGACCATTGAGAACTCCACGTCCTACTTTCTTCTTATTATTCTTATTATTCTTACGGACACCCATATTGTATGATGGTTAATCAAACACTGAACCCATCGTATAAAAGCGGACTATTTATATACAAAACAGTAGTGCTGATTGAATCACCCCTCCATCAACATGGATTTCTGAGAGCAAGATGTGAAAATGTCAGTTGATAATTTTGATACTGTCGTAGAGCCGGAGACGAGGCTTAAAAGACATGGGGATTTGTTACCCGATAGTATTCGTGCAGTATTCTGTGGTCCATCGAATTGTGGTAAAACCAACAATCTTCTAACTCTCATTACACATCCAAATGGGCTGAGATTTGAGAATATATATCTACTCAAAATCTTTGAATCAACCAAAATATAAATGCCTACAAACACTCTTGGAGCCTCTGGAAGATATTCAATATGTCCCATTCAATAATCATGCTGAAGTGGTCCACCCGGACGATGTCTTACCAGATTCTATTATGGTCTTTGATGATATAGCATGTGAGAAACAGGATAATGTCAAAGCATACTTTTACATGGGTAGACATAAAAAAGTTCACTGTTTCTATCTTTATCAATCCTACGCACAAATCCCAAAACATTTTGTGAGGGATAATGTGAATCTAGTTATTTTATTCAGACAGGATGAGATTAATCTCAAACATGTGTATGATGATCATGTAAATTCAGATATGACATTCAACCAATTCAATAGTTTGTGTTCAAAATGCTGGCGGGATGATAAGCATAGTTTCCTAGTGATAAACAAAGACAGTCCTGTAAATAAAGGGTGGTACAAGAAAATTTTCGACTGTTTTGTTATAAATATAGCATTTGGTATATTAACTCATCAGTTTCTCCTGAATCCTGAAAGTCTCAACATGACTGATTTTGAGCATGAAAAAAGTGTTTTACTACAGCTCTCAAAGGCTCGAGAGGCTGTTGGGAAAAAATTTATGCTGCTAAAGCAGGATAAAACGGGTGTCGAACAGTCTCTCAATGAAACATTCAAACCGATAGTAACCCCCTTGAAAGAGCTCGTGATGTTAAATAATAAAAACAGTGATGTATCACCACCACCACCAGTAGTATCTATGAAGCGTGAAATAAAAACCCGAATGGAGCGTACAATAAAACCACAAAAGCGGGTCTCTACCAGTAATAATAATAGTAGTAGTAGTGATGATGAATTCAACTCACTTTTAGATAATACTGCGATAAATAACGCTCTACACAGTGCAATACAGAGTACACCTACAAGTAAGAAAAATCAATCTCCGCAGAGGATGCAGTACTCTTTCGCCAATAAATATTGAATTGTTAAGAAAAGCTAATTCAAAAATAGATGGTTTGTATGGACTACATTTGTCCACCGATGGAGCCATCATGATTGGGAGTAAAAATATGGAATTTGATAATAATGATATTATCATTGATGGAAAAAAATATCCTATGACTGAGGGGTTATTGGAGCTCTCATTCATGAAATCACCTAATTCAAAATCTAGCCGGATACATGACTTGGATGATTATAAAGAAATTATGAAAACCTCAAACGCTCACAAAAAGGGATATAAAAGTGATGAAGATATCCGTCGGCATAATAGTAACAAACTCAGACATATCATACTTCCCATGTTTGAGGGTAAGAAGGGTGGTGATGAATTGTTATCTCCACCATATAAAATAGCACGTAAAAATATGACTGTTGATTATGTATATTGGGATGATCCAAATGAGTTGGTTGATCGTCTCAGACTACTTTTAGCTGAAAAATTAGCTGGGAACTCAAATCATTCCAATGAATTACAGTCAATCATCGAAGAACTTAGAGAAGCGGGGATTATATATTAAGAGTCTTGCATGGGTATATAACGTCAGTCTCAAAATGAGTATAGACTTGTTCGGACGTAGATTGGGTAGACGACGCCTACCCGTCAATACATATAAAGTCACTGAAAATGGTGATTACGATATTGATAATAAACGTTTATGTAATCTGGCCACAGCCAAACATGAAACTGATGCTGCTAATTTAAAAACTGTGGAAGAACAAGTAGAGGTTGGAATCACACTCAAGACACTGGGTATTTTCGCTGATATGAATCGATTAGAAGAGGAAATGAAAGGATTGAGAAAAGATATTGAAGTGAAGCTTGATAGAATTACACGTCTCGAAATAGGTAGCTTAAAAGGGGATGTATCAAAAATTAAAAATGAGATGAAGGTGTTCAAGAAAAATCCACCACCAAAGAAAACTCCATAGTCAATATGTTTGTGGATGAGTTCCAGTATCATGATGTCGGTGATTGTGAACACACTGTAAATGGAGTATAAAAATACTGTAGTTCAGGAGCTTCACAGACTTGCTCGACGAAATTATCCTCGTCGAAAAGTGGAAGTTCGAGGGTTGAATGAGACATGGCAAGCTGATCTTGTTGAAATGTAGCCATATGCTAAGGAAAATAAGGGTTATCGCTACTCACTCGCAGTTATAGACATCTTTTCAAAATATGCATGGGCTGTACCAGTTAAGACAAAAACTGGTAAAGAAGTTTCGAGCGCAATGGAAAAGATATTGAAAGATGGAAGAGTACCAAAACATATTCATCTGGATCGTGGTGTTGAATTCTATATTAAACATTTTCAAAGCCTCATGAATCATTGGGGAATTAACCTTTACTCGACGTACAACAATCTCAAGGCATCTATTTGTGAGCGTTTTAATCGTACTTTAAAAACCAGAATGTGGAAACAATTCAGCCTCGCGGGGAACTATAAGTGGTTAATAATAATTCTAAAATATTATATAATAATCCTAATTCTTCAAAAATTTCTTCACCTATGTAGGTGGAGGGGGTAAAAAGGACCTCATACACTATAGGTGGGAACATTGACGAGTGAGATTCATTCGAACGTTAGTTCTCTTATCGGCAGTAACGTATAATCATGATCTCATCTGACAGTATTTTTAACTCAACTATAAAGTTACGGACAAATCTTGGATCAGCTAAGAAGCGGAAAGTCAGTATGGAAGAAATGGGTAACTGGATAAAATCTGCCGACGGAACCTTGAAAGATGTTAAAGCCCTACTTGACGAACCAATTGATGATGTTACAATGAGTATGAAGCTTCTACATAACCTCATTCAGCTAACATTCATAGCAGGTCAACTACGCTTTCAGAAATATGTCTTCGAAACTAAAAGACTGCGGAAGAAAAAACGGTAAGTTTTTCAAGCTATATTCAATAGATGAAAATTTAACCAACTAATGAATCATTTTATTACAGAAGGATGGAGATCAAAATAAGACTAGATTCTCCATCGTCGGAATCAAATATCTAATTTATAGAAAATTGTAAATAATACTCTACATTTTTCTTCCAAGTGAGAATTCTGATGATGAACTTATTTAACTAAAGGAAGTATTTCAGGTTAAGGAAAGAAAGAAATAAAAGATTTATTCAATTAAACATATGTATATATATTCGAATATTTTATTTAAACCTTACATTCTAATACAGAGTTAATAATAATATACTCTTGTTTTTTTTTTCCACTTGAAATCATATATTTATACATTTTATCCAATAACCTTATATCCATTTGAATATTCACATCAAATTTATGGTCTGCTAAACTGTACAATAAAATCACCACAATAGGTCATAATTACATGGTTATTCACTGCTTCAGCATTCAAGTTTATTATTGCCATGGGATATTTTTGAAGGAAAGTCACTAATTTCTTCGGTAAAAATACTTCAATCACTTGTTCCAATTCAGCTACTATGGCAGGTCCAAATCGGGTCGATACCGATTTCACCCCCATCAGTTTGTACGGGCGGTTGATAGTGAGCTCGTTGAGCTTCTTCATGCTCACCCTCGCGGCATTATTCATTAGGGCAAAATCCATCTGTAAACATAGATGGTAAAAATTAAATAATATGGTCATACATTTATATTGAGATGATTATAAGTATTTTATATTCACCTCCAAAATTATTACTGGAAGAGTTATAGCAACGTCTCTTGTTAGGATTAGTAGCAGTAGAGGGGCCTGGTTGTGACAAGTCCTCTGCTTCTAGAGAACGTCTGCTACTCTGCACGAGGTGGGCACGTCCATTTTGGAGCTGAGCAGGCTGTTGAATAAGCTTTTCTATTTCAGAACCACACTGATTTATTTCCACAGCTCTAGCACAGATATCGAAGGCGGATTGGTCGACCCCCTCCATATCCCATATCCCCTGCGTCACTCGGATTGGTTGTAGAGTTGAGCCCCCACTCTCTGAGCCATATTGTTGCCATATTGTAACAGCTGTTGTAGAGGGAGTTGTGGTTCTCTCATACATATCCAGAGCTTCGTTGAGTAAATCGTCATCGTCATCGTCAATAACGGTATTCTCTCTATTTGCTGCCTCATGATTGTTTTTTTTTCAATAAAATAATGCCCCCAAGGCAGAGTAGCTGCTTTCCCGACATGTATGCATTGCTTATCATCACATGCGTTGAGAACAATTTTTGGTCGACTCTCTTCTGGTCGTGTGTATGGTGTGTTGACGCGATCGAATATTACATTGATTATGTTTTACAATTTCATCATTACGCATACAATTCAAATAGTCATTGAAAGTAATACATTGCCTAACGACTGTACCAGTAACAACTCTGGCTTTCTTCACATCATTCTTCACACCTTGAACCTTAAAACTATACATTTTACTCCGAAGACCGATAAACTCAGTCATAATTTTACCTTTACATTCATCCTTCATCTTACCGACTACCTTCTTATAGAATGATTCTATTGTGATGGCAAGCGTCTAGAGCCAGATTTTTTGCGTAGTACGTGAGAGGTATAGCACCTCGCGCAGGCCCGATACCCAACTCTAGGGTCCGAGTGCGGCGCACGTGCGTCGTGCCGCGCGCCTTAGCAACGGGCGCGGAAGGGCCATAAAGCGTAACTCTCGCCTCTCGGCCTTCGCCACGCGTTTTTTCTTAATACCCTTTTCAACGGCTAAGATCGCCGAAAATCAAAATCGGTATTTCGCGTTTTTCCGCGCGAATATGTAGATTAGAAGCTCGCAACATTAAAATTTTCTATAGATAATCGTGAGATCTTCAAAACGAGATCTCACAAGATATAGTTTTGAACTTTCTTTTACGATATCTATACTATAATATAAAGTTAATCCTCCGGTAATTTTCATGTAAAGAAATTTTTATGAAGGGGTCGATTTGCATAAAACGGATAAGACGGATCGAAAGGAAATTACCTGCGCTTTGAGGTTTCGTATTGAAATTTTTGAAAAAATCGATGCGTGGGCGTTAAAAATGAGAAAATGCAACTTGGGTTTTTTTTCTTAGCCGATAAACCATAGAAAAAAACTATGAAATAATTGTTCGATGGAAATTTGGGTCTGACTGATCGATAGATCTTTGGAAGGGCTTTAGTGTTTCATGGTTGAAACTTTGGGAAAATTGATGCGTGGGCGTGAAATATGGAAAAAACTGATGTTTGGCAAGATGTGCCTCATGAATCATTAAAAAATTACATGAATCAGCGTCGTGATGAAAATTCTGATAATACGGATCGATAGAGCTCATTGAGCATTTTTATTTTTCATCGTGAAAAACTGAAATATGACGATGCGTGGGCGTGAAATCAGTTCTTGAAAATTGATGGTTAACTTTGTGATTTTTATGCTTTCAGAGAAATACGTGAAATCATGATATGGTGTAATTTCGAGTATTTCCGATCGGAAGAGTATCAAATGGGCTTCCTTATCCATGATTGGAATTTTGAAAAAATCTATGCGTGGGTGTGAAAAATGGAAAAAACTCATTTTAAGAAAAAGGTACAAGATTGATCGTTAAAAAAATCGTTCAATCTGCGCCACGATGAAAATTCGAATCAGACAGATCGATAGAGCTCATTGAGCATTTTTATTTTTCATCGTGAAAAACTGAAAAATGACGATGCGTGGGCGTGAAATCAGTTCTTGAAAATTGATGGTTAACTTTGTGATTTTTATGCGTTCAGAGAAATACGTGAAATCATGATATGGTGTAATTTCGAGTATTTCCGATCGGAAGAGTATCGAATGGTCTTCCTTATCCATGATTGGAATTTTGAAAAAATTGATGCGTGGGCGTGAAATATGGAATAAACTCATTTTAAGAATAAGGTACAAGATTGATCGTTTAAGAAATCGATCAATTTGCGTCACGATGAGAATAATTTCATAAATAGAGGTTAAGCCACCCAATGTTTGCCATTCTATCTCAGTTTAGAATGTTGCCCGACTCTCACGACGAGGACGTATTGGTGAGGCGCATATCCAAAAGCGGATTTATAGAGAGTCACTTTTGCAGCCGTGTTATTCAGCGCAATAAGCATGGTAGCATAATATCTATGTATCTGTTGTAAAATATATTTTTGAATTTTTGCAGTCTTAAATATGCTAATGTGTTACCAGCACATATAACGTATATATTCGGAACATAATCGATTTCCACAATTGTTTTTCAATTATGCTGCCGTGGTTTTCAGCGCATAATATTTATCAATATGATTGAATTTTCAAATTTATGTTTTCAAACATCGGATGGGCTTGAATATCCACGGAGAGAATTTCGGAAAAAATGATGCGTGGGCGTTAAATATGGAAAAAACTGACTTTTGTCAACTTGTGCCGCATAAACCATTAAAAAAATATATGAAACAGCCGACGAATAAATTCGGGCTTGGTGGACTATCCCAAGATGATATTGCGAGAAAAAAATTCTACGCTCCCCGGGCTGGATTTGAACCAGCGTCCTCCTGATCTCCGGTCAGTTGCGATATCCACTACGCTACCGGGAAGACGGCAGCTCTCCACATCCCTGGAGCATGAATTCATTTTCCCGCAATATCACCTATAAACACGATCAAATTCGATCGCTTGAATCTGTACGATCAAGGTCCGATCGTATTGTTACAGATTCCCTTTTTACCTATTCCCCCCCGTACCCAACCCAACCTATTGGGCTACTACATCTTTTCACCCGAAGTAGTATTTTACAAATAATTATTTTTTAACGTCCACATGTTTCAAACGACGAATAAATTCGGGCTTGGTGGACTATCCCAAGATGATATTGCGAGAAAAAAATTCTACGCTCCCCGGGCTGGATTTGAACCAGCGTCCTCCTGATCTCCGGTCAGTTGCGATATCCACTACGCTACCGGGAAGACGGCAGCTCTCCACATCCCTGGAGCATGAATTCATTTTCCCGCAATATCACCTATATACACGATCAAATTCGATCGCTTGAATCTGTACGATCAAGGTCCGATCGTATTGTTACAGATTCCCTTTTTACCTATTGGAGGTGGAGAGCTGCCGTCTTCCCGGTAGCGTAGTGGATATCGCAACTGACCGGAGATCAGGAGGACGCTGGTTCAAATCCAGCCCGGGGAGCGTAGAATTTTTTTCTCGCAATATCATCTTGGGATAGTCCACCAAGCCCGAATTTATTCGTCGTTTGAAACATGTGGACGTTAAAAAATAATTATATATGAAACAGCGTCGTAATGAAAATTCTGATTAGAGGTATCGATAGAGCTCATTGAGCGCTTCAATTATTCATCGTGAAAAATTCAAAAATATTGATGCGTGGGCGTGAAGTATGTGATTGAAAATTGGTGGTTTACTTTGCGATTTTTATGCTTTCAGATAAATACGTGAGATTATGATTGGGTGAAATGTCGGGTATGTTCGATCGAAAGAACATCGGATGGGCTTGAATATCCATGGAGAGAATTTTGGAAAAAATGATGCGTGGGCGTGAAATATGGAAAAAACTGACTTTTGTCAAGTCGTGCTGCATGAACCGTTAGAAAAATGTATGAAACAGCGTCGTGATGAAAATTCTGATCAAAGGTATCGATAGAGCTCATTGAGCGCTTCAATTTTTCTTCGTGAAAAATCTAAAAATGTCGATGCGTGGGCGTGGAGTATGTCATTGAAAATTGGTGGTTTACTATGTAATTTTTATGCATTCAGAAGAATACCTGAGATTAAAGTCTGGTTCGATTTTGAGTATGTTTGATCGAAAGAACATGGAATGGGCTTTCATATCCATGGCGAGAATTTTAGAGAAATTCATGCGTGGGCATGAAATATGGAAAAAACTGACTTTTTGCTTTCTCAAAGAGAAAGCTTTGTAATGGGGCAAAAATCGACCCACCGAATCGGACCTCGAGACCTCGATTTTCGTAATCTACGGGTCGAAAAACATGGAAATCCAAAAGTGTCTGTATGTATGTGTGTGTGTGTGTGTGTGTGTGTGTGTGTGTGTGTGTGTGTGTGTGTGTGTGTGTGTGTGTGTGTGTGTGTGTATGTATGTATGTTTGTGTGTAACGTTTTTTTTCGTCCACGATAACTCTCGAAGAAATGGTCCGATCTTCTTGAAATTTCGCACACAGGTTAGTCGCGGCAAGATCTCGGCCGAGTTCAATTTTCAGCAAAATCCGTTGTATATTTCTCTAGCAACCGTTGCTAAGGTGTAAAATTTTTCGTTTCTTTTGTCTAGGATAACTTTCGAAGGAATCGTCCGATCTTGCTGAAATTTCGCACACCGGTTAGTTCTGGCAAGATCTATCACGAGTTCAATTTTCAGCAAAATCCGTTGGTTATTTCCTTAGCAACCGTTTCTAACGTGTTTTCTCACAAATCCTTATGAGTGCTCATTGGGGCAAGCCGGAAAATCAGTTTTAAGTCACACTCGATGGCCAAGGACACTGAATTGTTCTATTTTCTTCATAGCAACCGTTGTTTACTTCCCTAGCAACCGTTATGAAGGTTGGAAATTATTAATTTAAGATCTATTTTCATCATTTTCGACGGCAAAGGACACAAAATCTTCCCAATTAGTTCCTTAGCAACCGTTGCTAAGGGGGAGAAAAATTGATGTAAGTTTCGTTTCCAGTATTTTCAACGTACTATAGAGAAAATTGTGAAAATTTGATGTCTTTTGCCGTCGAAAATGATCAAAATAGATTTTGAATTGATCATTTCCAACCTCAGCCGTCGAAAATGATCAAAATCTGATTTAAGGGCAGGGCGGATCGATTTTGACCGCTATTAAACCGTATGACAGTCACAAGATGAATTGATCGAAAAATTATGCAGGTCCAAATGTCTCGCATCGTGTAGAACCTAGAACCGTTTGCTTTGTTGCATTTGATCAAATAATAAGAGAGCCCGGGCAGACATCAACACTCGCAACATAGTTTGGTCAATTGAAAAAGAACGACACTTTACACAGTCACAAAGATACGAATTGAATTGATTAAATAATTTTTTTGTAATTTTTGAAAAATAGATGATAGTATCTACGGTAGTGGAAAGGTGAAAACACAGGTTTTGGAAGCGTTTGTGGGTGATATTGAAGCATCTTTGAGAAAGCATACTGCTAAGGCACTTGGCAGCGGTTTTCAAGTTGTACCGCATAATCCGTTAAAAAAATTTATGAAACAGCGTCTCGATGAAAGTATTGATTAGAAGGATCGTTAGAGCTCATTGAGCGCTTTAATTTTTCATCGTGAAAAAATTGAAAATATTGATGCATGGGCGTGAAGTATGTACTTAAAATTCGGTGTTTCAATTTGTAAAAAGTTAGAATTCGTTTGAAAAAATACTTGATATTTGAAAGAAATGAAGAATTTTGGAAAAATCGATGCGTGTCCGAGAAAGATGTAAAAACTGACTTTTAGCAAGTTGAGCAACATAAATCGTTAAAAAATCTACGAATCAGCGTCGTGACGGAAATTCTGATCTGACGAATAGATATAGCTGATTGAGCGCTCCCCGTTTCCATCGTGAAAAATGGAAAAATGTCGATGCGTGGGCGTTAATTTTATGAGAAATTTGCATGTTTTCATGGCGAAAGTTATTAAGTTGCAATATCTCTCTATATTAAAAGCTGAACCGCCGTCGTCATTTTGCTCCCTCTGGTTGCTCCTTCTGGTTGCTCAGTTTCACCCTCTTTTTCCACCCATTTTTTCATCCTTTTTTTCACCCCCCTTTTTTCACCCTTTTTTTATCTCTCTTTCCACCCCTTTTTTCCACCCTTTTTTCCACCCTTTTTTCCACCTCTTTTTTTCACCTCTTTTTTCACCCCTTTTTTCACCTCTTCTTTCACCCCTTTCTCCACCTCTTTTTTCCATCCTCTTTTTCCACCCGTATCTTCGAATAAATTATTTATTTCCAATAAATATGCAATGGTCCGATCTCCTGGAAATTTTGCACACAGGTTAGTCGCGGCAAAATCTAGGCCGAGTTCAATTTTCAATAAAATCCGTTGTTTATTTGCCTAGCAACCGTTCCTAACGTGTTATCTCACGAATCTTCATAAGTGCTCATTGGGATTATGAGAGTTGATGAGAATCAATGAGAATCGAAGAGAATCGATGAGATATTTCCCATAGCAACCACTGTTGATATCCTTAGCAACCGTTGCTTCGAAAGTTGGAAAATCAATTTTAAGTTACACTCGATGACCAAGAAAACTGAATTGTTATATTTGCTCCATAGCAACCGTTGTTTACCTCCCCAGCAACCATTGCGAAGGTTGGAAATGATCAATCTATGACCCATGTCCATAATTTTCGATTGCAAAGGACACAAAATCTTCCCACTTAGCTCCTCAGTAACCGTTGTTAAACGCTCTAGCAACCGGTGCCAAGGGAAAGAAAAAGTAAGTTTCGTTTCCAGTATTTTCAACTGCACAGGATACAAAATCTCCGTTTTACCCATAGCAACCATTCTTTACGTGTCTAGAAACCGTTGCTGTAGTAGAAGGAAAGGACTAAATATTATTTTGGACAATTTTTTTTCAATATAAATCCACTTATTCGTCGAAACTACCGTTTATTTACATCCCTAGCAACCGTTGTTTTGGAAGCTGGGAAAACAGTTTTAAGTCACACTCGATGGCCAGAGGCACTGAATTATTATATTTGTTCCATAGCAATCGTTTTTTACCTCCCTAACAACCATTACGAAGGTTGGAAATTATCAATTTATGACCCATTTCCATAATTCTCTACGGCAAAGGACACAAAATCTTCCCAATTAGCTTTTCAGTAACCGTTGTTTATCGCCCTAGCAACCGTTGCTAAGGGAAAGAAAAATTCACCTATGTTTCGTTTCCAGTATTTTCAACTGCACAGGACACAAAATCTCCGTTTTACCCATAGCAACTATTGTTTACGTGTCTAGCAACCATTGCAATCTTACTCAAAATCTGCTGCTGAAAATCTGAAATGGAACACGCGGAATACCCCAAACAAAAAAATATGATCTAGCACATGTCACTATTAACCTAAAGTTAAACCCACTATTAATCTAAAAAAACAAACGTTTAACATGAATATAGCTGACATTAATCTTTTATTTTGATTCGAATCGTTCGTTCAGTATTCTTTTCAATCGAACAAAATCGAAAGTTCAAGTTTAAAGTTTTATTGTTTTGAATGTAATTTTCTTTTAATTATTACTACACTTATTATTGAAATTATTGATTTCTAAAGAACACATGGGGGGTTGGCGAGCGAAGCGAGCAGGGGGGGTACCCCCCTAGTAGTAATAAGATGCAATATAGTAGAAATTATATTTATTTCCATTGATATTTCTCGAGGTTTGACGAAAATTCATGATCATAACAAAATCTATTTCTGATTATGTTATTTTACTTCCTCAAAGACAAAGCTTTGGAATGAGGTAAAAATTGACATCTCAAATCAGACATCGGGACCTTATTTTTGATAGCCTAGAGGTGAGATACATGTTGATGTAAAAGCGTCCGTAGATACTTTGAATTATTCACCAATAATTCTAATAAAAATTTCATTATTTTCTTTTATTCTTGATAGAGCAAATGAAAGACACGAGCGAGCGACAGCGAGTGAGTGATACTGGCTAGATTCATAATAAATTTTTATCTAGAATCATATACAAAGTAGATAGATTTGACGTTTATAATTTAAATAAGCATGTTAGATAGATGAATTCTCGATTT
This sequence comes from Aphelinus atriplicis, assembly GCA_020882685.1. Lineage (NCBI taxonomy): Eukaryota > Metazoa > Arthropoda > Insecta > Hymenoptera > Aphelinidae > Aphelinus > Aphelinus atriplicis. The sequence goes on from JAJGQD010000030.1 coordinate 497,078, forward strand.
GTAAGATTTATGGAAAGTTCTATTTGAACTTTAAGAGTATTTTCATTAGAAATTGAACATTAGCATATAGTTAGAGTGTAATGAATCGAATTACAATAGAATATAAATGATTATGAATAAGTTTGTAACCGGAACATCGCGTGAACATAGGAATGCGGCATAGCGCGCTGCAACGAGACGCGCGTGCAGCAACCCACGCGTGGCATATAGCGCCGAGGCGGGAAGGGCCTGCTATCTCTCGGAAAAGCAATAAAACGGCAACTCTCACTTTTCGGGCCGCGATGTGCGCTTTTCCAGCAGTCTTTCCGAAACACAGGCGTTAATGAGAATGCGCGTAATATTTCGGTTTTTCGGTCACTAAAATTCGAATTTTCATTTTAGCGCAATTTTACTTAATAATTTCCAGCTCGAAATTCAATTACGGATCGAATGAGACCGCACAAGCTTAGGTTTGAATTAAATTTGAAGCCGAACCATACAAAATTATGTTCGATTAATTCCATATTTGAGTTGATATATCCGACTAGTAGATCTTAAACGTCAAGAATACGAAGTTGAATCGCGATACTACTAAAATTTCGGATTCAAAATTTTCAATTAGAAACACGCCCCCGCGCTTAGCACAGGCCTAGGAAAACGAGTGAGAGTGAGCTCCGTAAAAATTAGTTTTTAGTCAATCAAAATTTGGTTTTTCACATTATAATAAAATGAGTTAGTTATTCATAGAGGAAATTTCAAGAGCTTTCAGAAAAGACCTCACAACAAGTAGGTTCGTTATTTTCGCGAGGTCTGGAAAAATGTTTTTGATACAAAATACGTGTTTTTGAGTAAAATCCATAAGTTTTCTAGTAATATTAAGTAAAATTTAAGCATAATGAACTTGTATCAAAGTCGAATAACGACTTGAAAAGGCATGTTTTCATAGAATAAGACTATTGAATAAGCGCAATACACGTATTGTGCGAATCAGTGTAGTGAGTTGCACGCGAACCTGAATCCGCGCAAGTCAACTCGCAGATCCGCGCAATTCAACGTGTAAATTCGCGATATAACATACGCATATACACGCAATACGCATATAGTTATAAGTTAAACAGTAAGTTTCCATCACCATGTAATGTTAAGAGTATGTAAGGGTGAACTGGAAGGAGGAGAAGGCGTTTTCCGGCTAGTTTCCCCCAAAATAGAGTCAACCAATAGGAGACGGGGCCCGGCCGCCGATAACGGTCCATTGGAGGGTCACTGCGTAGTGAAGAGGAGGAGGTGGGAGGAAAACTCATGCGCTCTCTCTCGCTCCACTGCACAAGAGGCGCCCTTGGCGGTGGTGGGGGTGGCGGGGACTGACCCTCCCATCCTCCCTCTCTGACTCTCTTGCTCTCTCTCTCTCGCTCCAACGTGCGGGATCTATGCTTGCCACGGGAGTGAGTGAGAGATCCGACATTGCGCTCTCGTTTCCTCGAATGAGTCCTTATGGGCCAAAATCAGCATAAGAAGGGCCTACGCGGTGCAGCGCCAGCACAGTGACGCCTGCTCTTGGAGTAAGTAGCACTGCAAAGGAAGACTTGGACTCCTAACTGACCTTGGCCTACGTTCTCACCGAGACGGGTTTTTCCTGGCTCGTGGGCTTCGTTCCCGATTTGACTATTGGACCACGTCGTCCCGGTCGTTCTTTTTGCACCAGCTCTCTCGGTCAGCGCTGCTACTAGACAGATTCGTCAAGGCTTCTAGTAGTGCTGACGAGCAACCTGGTGAGCGTGTAGTATACCCGGCCAACGTCGCCGTCGGTTTTTTTTCTTCGTTGTGGCCTAAGTCGCCTATTTCGTGTATTCGGCCCAAGTCGCCGCCGGACTCCGTCTCCGTATTCCCGGCCCACGTCGCCGCTGATCATAGAGGACGCCCTTTCGCCTCCCAGGTCACCCAACCAAGGAGGAGTGTACCGGAGTTTCATCGAATAAAGAAAATAAAAAAGGAAACAGTAAGTGTTGTGGGATTTTTGAAGGCTCTACTCCTTCACTTTCATTTCTTTCTTCTCCAAGTCTATCATTGTTTTTTCCTGACTCTCGTCGTTTCGCCTTTGCGCGATAACGAGAACGAGACGGCTCACGCTGGCTCGGGAAGAGTGCAAAAACTTTTAGATCAGTAACGGACGAAAGCTTTTGAGCAATTGGCCGCGATCACCTATTTTTTATGTCTGTCTGAAGCCACTCGACCCCTGGTGGCGACTCGAGGCTCGGCAGCCCTTTCGGAGCGGCCCTCGTAATGGACTAAGTCCAAGGAGACGCTTCGTCGTGCAACGTAGCGCACAACCAGGCCCGCAACGACGCTTAGTCGTGGCCGCGCAATTACAGAGCTACATATCTGAGCTAAAGTAGTACATTTTTTTTCTTCTATTTGAATTTTGTTGATTAAACCACGGAAAATAGAATCACGCGCTATTAAATTTTGTCTTTGTCTTTTTCGGGTGATTGGTTTACATTTTTTTTCGCGAGAACGCACAGACGGACAGAGCTTTGCCAGCTCAACACTTACGTGACGTGACACTATATTGAATGGATTTGGTATAGGATAATCGGACGTATTGAATAAGTGACTATCCCTCTTCATTTGTTTATATATATCAACACTTACAATTTTATATATAAAACTATCAGTATTAGTATACATTAACTTAAAATTATCACCCATCTCTTTGCGCATATAATCATAATGGAAATCATACATTAGAGTTTTTGATATATCAAGTATACAAAGACCTACGTATATCGGCTTATCCATATATATATACACAAGTTCTGTAATTCTATAATAACTAAATCTTCATCTAAAATCATACTACTCGTATAATTTACTCGAGATATATAAGCTTCTGCACCATATCTACCTTCCCATTTCGATGCAAGTTTTACGGTTTTACGCTTTCGGTTATTCTCTATAGTCATACCGAATACAGAATTATTGAATAATTTGAATAACATATTTTCAAATTCATTCTTAGCACTCACTTTCTTCGAACTATTCATATCTATAAAAGACTTCAACCAAAGCATTTGATTGAATTCAAGAACCCGATGTATTCTAGTCAATTTGAGCCCATGTTTGAGAGCTTGTTCCAACGTTCTGTAGTGGAATCCGTATTTTTCTTTGTTATGAAGTGTTGTTAATAACTTCTTCTGCTTCGAGTGTGGTGGTGCCATATGCTCGGAGCAAAATGGTAAATCTTGATGGATGTCATGTAGATTTCGTGGGTACTCCAAGTCGACCTCAAATATGTACCCTTTCTCAGCATCATCTCTAAGCTGTTGGATATCTTCGTTGACATTTTCAACCCATCGAAAGCCCGAGTACGGTAGAGATTGAGTCATTGCCCAACCGTATAAATTATTGGCATCGAAATAGGTTAAATATACATCAGCCTCACTAGGATTATAATTATCCATATATTTATTATTTGCTTTTGCGTACCTATAGCTACACTGGCTGATCCCAGTCGACATATCAATATCTGCTATTAATTCTGATTCAATTTTAGTTTTTTTTTAACATAGCACCTCACAAATAGCCTGGTAATGTATAATACTTAGCAGGATCAAGACCATACGCTTCAATTGAATTTTCTTCAAAGTTTTCAAATATGTCCACTAATATGAGGACATCGACTTTTAAATATACATCTGAATAATCACCCAGATTCTTAATTTTCAGCTCACGCCATACAGTTTGAGCATGTTGATAATCTTCTTCGGAAATATGGCTATTATATAATTTACTGAAGAATTGATCGTGAGTGGGAAGATGTTCAGTGTGTAAACATTCGTGCGATATTACATATTCGTAAGGGAATACACCCTTCGCTTCAACAGATCGATCTGTTTGGTACTATAATTATCAAAGTTACGGAATTCTTTTTCCACCGTTTCCATTTTGGTTAGATACGAAGCTAACTCTGCGAGGGATGATGGTAGAAAACGGAAAGAGTCTACAAAACGCAACTGAATTTCAGTATTTTCTATATATTTAGTGAAGGAAATAAATTTCTCTTTATTTACCGGGAGTAGAGATACATGACCTCTAATTTTTGTCGAAATTTCTTTGTGAATAAATGTGGGTCATAACCTGACAGGTTATGAAACATAGGTGGGATAACTCGCGAATCTTTATAATTTAAATCACAAACATTATGTGCAGCTCCTCGAAACGCTCCGGTTAAGTGATTATGATCACGAACTTTATCATTAAAATTCATAAATTTCTTTTCACAAATGTGACAGAAGACGGCTGCATCGAATGCATCTTCCTCTCCCCGTGTTAAATTCATTTCTATCGGGTTATTATGTTTATTCTGTACGTCTAACGCGAGATCGTTCAACTGTTTTACAAACCACTCGGATGGGCTTTCATCTATACCTAAATTTGTTTGCCTATAATACATATATCTGGATAAAGAATCGTCATAACTACATTTTATATACATACCACAACGAAATGCCCTATGTCTTTGTAAAATGTACTTGTCATCCTGGACCGGTTCCAAAATGCATTCAAAATCCGCGTAAACAACAAATGGAGTTTTTTCTTTAAAATGAAAATATTCAAATTTTAGTATATTACTTCCATTAAGTGGGAGACTAATTTTACACTAATTTAGTTGCACACATTCGAGAGTATGGGATTGTAATTTCTCTTCAGAATGAAAATATTGGAGGCAACGATCACAAATGAATTTAGCATTACGATTCATTGATAATTGTTGACTCAATAGATGCGACAAATTCTTTATCCATACATAATGGAACTGTGATTTATAATTTACATCAATGGATTCACTCTCTTCATCCACCTCTTCATCCACCTCATAATAACAATCATAACGATTTTGGATGAGGAGCAGGTTACAATGCCTTCCTTCAACTTTGGAATTACACACATGATAAGGTAAAACCTCAAAATCACCCCGCCTCTTTTTCTTTCTTAATACGTATAAATTTATTGAAATATTATTCTGCATCTCAAACTTGGGATTTTAGAAGGAGCTACAGGGAACTTTATACCCTTAAAATTTGACTCATTCTTAAATTCTTCATAGCTGGATACTCTATCGCCATTTCTCATTACAGGGTGTAAGAATGAGAGTACTGACCGTTTGAAGCATTGGTCATCATTATTTTTAACATTTAAACACGCCTTTTTATTATATATAAATGGTGGCCTAGATCAATATATGTTCCAGCTCTCAACTGGTTATATTTGTTAATATTAATAGTCAAATTTAAAATAGAAATCAACGTCCAACCTGAATCTTGCTCCTCAAACTCCTGCATATCATGTACAATAGTTTCTACAACATTGTCTAGAAACCATCTATTGATATCAGTAGTTTTGAGTATAGCATTGGTTTTCGTATTAAAATACTTCAAATCAATACTCTCGTTCTCATTTTTTCACCCTATATTCCGCAGCTAATACAGCATTAACCTTTACCGCAGTATAATCTTAAAACGATTTTTTGATCTGCTCATTGAATAATGATTGAGCATCTTTTAAAAAATCTTGGATATTTATATGATGTAAATTTGTTACACCTGATCGTATTCTATTATTAAACGCGGACTGAACATCATCCCAAATTATATATTCGACATGCTTACTACTTCGTAGACAATTTTCAAGTTCACGCCGGATAGTTTGAAGGAGAGTTAGAGCTGTTTGTTCTCTCTGTCTGAATGATACGCTGGCTGACGGTGATGATTGTAATAGGTGGTTTAAACCCTCTACAGTCCCCAAACAGCATTCAATCCACTCGGTGATGGAATCATTATCAGCATCCCCAGCAATAGCGGTGTGTAGGTTTAATTTCAATTCTCGCACATCATTTGCGAACTCCTCCAGTATTGCCTTGGAATCCATGATTATAATGATGAGCACTGTACACTCACACACATATACACATATGCAACTGCGCTCGAGAAGTGTCGAAACGTAAATGAGAGAGATGAGGAATATGCTTCAATGGAGGAGTATAACTTCAAGACGAACCATGACTAATTTTCCTATCGTATGTGTAACGATCTCGCTAGTACTATCTAATTTCCCCACACATACCATAGAAATTTCTATGACGACTCTGAAGTGTTGACCCAATGAGTCAACACTTTCCTCTCGGCTCGCCCGCTATATAGATACACATATGCAACTGCGCTCAAGAAGTGTCGAAACGTAAATGAGAGAGAGATGAGGAATATGCTTTAATGGAGGAGTATAACTTCAAGACGAACCATGACTAATTTTCCTATCGTATGTATAACAATCTCGCTAGTACTATCTAATTTCCCCACACACACCTTAGAAATTTCTATGACGACTCTGAAGTGTTGACCCAATGAGTCAACACTTTCCTCTCGGTTCGCCCACTATATAGAATCAATATACTTTAGAAATCTCTGTGGCGGACCCTAATGACTTTTCCGATTTTCACTACCTGCACCACCTGCAATCTAAAAAAAAAGCCAGTCATCTTAAGAAAGTCCTCTGGCGAGACCCAATGACTTCACACTTCTCTCTCTCTTTCTCTCTCTCTCACTCATATGGAATTTTCCCACCACATCATGATTGATTTGGAATGAGAATGCTCATTCTTCATTGAGATGTCATCAACCTTAGCTAACGGTGTGGAGGAGGAGCAGCAAAAAGATTTGAATACAATAAATATTGATCAGTTTGTAAGTCGAAGGTATGGATTCACACGACCTGTTTGCGGGCGACAGATTATACGTTCACAAGTGAAAGAAGTGGAAAAATCAGAACCTGACAAAGAGCGGAACAGTGAATATACTCCAAGAGCTAAGGTATCCGTAATCTCTCCAATAATACTTATATGCCATGCTTGATTATTCATTTATTTATCAATTTTTAATCTAGATGATGGTGGAATGCTGGGAAACTTCAAAATCGAATGTTGACTCATCGCAGAAAAATGTTCACCCACCGCCACCACAAATTATTACCCGACCTCAGGGTTTATCAAAAGTGTACCCAAGGAAGAAAACAGCTAGACAGAATAGAGCTAGTGAACAACTCCCAGGGATAAGATATCTAGTTGAATGTAGAAATGTTGGCAATAAATGGCCACTTTGGGCCCAGTAAATCGCTTGGTTACACTATCATAATTCTAGAGGGCGCATTGATTCACGTATGACGATACAAGTGAATAAATTGAGTAAATTAATGAGTTAACTAAATATCTGATGAGCCTCGTTCAACCATTAGCACTCGGGAAGAACACACGTGAAAAATGGCTTACATCATTGATATTCAACTATATTGATATACCTTGGAATTATGGTGATATACTATATAATGAAGTTACTACGACGATTCAAGAAGCTCTAAAAGATGCTGAGAGGGTATATTTGTTAAAGGTGCGGATAAAGTGAAATGGTTGAAAGATATAATAGCATGTAAAATTGATAATATGAAAGATTATTACAATTACCTCCCAAAATTATATGAGGTGTGTAACCGTTCTTATACTCACCATACATTAGGCAGCAATCCGATATGTGCAGCACAGAATGTTCGTATGCTTAAGGAGCATATAAGAATGGATCGACGACGAGCTGTAACATCTTCTGATAAGCAGCAACATTATGGTGATGGGGGGTATGATACTGTGGATAATGATAAAATTCTATCAATGTATAACTGAAAAAAAAATTTGTACCACGTCTAATATCCCAACGTCACGCCATGAATGGAACGCGAGCCTCCGGCGTTGGAAAATATTTTCCCACAATACTAACCTACTAGGCTCATTCGAGTGTCTATACTGCTCAGGTGTGGGTGTGTGTTTGAAGCAGTGCTGTATCCACTGCACCGTGGATTCTACGTTAATTATCGAGAGTTCTACTAACAAATATGGTATAAATAAATTTTGAATCAATATATACCGTGGAAACAATTCATGTATTCAGTTCCATTTATTGGATTTAGTTTCAGATAAAAAAGAAAAATGTCTTATAGTAAATGTACAACAATTTTGCTCCAGCCTTCAGCTGCAAACTTTTTATTATTTTTGTATGACAATTATTGGATTGAAAAATCAGGTGGATGTTGATCCGCTTGAAATCCATAATCTAATATCATGGGTGGAGGCTTTCGCCCATGGATATATACAAAATCAATGCACGCGGATAGAAATAAAAATGTTTATATTTATAAATGTAAAGAATATTAGAGCCTCACAATATTGTAAGGTTCATATGACATGTGGTCAGTGTCCTTGTGAGTTTTCGCCGCAATTATTTAAATTGCATATTATGCAGTGCACCCTCCATTATTCCAAATATGTATAAGTTGTCGATCTTTGAGGGCCAATCCAGAGTGAAGTGGAAAAGGGAAAATTCACAAAATCCACCACATATTTATTTAATGCGACGTTTCGCCAGTTAGGTTCACTGGCCTCATCAGGCAGTTTTGAATGAGAATATAATATTACGTCCGGCAGTGGAAGCGGCTGCTTCCACTGCCATTGTCAAACTATTGTGACGTGTGACGTTCGCGTTCGCTCGCTCACTTCCGGCCTCGCGCCGGCGGAACTCGCGGCGCGCTGCGGCTTGTGTGCGCGCTGGAGAGTGCAGCTAATAGCCTCTCCGTCTATAATGACGGTTTACCCCGGCACATTCTCCTCCCTCAACCGGACCACACGGTCCGCAACTCAGGCCGATGCGACCCCGCGTAGACGGGGGGGGGGGTTGTTTTCAGGGAAACCAGGTTCCTCAGACATCGTTCTCCAATTTTATTCTTTTTCTTTTTGTTCCTGGTCGCACGCCTCTGAGCCGACCAGGGCCTGCTGCAACGATTTTGCCGGTAGGATTCTGGCACACCGTGTGCCTCCTTCATCGTTCTCTCAGGGCCGTAAACCGCCCGGTTCCTCCTTCCCAAACCCTTGGTGGTTGCATCGTACACCATGTCTGCCGATCTGGTGTCGTACCATGCTCTCACCAGTTCGCCTCCCTTCATTCCTTCCAAATAATTTTGGCCGTAACATGCTATCTCGCTGATGGTAGTCGCGATCGGATTCTTTGGGTCACCGATGCCCGTTCGTTTGGTCGAATCGGACTCCAGTGTGTGCTGCCCACCTACATCTTCGGTATACTCGACCACGTTCTCCCCGCTAAACCATTGCTCTAGCAAGGAGCCTTTTACTCCTTGCGAATCACGCCACTGTTTGTTCCTCCCGACTTCACGATCGATCTCGTCCTCGTCAGATTTTGCTTTGTCTCTCTGACGCTTTCCGATCAACAATTTCTCATACGCTTCCGTAGGTTGCGTATGTTCGGAGCAGTCTGCAGTTTGCGCCCGTTGAAATACTGATCGACACTTACTCGATTCTGACCCCTCTGAATCAGGTACTCTCTCGTGATCGTTCGTTTCCCTGGTATGCCCAGCGCTGGGCGCAGCATTACTGTCGCTGGGGATGTCGTTCACACTCACGTTACTCTCACTCGACATACTCTGGGGTATTTCCCGGTCTTCCGCTTGCTTGCCGTTACCAGTGTTAACTGCTGGTTTATGGCTACGGCTCCGGGGCTCGTTCCTGCTCTCGCTCGCACACTCGTCGTTCCATTTCGCGGGTACCCTCTGACTCGGCTCTGTGCAGTAATCAGCTTGAGGCGCTCTACTGGTATTTTTCCTGCCATTTGTAACGACAATTCTGTCGTCATTCTTGACACCGTTACACTCTACGACCATACTTGACCCAAACTGATTCCTCGACAGGACTCGCGAGTCAGATTCGTCAATCTGTCCGCTGATTTTCGCCGATTTTTCTCTCGCTCGTTCTTCCGCGTCGCCACCCACACGTTTCACGTTCGTTAATCATTTCTTCCAAGTTTCGAACTTCTATACTGCTCTCAACACCGCTGAAGTCTCCGTTCGTTCTAAATTGGTATTATTCGGACCCCCCTTTCCCTCCTGGAGGCTCGCAGTCCGCTGACTCGTCCCATCTGTGATGACGTAGAGCGCGTAGGACTTTACCGCACTCCCGCCCTCCTTTTCCCGCCAGCGATTTAAGCTCATGACACACAAAACACGAGTCATATTCGACTCCTGATGTTTTGCAAACCTGGCGATAAAGCGACCCCTGAGATTTCTTTGGATAATTGCGAGAGTAGTGTCCAGTCTCGCTACAATTGTAGCATACGTTCATTCTGCAATCCGCTGCCCTGTATCGTGGCTTTTGGCAAGAAAAGCACACTCCCACGAACGTGTTACTAGGGCCCCCCATTGGCCCATTCGCATTCCTTGGCGCGTTCGCACTCCCTATGTTGACGTTGGGACTTCCTGAATGTTGCGGCGGCCGCTATTCCGCTGCACTCGCTCGTTCTGCCGGTCGTTCATCAGTTCGATTAGCAGTCGCTTCTGCTCGCTAATTTCTAATGTAGCCGTTTGTATATTTGTCACAGCTGCGAATTCCGCTTTCTCTCTTGTGTGCTTCTCACTCTTTTGTGACTTTCATACATCCCCTTCCGCTGACGAGCTCTCCTCCTTACCGCACCTGCTCTCTGATTTCCGGATCGCCGACATTGATCCCTCTCTTTTTCCGGACTCGTACGCAGCTGCAGGTATTTGCGACCTCTCTCTGGATGGCGGTGGTTCGTAACGCGCGTCCAAGTCTCGGAGCTTTTCGTACTCTCTGCCTGCTCTTTCCAACTCTCTATAGGATTTTATCCTTATGTGAAGCATAGCGCTTCTGTATATGGGCAGTAGATTTCGGAAAGCTCTGTCGACTTGTCTTGCTTCTGTTGTGTAAGGGCAACTCACACCCCTAGCATGGAATAATAATGTCAAATTATTATGAATAATTATTAGTTGGAAATAGCATGAAAGTGTTAGAATAAGAACGCGTACGCATATGCGCGTGCACGTACGTGACGTGGTATACATGAATCGTCGGGTAGATTCAAAATTTATATATATATAGATATAGCGAAACGTATCCAAAAATATGAAAAAGTGAATGATACTGAAATGATGCGTAGAATAATGAAAAATCGAATAATGCGAACACGCGGCTTGAGACGCCATTGTTACGGGATCAGTAGAAAAAGAACGACCTAGCCAGACAAGTTAGAAACGCTGCAATATGAGTCAACAAATTACGCGATCTGTTAACAGCGTTGGTGACGTAGTTTATTATGCAAAATATGATTCAAGCTAATTTCGAGATTGCCTAAGTTACACTAAGAACCTTATGTGGAGATATACGAACGAATCGTAACACATCATATAATAACGCAATTTGTTCATTGTTACTTATTTATACCTGATATTTCTTACAAAGCATCACAATAGACATTTGTACGTGATCTCCAGAATCGAATACAAGTCGAAATATAAGATTCGAATCATTACATTGTGAATAAACAATGTCAACAGCTCATTAATTAATTATGTTAACACAAATTGTGTCAGTAGTACCGTATACACTATGGCGCGTCATAACATGACGTCTCGTGACCCCACCAGACTATTGAACGACAGGAACATGCTGACGCAGCATGGAGTATACATTACTGACCTCTGGCCACTAGTAGAAATGTGAAAAGAGTCAGCATATCAAATATCCAGACCGATACAGATTCCAATTTCATAAAACTCACATTAGAAAAATGGCAATCTCGTTTTCATGCAGCAATGAAATATATTTAATGACTCAGCACGACTCATATCCAAAATTTTGAAGTTTGCTTATTACTTTTAAGAATTAAACTTTCGATAATTATTCTATTATTCTTGTGTGAGAATCAATTTTCGATATTGAGGATAGAATATTGATAGGTAAAAATATTCAAATACATATTTTTCATGGTGATATTGAATAACATTTATTAAACCATCTTAACTTACAATACATGTTTATAGGGGTACATTGTTTAATGCTTGTAGAATATTTTCCATGTGTATAGCATAGAATTCCGAAGTTAACATTTTTATATCTATAGCGCTTAACATAGTTTGATTTTCGAGTGCTTCTATTTTCTCCACTACCTTTGATATAATAATTTTTACATCATCATCGGGACTCGCTATTTCAGAAATTCTCTCTATAATACTGAGATCGAATGTTTCAGTCTGCGACTCAAAGAAAGCTACTTTTCAAAAGATTAATATACTCGTTCACGATACAGCTGACAGAACCTTTTACAGTATTAAGATATTCCATACGTACATTCACATATTCACTCAATCTGTACAAGTTATCGAAACTCACTTTTTTCAAAACCACACTGTGTCTGAATTTTTTCGCTGTCGTACCATTGGCGTCAGATCTGTGGTCGTCTTCTTGCTCGATCTCGATGGCTCTATTCTTATGAGCAGTCGTGAAAAGCAAACGCCAGCCATGTCCAGCGAGCGATGTACCGTCGGGGTAAATATTATGCCCTTCCAAATACTTGGTGACATCTTCAAAGGTGCCAATGAAGTTGCACCAATCTTCTTCTCCAAATGCGACGCCATTGTAGTCCTTGCCAAGGATTCAGACCGTTGGCGTGTAGTACTGGTCCTCGATCTTGTCATACTCAAGACCAATCAACAACTTCTTCGACATCGACTTATTCAGCCCATGCACAGTGTTCAAAGTCGATTGAGCCCGATACTTTGGCGACGACTGTTCAGCTGGCCGATTGATTATCTTGTAAGTAGCCATATTCTCCGGAGTGTGGAAAAGGTAGATGCTATAAGCCAGCTATCTGTAGCAGTGACTGAATTGAACGTCGTTTCTCGGGTGGTCTTTATAATGATATTTTTGTCAGACAAGCAGTTTTAGAGGAGCGACATCTTAGAACTGCTACTGCTTTGCAAGCAGTTTACAATACATCCAACACTCCAAGTGCAAGCTCGAATATCACGAGCGAGCTTGATTCGTTGGCTGACTAACTCATCATTTTTTTCAAGATCAGCAGAAAAATTGTTTAGGAATTTCTCCATACCTAGACCCGAACTCATGTAATACAAGAACATCAAACAATACTGTCCGCATACATCTGACGATTCACTCTGCAGCTGTATCGAATTCCAACGAAAATGCTTACAATTTCTACGTAAACGATTTATATGATCAGGCACGAACGGTGGCAAACCATATCTATCAAAATACCAGCCATTGCTTGATTCATTAACGTATACAGTAACCCAGTGCATTCCTGGTTTTGTATGATTATCAGTATTGAATACAAACGCTGTCGGTTTCGTCCACACCCGTGGGATCTGATCTGCTGGGAACACACCCACTGTATGCGCTCGTATACGCCTCAGTTTTCTTAAAACCTCCAGATTGTCCATCGCAAAGCTAAATGGGTGGTTGGAATGTAAATTCCATATCCTGTTCGCAATAAATTTGATAGCCGCGCGAATGCATCCAAGTTCTTAATCGTTGAACATTATCAAGAGCACAGCTATATTTCAAATGAGATTCTTTGACAGCGTGATAGAGACAGTACTTATCAATGCCTAGCAAATCGGTGAATGAAGGGCAATCCTTTTCGTACTCTAGATTTATAATGTCTCGCGTCGTTATTTTATGCATAGTCATCTATTTTCCATTACCCCTGACAAATATTCTTCTAGCGTTTTTGGCGAGCTCGCGTAAGGTTTTGTAAAGCGCTCTCAAAGATGTTTCACCCTCAAAATAGTCGATACCATGATGATGACGAGTCAGCCAGTCGTTTGTTCTTCTGATATCAGCGCTCAAAGTATCGATATGAGATTGAGGCAGGACGATCCAATGACCACTGTGATCACCTTTTAGAGAAGTCACAGCCACCTCCTTCGGAACACTGACGTTGTTTTTATCTTTGAAAAATTGGATATCGACGATAAGATCCATTGTGCTGTAGTTATGAGCTCTGTTACTCGACGACTGAAAACTATTTTAAAGATTTTTCAATGAACTCAGAGGTACAGCGTTCAGTGACATCTATCATCACGAGCTAAAATCTAGAAGAATTTGCCGCGATGAATCAATCTCCAAGATATTATCGTACTCGGCATAAACGATGCAGTTCACCGTTTTACTCAGCGGTGTTGCAAATCTGACATCGATTCTCAGGCTACCATGTTTAACTAGATTCCAATGGCTACAATCGTTAGCCGATAAATCGGGTGTTAAATCAAAAACAAAAAGACAGTAGCCATTGGGGTAATCATCTCGCGATATTTCATTACCCTCCTTGAGGAAATGTACATTGGTACCTGTGAATATAGTGTGATAGGCGTCAACGTACAGATTATTTTTGAAATCAGGCTGGAGAGGCTTCGAAGGAACCTGAACGCCATCCACATACAAGCACAGATAATTTATGTCTAGATTTTCGAAATTGAAAGGGTTGAGCGATCGATCACAGTTGAACGCTTTATTCTCGACGAAACCCACGATGATTCTTTTAGATAATTGACCCAGTATTATATTGTCCAAAGTTTCTCCATGAATGTCACTGTGCAAAGTTACAGCTTTGACTTCTACTCTCGTCATAGGGTATTTAGCGGTTGTCTTTGAGAGCGCTTTTGCGTGGGCCAATAAAACGCCTGGATTAATTTTAACACGTCTCACGAGTAGATTGGCTTCCTCGATATATATATTTACGATACCTGATGGATCCATTATGGCGAATCCATCTCGGGATCTCACAAAACGTAGTCTTATTTCTACACCGTTCAACAGTAATTATTCTTGGTTAAACACATCGCAATGGATATAACCGATCATATCGACAGATTTCCGATTGTTTAGGTATTTGCTTCTCTTTTCAAGTCCTTTGTTCGAATCACAACTGTTCATCTAACCTGCTGTGTCATTGGCCCACAGTACACTGGTCAAGTGAGAGTTTTTGGCAGCTGGCCCATAATTTAGTAGACTCTCGATATACGCTCTATAAACGTAAGCGTTGTTAGGAGGCGTCACAGGCTTTTGATTGAATGACACGTCGGCTTGATTGAACAGTGAATGCATAAAGTTGTTGACAGGGCCTGCTGTTTTGACTTTATCTCCGACGCCTGCTGCAAAATCCTTTTCAGCTATATTAGTCTTCACGGATACGCGTACACTGAGCATAGTATGAGCAAGATCGATATACTCTTCACCAGTTCCAGGTATCACAAACTCTATGGGTGAGTCATCGTTAAGGGATGATATAGGTTTGTATTGCACATAGTGCGATTTCTCAATCGTTGTTTGAGTTGGTGGAATTTCAAATGACAGCAACTCTGATTTCAAGCACTCACACAATTGATTATGGAGAAAAGCCATTTTTTCTAGCCAAATATATCTCTGGTCGTTCTTTTAGGTGTACTACTTCTGACACTCTTCTTCTTCTTCTTCGTTCTATCTGCTCTCTTGCGTCGAATGATTTTCTTTTTAGGCTTTCGTCTTTTCTTGCTACCTCGACCACGGATAGCCGATAACTGGGTCGAACTTTCGAGACGCGGTATTTTATAAACTGACCCCTCCATGAGCTTCTTCAATTTCTCCTCGGCTTTCCGTTTCAAAATTTCTCCAGACTCTCTGACGCGACTTTTGAATGCTTCTTTTACAGGGGTATCCATAGTAGTGACATCAGACATTATATTCATGCCTGTGCGAAGAGCCTCTTTCCCTACAGCTTTAGCACCTCGGGATAAAAGTGGCATGACTCTACGAAATAAACCAGCCAAAGAACGACCGATACCACCGTGACCCCGTTGATAATTTAAACCAATAAAGATGCGACCTACCCCAGCTATCTTCCCACCGCCTACCTGGGCATCAAAGTACTCAACGTATTGATCCATCTCAATCCATGCGTTTAAAGTGTAGTGTAGCTGTCAACGTTCCAAAATCAAATGGTATAGAATTACCTCGTTGGTCTCTAATATCTATCTCGATGGTTTGAAATGAGTCGATAAGCAAGGGTATGTACATTGGTGGGGAGAAATTCTTTATCTTTATCCCTCCATATGTAAATTCGTTAGTATTGAGAGATATAGCCCGCAGCAGTTTTGCTTGAACATCCCCAGTAACGTATGGTTCGCATATGTCCGTGTATAACATCAACATGTTAGGTAAACCATTCATAAGGTATGCCGGTCTGTTGCTGGTTACGGGCGCTTTGAAGCATTGCGACGCTACGTCGTCGAATCCCAAAATTTTTTTCAATTTCTCGGGCAGAGCAAACTCGTGTTTCGCTTTGCAGTCAGCATTGCATGTACGAGTAGCCCTCACGTATCCTCCTTGTTCAACGATGAAAAGTGAATGATTTTTCTTCACGCATTCCAAATCATTCATTTCGGCGATAAGACCCTCGACATCTTTGTACACGCCAGGATAAATCTGGGAAACGTCTATTTCCCCTTCCTCGCTGGCAAATTCCAAAGATTTGTCACCGACGACTACAGCGGAGACGTGGGAGAGGTGCGACAAATTACCGGCCACGATGACTCGGACGTCTTCTTGTGATAAATGCTGAAAGGTTAGCGGTATCTGGATCTCTGTTAGAGCCACGGACCATGACCCATGTAATAGTATCTGTTGAGGTAGCTGCGTGATGAAATGAGTCGTTGTGTTGTCGGGATAATACTGCACACTGCTGTTGCTAGGCAGCACGACGTAGAATTGGTCCTTCATTTTAATTTTCTCACTTCGCTAGCTTTGATCCATGAATTGAATTTATCGGGGTAACCTTTCCAGCTAACGAAATATTTTCTGGTTTTTCCTTTTCCACGAGTTTGAAAAACTTTATCTATTTCAAAAACATCGTTCTCTAGATTTTTCCGTACTCTGCTCAGCTCCTTTTCATGAAAAAAACCGTCAATTTCCTCCCCTGCTTGATCTTTCAGGTAATACACGTGAGGTGCTCTAAACAAGGAGATACGGGTGATCGTAAAAATTTCAGTAGCCCAACCTCCCTCGTAACCTTTACCAAAAACGTTCCTCGAGCTACTGATACGCACCAAATCTCCAACACTGTATTTAACTGTTCTCGAGGCAATGCGGTCATTGGCGTAGCGCCGTTCAATGTTTTTGCGGACCACTGCAGCATTGTTGAGTGTTACCGATACAGGTGTCATTCTGGTTGCCGAATGTCTACTATGATTGTAAGACTCAGTGATATTTTTCAGGATGTCGACGTATTTCCGAGTTTTCTTGTGCGTAAAGTATCGCCACATCAGTTCTTTGATGGTTCTGATCAGCCTTTCCACGACTGCAGCTTTCGTGTCTGGACTGCGCACAACTCTGTACGTTATCCCCTTCTTTTTCAGAAATTCTTGCACATTGCGACCTACAAATTCTTTTCCCAAATCTGTCTGCAGCATCACAGGTTTACGATTCGGATATTCGGATAAAATTCTCTCAAGCGCAAGGCTAACACTTTTGGACGTTTTGTCACGTAAAGGTTCGCACCATGCATATTTACTGAGTACTTCGATGACTACTAGAACGTATGTGAAACCATCATTGTAAGTTCTCAATGATCTTAGATCCATCAAATCAGCTTCCGATTTGATTTGACGCACCAACTTGTGCATGTTGTAAGCATCTTGACCTTCGAGCCATTGGATGACTTCTCGAGGTTTATAATTTTTTCGTGTCGCGTGTACCAGCTTGTTAGCACCAGCATAAACTGTAGGATTCTGAAATTCGTAGTAAAGGTTACTGAATTTCTGGTCCATGTTTGTTTTTTGATTTTTTACCCTTAGCGATCGATGTTTTTCTATCACTGCTCTTCTTATTTTTCTTGATAGATCTCTTAATTCGAGAGAATAGTTTTTCAAAAGTAATCTTGCTGACCATGCAACAAGCAGTCATCAAAGCCACGGTTCTTTCGTCGGGTGGGGTTGCACCTGCAAGCATGCGCGAGAATGCGTACTCTGCCAAAACGCGGTCGGCTTTCTTGCGATCGGCGCTCTTATCGTTATAGGCTAGGTCGTGGCGTCGACAAGCTTCGTCTAGAGGATTTACACCAACGTCTTTTCGCTCGAATCGTTCTAACAGCTTTGTTCCAGGACCGCAGAATTTATATCCAGGGACATGCATTTCGAAAGATAGTAGGTCAATGAGAGAGTCCAAAGCTGTATTCTTTTCTTCATGAGCCATTCCCACCTCTCCCATCATTTGCTCAGTTTCAATCGTTTCTATGATTGAGATTTCGGTGTGCTCGATCTTTGATTTTTTGTTGTTCTATCTGCACTCGACTCACCGCTGCTGTCGTTCCCAAAACTATCGTAAAGTGTTTTTTGGGATGTCTCTTGATTGTGTGGTAAATCAGCGTTATCGATCTGAGACAAGTCTGAAGATTTATTTATACTTCTCAAAACTCGAGCATTACCGATAAAATCACGAGGTATATTACTGTGACGAAGCGCTGATACAAACTGACTGTAACCAGCCGGGGGTGGTCGTTTTCTATCCCTCATGGCATCATTGATCAAATCCACTATACAAGCGCCTTGCACTGTGTTGCCATCTATTTGAACAGACCCACGTTTATCCCACGTAACTTCACCAGTCATCCTCAAACGTTTCAATAGCTGCGTAGCTTTCAGTCGCCATTTTTGAGGAACGGTTTCCACGATTGACGCATCGATATCTTTTACCATTTGTTGCTCAAGTTTGCTCTCCTTGCTGTCTCCATCTTGATCAGTGCCGCTGTCTTCTCGTGGATTAAACTTCTCTTTGTCCTCGTTCCCGATATCTTTTACCGTCAGATACCGTTGCAGAGCTTGGTTAAACAAAGCCCATTTTGCAGAATCGATTTTGCACGATATCGATGTCAAAATATCACTCATCTCTCCGACGAGTCTGGTCATAGGCGTTCCTGGTGTTTGAACGGTTTTGAGGCCTTGACTAACCATCAGACCCTGCAAACGGTCGACACTTTCTTGAGGAAGTAGAATCATTTTTCTGGCGTATCAGGGGTTTCCTGCTTCAAATCGAGCAGAAGATAACCAAATGGTCGCGAAGTCGCGTCCCAGTAAGCCTCCTGTAAGAATCGAGGGACTTCGGGATACAGTTGCCTGGCAAGATGTTGTATCTGAGCACGATCTCGTAAATTTCTAAAAACCACAATGTACTGAGCATTCAGAGATATATCTCTTTGTCCTTTTCCTTGGTGGAAAACGTTTTGGGTTATAAATATGATGCTCAAGTTATTGTGATGGCTACCTTTCGTGAACAGGTTCACAATGCAACTACCTGAGGATGATTCTCGCATAAGATCGTCGATGATCAGGCGTTTCGGCCTGCAATCGTTTGTGTAATCCCCGCTTTGCGGTAGACCCTCGCGGAACTCTATGCTTTTGCCAAGTTCCTTATAACCTGGCTGCCACTCGGAGAAGTGTAGAATTACTCGATCAAATGCAGTGTCGCTCATACGTTCGATATTTTTCAAAAATTTTTTCACGAACTCGGTTTTACCGCATCCCGTAGGGCCGCAAAGCATCGACGTCCAGGGGTGTTTCCAATGCATAGCCATGACAACGACTGACGGTTGAAACATCTTGATTGCAATTCCATACGTGGGTTCTGTCGAACTCCCCTCCTGTCCGCGGTTGGGAGGGGCCCCCACGCGTGCCGCAAGGCTTGCGTAAGCCTAGCACCAAAACGCTCGCGCGAGCCTAGCGTCAATACGCTTGCGCGAGCCAAGCGCCAAAACGCTCGCGCGAGCCTAGCACCAATACGCTTGCGCGAGCCTAGCGCCGACACGCTCGCGCGAGCCGCGGCCCGAGACGCTCGCGCGAGCCCAGCGCCGAGACGCTCGTGCGAACCACGGTCTGAAACGCTCGCACGATTAGGGGTCTGCTTCTGTAACTTAAAAAAATCGACTTGAGCTTCCGCATGCTCGCGAAGCACTGATAGAGTTGTATGTTACACCCTGATGTCGTCACGTTGTTTGTTTGTATAGTTTCTGTTCTTTACCTTCTGGATTTTTTTTTTTTTTTATTATCATGAGAGAATTGATAATTGTAGAAATTTTCAAATTATATATTGCTTTATTTATTCAGTTACATATTAGAAATCACTATCATGAGACACACTACAGAAAAATAAATCATATAAATCATAGTCTTATGTATTTATTTCTTACAACTATTGTACATTGATTTAAGAACAGGCGAAATCACACTGCCAGCCGCGACAATACGTCTCTGGAATCGTATACAATCACGAGCCATCTGCATCCATTCCGTACCTTTTCGGGCTTCTCGACTTTCATCAGGCCACTCTGTCATAGCGTGAACAATATTTTGGCTCTCGTCGAATCGCACGTTTCTTTTTACTTTTTGATTTTTCTTGATAAGGAACAGAAGAAAAAAAATTATCTTTCGAAAATATTTGCACGCTTAAATCCATATGGGTAACTTTTTCTATCATCCACGAACCATCTCTTTCCGTAAACAGGTTTGCATGTTTTTGTCTCTTGCAACGTAGTAACATCGTGAAAAGTTGTTCGTCTTGTAGCCATTGACGATACCTCTCTTTTAGGGTATTCATCGAGCACCAATTTTCGGACCGAATCAAAATTAATTTTATCGTTGGTAGAATAATTCAAACGAATGCCTTCGACTTTGATTACCGATTTACGACACCATCTGATGCCACGTATTCGTAACCGTAAAATTTTGAGCCAGCCGAAACGAATCGTCTAATATATGTTATACCCTTGCCTTTTTCAGCAAGCTCGTCGGTTAGTTCACCTAGCATGGAACCAAAAGGTAGTTCATGTTCGTTAATCGTGCTATTGTAAAAAACCGCTGCCAAGTGCCTTAGCAGTATGCTTTCTCAAAGAGGCTTCAATATCACCGACGAACGCTTCCCAAACCTGTATTTTCACCTTTCCACTACCGTAGATACTATCATCTATTTTTCAAAAATTACAAAAAAATTATTTAATCAATTCAATTCGTATCGTTTGTGACTGTGTAAAGTGTCGTTCTTTTTCAATTGACCAAACTATGTTGCGAGTGTTGATGTCTGACCGGGCTCTATTATTATTTGATCAAATGCAACAAAGCAAACGGTTCTAGGTTCTACACGATGCGAGACATTTGGACCTGCTTGATTTTTCGATCAATTCATCTTGTGACTGTCATACGGTTTAATCGTGGTTAAAATCGATCCGTCCTGCCCTTATGTCCGTATTTAGCAAACTCAAAGACTCATTTTGATCATTTTCGACGGCTGAGGTTGGAAATGATCAATTCAAAATCTATTTTGGTCATTTTCGACGGCAAAAGACACCAAATTTTCCCAATTTTCTCTATAGCACGTTGAAAATACTGGAAACGAAATTTACATGGACTAGATCTTGTCACAACTAACCGGTGTGCAAAATTTCAAGACGATCGGATCATTCTTTCCGGAGTTATCGTGGACGAAAGAAACGAAAAAAAATATACACCTTAACAACGATTGCTAAGGAATAAACAACGGATTTCGCTGAAAATTGAACTCGCCCGAGATTTTGCCGCGATTAACCTGTGTGCAAAATTTCAAGACGATCGGACCATTCCTTCGAGAGTTATCGTGGACGAAAAAAAAACGGGACGCACACACACACACACACACACATACACACACACACATACATACATACAGACACTTTTGAATTTCCATGTTTTTCGACCCGTAGATCACGAAAATCGAGGTCCCGAGGTCTGATTCGTTGGGTCGATTTTTGCCCCATTGGAAAGCTTTCTCTTTGAGAAAGCAAAAAAAATAAAGACGAATGGGTCATTTTCGAGGTGCTAGATGAGAACCTCCCCTTAATGCAATTCAATTAAATTTTCTGTTTTGCTTTCTCAAAGCTAGACAGCTTTGTAATGAGGAAAAAATCGACCCACCGAATCATACTTTGGGACTTCGATTTTCGTAATCTACGGGTTGAAAAACATGGAAATCCAAATGTGTCTGTATGTATGTATGTATGCATGTGTGTGCGTCCCGTTTTTTTTTCGTCCACGATAACTCTTGAAGGAATGTTCCGATCGTCTTGAAATTTTGCACACAGGTTAGTCACGGCAGAATCTCGACCGAGTTCAATTTTCAGCAAAATCGGTTGTTTATTACCTTAGCAACCGTAGCTAAGATGTGTATTTTTTGTTTCTTTCGTCCACGATAACTTTCGAAGGAATGGTCCGATCTTGCTAAAATTTTGCACACCGGTTAATTGTGGCAAGATCTAGCTCGAGTTAAATTTTCAGCGAAAACCTCAGATTATTTCCCTAGCAACCGTTCCTAACGTGTTTTCTCACAAATCCTTGTAAGTGCTCGTTGGGGCAAGCAGGAAAATCAGTTTTAAGTCACACTCGATGGCCAAGGACACTGAATTGTTCTATTTGCTCCATAGCAACCGTTGTTTACCTCCCTAGCAACCGTTACGAAGGTTGGAAATTATCAATTGATGACCTATTTCCATCATTTTCGATGGCAAAGGACACAAAGTCTTCGCAATTAGCTCCTAAGCAACCGTTATTTACTGCCCTAGCAACCGTTGCTGAGGGGAAGAAAAATTCATGTCAGTTTCGTTTCCAGTATCTTCAACGTGCTATAGAGAAAAATTTTGTGTCTTTTGCCGTCGAAAATGACCAAAAGAGATTTTGAATTGATCATTTCCAATTTCAGCCGTCGAAAACGATCAAAATGAGTCTTATAGTGTGTTAAATACGGACTTAAGGGCAGGGCGGATCGATTTTGAAAGCCATTAAACCGTATGACAGTCACAAGATGAATTGATCGAAAAATTATGCAGGTCCAAATGTCTCGCATCGTATAGAACCTAGAACCGGTTGCTTTGTTGCATTTGATCAAATAATGAGAGAGCCCGGGCAGCAACTGTTCACGATGTTACAGAGCCCGGATAGAGATAGCCGACATCAACACTCGCGACGAAGTTTGGTCAATTGAAAAAGATCGACACTTCACAGTCACAAAAACACCAGGTCCGGATGCTCCATTTATTGAGGAAGCGATACAAAAATGGAACTGATTAAATAATTTTTTTGTAATTTTGTGAAAAATAATTAATAGTATCTAGGCTAGTGGAATGGTGAAAATATATGTTTGGGACGCGTTTGTGGGTGATGTTGAAGCCTCTTTGAAAAAGCATTCTGCTGAGGCACTTGGCAGCGGTTCTTTTCTGTATCGCACTAATTTTCACTGGATTTTATCTTTCAATTTTTCTCTCAATTTTCACTATGTCTGTCAAACTATATAGTGATATTTGGTACACAGCATCAATATCATCACACAAGTCAATCAGACAATTATTCAAGCATGCTTCTATTTATTATTTTTCTACCCTTTACTGTCTATCATAGTTTACATGCATTGTGCGCAACAGCTGATCAAGCGGCGCCACCCAATGAGCCGCCATACACACGCGTCATCATGAGTATATTATATGTGGGTGATTCTCTATCAAGTGAGTGAGAGAAAACAACCCAAAACTCTGTAAATTTTTTTAGGGACTCTTTGAGGTCATGATGACACCAGAATTTTTCAGATTTTTTCGTGCCCTATAAACCATGCTACTAGAGACCCAAAGTTGCTGTTTCCCCAATATTTGCCATATTATAGATATCTTTTAACATTATATTTACACTTATTAAAGGGGTAGCCTACCTAAATTTCAACATGGTTAAAAAAAAATCGTACAAGGCTGTAAATTTATATTCTAATTCATTTTTTACGGCGGTTTCAATGACGTATTGACCACCTCGGAAAAATAATTTTTTCACTGTAAAAAAAATTTTTCAATTTTTTAGAACGTACTTGGGATTTTTTTTCTCGGCTCCTAGAAGTCTAATCGCAAAACCGATACGTACGTATGTGGACATTGTATTCAGGAACCCTCAAAAAAATTTTCAGCCCAAACCACTGAAAATAAGTCTCAATTATTCACCTCCTCCTGCATCACGTCTCCATCTTCATTCTGCAACGTCATGAAGATATCCATTTGATTCACACAAAGTTGTGACGGGGAGAACCCAGGCTCTGTTGACGAGAGCCTGAGTTCTCCCCTCTAGCCCACCTTTGTGTTGCCCACCGGTTGCGCCGAGAATTCTCTCTGGGCGAAGCAACGCTCGTTATAAAATGGCGGGCGAGCTGACGCTCAGAGATTGAACCGTCGTCGGGTCAATGTAGTGATTATTTCTTGTTGGATTATTATTTATTGAGTAAGCTGACGGTTCAGTTGTCACGAGTAACGTAATAAATTCGCTTGTTGTTGAATATGATATCTGGAGATTTTACTCACTTTCCTGTACTGGTAATCCTCCTGTTCCCCCCCCCTATAATTTCATTACTATTATTTATTTGATACATACTGGCCATTAATATTCCATCTGACTTGGAGCAGCAGCAGCATCATTCTTCCAGGAGAAATATAGTAAGTTCGTCTAGTGGGCCGACGGGTACCCGTTATGGCTCACGGACGCGAGGGGTAGGGGGCTGCCCTCCCCGGAGAGGCTCCCCAGGTGAAGTCGGGCACGCCTGACAATCCCACTCCCCTGGCACACGAGAGTTGAGGCTCGGCCGCCTCACCCGGTACACCCCCCCCTTGCAGCGGGTCTCATTCGGGCCACCCTTAGTATTTGTGATTAGTTCCCTCGTTATCGGACTAGCTAAGTGAATGCATAATTTATCTTGATTGGCAATCAATTGCCTGGCGCCCACCCTTTTCTAACCACGTTTTCTGTCGGGACGTTTCCCCCCCCAGTGGCCGTTGCAGGCCGATGCAACTTCGCAAAGTAATTAGCATACATGCGATGTGTGCGTGGGAGGAGCTGTGTGTGTGTGTGTGTGTGTGTGTGTGTGTGTGTGTGTGTGTGTGTGTGTGTGTGTGTGTGTGTGTGTGTGTGTGTGTGTCTATATGCGCACACAATGCACACACACACACACACACACACACTCACACACTCACACACACATCCTCCCACGCACACATCGCATGTATGCTAAATACTTTGTGTGAATCAAATCGATATCTTTATGACGTTGCAGAATGAAGATAGAAACGTGATGCAGGAGGAGGTGAATAATTTAGACTTATTTCAGGTGGTTTGGGCTGAAAATTTTTTTGATGGTTCCTCAATACCATGTCCACAAACGTACGTATCGGTTTTGCGATTAGACTCCTAGGAGCCGAGAAAAAAACCGCTGCCAAGTGCCTCAGCAGTATGCTTTCTCAAAGTATTGCAATTGAACCTCAACTTGCATTAATCGCCACTCTTTGAAAAAGCAAAATGAACCTCTAACTCACTTCCTCCACTCCATAGTAACGGCTGCTAAGGACGTAAACAACGGTTGCTATGATAAATGTCGGAGCTTCGATGTTCTTACTTCTTAGTCATCGACAGTTCCAAAAATGGACTTCAAACTGACTTTTGCCACTCCATAGTAACGGTTGCTATGGTAAATATCGGAGCTTCGATGTTATTACTTCTTGGTCATCAACAGTTCCGAAAATGGACCTCCAACTGACTTTTTACACTCCATAGTAACGGTTGCTAAGGACGTAAACAACGGTTGCTATGGTAAATGTCGGAGCTTCGATGTTCTTACTTCTTAGTCATCAACAGTTCCAAAAATGAACCTCCAACTGACTTTTCCCATTCCCTAGTTACGGTTGCAAGGGATATAAACACCGGTTGCTAGAGACATCAACAATGGTTTATACGGGAAAGGTCTCTTTGATTGTTATAGAATTCCATAAATATACAAACCCAAATGATCATTTATCATGAATTATATGGAAACTTATCGAAAACACGTTAGCAACGGTTGCCATGGAAATAAACAACGGATGTTGCTGAACACCGAACTCAGTTCACAACTTCCGGAGACCGACCTGTGTGCAAAATTTCAGGACGATCGGACCATTCCTTTGAGAGTTATCGTACGACAAAAAAGTGCACGTACGTACATACATACAGACATTTTTGGATTTCCATGTTTTTCGACCCGTAGATTACGAAAATCGAGGTCCCGAAGTCCGATTCGGTGGGTCGATTTTTACCCCGTTACAAAGCTTTCTCTTTGAGAAAGCCAAAATCGAATCAGTGTCATAATAGAGGACTCTGTTACCTAATGCATGTAAGCAATCGAAAAGTTTCAACCGTGCTTGTGCTGTCGTGAAAGCAGCAACGACTACACTGGTTGTTCCTAAGTTTGCCAATGACGATGCATCTTCTTTGTAACACCAATGAACATACAATGTATTGTCGTTCACAGGTAAAATACCGTTTACTACCGTTTCAGCACACGATAAAAGCTCCATCAACCGCGATGGTTCGGTAACTACTTCGGTTCTACCCATATTTTCACGCTGGCCAAATTTTCCCCATAACGAATTCAAACATAGCTTCATGACTGATCTGAGTCCTGCGTTATAATTGATATCGTCTCGTTTCAAACAAATGCCTTCCGTTTGCTCAATTTTTTGGACAAACCGCTCTTGATCTTCCACACTGGTACAATCGTCTGGAAAACCGGATGCTGCAATTTTCTGGGCAAAAAATTAATCGATATATCCCGCGAATAAACCACCCGTGCGGGTTTCTGGATTGTACTGTGTCATCTCGTATTGCCATATCTCGTATACAGGTCCAAGTTTGTAACCTACGTCGATAGCCTTTTTAACTTCGTCGGACAGTCATTGCGTACGCTATTTTTGGCACAGGATCAACATAAGGGGGACAGCAACTTGCCATGCATGCGAACTGGTAAAACGGGGTGAAGCAAATCGCGTGGCGGCAGTATCTCGCATTTTATAAGACCGTTCACGCTGTCAATATTATTGTTAATAAAGCGTTTGCAGGCTACCGTCCCAACATATATTTCAGGATGTCCTACAGGATATTTACCACGTTTACAAATATACGGGTAGAGCGAACAGAAATCCACATATCGTCTCTTCTCACCTTCCTCGCAATCGAAAATTTTTACATTGTTATCGGTGCGCCCGCCAAAAAAAGCTTCACGAGGGTCTAACGGTTTTCTACGGAAAATTTCATCGTGTTCGTCGATGAAAATGCGCATCTTGTCGTTGGTTTTCAACTCTTCATTAAAGTCACATTCCCACATAACGATCAAACGATAGTTAATTGCTAATATTCTCTCGTCGCTTCCACGCGTGTTTTCGAACTTCTCATCCATTGATTTGTCGTCGGGTGTACACGTATCCCGATCTCTGTTAACGGTGTAGCAACGAGGGCAGCCGTGCCAATAACAACCGTGAAATTGAAGAACAATAACCTCGTGGCTTTCTCCGTCTAGGGGGTTGCAAAAACCGTCTACAGGAATATTATTGACAAGTCTTTTTTCGCGACAGATACCAGCGTGCATCACAGGCCTACTCAACACTTTCTCAGAATATTTTTCAACGAGATACTTGAAAATGAATTGGGCATTGAAACCTTGAGAATTGTGAGCTATACATATTACTCTTTTGAATTGTTTGCGCTCGGCCAATGCTAGTTCGACAAACTGCTTTATTGGATCGACATCAAAAACGTATTCTCGTATCCCGCAAAACTCACACATTTCAGAAATGTTTGAGTTTTCGAGACAAAAACTGCAAACCTGTTGTACGACACATGAATTAGGAACATGCATCTTTTTAGTCTCGTCCCCAAGAAGCGGTACCGTTTGTTGCGTTTCGAGATCATAAAACAAGAATAAAACCGGGGCCGGTATTTTGCTACCTCTAATAGGCTGTATGAAACACAAATGTGTAGTTGGTAAGTTCTTTTTACAATTTTTGCAAAAAGCAGTACCGCATTCGTGTGGTTCGCCGCGATTAGTGGTACGCACTGTTTTGCAACAATTTTGGCAAATTTTTGTGCTTTCGCATACACTTGCTGAATTATTGGAAGAACCGCGCTTCAGGTGATGTTCGAAACATACATCCTCAAAAAAAATCTGAAACAGTCGTTACATTTTTTTGTTTCTATATTGTATTGACAAGGTGGCTGTTGCATACATTTGTAACATCTATTCGAGCATCTATGATCTTGTACTCTGATATATTTTTTATTACACGGTATACAGTAGCCTGCACTACCACTAGCCTCGACCAGATTTAATATGGGCTCGTAATGATTCCTATTCTCGTAATACATTATTCTTAATGTATGATTAACTGATTTACCGGACTGAACGACAAAAGTCGTACCATCGTAAATAGGTTGATCACCTTCCCCAAAACCTCTCAACGAGTATACCACTATAGCAGTATCGTATTGTTTAAAAAAAGTCTGAAAAATACGAATTTCGGGTAGCCCGCAACCTGATGCAGGTATAGACACGTTTGCGTTTTTTATCAGATCAAGAGCTACTTTTCTTTGTGTGACACCTCTACTTTGACGAATAGCGTTCCAATAGGCGTGTAGCGACCCGGTCCGTAACTGCCCTCCCATATTATGCGCAAATGTGGTAACTAATGCTCTAGCCAGACACATATTGTCGTCATTCGCAATAGTCAATATGGATTTTTTACTCACACTGTTCTCACTCAGTTTCACGCGGCCATTCAAGCCTTTCACGATATCATATTTTATGTACAATGTGTCATCCACATTGATGGCGTTTGAGCTTTGAGCTGCATTATAGAATAGGCGCCATAATTCCCCAACATGGAAATCCGCAAGAGGTCGAAAAGACATCCACAAGGGCTTGAACGCTGGTTCATCTCGGGAATCACCTGTACTGATGGTTACGCCAATGTAGTCTGTTTCAGCCGCATCTCTCGTTAAATGAGCATGCAGCTGTTCCATGGACCTTTCCAACCATTCTATGTTATTATAGCCCGAAGCTGGTGGCGTAAAATGACATTTGATTTCCCTGCCATTCAGTCCAAAACGTCTGTAGAGTCTCGATATTTCGTTGTCGATGATGAAGGTTTCACTGTGCTCGCTTTCTCCTCGTCCCGTCTGTGCTTGTGCCTCTGAAATGATAATTATCAAACTATACATATTGAGTCGTCGTTACTTGTAGTATAAACGGTGGAAGTGGAATTAGAGCTAGAGCTAGAGCTACAGCTACTATTGGACGTTTCGTCATCATCCGAAAAAATCCTTCGGTCTTCTGATGAAACAGGATTGACATCTTCGTTCTGCCCTGATGTTGATGGCATGGGTTCTTCTGTAATAAATAAGTAATAAATTATACTGTGCATATATATATATATATATATATATATATATATATATATATATATATATATATATATATATATATATATATATATATATATATATATATTGCCATAGGGCCTAAAGCTTGATAGCAAATTTATATGCGTGCACGAGGTGATAAAGCTCGTGTGCGTGGGAATGGGATCTTTGGCTGGGAACAGTGTCACAAAGAATAAAACAGGTCGGTTCTGACGAACACAAACGTTTATTAAATAATCAAAAGGGAAGATCCTGAGGGGCCGGGCCTCGGGTCACGTCTCGCGGGCCGGAGCGAGAGAGAGCGTGAACGCGTGTTGGCCGGGAGAGAGAAAGATGACGATCGAAAGCGGCACTTACTCGGCGATGCGGGAATGCTCCGGTTTGAGTCGTCACTTGTTCTAGGCTCTGTGGCGGGCGTACGGGTGGCGAGCTAAGTAACGTGGGGGATGTCGGCTGTCGTCCTCTGGGGTCGCGATAGCAACTTGGGCGGTCTCGTACTTCGAGGACACGGGCTATTGCACGCGAGGGCCGGCAATAAACTCATAAGCTTCCACCTCGCGCTGGGCCGGCCAAGTTTACTTCGACCGTCTTCGGCTGACGTCACGCGGCGCGATAATCCAATCTCGTTCGCTACACGGTCTCTCTTACCTTTCTTACCTTTGTCGGCAGCGCTGGCTCTCTCGCTGGGCGCTGAAACATGACTTAATAACATAAATATAAGGCGTCTTATACTGCCTGATGAGGAGAGATCTCAAAGGTCCTGATATAGCGAATAGTTATAATTAATCGCCTGTGACAATATATATCATGAGGTAACTGCAGCCAATTGGGCACGTATGTGAGATTTCGTATTTCCGGTGCTCTCTGATCATCCGTCGCCCTCGGGTCATGTTGGAGGAATTGCAAGGAAATTTTCGTTACCTTCCTCGCCGATTCTGCCCTCGAACGTCTCTTTTACAACACTTTAAGTTTCACTTACTGATTTTCCCACCCTTTTCTTATTTCACTATTCTCACTCAACCTAAACAATCAGGTGTGAATGATTTTTATATCTCAAAGTATCAATGCTCTTTTTCTATTTAAAAACATCTTATCTTTTGATTGGTCACATCAGTTCTTCAAAAATTATTTCCAATCTTACTCAAATTACTATTTTTCTCATCAAAAATAAACGAATCCAATTGGGCACGATTTTTTATATTTTCTATCTCGAGTGTTTCAATCGCACTAGCGGCGTATAGAGTTGCTACGGTCATCTTTTAGTATTGAAGCAAGACAGCTAGTCCAAAGCGTTACAGTACGGGTCATTTTTCACTCCAAAAAGCAGTTTTTAGAACGTTTTGAAGACGACCACTATGGGATTATCTATGTTATTCTGCAATTGTTAGTGCCACACAGTAAGTTACCTTTACCACATTAGTATATCAAATTTGTTTATTCAAATGTGGCTACTCTATTTTATGCAAGAACAGCTTATCTTTTGATTGGTCACATTGGTTTTCTGTGAAGTATTTTTCCACACTGTCAATACGATTAGTTTTAATGAAACTCAAGCGAACTCAAGATGCCTCCTCTGAGCAGAAACTCAAAGTTTTCATCCGTAGTTCTTATAATGAAAATTCTCCGAGTAGTAGAAACTGGCTCTTATATAGTAATCATATAATACTAGGATTACTGTCTATCTCGAGTAATTTGATCTATCTCAATATGTGATTATGATCTGGAAGACTTAGTTAAGAATATCAATATTCAAGAAATAAACGTTGCATATTTATAGACATGTTACGATTATTTTCATATGCTTTTTAGGCGAATGTCAAAAGTTTTGAATGAATATCAATGGAAAGTTCATTTCAATGCCAATTTGATCGTCCCTATAGGCATATAAAGACGTGTAGTCCATTTGGCCTTTTTGCGTTCTTTTCCTACTGATATTTTCAATGAGTTATGATGGCCGGTTAACAACTATAGAGATAGTTTATGATAGGTATTGAGCTACCTTTCAAGATGCCGTTCGCAAAATTTGAAAATTTCAAGTTTATTATTCTCAACTTCGCGGAAAACCCTTAGGAGGTGGCGCACTGAAGTAGCAGTAGTTTCAATACTCTGTAACGACCAAATGGCGCTTCTGATGAGAAAACTACTAAAAACTACTCTAGGAGTTACTTTACCGATTTACTTGCTGTGTATGTATCTTTCATGCAGACTTCCAGATAAGAATGTGAATAATACTGCAAGTGATGGTATCAATGAACTTATGAAACATCCATGTCATCTAGTTGATAAAATATAAGACGATTGCGAAAAACGCTCAGTAGAGATTACGAGTTATGAAAGAAATCAAAACTCCGTCAGAACTCATCCGAATTTTGATCACCTGTAGAAGATGATCTGAAAAAGTCAAGTGCATACACTTACCACAAATCTCTCATATGAACATTCCTCACCCAATTCATATCCATTCACAAGTTCGAATATAGAAGTAAGATATATGTTCCATGTTTATACTAATGACTGAACTTCCAGAGCGAACTTGATTTCGTGAACTAGACTTTCCAATCTCGGAGAAGTTCATTTCTTTCACAAAAATGAATTATATATTGAACCTAGACATATTCTTTAAACAATATTTTCATTTTCAGGTCAACTAGTATGATCAAGTCATTGTTAGATTCTCGGAATGTGCTTTTACTGACTGATTTGAAGAAATTAGTAATGGATATAATGGGAGATGTAGTTGAGTCATAGGAAATGAATTTGTGTAAGATCAAAGACACTGATTCGGAATTTCAAATTCGACATCAAGAAGAAAAAGGAGTTATAAAATATATCAACGTTTTCATAAAAATGATTATAGTGATAGATAGGAGTGAATATTGTTTTATCAACATTTTATATGTGTGTACCCCAACTCCTCAGCCCTCTTGGGCTACTACGTCTTTGTTCCCGAAGTAATATTTCAAGAAAAAATTATTTTTAACGTCCACAAGTCTTAGACGATTGATGATGGTTCTATCGGGTAGGGTAGACCATACCGAAGCGAAATTGCGTTAGAGAAAAAATTTAACGCTCCCCGGGCTGAATTTTAACCAGCGTCCTCCTTAATTCCAGTTAGTTACGCCCTCGTCTGCACTACCGGGGAAACAACTGTTTGTCACATCCCTGGAGCATGAATTCATTTCTCTTGGAATATCGCCAATAGAAACAATCAAATTTTTAATTGCTTAATCTCCACGATCAAGTGTCGATCGTATCATTGCATATTCCTTATTCACACACACACACACACACACACACACACCCATACACAACACACACACACACACACACACACACACACACACACACACACACACACACACAGTCAGACACACACACACACACACACACACACACACACACACACACACACACACACACACACACACACACACACACACACACACACACACACACACACACACACACACACACACACACACACACACACACACAAACACACAGATATATATATATATATATATGGGTGATTCTCTGTCGAGTAAGAAAGTGAGAATGTAAAAAAATTCTGAAATTTTTTTCATGAATTCTAGAAGACTCAATCATGTCCCCTGAATTTTTTCAGAATTTTTTGGACCCTATGTCCCATCCTGCCAGAGGCTCAAAGTTGCAAAGTTAGCAATATCAGATATTTCATGAGGGCCTTTGACCTCAATTTTGAGCTATCTAGAGGTATTTTAGAGCAAAAACTCAAGAGAACCTTTTTACTGGGAAAATGCCAATTTTTCTAGAAAAATTAATTCCAGGGTCATTGGTAGACATATAGTTGTCACTTAACTCATTTCCAGGCTTAAAACTGATCAAAAAGTGGTTTTGATCACCCGCAGCACAATGTGATACATAACAAAAGAAAGCTTATTTTATCACCAAAATGTCTTGACTAATCACAAAGTGCTGCATTTGATTTTTTTTTGTAATCAACCAATATATTTGTACAATCACAAGCCGTATCTGTACATTCATATATGTATGCATGTATGTGTGTGTGTGTGTGTGTGTGTTGTGTGTGTGTGTGTGTGTGTGTGTGTGTGTGTGTGTGTGTGTGTGTGTGTGTGTGTGTGTGTGTGTGTGTGTGCATACACACACACAACACACACACACACACACAC
This sequence comes from Aphelinus atriplicis, assembly GCA_020882685.1. NCBI lineage: Eukaryota > Metazoa > Arthropoda > Insecta > Hymenoptera > Aphelinidae > Aphelinus > Aphelinus atriplicis. The sequence continues at coordinate 530,449 of JAJGQD010000030.1, forward strand.
ACACACACACACACACACACACGTACATATATATATATATATATATATATATATATATATATATATATATATATAATGATGAAAAAAAGAAGTAGAACAAAATAAATACACTTCAATTGAAAAGTGGATTGGCTCTACCGGGGCCCTCCATATTTATTACAGGCGCCAGGAATGCCTCGGCTAGCTCACGCTCGGGAGCACGGGCTTCTCGCGTGGGGGGAACAGCCGGCGCGCGGGGACTCGAACGGAGTCGTCTCCGCGCGCGATCGTTCTCGCCGTGACTTCGGGGGCAAGGGAAAAGGCCCGGGCCAAGGCCGGAGCCCGTCGTTCTTATGGTTGTGTTGGTGCGCTCGCCAACACACACGTTCGCAAGGGGGGAATGCCGGGGCCACGACGCGCACAGGCAAACCTTGCAATGCGCTGTCTCTCTCTCTCGCTCTCTCGTTCTCGCTTCTCGTCGACGATACTCACCGCTCGGCTTCAGTGATGCCGTCGGCCTCGGCTCTCTCGTGCTCGTCTCTGGGCACACACGCACACTCACGGTTTCGCTTGCGCTCACACTCAGCTCGGGAATCACGGTCGCGTCTAACTTTTTGCGGGCACCAGACGAGGATGGCCGTCCCCCGCGTGCTCGCTCCCGGCCTCGCGCCGGCGGAACTTGCGGCGCGCTGCAGCCCGCGTGCTGGAGAGTGCTGCCCTCCCAAGCCGGCGGCTGCCTCCTGCAGCGCCGTACCGGTCGAATCGGCGAGCAGTCTCTCCGTCCATAGTGACGGGTTTCCCCGTCACACGGTATTACTTTTGGCCAAAAATGAATAGAGATATCGCCAAATATGTGGCACACTGCAAGCTCTGCCAGCAGATAAAGATGGAGCAGAGACTGCCAGCAGGACTGATTGTCGTACTAAAGGTCGTAAAAGCGTGGTACACAGTCGCCGCAGACTTCATGAAACCGTTCCCGCGCAGCAAATGCGGCTGTGAACACATCCTAATCTACATAGACGTGTTCTCTCGCTGGATTAAAGCCATTCCACTACGCAAGGCAAATGTAGATCTAGTCAAGCGCGAGCTAGATAACGTCGTCTTGTGTCATGGTACACCGGTTTACTTCCTGAGCGACTGGGGAACTCCATTCAAGAATCGCTTGATAGGCGATTTCCTGACCAGTCGGGGAATAGGGCATAAGCTCGCACCGCCGTTTCACCCTCAGGCAAACCCGGTTCAGCGCGTCAACCGAACATTCATGACGTCGCTGAAATGCCAAATAGAGAGCGACCACCATACGTGGAACGAAAGTATCGACAGAACGATGTGCTCATAAATAAGGTAGAGAACGGAGCGACCGGCTATTCACTGGCATTCTTGTTGTACGGCCGAAATCCAACGCCGCCTCTAACACTGCAAGGGAAAGAGGATAAGCAAGCTACTAAACAGGAGGAGGACGAAGAACTGCCACAGTAGATCCAGCGCTTGCATAATTTGGGCGAGCTGAAAGAAATCCGTGCTCACGCATGAGAGGAATGCACAGTACTATAACGCGGAGCACAGGGAAGTACAGTTTGATGTGGGCGACTTTGTGCTCAAGCTAAATGAAGTACTATCCTCTGCCGAAGAGGGCGTGACCGCGAAGTTGGCGCTGAAATACAATCGAAATTACACGGTCGTCAAGAAGATCGGTACAAACGTGTACAAAATTGTCGACGAATCGGGAAAGGATGATTCGGTTGTTCACGTGAAGTCTCTCAAACCGCAGGTCCACGATAAGAAAGAGAACGACCAAGCAACGGAAACAGCAGCCGTTGTCGGTAGCACAGAGGTGAGTGCGAACGATCCTCGAACTACCAACCCATCGAATGGTAACGTACCTCGCGCGAAACGTGGCAGACCGTGGAAGAACCGATACGTGGCGACCGTAACGCCAGTGATAGAGACCGCGACCGAGAAACAGCCGACGCTAACAAACGATCCGGAGACAAGCCCGGAAAAATCGCCGTCAATAAGCGAACAAGTGCCGGCAGAAACAGCCGCCAACGAAAGAAGAAAGCGCGGACGCCCGAAAGGCGTAAGGTACAAGGAGCTGAATAGCAAACCAGTGATCCTGGAAAGCCGCACGCGAGCGCAGCGTAAATAATTGTATGCGCAAGCAAAAACCATTTTTTTCACATGGAATTTTCTTTTAATTTTTGTTACTCTTCCAGTGGATTGACTATAAAAGATAGTAAATTATAGTACTAACGGGCAGATTTCACAGATGGACCCGGAAAACAACAGCTAAGCAGATGCGACGCCAGCAGCTGAAACTCTACCGCCGCACCCAGAGCCACTCAGCACCCACGGAGCGTGAGCGCGCCAGTCGTCGCACCACTCGAAACGTGGTACGACGCGAACACCACCGTCTCAAGCATAAAAGATGATTCAAAAGCAGACACGAGCAAATAGACGGTGGTGGAAGCGTCCACCAGCAACGTCGTCACTCCACAGGGGGAGGACAGCGAAGCGCGCACGAGCGCCGAAGACGACGCAGCCGCGCCAAAGGACAGTATGCACGCGAGAGCAGAAGACGGAGCGCATGCCAGTGCAAACAGAACGCACACGAGTGCGACTGAAGCGCACGCTAGCGTGCCAACTGACCAAGCACATACGGGCGCGGAGATCGACGCAGGTGCGTCAGCCACCTAGGCGCAAAGAGCGCAAAGCAAGCAATTATAGACAGCCGACCAAAAACAGCTTCCACCGCCCAGCTACGCCTCCAAAACACCATCAGAGCGCCTGGAGGAGGCGGTTATTAAGGCGGAGGAAGCCGTTTGGGAGTTGCAGAGGCTCGATGAGGCCTATAAAAAGGCCATTGAGGAGACCAATTACGCCCTGCGTACCGTACGCCACTTCCTCAAAGAGGCCATCGCCGAGCAGCTGCGGCAATTGAGATACAGGGCAGCCGAGGAACAGTGGTGACTGCGTGAGCAGCTGGACGAAGTGCAGAGAATTTTCTGCGGTAAGACAGAGACGCCCGAACAAAGGATAACGCGATAACGAATCCACCGCGTCGGGCGTCACTGCCTCATCTGCGGATTGGCAGGGACCGGCAACCCAGACCGCTAGTCTGAGCGTGAGCTTCACCACCTCGTACCGTGTACATCCGTATCTCGTATTCACGGATACACCCACTGTATCCGTGAATACGAGAGGGAGCAGGAGGGAAAGCGCTGGCAGAAGCAGGAGAGGGAGAAGCTCCAGCCGGACGGAAAGTGAGCACACACGGTTGGACAGGGTGCCCACAGGTGTGTTGGACGTACCCGGTGCGAAGATAGACCTAATAGCCAAAAGTATTGATAATTTTTGTAAAGTCAATCGAAGATCGAAGACTGAGAAGTGGGAAGATAGCCACGCAATCAATGTGATATTATAGAGTCAAGTGGAGCGTGAACCACTATGAAAACCTCCCCGAGCGAACCTTTTTTAGTGCCTTGTGCCCCTCGTGTCACGTGCTATGCCCTGTACTTTGTGTGCACCCGTGTCCCCGGGCCCGGTGTCAGCGCCGACACCTCCAGCCATCCTACTGCGACCCGGCCGAGACAAGGCCCACGTGCTGAGCGCCAGCGCAACCGGCTTTTGAGCGCCGACATCCCTGCGCCGGCATTTTTCCACGCCGCCAGCTTCACGCAGCGACAAGCAACAAGGAAGGTTGTTCTCTCCGCGTTGCTTTCTCTCTCTCTCTCAAGTTCGACCGCGCCGCGTCCCTCCCTGATATTTTGTACCCCGTTACCGATTGATAAATTATTATTACTTTTACCCGCGCGTTTCTGTGGCCCTGATTCATCACCCAAATCCAAGAACTAAGACTCTGAGAACTTGCCCAGCATCAGGGCCAGGCGAGATTGCACTCTCTCGTGTCCCCTTAGTTGTTTTTAAGAATAATCATCAACAATGGGCATGAGCTAGTGACACTATTCAATACTTTCATCCTGCATTTCATGCTGGTACTTTTTGAATTCAAATTTGTTGTCAATTGTCTCCTTGGTTGAGCTTGAGAACGCAGTTTGGAAATCATATCTATGAAGTATCAAAGAAACTAATGGCTATTTCTGGCAAAAAGACTACTGCAGTCATCTTCTTTGATGATGGAGAGTGTAGCAATCTCGTTTCCATCCCTGAGATAGCTGATAATGTCTGTGTCCGCAACTTGATCAGGTGGTTCAAGCTAAGTTCAACTACAAATTTAGGCCTCTTGAGTCCAAAAGAAGGTGACTGAAACAAACATAAACAGTAAAATAAAAATCTAAGATAGATAACAAACAAACATTGTCTGTATCGAAAATTTTATCTAGAGGTTCAAACAAACTAAATGAATTCAACTACAAATCAATGTCTATTAAGTCCAACAAAAGATGATCAAAATATATGAACATACGATTGAATCTGGTTATCCTGTGTCATCTACTCATCTAAGTCAAATTACCTATTTCTGACCAATTTCATCTGTATATTTTTGGATATCTGGATCAATTTCACTAGCATACATATGTATCTGGATCTGGATGAATATTTACCTAGAGAAAAAAAGTTCTCAAGAAGCAACTTTCTCACGAGACCCTCTACTAAAGACGTAATCAAATGAAATCAAGATCCAAAAAATAATGTAACTTATCTGACGTTTTCTCCTTCGCTTCCAGAGTTCATCCTGATAATGTTATAAACTGATGAAGTTTGATTATTTTATTGATGATGTTTGATGTTGTTCCGTTTGACCTCGCCAAACCACGCGAGCTAACCTGCAAGTAACTCAGGCAGACGATTGCCCTCACCTGAGCTCACTCGAGAGCGTGCAGCCTGAGCGGGCCGGCCGCAGTAGTAACAGTTCAGTTGCAACAATATACATATATGAGTATATGTTGGACGTAACGTAATATACTCCACGCTGAAGAGTGTGGACTGCGCTGGGCAGTCTGGGTAGTGAACCAGTTGGACGTAATATACGTCACATGTGGAAGATGTGGAAGAATTTTTGAAGAGCTCGTGAGCACTTCGTCTGCTAGCGAACTCAAACTCCTATCGTCAAATACGGTTAAAGCTATCAAGTGACAGCAGTTCTTGCTTATAACTGTTTCAAGACTGCGGGATAGGGGTAAAAGAAAAATAATTGAAAAAGTGAGGTTGAAAACGAAATCAGGCTGTATAAGATGGCAAGTTGCGTCCCCACGAGCGCTTGATGCGCATACATTTCGTCGGTGTCGCTGACGCGCCACCTGATGCGGAATATTCCAACAATTTGAGAATAAATCAGAATGAATACTGATGAAATGATAACTTGACTTATGTGTTTATTATAGTTTCCAATGTTTTTTCAAGGAATATGGAAAGTAAACCAATTCTGCCACATGCTTGACGCAACATTTTTACTTTTTTCCAAAAAAGGTTTCTCTTTAAGGATAAGTAATAGTTCAAAATTCGCTCTTTCGAATGGAATCAGAATGAATAGCTATATACATGCTTTTAGAAAAGTTATTTCCATTCATAGTGGTGAACTATAACATGGGACTAACGTAACCTGTATGGAGCTAACGCATTTTCTGCAAAAATCGGATGACTCGATGCCTTGAAAGAAAATATATGGGGAAAAACTTTGAAATCATTCGTATCCGTTACTGGTGAAATATATATATGGGGCGTATCATATCAACTCTCCAGAGCCTGCGCGCAGACGCTAAAACCTCGCGTTTCCAACGCTTGTTTTCGACTCTATTAGAACAATATCTAAATGATATCAATTTAGTTTTTTATCAGCTTTTCGATAGTGAATTTAGTTTTCCAAAATTTTTACGTTTTCCCAGAAAAAAACATAAAACATGCCATATCTCAAAACCCTGATTTTTTAGATTTTTTTTAATAGTCTAGATCAAAAGCTGACCTTTTTTTACATTGATATAGCTTCTAAAAAAATAGGAATATTTCGTTATTCTCGAGGAATTGACTAGTGAACATGAGAGGTTGCGCCGCGCCGCGCCGCGCCACGCCACGCTGCTTCCACGCGTTCGGGCTCGAGTCTTCTGTACACGTAAGTGCCGAATTCAGAGTACATTCGATATCCATACTTGTTCCTATATATTGAATGAAGTCTCACGGTCATTATGTGTTCGATTCGTGAGTATTTCATTTCACTTTCTTCGCGTAACGTTTTTGCTTTGTTTTTCAAACATTGAAATATTGTGTTTTAACTGTGCAATTTTTTTATTTTTTTTCAACTTCAGAAAAATTACATACTCCAAGCTGACGAAATGCTTTTGACAATCAGCGTCTCATCGCAAGTTGGTATGAATGCATGGAACTGCAGAGTGTCTGGTATAGGAAAAGAATTATCAAATCTCACTTTCACTTCCAACTTCGCTTCCTCGTGTTCTTCTTGAGCACTGAAAAACACAACAGTTTCCTTGCAATAATTTTTTGCCCATTCATATAAACCTTCTGCAGTTAAGATGTGATTATTTGCAGAGCGCTGTAAACTCGCTAATTTAGCACCTCGTTTTACATTAGCTCTAAGTCCATCGCATGCCCCCTTTCCATGCGCTGTAGCACAGAAATGCCATTCCGCGGGAATGCCAAAATCTTTTTGATGATAAACAAGATTAGAAAAACTTTTCTGATTTTTAAAGTGCTGACCTGCTCCATCGGTACTGTAATAAATTTTCTTAGGTTTGAACTCTTTTTTCAGATATCTTACGATTATTTCTTGGTACACATGGACTGCAACTGTATCGTGAGCTAAATTATTTGAGATAATGGCCATGCTCTTGTGCTGAAGTTTTTTTTTTTTTTTTCATTTTTTCGAAAGTAAATACTGACTGTGAAAATCGTTGCTTGATTGTTATTCCAGTGGAATGATTGAGCTGAATTTTGTACAACAAACGCATAATTTCCAGCGAAATCAAAGCAAACTAAGAACTCGGCACTCACGTGTACAGAAGACTCGAGCCCGAGCGCGTGGAAGCAGCGTGGCGTGGCGTAACCTCTCATGTTCACTACTCAATTCCTCTAGAGTAACGAAATATTCCTATTTTTTTAGAAGCTATATCAATGTAAAAAAAGGTCAGCTTTTGATCTAGACTATTTTGCAATCAAGTTTCCATTGCTTGGACCTTAGCTATGCAGCTTATACAATATGAGTGGATTTCATGAGTCTAATATTCATGGATGTAACCCATGTTTAGTAAACTTCAACATTTCCTTGTTGATATTAAAAAAATCATATGATATCTATGCACTGCCTAGTGTGTTATAAGGTGTACGTGTAATGCACAGCATTTAATTTACTTTTTGGATTAACCTTGTGACGGGGAAACCCGTCACTGTAGACGGAGAGGCTGCTCCTCTCCGATCCGGCCAGTACGGCAGCCGCCGGCTCGGGAGGGCAGCACTCTCCAGCGAGTACGCGAGCCGCGGCGCGCGGAGAGTTCCGGCGGCGCGCGAGGCCGCGAGCGAGACACGAGGCGGACGACCATTCTCGTCCGGTGCCCGCAGCTCTCAACACGCGACGCGCGCGAGTCCCAGTGTGATCGAGCCGAAAGTGAGCGTGAGCGTGTGTGCGTGCGTGAGCCAGGACGCCGAGGTCGACGACGTCGCCATCGCCGCAGCCAGCAGCAGAGCCAGCAGCAGAGCCAGCAGCAGAGCCGAGCCGAGGACAAGCGAGACGGCGAACAGCGGCAAGGTTTGGTGTGCGCGTCGCGGCCCCGGTGTCCCCCCGCAGCGAACGTGCGTGTCGGCGAGCGCGCCGACACCTCCCCAGTGAACGTGTGTGTTGGCGTCCGCGCCAACACACCCCCAAGAACGACGGGCTCCGGCCCTGGCCCGGGCCTCTCCCCTCGCGTCCCCCCCGACGTCACGGCAAAGCGAGCGCGCGGACAGACTCCGTTCGAGTCTCCGCGCGCGGCCGTCCCCCCCCCCCCGAGCGAGTCCCCCGTGCTCCCGCGAGTAGAGCTAGCCGCGGCACTCCTGGCGCCCGTTATAAATACGGAGTGCCCGCGGTCGAGCCAATCCTTAACGTGAACCTGGTGCGAACGGGCACCAGGTCACAGATTGGCGCCCCTGGCGTGAGTTCGCGGTCGTGATCCGGGATAATTCGAGGTGGAGAGTGCGTGCACGAGAAATCGAACGTGCGAGAAATATATTTTATTTTGGGCGAAGGAATTCGTCGTCGCGAGTTACTGCGAAGCGACCTTGGCGGTGAGCGCGAGAACGCGGCGCGGGGCAAGTGTTGTGCCTCGCGTGTTTACGTGCGCCGGCAGGTGCTGTGCCGCGCATGTTTACATGCAGCGAAGCTCGGAGCAAATTCCTGAGCAGGCGAACGAGCAGTGATCAAAGTTATAGCAGTGATCACTCTGCTAAATTAAATTGATCAGCCCCTGACGGAGTGAACAACTCCTTATTCCTCCTGAAAAATTTTTTTTCTCTATTGTAATTTATTATTGCATTTATTTTGTTGCCCTGACGGAGTGAACAACTCCTTATTCCTCCCAATTGATATTATATTGATATATACATATACATAACATCCAACGAGAAGGAAGGAAGGAAGCCAGCAACATTACAATAATCAATTATTATTCCAAGGAGGAATAACCAGAACGACAAGATTAATTTTGAGGTTGGGCAAATTAATTTCGCCACGTGGCCGAGTCGGTACGAGCACGAGTGTGTCGATAAGCGAGAGCGCCGGCGCATGATAAAACAGTGTGATCATATGATAATGAGTCGGACGGTAAATTGAGTCTAGTTATCTATCTAGTGGGAATCTTTTGCGGGAAATTTGAATTTGAATTAGGAACTTAGAAATTTTTCGGGACTTAGAATTTTTTTTCTTTCGAACGATTGAACTATTGTTACACAACGACGACGCTGTTAGTGGATAACATAGAACGAGCAATTGTTAAACAATTAATATAATTGTTTATTTATCAATTCAATTGAAAATTTTTCCGAAGTTGCCGATTTTGAATTGTTTTCGAAGTTGAGTTGGACAACGAGTGCGTGCATTTTCTCGTAAATAAGTTAAATAATTTATTTGTTTATTAATAAACAATTTGGGAATTTTGGTCCTTTACTCGTTGGGCCCCGCTAATTTTGAGAATATTTGAATCGTGCATAGTAGAACGAGCGCATGGTTGTGGACATAGTCAATTGTTAATTAATTAATTTGTTAATAATTTTTATTGATTATTAATTATTTTTCAAATTTAATTTTTTTTTTCTTCCTTTTTCGAGTGTGAGTGTCGAGTCGAGGAACAGTGTCCTTTGGGTCTTTTGCCAATTGTTAACAAATTAAATTGTTAATAATTTTTTTTTGCGAGTAATTATTTTTCGAAGTTAAGTTTTTTTTCTTACTTTTTCGAAATAGAGTGATAGTTCTTCTTGAGCTTTCGGTTTTTTTGACTCTGCTTTTGGGTTAATTCGATTTTCAGTATATCGCATATTCGGATGGTTAGGGTTTTTAGCACACAACCAAAGGACGAACGATCATTGGAAGTTGAAGCAAACCAGATAATATTCAGTATATTTGAACGAACCAGATAATAATACATAATTGTATTGGTATTGTATGAACATGTATATTGATTAATATTTTATTTCACATATATATTTATTGATATCGCACCATTGTTGTCCCCGACGGAGTTTACACTCCTTTTTTCTCCATCATTGCGATTTAAGTGATTTATTTTATTATTGAATATATACATGCACATGTACAAGACGGAGAATAACTCCAATTAAGAACGTGACTCGAGGTATAGAGAGCCGATACTCGAATTTGTAATTTTGTGCAGTTAAGCAGGACGGGTGACGGCGTGTACGAGTGGGTCGTGGTGAATTAAGAGATTTTGCGAGTTAGCGAATATTGCCCGCCTGACTGATTTGTGCAATTTTATCGACCGAGTGCATTCGTTTGGTATAGAATTGGAAACAGAGTCAAATAAATTCATTATTTAGTCTGTTTTAAAGATAAAATTTTCCTTTTGAGTTTCTGTTTTTTTATAACTTAGTTTTTATAATCCGATTAATTGTGGTGTTGCGACGCGTGTTTGGAGAGTATTTATTTCAAGTGTATAATAAATTAACTAGTTAAAAATGGCAAGCGGTGACGTAAAATTGTACAGAGAGGCCATGGAGGAGTTGTTAAAGGTAGATAACTGGAATGAACGATACAAAACGATAATTAAGATGAATAAAGAAGTGGTTCGACGAAAACTAGAGAAAGCGGGAATCGCGGTTACGGGGAAGCTGCGGACACAGAAAGAACGGTTGTTGAGATGGGAGATGAAAGAAGCGAAGGTGACGGGGGCGCCGTGGTTCATGGACGATGAAAAGGACCAAGCGCCGCCCAAGGTAGAACGAACAGTGTTAAGCGACGGTGACGAGACCGAGAGTGAGGGTACAGACGCGGAGAAGAATATGGACGCGGAAAAGAACACAAATTCGGAAGAGTCCAGTAGAAAAACGGCGGATATTCTCGAGTACCTGTAGCTACCGGAAGGGGTAGCTATGTTGTCAGCGTTTGAAAAATTTGTCCTCGAAAATCGATCGGCACTTCCAGGTGGGTCGGGAGGACCAACATCAGGGAAGGGTGCGCGGCCGAAACGGGTGGTACCCGCACCCAATATGAACGAACTGGACGATTCGAACATGTCGTCCAGAAGCGGAAGCGAATCTGATACAAGAACGAGCACGCGTATTGAGCGGAAAACGCGACGAAAAATCAACACGCGCAAATCAAGGGGTCCCGTGTCGAATACGGTACAACCTAATTTAAACGTGAATGTGCCGGCGCCGTCGGAGTCTGATGAGGACGACTTAGACGCGCGGCCGATAATACCATCAATGACAAACGCGAGAACGAGCACACGCATCGAGCGGGGCAAAAGCACAGTACGCGACTCGAAACATTGTGTATCAACGCCGGTATCAACAAACGTGAACAAACATAATAACGCGGTAGAACTGTCAGATTCAGACGAGGATGGGCTTAACGCGGAAGAGCTGGTATCGCCGATCACAAACGCGAAAACGAACACAATAGAGCGCTGCTCATTACAAACGAGCCACGGTTACATGAAATCGATGCGCGACTGGAAGTTACGATTTGCGGACGACAGATCGGTGGACGCGCTAGAATTTTTAGAACGACTGGAAGACTACAGATCGAGTGTAGAGATTCCTGACTCTGCGTTGCTGGCGGCGATGCCGAGCGTACTCCACAAGGGCGCAGCCGACTGGTTTCGGACAATGAAAACGGAGATTAGAACGTGGCGCAAATTCGTAAAAACTTTCAAGAACAGATTCGTGGTCGAAATAGACGACGAGAACGTGTGGGAGGAATTACGAGCGCGAAAACAACACGAGTCAGAGAACATTGCCCATTTACAGAGGTGCCATGCTGCACATGAGACTAAATTCATACAGAGATTTAGAACGAGCGGGACGGGAATACGAGAGGCTCCGAGACCTGGACGCGCGGTACGAGCCGCCGCCGACCAAAGAGAAATCGCGCATACCAGCTGCGGCGTACGAAAGCGATAGGAAATCGGGATCAATAGCGGCGATCCGAAAATCTGACAGCAAACGCGGCAACGATGAGAGTTCGGCAGAGGAAGGGAAAGGGAATAAGCCTCAAAAGAAGGGAACGAAAGATAAAGCAGAGGTCGCTGCGGCGACAACGGAACGACCGGCGAAATCGGAAATCAGCGAGCTGAAACAGCTGCTGATCGAGCTGATAAAAGACCGGAAAAGTGAACGAGCGCAACAGAATAGCGGCCAATCGGGTCCGCCACAGAATTCTGGAAACACGAACGGAAACACGAGGAACGCGAACGGGCCCGTGGGGGGCCCTAGTAATACGTTTGTGGGAGTGTGTTTCTCATGTCAGAAACCTGGGCACAGGGCAGCGGATTGTAGATCTAACATCTGCTACGATTGCAACGAGAAGGGACACTTCTCGCGCAATTGCCCGAAAAAGGCCCAGGGGGCGCTTTACTGTCAGGTGTGCAAAACACAGGGAGTCGAATACGACTCGTGTTTTGTATGCAAGGGACTTAAAGCTCTGACGGGAAAAGGGGAGGCGGGAATGCGTTGAAGTCCCACGCGCTCCACGCCGTAACCGAGGGGAAGAGCCAGCCGACCTTGAGCCTCCAGACGGGAAAAACAGAACGGATCCCTGAACGAACGGAGACTCAAGCGGTGGAGAAGGCAATTGAGGAGTTCGATAACTGGAAAAACCAGTTGTCGAGCTCAACGAGTCGAGAGAACGACACGAACGAACGAGCGAATGAGAAATCGGCGAAAACTCGGGAACAGGTTGACGAATCTGACTCACGAGCTCTGCCGATCAATCCGCTCGAGTCGGGTCTAGTCGTAACGAGTAAAGTCGTTGAGACAGACGACAAATGTGTCAGTATGAATCGCGGGAAAAATACCAACAGAGCGCCTCGAGCTGATTACAGCACAGAGCCGAGTCAGAAGGTACCTGCTATACTGCACAACGAGTGCGAGAACGAGAGCGGGAACGAGCCCCGGATCCGTAGCCAAAAACCAGCAGTGTGTGCTGGTAACGGCAAACAAACGGAAGTCCGGGAAGTACCGCAGAGTGTGACGAGTACGAGTAAGAGTGTGAACGACGCCCCCGGCGGCAGTAATGCTGCGCCCAGTGCTAGGCATTCCAGGGGAGCGAACGAGCACGAGAAAACACCTGATCCAGAAGGATCAGGAACGAGCGAGTGTCGATCAGCACTTCAACGGATGCAGACTGCAGACTGCTCCAAACATACGGGACCCACGGAAGCGTATGCGAGGTTGCTGATTGAAAAGCGTCTGAGAGACGCAGCGAATTCCGATGAGGATGAGATCGACATCGAGGTCGAGAGAACGAACCAACTGCGAGAGTTGCGAGGAGCAAAACGCTCCTTGCTGGAGCATTGGTTCAGCGGAGAAAGCGCGGTCGAGAGTACCGAGGATATAGGTGGCCAGCACACAATCGCGTCCGGTAACGATGCAGTGTGCGCCCACCTTGTCCAAGGGAACTCGACAGAACGAGCAAACACGGATGTTCCGAGTGATCCGGCCGAGATCATTATCAACGGGGTAGTGGGCGACGACCGGAATTACTTGGGCATCGTGATTGGTGGAAAACTGTTCAAAGCATTGTACGACACCGGAGCAACGCATACGGTGGTGGGCGACGGGGTCATAAAACACCTCAAGGACCGGTTGATACCGACAACCACAGCCGTGTACAATGCGAACAGAGAGAGGATGAACGTCGCGGGCAAACTGAAGTTGAAATTGGACGCGGATGGAACCGTCCAAACAATGGAAGTATTGGCCGCACATAATCTAGAATACGATGTTTACATCGGGAAAGATTTTGTGAAGCTGTTCAGATTTAAAGAGGACGACGAGATCAAGTCATGGAGAGTGGTCCAAGGGAAATGGAGGAAATTTTTGAACGCCTCAACCCGGGTGCACTCTGATGACTATGTATATGCGGAGTGTGCGGGAATCTCGGCAGTGAACAGCAAAGACCGAGAAAAGATTGAACGCCTGATCGAGGAATATCTGCCAGAAGAAGTGGACAGATTAGGGGTCACCACGATGACAGAACATCATATCGATGTACAAGGGTCCCCACCGATCAGACAAAAATTACGAAGAATGTCACCGGCAGTACAAGAGATTGCGAAAGCCGAAGTGCAGAAAATGTTTGAGCAAGGAGTTATAGAACGATCGGGCAGTGATTGGTGCAGTATGCCAGTCATTGTCAAGAAAGCGGACGGGTCGTCGCGTTTTTGTATCGATTATAGAGATGTCAACAAGGTAACAAAACGAGACGCGTATCCTATCCCGAGTATCGATATTATTCTCGATAAATTACGGAGGGCGCGATTTATCACGAAAATCGACCTGAAATCGGCGTATTATCAAATCAAATTGGAGAAAAACAGTCGCAAGTACACGGCGTTTGCGGTACACGGGTCCGGGCTATGGCAATTCAAAAGAATGCCCTTCGGACTTACGAACGCACCGATGACCTTCCAGCGATTGATCGACGCCCTTTTCGGGCCAGAATTTGAGCCACACGTGTTTGGTTATTTGGATGACTTGATCATCGCAACAGAAACGTTTGAGGAGCACTTATTCTGGCTTGAAAGGGTGTTGAAAAAGTTGCGGGAAGCAAATCTGACGGTGAACCGAGGGAAATGCGAGTTCTGCTGTAAGCAAGTCAAACATTTAGGATATTTGCTTGACGCGGACGGCCTACGGCCAGATCCGGCAAAAGTCGCACCAGTTCTCGAGTACCCGGCACCCAAGAACGTGAAGCAATTAAGAAGATTTCTAGGCATGATTGGTTGGTACGCGCGATTTATCAAGAACGACGGAAAGTTGAAAGTACCCTTGCTCAAACTATTGAAGACGGAGGCGAATTTCGATTGAGGAGAGGAACAGAACGAGTCGTTTATGAGCTTGAAGAAAGCTCTCACTGAAGCACCGGTTTTAGCCAGGCCGGATTTTTCAAAGCCCTTTACAATTCAATGCGACGCGAGTAATTACGAGTTGGGCGCGGTGTTATCACAAGAGCATGAGGATGGCGAACACCCGATCGTGTTCATCAGCCATGTGCTCACGCCCGCGGAACGAAACTACATGACCACGGAGAAGGAATGTCTGGCAATCATATGGGCCATTCAGAAGCTGAGACCATACATCGAAGGAACGGAATTTCACGTCATTACGGACCACTCAGCGCTCCAGTGGCTAAGGAACTTGAAAAATCCAATGAGTCGGTTGGCTAGATGGGTAATTGAATTACAACAATGGGATTTTACGATAACCCACAGGAAGGGCGAACTCAATAAAGTGCCCGATGCCCTGTCACGTGCTTTTGGAGACGAAACAGGAGTGGCTTCGTTGAGTGTAGTGAACGACAAGTGGTACAATGAACGACGGGTAAAGGTGAAAACCCTCCCACGGAAATTCGGGAATTGGAAAGTTGAGAACGATCTTTTGTACGTGTACGGTAGGGATAATTTATTAGATCCGGTAACAAATAAAGAAGAAAATTGGAAGTTGGTAGTGCCCGAAGAGTGGAGAGAACGTGTGATGCGAGATGCGCATGATGAACTGCCGTCAGGTCACCTCGGCATCGAGAAAACGTACGATAGAATCGCGCGCGAGTATTATTCGCCAGGTAGCTACCATGACGTGTACGAGTATGTAAAAGCTTGTCAAATTTGCCAACAATACAAAACGTCACAGCAGCCGCCTCAAGGCCTGATGGGCAAACGATGCGTCGATAGGATATGGAACGTAGTAGCGGCGGATACGATGGAATTGCCCAGGAGCAAATGCCAATACAAGTACCTAATTGTTTTCATGGACTTATTTTCGAGATACATCGAGATAAAGCCGGTTCGTAAAATCGGCGGGAACGCGGTTTGGCAAGCGTTCAACGAGTTAGTTCTGAACAGATGGGGAGCGCCGGAGTACTTTTTAAGCGATAACGGGAAAGAATATGAAAATAAATTAGTAAATGAGAATCTGGCTAAATATAACATCACGCACGTCACGACGGCGCCCTACCATCCTCAAGCTAACCCCGTGGAACGCTGCAACAGAACGATCAAGACCATGTTGGCTATGTTCGTGGGCAAGGACCATCGGGGATGGGATAAGTACCTGTGCGAGCTTCGGCAGGCTTACAATACGGCGAGGAATGATTCGACGCGAGTGTCACCGGCGTTTTTAAATTTCGGACGACATCCTGCTCCGATTAACAGCGTGAGACGAGAAGTGGAAGAATGCTTGCCAGTCGCCGAGATTTCTAACGAGAGTCCGGAGGAACGAACACGGCGATTGGAGGCATTACGCGATTACGTGATTAAGAACGCATTCAAGGCCCAAGAACAGCAGGGAAAACAATTTAATAAAGGGAGGAAACACGCGGAATTCAATGTAGGAGACATGGTATGGCGGTTAGAACACGCACTCTCCAGCGCGGATAAGGGGGTAAATCGCAAGTTGGCTCCTAAGCGAACGGGGCCCTATCGGATAGCGAAGAAACTTTCGCCACTTACGTACATCCTGGATATGGGCCGGAGCAAACGGAACGCGAAAGCACCGGTCAGCGAGCTAACGCGATGGATTCCCCCTCGAACGTCTAAAACCGTTTAATACCGCCAATTGTTTTTTTTGGTTTTATTTAAACGCGTCCTTTTTTTTTGTGTTGCAGAGGAGAGTATGAGCTACCACGGAGAAAAGAACGACGGGGCGCATAGCCCCATGCAAGTGGACGAGGAGGTCCCTCCTCAAGCCCCTGCCCAGTTGGTAGACAACTGGGCGGATGAGGTTGACCGCGAGCGGGCGGCCGCCCGCGCGGCCTTCATGAAGGGCTGGTCGGCCAAAAAGGCCGAAGTAGAGCGCCTCATGCGCGTAGAGATGGCCGAGCTGGGCCTCTCAATGGAGGAGATCGACAGGATCTTCCAGCACCCGCAATTTGAGCGGGTGCTGGAGGAGAAGGTCAGGCTGGCCTTCGAGGAGAACGTCGTCGACGAGATCGACGCGTTCCTCGAGGCGCCAAGCCACATCAAGGAACGTTGGGGTCCCATGGTGTGCATGAGCGACCCCAAATGGCGCACCATGGCGGTGACTGCGCTTGTGGTGGCCTTGAGCGACGGTGGCGGTGCTACGGGGGGCGCTGCACCTTGGGCCCTCGCAACCCCGGGTAGAGCTGCTGAGGCTGCTGCCTCGGGACGAGGTGCAACGGGCGGCAGTGGCGTCGTTGACGTCCGGAGGGCCGTGTTCGTCCCGGCAGGCGGATCTGCGGGACGAGCTGGAACGGCGGAGGGACCGCTCCGCCGGAAGCGAGGAGGAGGGCGGGTCCTCACCGACCACCCGGAGCTGGCGACCCCTGGAGCGGGTGAGGCAGGCCGGCACGGCGGCTGCCACCGACGTCGCGACGGGGGCCCAGTCACGGATAGACCGGGCGCGGGAGGAACGACGGGCGTCAGCGACGACCCAGCAGAGGGAGGGTCCGAGGCAGCGCAACCGGGGACTGAAGCGGTTCCGGGTGCGGGGCACCGCATTCGGGGGGGTTGAGCGTCTGGCGGTGGACCCAGCGCTAGATCCGCCCGATTACTCGTGTTTCTCGTGCTGGAGACCGATGCACGAGAGGCGCGGGTGCCCAAACCCCGGCGGCTGGAGCTTTTGCTTCAATTGCGGCCGCCGAGACGTTGATGTCACCCGGTGCCCGCGTTGCGCGGAGGCGTATCGGCGGTGGATGGGCGCGCGGCAGTGGATGCCGCGCCCCACATCCCCGCCGCGAACGGACCGCGGCCGCAGCCGAAGCCCGCTGCAGCGCGACGCGGCGCGGATTTGCGGTATGGCAGCGCGAGACGGGCAAGACCCAGATATGGTGCGGTTCCTCCTCACCCAAAAACGACGGGAGCAGTTGGCGAACACCGCCGACGAGAGAACCGCACCCCCGCCCCAGAGCGACGCGCCGCCCCAGATGCGGCCAGTGGAGGTCGTGCGGGCGCAGAACCAAGGGGCGGGTGGGCAGCACAGCCCTACACCAGCAGCACCGACCACCCCGGCTCCAGCCACGAGAGTGCGGCAGGCGTCGAAGGTGTCGTCGGTAACGGGAGAGAGACGGGCGCGGGGTTGGCACGAGCTGGTGCGCAGCCTCGCGCACCTACCGGCAGAGGTGCAGGCGGCGGTCCTCCTGGCGGCGGTGTCCCAGGACGCCACCGTCGACGAGGACCAGGACGGGCCGCCGTAAACCGAGCGGACAGGGGGGTTGAAGAACGCCGGGCCCCCGGGTCCCCGGGGGACCCTGTTTCCACCGTGGCACTACCCCTTACGCCGTCTCACTCGGGTCCAGCTGACGGACCGGGTGGTCCGGCTTAGAGAGGGGGAGTTGTGACGGGGAAACCCGTCACTGTAGACGGAGAGGCTGCTCCTCTCCGATCCGGCCAGTACGGCAGCCGCCGGCTCGGGAGGGCGGCACTCTCCAGCGAGTACGCGAGCCGCGGCGCGCGGAGAGTTCCGGCGGCGCGCGAGGCCGCGAGCGAGACACGAGGCGGACGACCATTCTCGTCCGGTGCCCGCAGCTCTCAACACGCGACGCGCGCGAGTCCCAGTGTGATCGAGCCGAAAGTGAGCGTGAGCGTGTGTGCGTGCGTGAGCCAGGACGCCGAGGTCGACGACGTCGCCATCGCCACAGCCAGCAGCAGAGCCAGCAGCAGAGCCGAGCCGAGGACGAGCGAGACGGCGAACAGCGGCAAGGTTTGGTGTGCGCGTCGCGGCCCCGGTGCCCCCCCCCCCAGCGAACGTGCGTGTCGGCGAGCGCGCCGATACCTCCACAGTGAACGTGTGTGTTGGCGACCGCGCCAACACACCCCCAAGAACGACGGGCTCAAAAAAACATTTTGAGCCAAATCAAATTTTTTCATGTTCGATCCCACAGAGATATGCCCAGATATATATGTATTATACACACACACACACACACACACACACACACACACACACACACACACACACACACACACACACACACACACAACACACACACACACACACACACACACACACATAATATATATATATATATATATATATATATATATGGACTCATTGTAACGCTATATTTGTTATAATATATTTCTTATGCAGCTAACGAGAGTGCCCTCCATGTTTGTTGTGCACTTGGGAAATTCTGACAACACTGTGTACCGCGCTCAACTTATCAACGTGTAAAGATATCGGCATCATAGGAGTACAGTCGATAAAATGAGTAGAGGTTATCTGCAACAGATTTTTACAGTGTTGTTGTTTTTATGTCCACCAGCCCACTGCAAGAGAAAACTTTTCAAAATAGTGACCGGTGAGTCTTTCGATTTTTCAATATTTACTCTCAAACAAGGTTCGAAAATGACGAAAAATCATGATAAAATTTTAGTAACGGGTTTCTAAGTGAATAATAATGATTTGAATCAAACAAAATTTGAACACTCATTTATGTCCGATTATAGAATTTTGGCCTTGAATGCCAAGTATCCAACTAGTATGACTATCTTATCATAGAATGAATATTTTTCAAATTACAATTAATTCTCGTAGCTGCTTATGTTAAGATAGGAAAGTACCGTGACGAGGTCCAGCCTTGTGAACGATTGCGCGGAGTGGTAAGACGGCCACCGAAGGGTCGCAGGGCATATACTAATCGAAGCGGCCGTTTAGGCAGGGATGGGGGGGGGGAGAGCGAATCACAAAGTCGCGGTGCGTGCCGATAGTGCGCGGCGCGCTTGAATCAGAATCGATCGGTCACGCTTGACTGGCCGATTAGCCCGTGAACTCAACCTGCGCCAATATAGTGGGACGCCAATGGGATGAGCAGCAGCCCCCGTCAGCCGCCGCCAAACAAGCCGGCCTTTTCCGGCAGCGTGGTCTGTACGGAGCAGGGACAACGAGGAGAGTTGGGCCTACGAGACAGGTGCTCGTAAGTACGCACCTGTGCGTTTCTTCTATTGTAGCGACCGATATAGCGAAACTCGTCGGTACTCGCAGCCGACGAGCGGCCCTTAGCGTCTACGTGACGTACAATGTTAGAAGCCCGCGGTGGCCCATCTGGCAGTCGCGGTACGTGTTGCATTTTAGCGTATCAAACGCCCCTCCATTTTTTACACCGTTCGAGATACTCTCGCGCCCTAGCTTCCCGACTTTCACCGTAATTCCCTGGATGAGAACGCGGCACTACACCACGTCGCATTCGCGAACAAGCCGGTCATCGAATCGGCCTGTTACTGAGCTAGCCTGGGCGTGCACGGGATTCCCCTACATGAAGCCTCTCAGAGCGAGGCATTAACAGGGCTCAACCCTGCATCGAGGGACCTTTCGAGCAGCGACTGACGCGGGCACTCCACGCCCAGGACGGCGATCTTCGTATCCCCGATTCCCCCTTCCATCAACAAGCATACCCCGTTACAGTCCTCAAATCACTCATTCATGTCAAGTACTTAACTAATATAATTTTGAAGAGTTTAAGTTTCAAAATTATATAAATGGTGGAAATAAAATAAAATAAAATACGCCAGAAGCAATTTCTTTTTTTATAGTAAAACATTAACCTTTGAAAAAAGTATACGATGACGACAACTATGTTCTGCATTATATAGTCCATTGTTGGATAGATTCTTATGCGACTAAATTTTTTCGAATGAAAAGAAATTCGAAAATGTCTGTATAATCTCAGTCCATCCAAATGCATGTAAGATAATAATATGATCCAAATCGATTATATTTTTTGGAAATACGGATGTATCACTTCAATAGACAGTTTTACCAACACACTGTCGTTATATATTCCAGTTTATTTTTTCAATAATGATATGAGAAAGTTACGAAATCTAGCACCAACTGACAAGTATCGAACTAATGTGATTAGCGTAAAACTGTTCAAATTAAATAAGACTTAGCTCATTTTGAAGGTATTGAGGAGACCTTTCATTTGACACCAATTACGTTGAAAAATTTTCATTTGACGTGGTGTAGTGATCTTTTTTGCTTGGGTGGCGCATATTGGGTACAGGTACCTTTCTTGACATAGATTTTTGATTTCAGTACATTCTATCAGAACATGGATGAATTGATCTGAAGTGCATTGGCATTTGATAACAAATCGTGTTACAATTACTTTAAGGTGTATTTTGAAGAAATATCAGTTCTGTATAAGGCTAATCACACTAGTTGGATACTTGTCAGTTGATACTAGATTTTGCTACTTTCTCATGTCATAAGTGAAATGATATACTGGAACATATAACGATCGTGTGTTGGTAAAAATGTCTATTGAAGTGATACATCTGTATTTCCAAGAAATATATTAGATTGAATCATATTATTGTCTCGCATGCATTTGAATGGACTGAGGTTAATCAGACATTATCAAATTTCTTTTAACATAAACAAATCTAGTCGCATGAGGATTTATTTTAAGTTTACAAAGACAAATGGTGGTTTAGGATGTCGATGTCAGCGTGTTGACTGGAAGTTTTATTTGAATTAGGATATACCCTAATGCCCGATGCTATTCAGGTACCTAGGGTCGCCGATGAAGTATTCTGAGGGTGCGCTCCTGGTATTTTAACTTGGGGGAACCGGCCCTGGATCCGAACGATGTCCAGGTAGTCTGGGTATCCGACAACGGTGTTCCAAGGATGCGCTCCTGGTATTTTTGTTTGAGGAAGCTGACTACCTCGACTACTTGGACATCGTTTGGGTCTAGGGTGAGCTCCTCCAAACAAAAATTCCAGATATGCACCCTTGGAATACTCTGATCAGGTACCTTGACTACCTGGACATCGTTTGGATCCAGGGTCAGCTACTTATGGTAATCAATAATCAAAATTCCTCTCGTAATCTCTCAGATGCAAAAATCAGTGATGAACTGAAAGAGGTTTGTGGACAACTAAAAGCTGTTCATGCATCATCGGTGGAGATGAAAAATGAGATGCTGAAAACATACAAAGAGTCTCAGCAAATTCTCCGGTTTGCCAATGATGTGGCGAGTCAGCTCAGAGGGACTGAAGAGTCAAAGAGAAAATAAAGAATGAGTTCAAAAGCTGATATGGAGAAGATCCATACGATGAGTTGGACTCGCACAAGGGCGCCAAAGGCGGTAAAGTGCTCGACGAAGGTGGTCATGGGAGAACGGATGAACATAATAAGATAAATGGTAGTAATCAGATTATATCTGAGGACGAAATCTCGGACATATGTGAATGAAAAATGATGAAATTTAGGGGAGAAAGTAAAAGGATGAATAGTTCTTGTACTACTAATCATGAGCAATTAAACCTTTCTCTGGCACATGAAGATAGTACCATAAGGAGGGATCATAAATTAACAACAAAACTCAGATTCGAGTTTTTCTATGACTTTCTTACGTCGGAGCTGCCATCTTTAGATCTTCTCCACGTAATTGATTCTGCGTTAACGACTTCTACATTACTTGATGATACTCTGAAAGAAAAATTGAACTATAAAGTCAGAGATATCATTATGAACCGGGTGGACTTCAGTTCATAGACAGATTTGAGGAATGTGTGAGAATGTTCGGAAACTCAGAATCGGACTATCTGCCAAAAAAAGAGAAGAGAGACATTTTTTATAAATCAATCAGATCAACTGTACCTTCTGTCCAGTTGGCATACCTCACAGCGCATGACTAAAACGGTACAGGTTTAACTTACGAAAAACTTAAAACTTATATTATACAGACCGAAGCAGGAAGGCGAAACGACAGTGGTCAAGGTGGTCAGTTGGACGAGGCTCCGAAAGGTATGTTTCTACATGCGATCGTGGATTTTCTAGAGGCAGCAGAGGCCGATTTCGCGAGAACAGAGGCAGAGGTTCTAGTCAAGGTAGTTTCAAGGGAGGTAAAAGGAAGGGTGACAAAACAGAAAATGGTAGTTCGAATAACAAAAGGGAAAAAACTGCTTACAATGTAAACGCAAGAAATAATTCTCATAATAACTAAAAATCCCGGAGCAATAGTAATTCCAAAGCCGTCGACTCAACGAACAAAGAGAAGAACCACACTTCGTATCTCTCTATATTAAAAGCCACACCGCCGCCGCTGCCGCCGCCGCCGCCGCCGTGAAAAATTCTGACCCCCAAGTTGCCCCCCTTGATTGCCCCCCTTGATTGCCCCCTCAATTGCCCCCCTAGTTGCACCCCAATTTCATATCTCATCTTTATCCCTCATTTTTATCCCTGTTTTTCACCCTCTTTTTCCACCCCTTTATTCACCCCGTTTTCTTCCTCTTTTCCATTTTTTCACTCTCTTTTTCACCTCTTTTTCCACCCCTTTTTTCACCCCGTTTCCTTCCTCTTTTTCATTTTTTCACCCTCTTTTTTCACCTCTTTTTCCACCCCCCTCTTTCCACCCCTTTTTCACCCTATTTTCCACCCATTTTTTCACCTCTTTTTTCACCCCTTTCCCCACCTCTTTTTTCCATCCTCTCTTTCCACCTCTGTCTTTGAATAAATAATTCATTCCCAATAAATATTCAATGGTCCGAACACCTTGAAATTTTGCACACAGGTTAATCGCGGCAAAATCTAGGCAGAGTTCAATTTTCAATAAAATCCGTTGTTTATTTGCCTAGCAACCGTTTCTAACGTGTTACCTCACGAGTCCTCATGAGTGCTCATTGGGACTATGAGAGTCAATGAGAATCAATGAGAATCGATGAGAATCAATGAGATATTTTCCGTAGCAACCACTGTTGATAACCATGGCAACCGTTTGTTTACATCCCTAGCAACCGTTACTTCGGGAGTTGGAAAATAAATTTCAAGTTACACACGATGACCAAGGACACTGAATTGTTATATTTCCTCCATAACAACCGTTGTTTACCTCCCTAGCAACCATTGCAAAGGTTGGAAATGATCAATCTATGACCCTTTTCTATAATTTTTGATGGCAAAGGATACAAAATCTTCCAACTTAGCTCCTCAGTAATCGTTGTTCAACGCCCTAGCAACCGTTGCCAAGGGAAGAAAAATTTACGAAAGTTTCGTTTCCAGTATTTCCAACTGCACAGGATACAAAATCTCCGTTTTACGCATAGCAACCATTGTTTACGTGTCTAGCAACCGTTGCTGCAGTAGAAGAAAAGGACTAAATATTATTTTGGACAATTTTTTTTCAATATAAATCCACTTATTCATTGGAACAACCGTTTATTTACATCCCTAGCAACGCGTTGCTTCGGAAGCCGGGAAATCAGTTTTGAGTTACACTCGATGGCCAAGGATACTGAATTGTTATATTGTCTCCATAGCAACCGTTTTTTACCTTTCTAGCAACCGTTACAAAGGTTGGAAATTATCAATTTATGACCCATTTCCATCATTCTCGACGGCGAAGGACACAAAATCTCCCCAATTAGCTTTTGAGTAACCGTTGTTTATCGTCCTAGCAACCGTTGCTAAGGGAAAGAAAAATTCACGTAAGTTTCGTTTCCAGTATTTTCAACTGCACAGGATACAATATCTCCGTTTTGCCCATAGCAACCATTGCTTACGTATTTAGCAACCATTGCTATCTTACTCAAAATCTGCTGCCAAAAATCTGAAACGGAACACGCGAAAAATCCAAACCAAAAAATATGATCTAGCACATGTCACTATTAACCTAGAGTTAAACCCACTATTAATCTAAATAAACAAACGTTCAACATGAATATAGCTGACATTAAGCTTTCCTTTTGATTCGAATCGTTCGTTCAGTATTCTTTTCAACCGAACAAAATCGAAGTTTCAAGTTTAAAGTTTTATTGTTTTAAATGTAATTTTCTTGTAATTATTACTACACTTATGATTGAAATTATTGATCTTCAAAGAACACACGGGTTTTGTTGAAAATTGTAATGAGCATGTCAATGTATATCATGATCCCGATTGTAATGATGAACGCCCGTGGTTGTTCAAACGCATAAGTGACTCAGGAACAACGGACCATATGTCAAAAACTAAGGTAGTTTTCACATCACTGGACCTGTCCAATCAAGAGTTAATGAAATGCGCAAACGCGAATGAATCTGCAAACTTGAAATCATAGGTACGGTGGCAAGAGAATCAAGCAACAGTAGAATGGTGGAATTAGATAACGTAATCTATGCAACATCACTCTCCGATAACCTGTTGTCCCTAAGAAAATTTGTAGAATATGGTCTTGCTATATACATGGACAGTCACTGTATTGACATATTCGATTCTAAATCGAGTGAGTTGTTCTTCACCGGGATTTATAGTAAACCTTTCTAGATTTTTGAGTTAGAAGTTGAACAGGAAGGTATGTCGGAATCCGGAAGCAAAACTCAGAGCGGGAAAATATTTGTCAACTTAACCAGTAGCGATGGTAATTATGTCACACGAAGCATAACTAGAAAATTGAGAATGGAAGGAAATGGAATGAATACAACAAATGATCAAGATGACACGTTTACGGTAGTGGAGTCATCTGAACTTGATGATTCTGATGAGACAAAAATTGCTAAGGTCGATCCCAAGAACGATAATACCTCTGAAAAAGGGATTCCTAATTTCGATGTTACAATATGTGACAGAAAATTCAACAGCGTCAATGAATCGACTTGAATGGTAGAGGAAAGTCCATTTACCGAAACAAATAGAAAATTTTTGAAAAATAACAAGGTTCTGCTATGGCATGTAAGGTTGGGTCATGCATCATTAAAGTATCTGAAGCAGTTACAAAAGCTGCACCCAGAGATTGTTTCATTAAAAGATGCTATTTTTAATGAATCAATAATAGATTGCGGAGTATGTACTTTATCGAAGCTCAATAGGAAATCCTTCTCTTCAATGAGAGTGAGGGTTGCAGAGCCGCTCTAGATAATTCATGCAGACACGATGGGGCCAATTAGCCCTGCCACACAATCTGAAAGATATCGCTTTATTGTAGTGTTCATAGGCGATTTTTCCCGATTGGCTATGGCCTACCCTATGCATCATAAGAATGTAATGGGACAATGCCTTGAATTTTTCGTCAAAAGATCTCGAAATATCTTGGGCAGAGATGCAAAGGTATGTTTTCTAACGTGTTATAGAGGGACAGAATTTACAGGTGGTTATACAGTAGAGGTATTGGGAAAACTCAATGCGGAATTGCAACTGGCCTGTCGAGACACTCCTCAACCAAAGGAGTGGCTGAACGTTTCAACAAAACGATTCAGAAAAAGGTGAAAGCGTACATGTTTGATTTTGGAATCCCAGAGAGTATGTGGGATCTGGCTTTAGGAGCAGCAGTATACGCATATAACAGAACACCACACAGTGGCAATGATATGAACATCCCTCTAGAGAAATTTGCTCCCAATTATAACTTTTAACTAGGTCAAATCAGAAGATTTGGATGTATTGGATATATAACTATGCAAAGAAGTGTAGGACCAAAGTTTGGTCTAAAAACAAAGGAGGTAGTTTTGGTGGGATATTCGAAAACTGGCTACCAGTTCTTGGAGCCATATGGCGGTAAATATTATGTAAAATTCAACGAAAAGGTAGTGTACTTCTGGATTGGCCCTCAAAGATCGACAATTTACACTTATTTGAACTATGGAGGATGCACAGCATAATTGTAGTATACAATGATATATATAAGAAGAAAGAATCCAAAGATTGGCCCATTGAACCGATACAAACCAACCAGAAAGACTAGTACGTTGGATTCAAAGGAGATGAACACAAAATGGTGGAGGAAAACTCAAAACGGGAAGGAGTGTTCAATCGCAAGAGAGGTAGACCAAAGAAAGACGAAAGCATGAGAGCAAAACTTGACGTCGATAAAAAACAGAGTGCAGAGAACTCTGAAGAAATAGCAGACGGAATATCAAGAGTAATGGTGGCATTCACGTTTAAGGCAGAAATGGAAGAGAAGGTTGAAAACTACAAAGACGAGATCTACTATTCGTTACTGGCTCACATCAACAAGGATCCAACATCCTATATGGAGAGAAACCACAAGGAGTGGCAGGAAGCTGTTGATGAAGAATTGAAATCAATGGAAGATCATCAGGTCTGAAAATTAGGAAACAGACCGTTTTTGTAGGAAAATGGTAAGAAGCTTAACATAATAGGCTCGTGGTGGGTGTTTAAAAGAAAGGTAGGTATAGATGAAAACACGAAGTTCAAGGCAAGACTGGTCATTCGAGGCTTCGAAGATAAAACGTTTTACGATTTCAGAGAGACATATGCACCAGTCTTGAGACTCCCACTGGTTCAAGCATTGTTTGCCATAATGAATAAGTTTGATAGAAGTTTATGATTTAGAAGTAATTCAACTGGATGTCAAGACGGCATTCTTAAACAGTACGTTGGAAACGGAAGTATTTGGGAAATTCCAGAAGGAACAAGGCATTCAAAATAGGAAAAATTGAACAAGGTGTGTCAACTATTAAAGGCTTTGTATGGGTTATAGGTCAGCCCCAAAAAGTGAAACAAAAAGTTTACGGAGGTAGCCTTATTACTACTAGACTTGAAAAATCATGAAAAGGAACCTTGTATATTCATATGGAAGGATGGAGAAAATTTCTTGATTTTATTATAACACTAGCAATAATCTCTCACTCGCTATCGCTAGCTCGAGTCTTTCATGTGGATTTTAATTAGAAAATCGACAGAATATTCTATAATTTTCAATATTCAATTTAGTTTCAGTAAGTTGTCCTTAAAATTTATTGTAAATAAATATCAATCGACATCACGATGCATATAAATGATAACGCTCGATCTTCTCTTCCGATCCATCGCATCACATGATCTTCAAATCATCATTTTCTGAATGGTTTATCAGATAGAAAATTGGAGAAAAATGGTTTTCGGCAACGCATGACCTTCTATGACGTAGATTACGCCCCCGCGTCTATTTCTTCCGATTTTTCACTTCAGATTATGAAAATAATCGTGCTCTCCTAAAAATCCATAAGATCAGATTTTGGATGAATCATCAATTTATAGTTTTTTATCGACGCTTTCCGGGGATCAAGTGGAAAATAATTGTTTCTATGTTCAATACGCCCTCACAATATCAACTTTTTCAAACACATAGCCAGTTCAAATTGTAGCTCTTGATCTCCTCTTCGACACATCACACCATATGTTTACCAAATCATCATTCTCCGAGTTGTTTTTTACTTTAAAGTCTTCCGTTTGACGAAAATTCGGCTACACATGATTCTCTATGACGTAGATCACGCCCACGCATCAGTTTTCTATTCTTCCAAGATCCAGATATATTTGCGAGTAGAATTGAACTCAATATATATCCGAATCTACATATATTTGCAGATAAAATTGAGCTGAAATGTGTAATTTGACTTGGATGGTTATAGATGTATATGGTTCCAATGATATGGTTGCAGATGACACACGATGACCCAGATCAATCGTATTTTCACATCTATCATATTACTGTCTGTTCTTATTTTAAACACCTTCTGACAAATAATCATAATTCAACGTCCACAAGATTTAAACGAAGAATAATGGGCTATCGGGCTTGGTGGACTTTTGCAAAGTGATAATGCGAGAGAAAAATTCAACGCTCCCCGAGCTGGATGGAAGTTCCTATGTAATTCATGATAAATGCTCATTTGGGCTCGTATATTAATGGAAATCTATAAGAATCAAAGAGATATTCCCCGTAAAAACCATCGTTGATGTCACTAGCTATCGTTGTTTATATCCCTTGCAAACGCTACTATCGAGTGGGAAAAGTCAGTTCCAGTGGAAGTCCATTTTCGAAACTGTTGATGAATAAGAAGTAAGAACATCAAAGCTCGGACATTCACCATAGCAACCGTTGTTTACATTCTTAGCAGCCATTACTATGGAGTGGAAGAAATGAGTTGCAGGTTCATTTTGCTTTCTCAAAGAGTGGTGATTAATGCAAGTGAGGTTCAATTGGAACACTTTGAGAAAACATCCTGCTGAGGCACTTTGCAGCGTCTTTTTCACCCTTTTTAACTATTAGGATTTATTTTTTCCTCCCCCTTTAACCCTCTTTTTTCAAATGAATTATTCATTCCCAGCAATTATTCATTTTGATTTCTCAAAGAGAAAACTTTTAAATAAGGCAAAAATTGACCCATCGAATCGGACTTCGGGACCTCAATTTTCGTGATCTACGTGCCTAAAAACATGGAAATTCAAAAGTGTCTGTATGTATGTACGTCCGTACGTGTGTGACCACTTTTTGTTTTAGCATGCGATAACTGTCGGAGGAATGGTCCGATCACCCTAAAATTTTCGGTCTCCAGAAGACGTGAACCAAGTTCGGTGTTCAGCAACATTCTTTGTTTATTTCCTTAGCAACCGTTCCTAACGTATTTTCTCACAAATCCTCATCAGCGCTCATTGGGGCTATGAGAGTCAATGAGAATCAATGAGATATTCCCCATAGCAACCACTGTTGATATCCTTGGCAACCGTTTGTTTACATCCCTAGCAACGCGTTGCTTCGGAAGCCGGGAAATCAGTTTTGAGTTACACTCGATGGCCAAGGATACTGAATTGTTATATTGTCTCCATAGCAACCGTTGTTTACCTCCTTAGCAACCGTTACGAAGGTTGGAAATGATCAATTTATGACCAATTTCCATACCAATGACCAAGGTCCTGGAAAAATGTCTAATATTGCAAACTCCACCACTTTGAGCCTCTGTCAGGATGGGACATATGGTCTAAAAAATTCTGAAAAAATTCAGGGGATATGATGGAGTCTTCTAGAATTCATAAAAAAAATTTCAGAATTTTTTTTTTCATTTTCACTCTCTCACTTGACAGAGAATCACTCTATATATATATATATATATATATATATATATATATATATATATATATATATATATATATATATATATATATATATATATATATAATAATATAAAGTTGATGTAAACATATTTCAATGAAATTGACTTCCATTCAAAAGTATACAGTTGTCAGCGTTTTTTATGGTATCCAATAAACCATTGAGAAAGACTGTAAAATAGTAGTATGGTGCACTGACTAATATATACTTCTTTAAATCCTTACAGTGAAAAACCACTGCATTGTCGTGAAAAATTACTGTAAGAAGGTGGACGACAAATTCACCATTTGGACTGTACCACTGTAATGGACCACTGACTGTACCACTGTACCATTTGGATTACAGTGGATTTCTTATTTTACTGAAGTGAATTTTCATTTCAGTTCCATGAGTTTTTATGGGAAACATTTTTACATGAAGTTCACAGTAAGTAGAGTAAAAATACACTTAACACCATTCTTACTGCAAATCCTGATGTAAAAAAATTTTATGTAAAAAATTTTTCTATCAAAACTCATGGAACTAAAGTGAAAATTCACTTTAGTTGCATGAAAAAGTCACTGCAATGCAGTGGTTTCCACTGTAAGGATTTAAGAGAGTAGATCAATCAAAGGGTTTTCCTATTTCATGGTTAAAATTTTGCAAAAATTGATGCGTGAGCGCGAAATATTGGAAAAACTGATTTTTAGTAGGTATTGCCGCACAAATCGTTAGAAAAATCTAAGAAGCAGCGACGTGATGAAAATTCTGCTCCGACGGATCGATAGAGCAGATCCAGCGCCTTCAGTTTTCATCGTAAAAACCCGCAAATTTTGTTGTGTGGTTGTGAAGTACGAGTAGATTGAAAATTGTTGTCTTGATTCATAATTTTGATGAGTTTAGGAAAAAACGTGAAATTATGATATGGTACGATTTCGGATACGACTGAATGAAAGAACATCGAATGGGCTTCCATATTCATGGTAAGAACTTTGTAAAAATTGATGCTTAGGCGCGAAATATGTGAAAAACTGACTTATAGCTAGTTGAGCTTCTTAAATCGTTTAGAAATCTATGGATCATCGTCGTGACGGAAATTCTGATCCGAGGGATCGATAGAGCTGATCGAGTGCTTTCTGATTTTAACCTGAGAAATTAAAAAATATCGATGCGTGGACCTAGAGTATCTATTCAAAAATTGGTGTTTTGATTTGTAATTTTGATTCGTTGAGGAAAATTTGTGAATTTATGATATGTTACGACTATGGTGCCTGATCAAAAGACTATCGAATGGGCTTTCATATCCATGGTGAGAACTTTAGAATAATTGATGCGTATGTGCAAAATATGTGAAAAACTGACTTATAGCAAGTTGTGCCATATAAATCGTTAAAAAAATCAATTTAAGAAAATACTCAAATCACAAATTCATGTCAAGTACTTATATAATATAATTTTGAGTACACAAATTATAAATAATGGTTCAAATGAGATGAAATACTACATTTCAAACTTTTCATAGTATACCATAAATGTTAGTCTCTCTAGAAACTCAAATTCCTATTGAAACTACATGAAAATTTTGAATCACATTTCTATGATTTTATTACATACAATTGATTCAAAATGATTTTACCACTCTTGTTTCCATTATGTTCGAACTGAACGTAATGTTTGTTGTTGTGACGAGATCGATCAAATATACGGTTCTTTTCATGAGAACTTCATGCAAATTAATTAGATTAATATGTTGGACTTATTTTTGATGTTTTTATACAGAACTGGTACCGATAATTCCGTATCTCTGATTCACAAATATATTCACTAGATTGATCGATCTGGTTTATCATTGTAGAGTCACATACTGTTTTAGTAGTATAAATATTATTTTTCACTACAATCTCAAATGTCAATAAAAACTAAATCAAACTTTTGAATTTCAATTCATAGTGAATTTACAGTTTTACATTATGACATGATCTTTTCTCCTTCATCAAAATGAACTTATCATTTCACTTCTTTTTTTCATTATTTTCCGTCAATGGAATAAACCAATACATACTTGCTACGGGCCCGTTGTTATACAGTTTCTCGATGGTCAGTGTATAAGTTTCATTCTAATTCTACATTTTATCATTTCAACAAAAGTCAATACTGAAAATGCTGTTATTTATATATCATATATCAAAGGCAAGCCATGAATATTTAATTATACGTATAATCTCTGCATCATTTCTCTTTCTCTAAAGATGCTGACAGAACGCTTTGAGAACTGATTAAGTTTTTCTGAACTCACAAAGACAGTCTTGTATCCATACTAAGTAGTATTAATGTCTCTGGAAAATATATATCCGTAAATCAGATAAACCGATGCTATTTTCTTGATATACTCTCTACTTCGATTGACTAAAAGAATAAAATTCATAAAAGCATAAGTACTCGATGTGAATTATTAACAGAAAACTCAAGATTATACCATGGAACGTCTAGATTTGACGGAAATTGTTCTCATCGAAGAACGTTTCTTGAAATACCTTCGATGAGCAAGTTTTTTCCTTATAAAACTGATTTGGATTCTAACATAGCTTCACCTACGTTTATTTACCATCGTTCAATCAATTCAAAGACCATATTCAACGATCGAAATCAATCCACTCATCTATCATCAATATTTTCTATTTTTGTTGTCCTTGCCGAAATATATACAGGGTGTCTGTTTATGAAATTTAACGATGAATAGAATGAAATGATAGAATTTCAGCCTGTTAAAAAAAAAGGGTCGGGGATAGGGTGGAGGTCGATTAGAGCTGGCTGGCTGTCCGATGCACCCGCGCATACTTGCAATGAGCTACGTGCATAAAAAATGTCATAAACAGACCCATAACAATTACAGGACTTTGGTGCTGCAGGTTAAAAGGACCGCCCAAAACTTCTGACCTGATTTCTCATTGGTTAATTTCGTGGATCGATTGTGGTTTTTTTTTTAATCTAGTCACATCGCTACGGAAAATATGCCCGTAAAATCCTAAACTGATCATGCAATTACTTGATACTACATCAATGATTTCATCACTTTGAATGTATGATGCTTCTAAGCTCCTGATCGCTTTCTAAATCACTACTTATATCCATTGGGGAATTATTCTTTTATACCTTTATGAAAAATTACTTTCCATTTGATCAACTGATGTATATCTCACTTGAAAGAAGTATAGAAGGCACACAGAATAAACTAATTAATTTCCCTATACAAGCTCAGTTACTTTAAGGAATGTTTATCCCTCTGTCACAGTCTGTTTTTTCCATATAATAATCGTCAATGTCCTTCACTTAGTAATCCCAGTGAAAAAATCTGGTTACAGCCTTGTATGCCTTATACATAAAACAATTCCTTTACTGCAAGTGACATTCATTCATAAATTTATATCTCATATCCATATCCATTGCAACAGAATTTGCCACAGTTAGATGTGTGTGACATCCACATGAATATTCTTCTTCTGGAAACTTGACAATTTTACAAATTGCTTTGAACAGTATCTTTTTCTTATGTAACATTTTCATCTATTTGAATATTTCTTGAATACTTCAGCGTGACTTAAACACAAGAAAATGCACCCGTGACTAGTAAACATTTCTTCTAACACATTACTACTAAATTTGTCGTTAGATGCCCAGGGCTTTGCGCAATATTGAGAATGCCTCAGAAGTTCAACTCGACCATAAAGGCAGTCAAAGTCCAAACATCTGTATGATGCTTCTAAGATGTTCTACTGACAGATTTTTGCTTTCCAAATCACTATACTGATATCCATTGGTATACATTTATGAAAAATTTACTTCCGAATTGATCAACTGATGTAAATTTTGACTTGGTTCTCAATATCATGTAAAAGATACAGTTCCCAGTCTCGTAACGCTTGTCTTGTACTGACATGGAGAGGACGTAACTTCCAGATGTCCAATCACGATGAAACTTTGTGAGATGGTCTATGAGTGGTCTAATAGTTGATATCTACAACCGCGCAGTCCAACGTTTCGTTTTCCTGAAGATATTCACGAATCATTATTTGTTTCAGACATGTACAGTATATCTATAGCTATGAGTTACAATGTACATGCATAAAATCGAAGATAGTTCATTGAATAAAATTCTTTGGGAAAACGAAACGTTGGACTGAGTGGCTGCGGATATAAGCTATTAGGCTACCCATGAACTATCTCACAAAGTTTCGTCGTGATTGGACACCCGGAGGTAGTATCCTCTCTTTGTGAGTATTTTTATGGAAGGCCCAACAGGTCCACTGAAACACGTTGTGCTGTAGAAGTTTTCTTCTTGCTCATTCATATCCATATAAGACTATAAGTCTTTATCGAGAACTTATTTTCTCATCTTCTATGATGTAAGTCTTGCCAGCTTTTATGCAGATACCGAGTAGTTGTACTAGCCACCAGTAATAGTACTGTGCCATGTACTAGTCACATTTTTACATGCTAATACATATTCTGAGTTATCAATATCATTTGCATAGATCAAGAAGTACTAATACTTGACGCTACCTAACTTTCAGTACTTATATGAATTGATGGTCAATATATTGTCTCTATTGTGCTAAAATTTACGAAAAAATATTAATGAAGTATGTCTGTCATGAATTGCTTTCACTCGAAAAGAAAGATTAATCTAAGAAAATGATTCATGAGCTGCGCATTAAACACACCTTATAACACACAAGGCAGTAGATGGATTTCAAATAGTTTTTTTAATATCAACAATAAAATTTTGAAGTTCACCTCCTTGGGTAAGATTCATGAATATTTACTCATAAAAACCACCTATAATGTGTAAACTGCATAGCTAAAGTTCAACCAGCTATTGCCGAGTTGAGTCAAATTCCAACTTCGGGGTCTAAATTTTAACTTTATTCCAATCAAATCTGTGCGTACTGTTTTCTATAATATGCAATGAAGCCGGTAGTAGATTAGTAGTAATTTTGTGATGTTCTGGGATTCTATCTTTTTATTTTCTCTCCGTCTCTTCAATATAACATGCCGAAGAGTCGTTCAGTCAAATTTATATACTACACCGGTTTGATCTAATATGTCTGTTTTATCTTTACCCAGTTTTATCATGTTTGTGAAATTATGATTAACTAAAGGAATTGTTCTAATATTTAATTTTTTTATCGAACCGGATACTTTGTTGTAAAATGTATCTTGAAAAGGTATTGCCAAAGTACAAAGTGGACTTTTTTCATCGGAGTTACTTTTCTTTGTAGGAAATCTAATTGAACGAAGTCTGTCATTTACACATGGATCTATGAATTTCCTCGGGTGATGATTCTCCAGTAATATTTATTTAACTTTATTAATATTGTCATTATGAAAACTTTTATCTGAGACTGGAAATGATTTATCTATTGAATTGGATATAATATTACGTTTCTGTTGAATTGTATGGTTCGAATTAAATTTTAGCAATCTACCAGAACGTGTTGGTTTTTGATACCGATTAGTAATTAATCCATTGTTGGTTTCGATAATTGTTGTATCCAAAATATTAATTGAATTATTTTCTTCTAATTCGTGAGTAAATTCTACATTTTCATTCTATTCATTGAAAACTTTAATGATTATTTCAACATATTCTTTATTTATACATGAAAAAATATCTGAGGTAATTACTTATGTAATTAGCTGATATGAATTAATCCATACAAAAGTATATGCGCAACATCACTAGATGCGCAATTTGATAACAAACTTGAATATATATAGTTTTCCGATCCAGAAATTCTTGAATAAACTTACGAATTAATACCCTTTACATGAAAGAGATATCCCACCAGATACAAATCCAGCCCTAGTGGAAGGAAAATGTAATACTTATGAGGATTCTACCAGATAAAATCCAAAATTGATGTTAAAAAGATCTGTAACACAATTGATTGTATATAGTGTCCCGCTGCCACCAACTCGCCTGGTGGTGGCACTAGCATATCACTGGATGCAATTGACATCCATAATACACTGCTCCATCAATCATAAACTTGTATTTGTTGCAGAATGTGATACTAAAAATCCTCTCGTAAAACCATACAACACAAGTACTTTAGTTCCATTGTTTAAACGCTTGGGTAAGTTTTTGAATGTCTTTTCACAAAGGGATGGGTCAATCTGAAAACGCTGTATAATAGCATCGCATCTTCTGAAAATTTATTGCATGATTATATTGAAGTGTTGATAGTGAAATTGAACATCTTTTCTTTCGGAGGAAATCATTCGTATAACAATATTCATATTATTTTATGCTACGACTGTGAGAGTATTCTTCCGTGAGTGACCACGCCGGTGGGTATTCAACAATGAAGGGAGAGCGTAAGAAACTTAACGGTCGAGTCATTCCAGGAGCAGTGTTGAATTCTGGATCAGAAGATTTTTACTACACCTCTAAGAAATCACAAGGAGTATTTATCAGTTCTGCGATTAGAATTGATAGAGATAGATACTCGTAAATATATCAATACCATGTCACAATGAATTATTAAAAAACTTGCTTATAACGGATTGCATATAGTTTCATATTATTGCCAAGATATATCCACATTCGCTCCGATAGATTTGGATTTCCAATAGAAGCGTAAGTGTTTTACATATAAAATTGAGATTATGAGCGTACAAAGAAAAGGGTATCATTATTTATTAGCATTTAACTCTACATTGATTGAATAGTCCACATGACTATTATGTAGTTGAAAGATTTTTCGTGAATATTGATTATTGGTTATCGTATCAAGAGAATAAAAATTTGAAATACTCAAAAATTAATAGAGGAAACTGTAATTGTGTATGAAATTTGAATTAAAATTACAAACTCGTGATGGAAAAAATACGCTAATAATCCAATGGGAAATATTCATAAATAAATGATTCTCAATGCAGTAAGAAGATTTTCTACATAAATATAACCTCCAATTATATGAAAATTTAAAGTTCACAATTTGGAAAGTTTTTCTCATTAGAAGGGATATAAATCGAAGCTCATCTCTGTTTCACGTGTTTAAATTATATTTGTCAAATTTTATCAGACAAAAATCTCAAATATTAAACTTGACAGATTGGATTCTTTGAAACCATATGAATTAACTCAAAACTGAAATATTTAAGATGATTCGATACTAAATCGATAGACTAAAGAATCGAACAAAATATATGCAGGTTGTCAATAGACCTTACATACATCATTTTCAAACAAGTAAACAACCGGTTGCCGAACAAATCAGCTGAAAAAAGTTAGTTGAAAACAACATATCGTCGGCTAGAAGGAAAAAAGTGCCACATTCTGGGGCAAACGGTAAAATTGGCCACTGTGACTTACAACTTTACAAGTAAGCCATATTTTTCGATGACTCGGAATCAAAATGGAAGCTTTACATGTATAGAATTGATTTGAAATAGGCTCGAGCTAGAGAATTGAGTTTTTATTCAGGATAAAGTAAAACGCAAAAAAGTAGGTCGACTTTGAGAGATTCGATGAATATTCTATCGACAGATATGAACTATAGTATGAAAAATTGCATACTCATACCTTAGAAATTCAGTAATGAGCTCATAGAAAAATTTCTGAAGGATTGTGACAATTACTCTTGAAAAATGCAAGCGATGATTAAAAAACTAACTCTTCAACGAAAAGACACATCAACTTCGAGGTTGACTGAAAATTTAAAAAATATGTGTAGATTCGTTATCTGGTGCTGAGAAACAAAAATAGCCATTAACTTGCAAATAATAGTGGAAAGTGATGCGTAGGAAAATATTGGAGAAAAAAATTCTTTAGTCTGTAAACCAGGCTCTGACAAATCATCAATAGATCGTCATGAAAGCTCCTTCTCTCCAGAGCCGCACTTCAGAACATGTGGGACTGAGTTAAGAGGCCCGCGCACTGATGAAGTCAGGCCAAAATCCAAAATCCTACCTCTGTTTGGCTCGTTTGTCATATTTTGAGTCTGCTACACTCGAAGTCATGGAATTGTTGGGGTAATTTGACGTGTTTTTTTTTTAATTATAATTTATATGAAAATAATTGTGATATCAATGCTATACGTTTTTATTCAATTTCTCATAAACGTTGAACCTGTAGCTATTATTTGGTCCTTGATAATTGGCTGACTCAAAAACATATGGAAAATCTATTTTTAGGGTTTTTGGGGTTGCTGCACTATAGTATAGTATGAATTTTGCAAAATCAATCTGTTGGAACAATTTGGTACAAAAACAACTCCTATTCCTACAATTCCGATTTCAATGGGTAGTTCTTTGTGAAAAAGCTGAGTATTACAATGATTTGTTTGAATAAATTATCCAAATAAATCATTGCAAAGATACGTCTTCGAGATTTTGAACCCGATGGCTTGTTTTTCATGGAAAATTTTGGAATTACAACTTGTTGTTAAAAAGATCATTCGAACAATGAACTTCTTTTGCGACACCAAACTCAATTGCTTATTCCTTTGAAATTAAAGTATTAAGTTTGAATTAGTAATGAGTTTGCATTAATCATCATTCTGAAACTTAATCGTTAATATTTAACGTAAAAATCGTAAAATGACTTCTTGTTCACTAGTATTTGGGGATCATTGATAATTCGCCCCATGTAATAATGGTCCGTAATCAAGTAGTGTGCGTCAATGCCTCCGACGAAAAGTATGCGCAGCAAGCACGCACGGAGACGCGACTAGTCATTATATACAGCGCAATATTACATTCAACCTCACTATTTTCATTATTTTTATACTACCGCTGTCCCGCAGTTTTGCAAAAGTTGTGAGGAAAAACTGCAGTCACTCACGATTAATTATATTA
Source organism: Aphelinus atriplicis (assembly GCA_020882685.1). Lineage (NCBI taxonomy): Eukaryota > Metazoa > Arthropoda > Insecta > Hymenoptera > Aphelinidae > Aphelinus > Aphelinus atriplicis. Next base: position 568,727 of record JAJGQD010000030.1, read on the forward strand.
GGAAGATTATATTGGAATTACTTTAGTTAAATTTGAGAATAGGATTTGAGTCAACTAGCAGGCGAAGTGCGCCAAAGCTCCTTGAAAATTCTTTCACATGCGACGCGATGTATACTACGTCCGATCGGTTCATTACTCAGCAGAGCGCAGTTTTTATTTCTCAACGTAGCGTATGCAGTGTAACGTAACCAACATACATACCTATGCATAATTTTTATAATCAAAAATATAATTTTTCTAATGACTTTTCAGACAAGCTAGATGAATCATAATGATCATCCAGAAAAATTGCTCAGTATTGCTGATCGAATCAGTTGAATGAATCAAATATCCTCACTACTTTATAAAAGAACAGACTGTTTTTTTGTGTCCGCTAATCTTAAAAACTACCCGCATGAAAATTGAAAGTATTAGAAATACGTCAGCAATATATTGCACATAGCTATAATAATATATTGACAATATATTGCGGAAATAATTACCAATATATATGCAACTAGCACCCCCCGTCGCGGCAGGAATGGAGAGGGCGGGGGCGGGGCGGGGGCGTCCCCGCCCCCGACCTCTCTCAGTTAATAGAATTCGAATGATAATTATTAACTGTGCGTAGAAATAAAAACGTAACATTCACGTGTTTAAAGTTACTAATCCCTAAAGTACTCCAAAATAAACAACATTCTTGGTTTTGGAATTGAAATCGGAATTGGTTTTCCGATTTGCCTCTTGCCTGTCTTAGAAAGTCCAACATACAACTTATACTATACCCGTGTGAAAAACAATCTGAGCGTAATTCAATTCCAACATAATTAAATGTCTGACCTTGAACCTTGTTTATTGTAAAAGAAAAAGAAACCGCGTGAACGGCCCGTACAACGGTTCGGCACCTGGTGGCCAAAGAGAGAAGCTAGATCTATGAATTAAGGAATATTTTAGCCGTCTAAATGATTCCTTGACAAAATATATGCGGGTTCGATTATTTAGGTAATCGATTACACCGCTATAATATCGGAAGTCACAATAGGACGACCAATTTAAAGTTTTTCATGACAAAATCGAGAACTCCAACACTGATTGCCTGATACTTATAGTCCAAACCACGCCACTTTAGCTGAGTGAACGGCTAAAATGGGGTCTCGCCACATAGTGGCCAGAGAGAGAAGCCGGAGCTGATTTGCATGTTATTTCCACATTTTGGATATAAACGTTCCTAATTAATTAATGATTGATCTTAATAGCCTGTGACACTTCAGGGTACATGATAAGCTACTGTCAAAATTTGAAAGTGATTAATTAAGTAGTTTTCGAGATTTTTGCGAACATACAAACAAACGTTTCCTCTTTATATAAAAGTAAGGCATTTCACCAATTAGACATTCTCCAATACACTGCCAATACATTGCCAATTTTTAAATGAGTGCGTTAATTAATTCATATGAAATTAATAAAAATCAGGTTTTTGGCAACGCTATGGTAGCTGAAAGCAGACGACAGGTGGCACGCACAATTTGATTCGTCATTAGTTTTTCAAATAATTGATGAGGTACCTAAAAAGCATTCCGGTGAGTTTTTTTGTAATTGGTTAGTTAAAGTTGACAACGTCTCCTATAGTATGTAAACTGTAATAAGAATACGTAATACTCCAACAATATGAGAATCAATCAGAATGAATACTGATGAAATAATAAATTGACTCATGTGTCTATTAACGATTTTATTTTTTCCAAGCAATATAAGAAATAAACTAATTCTGCCACATGCTTGACGCAACATTTTTACGTTTTTGAAGAAGGTTCTTTTGAGGTTTTCAATTCTTTTTGCGAATTAAGTATTATATATATTGAGAAAATAATAATTGATAAAATGTATATGCACTAAGGATTTACACATTAGCGTCAGTAATTAGATTCAGCAGATATTCTTTCACAATGCAATTATTTGTATGCATGATCGTTACACAAAAAAAATATATAAGTAATCAGTAGAAATTAATCAATTAATTATCTGAATACAAGACAAGACATATCAAAATTGGCAAGATTATTATTTCTGGGGCGCCGCGATTTGAAGGTAGATTCTGATGGAGTCGACCTCAATGAGTATGGGCAAAATAGTAAAAAATTCCAGCATGCCCACGTTTCGAGATATCGAAGGTCGAAAATCGAAAAATAACTTAGTCGATTTTGGTTAAGTGAGCATGTATTTTAAGGTTTTTAGGTGCGGAAAACATGGAAGAAATAGTAAAAAAAATCCATGACGCCCACACTTCGAGATGTCGAAGATCGACATTTTTAAAAAGACATTTTTAGCGTGATCTAGGATGCACCACGAGGAGGTTATGTCTATGTAGCATCCAATGCACACACGCAGAGTAGGGACCCCTCGGTTCGTCATTCCCGAAGTACTTAAAGACTCCAAACCTTCTCTGGTGTGTGTATATGTACGTGTGTGCTAATTTAGAAGATATCAAAACCCCCTTAATCATTAGTATTTTCAATTTCTTCCGGATCGTTTGGATCATCTTCATTCTCTGCAATTTCATCCTCGATTGTTCGTGTTTTTGATTTCTTCACAGCAGGGATATATTCTGCTATGTTTTTGGATTCTGGTGTCGGTTTATCAATTTCCAATAATTGCAATCCTCCTTTCATTTCTCCGTCTACAAAACCTGGATAGACTTTCGAAATATAACTGAGTCGGTTTTTGTTAAGTGAGCATGTATTTTAAGGTTCTTGGGTGCGGAAATTATGTTGTGAAAAAACTAAAACGTAGTAGATACTAAAATTGTTATCTATTTACATGTATTTTGATACTGCGGATCATGGTGAAAATACCGTTCTCTCCAGCTCATGCGATCCACTTCAAGTTCTGTCAGTATTAAGAGTTTATTGGGTTTATTGGGTTATTTGGGTTATTTGGGTTATATGAGTTGTATGGGTTATTTGGGTTATTTGGGTTATTTGGGATATTGTGGGCGTCATGGATTTTCTTTTTCTATTTTTTCCATGTTTCCCGCACCCAAAAACATTATTCAATATATGTATTATGAGAAATATGTAATATATAATTTTTCCTAGATCAAAACGAACTGAAAAAGTAGTTCAGTTGAAACATAGTATGGCAGAGTCTTCAATATCAAAGCCAAAACGGAGGTCAAAGAATGTGAAATGAAATAATGTCCATATCTCAGTCCATAACCCAAATGAGTACATGATCTACGCTAGATAGTAGTTTATCCAACAGATAGAGACTTGTATGGATATTTAATATATTCCGATTTTGGCACTCTTGTAAACAGAAGACTTGAGCTGGAGCGCGTGGAGTCAGCGCGACACGGCACGGCGCGTCCCGGCCCGACGCGGCGCATTTTCTCATGTTTGCTACTCAATTACTTGAATACAAAAAAAAAGTATGTTTTCAAAAGGTCTATATCAACGTAAAAAACCTCAGCTTTCGATTTAGACTACTTAAAGAAATTAAAAAAAATAGGTTTTTGAGATGTGACCTGTTTTATGTTTTTTTTTCTGTGAAAATGTGAAAAATTTGGAAAACTAAATTCATCATCGGAATTCTGAGGAAAAACTACATTGATAGCATATCCAACATTATTTAAATATGGGTCATATAGAGTCTAAAACAAGCGTCGAAAACGTGAGGTTTCAGCGTCCGCGCGCCGGCTCCGGAGAGTTGACGAAGAACGCCCCCTATATATATATAGCATTATCTTTTCAATATACCGTACCATTGACTTTGGCATACAAAACTTCATAAAATATAGTCTTTGACGCAGCTGGTACTGGTAAATATTTCACAGTTGCTATTACTTTTCTGTAAAATCTAACTCATCTGAAAAACCTTTGTGCGATGAGATTCTAAGACACACTTGTAGCTGATTTTTTATCGCAATAGTGAAAAGTATATTCACTTTAGAACTGACAAGTTGTGCATCTTTTTTAGATAATTTATATGAGAAGCTTCAAATTCTTGACAAGAGTATCTTGGTGGATGGATCAAGAATGCGTATCACGGTAGTGTAATGAGTTGGAAAGTGAGATTTAGGTTTCAATTTTTCTCTGAACAACGTCATGAACTGTTCATTCAGCTATTTTACCAGCTGCGTCAATTATGCAATGTCATTTTCGGATATGGTATTAGATGTAATTACATGAGTTACTTCAACGAAAGTCAAGTACAGTTTCCACATGCGATAATCGTCGGGGATCAAGTCACCTACAATAATACTGAAATAAATAATAAGAAATGCTTCTCTTTGACTCTAGAAAGTCGATTACTTCTGTCAAGTTCTGAGTGATCAGAATATTTTAATCGATCATTCAATCGTTTAAGGGTGAAATAATGTGATTCAATACAATAATGTATTACATTAGCCATTACATATCGTGCTACACTCAGATAAATATCGTGCATCAGATCACAAACTTTATTCTGCATCAAATGTAAAAAGGCATGTCGTTGAAATAACATTTACTCTTCATGCCAGTAGTGAGCTTATTCAAGTCATCGTCATAATTGGTTTCATTTCTTAGAAGATTTTATTTTTCCTAACAATGAATACGAGTACATGCATCATGAGCACGGCATATCCTACAAAAGTAATTACTAGCAAAGCTCTGTTTAAATCCAAAAATTGTATTTAATCCAAGATTATCGCCAAGAATTCCTATCAATACAAAATAAATTTTCTTCGGCACACCATCAGCTGATATAGTAATCCCATTTTCGGCAAGAAATTTCAATTCATCTATCACTCTTCTAAATCAGTTTTCATTTCCGAATTCTTTCAATTGAGACGTATGAATAAGTTGACCTAAGAAAGCATTTTGTAAAGTTGATGCGAATTTCGGAGGCAAAGCAGCAATTGAATAATATAGGCCACCAATTTTATGTCCAACAAAAGGAGAGAAAGGGTTATTAACTTCAAAATCATCGTAGTACGAGTAAAGTGGAATGACTATCTTTCCAGTGAATTTCTCCATGATATATTGCCATTCCTTGCCTTGGAACAAACTTATATGGATATTTTCAGTTTTACCTTTCGCTTCATCAGCTATAATAAAATCTGTAAAAACATTCGGCAATTCAAATATCTGTTTGAGAGTTTCTCTCATCGGTATGAAATAACCACAGCATTCCTTTCGAAGCGAAATTGTTCTACCATTCTGCTTTTTATCCATATTAATTTCACCTAAAAAAATTTTCTCCGGTTGCACTCAGGCATGAGCTTTTTCCAAAAATTTGCTTCTTCTAAAGTCAGTGCTTGAGTTATTGAGAATATTAGAGTACTTGATATTGTCAACTATATGATGGTAATCAGTCGGGAGTTGGGACTTCATCATCATAGAGAACCCTTCCACTAGATTTTAAACAAAACTAATAAACTCAGATACTATTTCCTGTACGACCGACCTAGTAACTGTTACGTTACTGTATAATTTGCATATTCTTCACACTCCATCTTATAATATGAATTATTGTCAAAGGAAGAATTATTACTAATATTTCTAACAAATATATTCTATGACTATTATTAGTGACTATCAAAACACATTAAAATTAATTTCACGAAAGTCTAACAATTAAACAAACAACCATTTTCCAGGCATCAGTTTTATTTAGTTCAAAATGTTATACACAAAAGGTACTTGTTGATCTGAGTCAATTTTTATGTCGAACAATTGCCATTGAATGAAATAGCAAATGTTTTCCCTTTCTGGGGGATACGGCAATCTGAATACGAAATAGATTTGGTATAAGGTATACAAAGCTGATAAAAACGATGAAAACTCATACATTACATCATCCTCAAAAAACCTTTCTTGAAAAAAGTGAAAATGTTGCATCAAGCATGTGGCAGAACTAGTTTATCTCTTGCTTAGCTTACTAGTTTATCTCTACATTGCTTAAAAATAAATGAAATCCACAATAGACACATGAGTCAATTTATTATTTCATCAGTATATTGTTGAAGTATTACGTATTCTTATTACAATTTACATGCTATAGGAGACGTTGTCAACTTTAACTAACCAATTATGAAAAAAACTAACCAGAATGCTTTTTAGGTACCTCATCAATTATTTGAAGAACTAATGACGAACCAAATTGACGCCACTTGATAGGCATTTTTAACGTCTTAAAAATCATAATATTTCACTGGATCACTGGATGTAAAAATTATCATAGGAATATTATAGAAATATTTATAATTTACTGAGACATATGATCAATAGTTTGAATTATGAATATTTGTCTCTTTGAAAGACAATGGAAGTATTGATAATGGAAGAACATATGAAGTCTATCTGAATTATAGGATTAACTGCATTGCAATTACGATACAAAGATATATTTGAAATAAATCAAACGATCAAGGAGAGGTTGTGAAACCGTGTTAACTAGAAATAATTAGGTGATGAAGAATATTATATGTCAGTTTGAAAAGGTATTCGAAAATATTCGATCGTACCAAGTGGCGTCAAATTGGTTCGTCATTAGTTCTTCAAATAATTGATGAGGTACCTGAAAAGCATTCTGGTAAGTTTTTTCATAATTGGTTAGTTAAAGTTGACAACGTCTCCTATAGTATGTAAATTGTAATAAGAATACGCAATACTCAAACAATATACTGATGAAATAATGAATTGATTCAGGTGTCTATTGTGGATTTCATTCCACCATTTGCATGTAGAATGAAGTATAAAAAAAGCATGGAATTAATTTTGATATGTCTTGTCTTATCTTCTGCTCAGTTCGAAAAAATCTGCAGTACTTTTCGTGGAATCTGTGGGGCACGGCCGAAAGTTTCCCCATATTCTTTCTAACAATACATTAGCATTTTATTTTCAAAAATTTTCCTATGGTTTCAAATCTACGCGGGAAGCAAGAGGATGTAAACGTTGTTACATTGATGTTCTGGACTATGTACCTCTTACTATGCGTGAACATGGCTGCTTTATCAGGCTACCGTGGCTAACTTCATGGTAATAAGAACAAAAGCGACTGAAGAAAAATCTGGTCGGGAGAAAAAGGTAGTACATCGCTTAACATTACTCCAAACTCATTATTGCGAACAAGTTTCTGAGTAAGGTAGGTGTACCCAATATGCGCCACAACCCTATATGCGCCACCCTTTGTATTTCATATATACGCGCGTCTAGAGCATCGCCGCGGCACAAAATCTTGTCGGCAATACTAAATAATGAAGAAAGAAAACATTTTCTCCGATCGGAAACCCTTACACCAACTTGTTACAGGTCGTTTTCTCCATTTTTTCACCAATTTTGATTCTCGATATAATTTCGCTCAGGTAAGTGCGAATTTTTTTAATACCCTTCAACTGGGCCAAAAAAATCGAGCGACATATCATTTGATTCCTTGACATCCCATCTACATCATCCATTTTTTTTTTCATTGTATGACCTTTTTATCAATCGTTTCTTTTATCAAATGTACCCAATATGCGCCACCCCTATTTTCTTGTTCTAGCTACTACAATCAACCCATTGATGGTAAATATCCGCCAAACATGGTCGAAAGAAAATCTAGTTCAAGCTCTGGAGTAGGTGAAGAAAGGTGGGATATCGCAGAGGATGGCTTCGACTATATATAAGATACCTCGTCGAACATTTCAACGATATGTCAAACCGAACATATTCGAAAAAAGAAAAATGAGTCGACCATATGCGTTAACGACAGTACAGAATGAAGAATTGTGTAGTCTAATTAAACGCTTAGCAGATATTGGTTATCCTATAACGAGAAAAATTTCGAGGTTATGCGTTTATAAGTACTGTCTAGGAAAAAACATCAGACAGAATTTTTCTGCCATCAAGACAATAGCTAGTCCCAAATGGGCTCGGACATTTTTAAAATTGATCTTTTCTATTTCAGTGAGAACATCTCAATTGTAAAAGCCCGACCGTTATTTGGAGGGGCGGTTGGGCGAAATACCCCTTGTTATGGCCCAGCCTTGCCCCGCCCAAAATTTTGGATTTCCATCGATTTCCCCGACAACAATGAAGATCCAGCTTTCGTCATTCCCTCCGCCCCACACGAGTCCAACGGCGACGCGAGCAGCTCAGCTGTTCAAGGGTGTAGAGACGATAACTGAATGAATAAGGATACGAGTGAGAGAGACACGGCGCACGGTAATCAAGACGCGCTGCGTTATCATCTGCAGGCGATGATTGCATTACCCTCCGTCGTGCATCTCGAGAGTGAAGTATGGCCAGGGCGTGGCATATTATATAATAAGTTTCTTCAATTTGTGTTTCTAGATTTTTACGATGAGCGGGCTAGCCTAGCTAATAAGAAATATAGTAATAGGTTTGCCTTCAATCAATCAATTCAACACGTGAACAGATGTTGCATCTCCGAATTTCCGAGCATGCTAAGTTAATAGTTAATCATGACTAATGCAACGTATTCACGCGACTTATTCATATCCATATCTATTTTTCTATAATATATAAAATTGTGCTTAGTAATAATGGACCCGTCAACATCGCACGCCGCATATTATTATTACGTTACTAATAAAACCGGCCTATAATCAGGCATCTTACACCATCGATCGAGAGCTCATGACTCGAGATCATTATAATTGGTGACGTGTACATCCCTAAGTAATGGAAACAATGTAATAATAAAGTAAAATTATCCTTTATTGAGTAAGTATCGCGGGCACGCGTACCAATATGCATATTTGTCAATTATTGTTAGGAATAAGTCAATCATGTAACGCCAAGTTACACATAATATATCTATATATGCGTGAGGATTTTATTGCGCAGTATAATTAAGAAATGTAGTCCCCGACGCCACGGTATTACTCCGCGCCTCATCCAAAGCCATGACCATATAAGGAGCTATTCGACCACACGGATAGTGTCGCGGCACCTTCGAGGAGCGTTCCGCGACCCTATCAGTGTGACGTCACGGAGAGGATAAGAGAGCGAGCTGCGGCCGGCCGCGGCAGAATTCCACCCGCCACCGAATGCAACAGACGTTTGCAGCGCACGTCCTAACGTATACGTATCAAGTACCCATCGCGGAATTCTCGGGCGTGACGCGAGTTAAGAATTGATTAGTGTATCAAATAGTGAAGCTGAGAATAAATTCAAAGCTATAAGTTGGAAGTGAAAGAAGTGTGTAGTTTATTCACCCGCACCTCTTACAATCGAACGACCACGCGAGGCGTGGCCGCCCTGATAGAACTGCAGAGCCGAAGGAGTCGCGCCTGCAGCCAACGAGTAACTGGTGGGCCGTAACCGGACACCGAGGATTTTGGAGCAAGCGGAGGAGACGCAGCGGCCGCCCCTCCCTTTCCACAGTCGACGGAGCGCCTCGCGATACCGAGGCTCTCTCTCTCTCTCCGACGCGCTACAGCGTGAGCACGCGCACACCAACGGTCCACGCGCCTCGCTTGGCGACGCACGCTGCCAGGGCCGCACAACTGCGCGCACCCACGCTCCACGAGCCCGCCTTATAGTAAGTCCCGTCCCGCGCGGACACAGAACAGAGTTTCACGATAATAAAACCTGGCAGAATCTCACCTAAATATATATATAAGTCCCTTCCCAAGGGTCGGGCCTTAACAATGGTGACAGCGGTGGGATACTGTCTGATTTTTGCTTCATGAAATTCTGTATAACTAGGATTACTCATATGCGAAAGGGAAAATTATGCATGGAGTGATATATCGCGACACATGGATTTTGGGATCGTGTGAAATCTGAATTACCGCAAGTGGGAAGATCGGTAACGATACCGACCGGTAAAACAGGGTGTCATTGTATCGATACATAGCGACCTGTTTTATCATCTTCATCGGGTAATTGCGGGTCTACGAGAACCAGATCGGACGATCATTCGAAGGTTATGTCAAATAATATCAACGCGGGTATTATTGAAAAGAGAATTGAATCCGCGGAGACTAAATTGAATAAAGCCTTAGCGAGAATAAGTCGATTGCGATCCGAGCTTCGAGAAGTGTCTGATAGATTGACGACTATCGAAGAAGACTTTGGATCAAAGGAAGAACTCAACGATTATTGCGTTATCAAATTGTTCGGACTACGAAAATCGATTGACCATCTTATCTTTCATAAAATTCAAGCGTTAAGAAATTCGAGAACTGAAGGACACTCCGAATCAACCAATTTGCCGGCACGTGTCGAAGCCAATTATTCGGACGCTATTTTATCTGAAATCCAGTCGATTCGTACGATTCTAAAGAACTTAATTTAATTTCACGGTGTCGGACAAATTGAACGAGTCAGCTGCGAGGCTGCGAGCGTGTGTCGATCGTTTCGTACGCGTAGCAGATAAAATAAAAATGTCACAGGACGATATGCAAAGTACACCGAGATCGGAGGAAGAGCTGCTGCGTTTTGAGGACAACCTGGCACAGTTCAACGAACGGTTGAATGAGAGGGAAGCTCAGCTGACTGAGCGTACGAAACAGCTTGACGAGCGAATTCGGAAGCTTGACGAACTCGAGCGTCGATTGACTGCCGAGAAAAAAGAAAGTCTTGCAACGGTTGGGGATGAATCTTTGGCTTGGCGAGCTCAGCTTGCAGAATTAGCACAGAAATGCGAAGATCTCGAAAAGGAAAATTTGACTTTGAGTCGTTTAGCACGTGAATCGGGAGTACCCGCGACCCCACCCATTGCCAACGCCGGCCAACAACAAAATGACGCGCCACTGAGTAAGGAACCAAGTAATATCGATAGATACGTTCAGAAAGAAGTGGAAATATTGACTAAACGCATGCAACAAATAGAAAAAGACAGAATTCGGGCTGAAACTCTGCACCCCACGCGTACATCGAATTACTGGGCCCAACCGAGCGCAGTGAATCCAACCTTATACTTGAAGGAAGCGCTAGCGACCGTGCCGAGCTTCAATGGCACGAACTTGCAGAGTTTTGCGCGAGCCTGCAGGCGAGCAGCGGAATCGGTACCAGCCAATCTGGATACGGATTTCCTGAATTTAGTCAAGAACAAGCTGGATGAGCGTACTCATGCGATCCTCGCCGGAACGCGCTTTCTAACTCTGGACGGAATGCTGGAAAGACTCGCCCAAATATTCACACCTGGCGAGAGTGTCAACCGCCTTCGGGGCCGACTAGACTCGATCAGGAAAAGCGAGAAAGAGTCGGTAATCGACTTCATAACCGAATAACTATGCTGAAGGATAATATCATCGATAGAAAGAAATTCGAGGCAGGGCGAGAACTGTACTACGAGGAGCAGCGAGAGATAGACAGGGACGTGATGGAGAGCCTCAGAGATGGCCTCCCTCCTGAATATCGGAATTACATGGATAAACACGCAGCGAGTTTGACTCACGTGATCAGTGAAGCGATAAGTGCCGAGAAACAGGTAGAACGAGACAACTGGAAGCATAGCAGGCCCTCGTACGGCAGCTATTACGTTAAAGCATCCGCAGAAGGAGCTGATAAAAGGGAGCAGGCCCCTCGTTCGCAGCCTAGGAAGGGCCCCATCTCTCAGGCACCTCAAACAAAAAATCAGCCCGCTCAGAATTCCCCGGCACAAAAAACTGACGGAGGGCCCGACGCAGAAAAACAGAGTACAGCCAAGGCCAAATTCTCGGCAGATGGAAAGCCCTTGTGCTTTTATTGCAGCAAGCCGGGTCACTGGATTCGCGACTGCAGGAAGAGGCAGTCCGATAACACACAAGGGGCTAAGCCGCAGGGAAACGGAACAGGGCTCCCGGAAAAGGACGCAACCGCGGCAAGCCAGCCTCCGCGTCCGTTAACTCGCGTAGCCGCGATTCAGGACCGTACGAATCCCGGCACCCCGTCTACAACGTTCGATTCCCAGATACCGAGTACATCCCGGTCATCGAACTCGAAGCAGACGAGTTCCGAACAATAAGTGTGGATGCCATGATAGACTCAGGAGCCGCCCCAAATTTGATCAAAATTGGCGAGCTCGATCCCGACGTCGAAGTCGACGAAAGCATAAGACCCATCTTGCGAGGAATATCGAGAGGGGATGAAGGAACATACGGTGTATGTAAGATACACACAATGGGCACTATCTTGGAATTCATAGTAGTTCAAGATACTTTGCCAATCAAGAACTCAGCTCTGATTGGTTCTATCTTTTTGAAGAATCACGGGTGCAATTTGGATTTTGAAAGAGGAAGACTGGAATTCAGAGGTCAATCCATTCCCTTTGCAAATAACCGAACCGTCATGATTCCAGCCGGATCATCCGTGTTCGCTAACTTCAAGGTTTTCAATGGAAATGATATTAAGACCGGTTTCGTCCCGAAATACCACTTGAAACCCGGGGTTCACACAGAGAGCGCAATAGTGCAGGAAAAGAATGGATTCGTCAGTCTAAAAATAATAAATGCGACGGATCACACTCTTGATGTGATTCCAATTGAAATTGGGATCGAACCAGAACAATCGGCGCGCCACGAGCGCTACGAAGCCTATCCGATCGCGAGTAGTGATGGACAGGCTGAGCTTGACAATATGCTCGATCAGCTGATCGATCTGGAAGTACCCGAGAAATATAAGAAATATATTCCTGGGCTACTAGAGCTAGAGGCTCAAGGCTATTCTTCAAAACAATGCGGTATTGAGTGGGACTCAACACCAGACCCTTCGGGGATACAAAGTGAAACCGTGCGCAACGATGACGCAAGATCGCAGTGCACACGGGAACGAAGAATAGATACAACCAATGGAGTTTGCCAGACACTCACGAGGACTGTACAGAGGTTACCGAATTTGTGGGGTTCTTGCAAACAAAACTATATGAACCAATTTCACATGGTATAGCTGAAATTGGCCAGATCCAGGATGGATTGGAAGTTCAGACCCTGGAAGAGAGAACGTGTATTAACACGGTCTACGAGAACGAATCAAGAGTCGATAGACTCATGAAAGAGATTCCAACCGGACATCTCGATCAAGCAATGAAGGCAAGGCTCAGAAAATTAATAGAACGGACGGCACAAGCTTTCCAACTACCCGGAGAGGATCTGCCAGCAACCAACCTGGTAGAACACAAAATTGTTTTAACCGATGATGAGCCCGTTTACGTACCACAATATCCAATCCCGAAAGCACTTCAGGATGTTGTGCAAAAACAGGTCGATCAACTACTGGCCTCGGGCGTCGTTGAACCTAGCACGAGCCCCTATAATTCACCACTTTGGGTGGTAAAGAAAGACGACGCACCGGACGGAACAAAGCAATACAGAGTAGTGGTGGACTTCCGCAAGCTCAATGAGAAGACGGTTAGATTTCCCTTTCCGTTGCCAAATATTAAGAGTGTTACCGAAGACATGGGCAACACAGAACATTTCATGGTGGTGGATATGGTGTCCGGATTTCACCAGATTCCTTTGAGGAAAGAAGATCGAGAGAAAACTGCATTTACGACCCCTTACGGTCACTTTCAGTTTACGAGACTGGCGTTTGGTATGCGGAATGCTGCAAGCGCTTTCCAAGAAAATACAAATGTGCTTATAAGACGCATCGTAAATATATTGAGACGAATGAATAAACTTGACGAACGCACCAAGGGTAATATTTTTGGATATATCGATGACATTTTCATGGCAAGGAAATTACTGGAAGAATTAGAAGAAGTATTCATCATATTAGCGGACGAGCTAGTAGCGGTGAATATGCGGCTGAATCCAAAAAATGTCAGTTTTTATAAACAGGCGGTTCTTTTCCTCGGACATCTGATTACGCCGCAGGGCTTACAACCAAATCCGAAGAAACTAGAGGCGATTAGAGATTTCCCCGCACCGGTATCCAAGCGAGAAATCAAGAGATTCAACGGCATGTGCAATTATTACCGACGATTTGTCCCCGAATACGCCGAAATAGCGAAACCACTGACTGACCTGCTCAGTGACAAAGCGGTATTTCGATGGACAGAACGAGAACACCATGCATTTGAGAGGCTTAAACAGGCCTTGATATCGAAGCCTATACTACAGCATCCGAATTGGGATAAAACATTTTACGTAACAACAGACGCTTCAAACGAAGCAGTCGGAGGCGTGCTCTCACAAAAACACGACGGTGCTGATCTGCCGATCGCGTACGCCAGCAAGAAATTGAGCCCAACCGAACAAAGGTATAGTACCATCGAGCAAGAACTATTGGCGATGCTCGTGTGCGCAGACGAATTTCAATTCTGCCTTCTTGGTCGGAAATTTGTCTTCGTGACAGATCACAGACCACTGGTCTGGCTCCACAGAGTGAAAAATTCAACATCGAGATTAAAACGCATGTATTTTACGTTGTCCGAAGTTTACGAATTCGACATAGTATACCAGCCTGGGAAAACGAATTTCGTAGCTGACTCATTATCGAGACGCCCCTCACGCGAGCCGGGCCAGCACTACCGGATAAATGCAGCTAACAAAAGAAATCGTGAACCGGACGAATCCCTGGAGAATGGCAACGAGCACACCAGCCAAAAGCCAAGAGTCACTCAAAATAGTGACGCAGAGTTAACCGAATCAGAAGAGAACAAGTCTGACGATGAACTTGGGGATGGGGGTGTGCCCATTGCCAAATTACCGAAGATTCCTAGAATCTTAATCTTCAAGAAGTATACATTTGTAGCCGTGAGGAATCCCGAAAACACATTTTGGCTATGCCAGGTCAAACAGGATGTTTTCAATACCAGCAAATCAATTCGAGTGAAATGGCTAACCGAGCTCCCGGATACGCCAAATATATATATGTGCGATTACTCTGATTCAATCGACGCACGAAGTCTCTTGGTCACGGTGAAGTTAACAAAACTTGCCGAAAACCGATATGAACTACGCGAGGAAGAGTTAACAAAAATTGATGAAGTACTCAGACAATCATTAAGTACTGAAGAGGATAAGACAAACGAGGAAAATTGGCGCGTGGTCGAGCGGGAGTCAGAACGTGAATGGGCGGACGGAACGGTCTTTGATGAGTCGCCTCACGACCTTGAAGGATTCCTTCTCGACGAAGAAACCGCAAGTCAGATAACCGAGCATAATGAAGCGGATAATGAGTCGCAAGGTGATGAACAAGAGCCGGAAGAATCCGAGATCGATTCAGACGTAGAATTTGACCTAAACCCGGATGAAGAACGGCGCGCGCGAATAAGTCCAAATATTATCGAGGTACGCGATTTGTTCACGATGAGCAAGGACAGCATGGTTTATTTCGTGACGGTGAAGAATCAACCAATCTGCACGGGCAGTCGAGCTTTAAAATCTGACAACAGACTCCCGAACATAACAGACGTGACATTGGGAAGAGCCAAGGTAACGCCCTGGCCCGACAATAAAAAATGTTTCATTGCACTACCTTTAAAGGAGAATTTACACATCCGAGCCGACGCAGAGATACTCGCGGACTGCATCGAATCATTGCTTAACGTTTGCTTAGAGATGGAACTCGATACCATCAGAATATCCGAGACACTTCAAATTGACGATCTGACCTGGGATTCAGTGACGGGTCTCTTAAAGGACACATTCGAGGGAAGAGCAATTAAGGGTAATCATTTGTAGAAATCTGATAACGATTCCGGAGGCAGGGTTAAGAGAAGCACTGATTAAGGACCTTCACGAATCCCCGGTCAACGGACACAAAGGACGAGCAAAAACGTACGAACGCCTCAGACAGGACTTTTACTGGAAGGGAATCAAAGCAGATGTAGAGAGAATTGTGCGGCAATGTCAAATTTGCCAGAAAAACAAACTGGTACGGAAGGCCACTCGTCAGCCGATGGTTCTAACCGATACGCCAGGAACCGGATTTGATAAAATAGGCATGGACATTGTCGGTCCACTCATTGAAACTAAAAGCGGGAACATCTACATATTAACTATGCAATGCCTACTTACGAAATTTTGTATAGCGGTACCCTTGAAGCGCGCGACATCGAATGATATCGCGACTGCATTCCTTAAGCGAATGGTGTACGTTCACGGAGCCCCGCTTATTGTATTGACCGATCAGGGAAAGAATTTCACTAGTGCACTGATAAAGAAAATCGCGAAGTTATGTAACATCAGGACGTGTACGACAACGGCCTTTTCGCCGGCTTCTAACGGATCCGTGGAACGAATGCACCACTCTCTAAAGGAATGGCTGCGATGCTGCACGACAAACGTTCGAGACTGGGATGATTGGCTAGAATTCGCGACTTTCTCTTATAATGTCCACTCAGGAACGAGATTAACTCCTTTCAATGCATTTACGGTAGAATAGCACGCGTTCCTTCCGATCGTCCGAGTCTCGACGGTCCAGTCGGAGAAACATACGAAGAATTATGGACGAAAATTAGATCTGTAACGAACGAATTTCAGCGCTTAGCTCGCGAGAATTTGATGAAAGCCAAAGAAACATCGAAGGAAATTTACGATAGACGAGCCAACCCGCGACAATTCAAAGTTGGTGAACGAGTAAGGCTAATTATTGAACCGAGTAAAGGAAAATTGGCACCGATATACTCTGGACCGCACAGAATTATCGAAGTTTTGAATAACGGTAAAAATATAAAGATCGATACGAAGAAGGGACACAAGGTCGTGCATCCCAACAAATTGTTAAAAACTACGTTAGAAACCTAAGCTTGAATCATCTGTACATATTCATTTCATCTAGTTTAAGAGAAACGTATTGTAAGACTTACTCCCGCGCTCAATGTATTTTACAGGCCATGCAACGAGAGCAGCGCCTACCTTGGGCTAGAATGGCACTGCTGACTGTATTATGGACGGCAGTCATCGCCTATGCTGGAGCGGAGATCACCGGTTACTCGTGTGGGGCAGGAAGACCTGCCATCACAACGGTGTCACTGCGAGAGATCAGAGACTGCGATTTCTCCAAGCTACAACCGAAGATCGAGGAAATAGACATACAGTTGCTTCAGAGGTCAACGACCGTGTCGACCTTAGTGAATCAGTGTCGTGTGTTTGTGGACAAAACAATCGAAAAGTGCGGGATGTTTTCGCATCGCTTAACGATGTTTCAAAAATCTTACGTGCACGAGCTTTCGGAAGAAGCGTGCCGAAATCTGAACATTTACGGTCAATTCAAATATAACGAACAATTAATGGACAAACTTCAGTTTAACGGAACTTCGTACCGCCACGTGATATTGGCAGGTGTGGAGCGCGAAAATGGAGAATGCAAAGGCGCCCTATACAACTGGGACGGGCATGCCTATGAAGAGGCCGTTGTCAAAGCCTCCCTAACTATCACCATCGCACAGTTTCATGCGATAGCTGATACCGTGCGCAACGAACTAGTGACCCCAGATGGTCTCAAGTGCGCCTACAAGACCCAGAAATGTCTTGACGGAGAGAGAACACAATTTTTCTGGTCAGCCACGACTTCTTCTCAATGCAAGTTTGAAGAGTTTACCATCTTATACGAAGGAAAGGCAGTCAAGGTCACGGACGGCACACCAGAGAATAAAACCGTTTACTTCGGTAATTCCTCTACCCATGTTCAATTTGGATTGGAAAAAACCGGACAGAACTCGATCTGTGGGTACAGAATCTCGCTGACCGAGCACCCAAAACTGGTCATTTTCGAAGGCCCCGGTTCTGCAAGCTTTGCCAAGAACCATGATTTGAAACCAGAAGACGTATTACAGGATGTCTATTTCAACTCGAAATTGACTTATCTAGCCAGACACGTAGGCAACCAGTTCGGAGAAATGTACAAGGACATCCTAACACAACGATGCCAGCTTGAGAGACGAGTACTGCAGGACTCTCTCGTTCAAGTATACGAACGTCCAGACATCTTTGCTGACGCAGTGATGCGAGAGCCCGGACATATGGCATATACTGCCGGAGAGGTAGCCCACATCGTGAAGTGTGGCCAAGTCAACTGTCGAGTAAGGAAAACCGACTTGTGTTACGACGAACTCCCAGTCACCTGTGGAGAGATGCAAGGATTTTTTAAGACCAAAAAACACGGATTTTTGTACACATGGGCACCATAAAGGACTGCAATCGTCTTTTGCCTACTATGTTCTTGTTGAATGGAGTGTGGCACACCTACCCATCGGTCGCCGCTGCCTTCATCAAACCACAGCCACTCGAACCCGGAACAAAGACAACCTGGAGGTACGTTGACCTTGAGTCATTCATGGAAAGCGGCATCTACTCCGAAAGGGATTTGGAAGAGGCTCGGCATCGATTGGTATTCCATATCCAGCGTGAGTCAATTGCTAACGAGTTAGCACGGAAGATCGCGCCGCGCGCACACGAAGGTACCAGTGTGGAATTTGGAGAGATAATGGATGAGGCCCGCTTGGAAGGCTTTGTCGGTAACTTCATGAACAAAGCCTGGACAGACTTCCAGAAATTTGGGATTGTTTGTGCCGGAACCATCGGAGTTTTAATGATTTTCCAACTATTAAAATTGATAGTTGATTCAATCATACGAGGCATCGCCATTTACAGAATTTACGGTTTTACCATCTACATACTCGGAGCAATATTGGGCTCACTTACCCACTTATTGACTACCATCAAACCGGAAGGAAGAAAAGGAGAGCAACAGCAAGAAGATGACGTGGAAAGAGCGGATATGCCTATACCACTGCGACGCGTAACCACGTACCGAACGTTACCGTCGGGCGCCGCAGAACGGCTACAACAACAGATTTCCAGACAGTCCTCGGTACAGTAGTCCTTGGCCTGACTTGGGGATGGGGGTGTTATGGCCCAGCCTTGCCCCGCCCAAAATTTTGGATTTCCATCGATTTCCCCGACAACAATGAAGATCCAGCTTTCGTCATTCCCTCCGCCCCACACGAGTCCAACGGCGACGCGAGCAGCTCAGCTGTTCAAGGGTGTAGAGACGATAACTGAATGAATGAGGATACGAGTGAGAGAGACACGGCGCACGGTAATCAAGACGCGCTGCGTTATCATCTGCAGGCGATGATTGCATTACCCTCCGTCGTGCATCTCGAGAGTGAAGTATGGCCAGGGCGTGGCATATTATATAATAAGTTTCTTCAATTTGTGTTTCTAGATTTTTACGATGAGCGGGCTAGCCTAGCTAATAAGAAATATAGTAATAGGTTTGCCTTCAATCAATCAATTCAACACGTGATGTTGCATCTCCGAATTTCCGAGCATGCTAAGTTAATAGTTAATCATGACCAATGCAACGTATTCACGCGACTTATTCATATCCATATCTATTTTTCTATAATATATAAAATTGTGCTTAGTAATAATGGACCCGTCAACATCGCACGCCGCATATTATTATTACGTTACTAATAAAACCGGCCTATAATCAGGCATCTTACACCATCGATCGAGAGCTCATGACTCGAGATCATTATAATTGGTGACGTGTACATCCCTAAGTAATGGAAACAATGTAATAATAAAGTAAAATTATCCTTTATTGAGTAAGTATCGCGGGCACGCGTACCAATATGCATATTTGTCAATTATTGTTAGAAATAAGTCAATCATGTAACGCCAAGTTACACATAATATATCTATATATGCATGAGGATTTTATTGCGCAGTATAATTAAGAAATATTATATTGTGCACCCTCCATAATTCCAAATGTGTGTAAATTGTCGATCTTTGAGGGCCATTCCAGAGTGAAGTGGACAAAGGAAAATTCACAAAATCCACAACATATTTATTTTATGCGACGTTTCGCCAGTTAGGTTTTACTGGCCTCATCAGGCTAAAAATTTATTACACAAAAAACACGTAATAAATAATACAGTTTAGGTACAAAACAATCGACGAAGTAACAATAAAATATTTTTCTCACCAATTTTGAATGAAAATATAATATTACGTTCGGCAGTGGAAGCGGCTGCTTCCACTGCCATTGTCAAACTATTGTGTATAAAGCTAGCGTCAGAGGTCTTATATACCATCAGATACATTGGTGTGTTTGTTTTGAAAAATCTTGCTAAGCTTCCTATACGTGTGACTGAGTTGTTGTGTGTCTTCCTTCCTATTAAGTGTGTGTTGGTGCATATTGATGTGGAGCATTTCCGAAATAAGTCGTTTCTTATAATTCGCTTCGCGGTCTAAAATTTTAACGTTATTCCAATCAAATGTGTGTGTACTATTTTCTATTAAATGCAAAGGGACCGGAAGTGTTTTATCAGTAATTTTTTGATGTTCTGTAATTCTATCTTTTAATTTTCTCTTCGTCTCGCCAATATAACATGCCGAACAGTCGTTGCAATTAAATTTATAAACTACCTCAGTTTGATCTAAAATATCTGTTTTTATCTTTGCCTAATTTTATTATGTTTGTAAGATTATGATTGACTAAAGGAACTGTTCTAATGTTTAATTTTTTAAGGGAGCCAGATACTTTATTATAGAATGTATCTTGAAAAGGTATTGCTAAAGTACAAAGGGGACTTTTTTTATCTGGACTATTTTTCTTTTTAGAGAATCTAATTGAACGAAGTCGGTCATTTACACATGATTCTATGAATTTCTGTGGGTAATCGTTCTCCAATAATATTCTTTTAACTTTATTAATATTGTCGTTATGGAATCTTTTATCTGAAAGTAAAACTGATCTATCTATTAAATTGGAAATGATGTTACGTTTTTGTTGAATAGTATGATTTGAATTGAAATTTAATAATCTACCAGAGCATGTTGGTTTTTGATACCAGTTAGTGATTAATTTATTGTTGGTTCTAGTAATTGTTGTATCTAAGAAATTTATAGAATTATTTTCTTCTAATTCATGAGTGAATTTTAAATTTTTATTGTATTCATTAAAAACTTTAATAACTATTTCAACGTGTTCTTTTTTTACACATAAAAAGGTGTCATCAACATATCTCTTGTAAATTAGCGGTTCACAGTTATATTCTAATTTTTAATTTGTTTAAACATTCTATTTCTAAATCGTCCATGACAAGGTCTGCAAACAATGGGGAAATAGGAGAGCCCATGGGTGTGCCAAAAATTTGTTTATAATATTTATTGTCAAAGGCAAAAAATGTATTATCAAAAAGAAATTGGGTGATTTTAATAATTTCCTCAAACGGTATTTTACTTCTACTGTGAATATGTGAGAATCTTTTATCAAAGCTGTTCAAAACCAAATCACACGGTATGTTTGTAAACAACGAGCTGACGTCAAGTGAAAGTAATACGTAATCAGCTGGGACATGTATATTTGAAATTTGCTCTTTAAAATTCGAAAACTATTATTCACGCGAAGAGATTGGTGGTTTTATACACTTTTTTAAATCGTCATATAAGGTTTTTGCTAAAAAATGTGTAGGTGAGTTTACTAAAGAGATGATGGGTCTCAGTGGGACATCGGGTTTATGTATCTTAGGCAAACCATATGCTTTAGCTAGAACAGTATTCGTTTGTGTCAATTGAATGTTGTGGAAGCGCTTATTTAGGAAGTCTTGGTCATTTAAACTGGATAATATTGTTGCAGACATTGTTTGCAGACCTTGTCATGGACGATTTAGAAATAGAATGTTTAAACAAATTAAAATTAGAATATAACTGTGAACCGCTAATTTACAAGAGATATGTTGATGACACCTTTTTATGTGTAAAAAAAGAACACGTTGAAATAGTTATTAAAGTTTTTAATGAATACAATAAAAATTTAAAATTCACTCATGAATTAGAAGAAAATAATTCTATAAATTTCTTAGATACAACAATTACTAGAACCAACAATAAATTAATCACTAACTGGTATCAAAAACCAACATGCTCTGGTAGATTATTAAATTTCAATTCAAATCATACTATTCAACAAAAACGTAACATCATTTCCAATTTAATAGATAGATCAGTTTTACTTTCAGATAAAAGATTCCATAACGACAATATTAATAAAGTTAAAAGAATATTATTGGAGAACGATTACCCACAGAAATTCATAGAATCATGTGTAAATGACCGACTTCGTTCAATTAGATTCTCTAAAAAGAAAAATAGTCCAGATAAAAAAAGTCCCCTTTGTACTTTAGCAATACCTTTTCAAGATACTTTCTATAATAAAGTATCTGGCTCCCTTAAAAAATTAAACATTAGAACAGTTCCTTTAGTCAATCATAATCTTACAAACATAATAAAATTAGGCAAAGATAAAACAGATATTTTAGATCAAACTGAGGTAGTTTATAAAATTTAATTGCAACGACTGTTCGGCATGTTATATTGGCGAGACGAAGAGAAAATTAAAAGATAGAATTACAGAACATCAAAAAATTACTGATAAACCACTTCCGGTCCCTTTGCATTTAATAGAAAATAGTACACACACATTTGATTGGAATAACGTTAAAATTTTAGACCGCGAAGCGAATTATAAGAAACGACTTATTTCGGAAATGCTCCACATCAATATGCACCAACACACACTTAATAGGAAGGAAGACACACAACAACTCAGTCACACGTATAGGAAGCTTAGCAAGATTTTTCAAAACAAACACACCAATGTATCTGATGGTATATAAGACCTCTGACGCTAGCTTTATACACAATAGTTTGACAATGGCAGTGGAAGCAGCCGCTTCCACTGCCGAACGTAATATTATATTTTCATTCAAAATTGGTGAGAAAGAATATTTTATTGTTACTTCGTCGATTGTTTTGTACCTAAACTGTATTATTTATTACGTGTTTTTTGTGTAATAAATTTTTAGCCTGATGAGGCCAGTAAACCTAACTGGCGAAACGTCGCATAAAATAAATATGTTGTGGATTTTGTGAATTTTCCTTTGTCCACTTCACTCTGGAATGGCCCTCAAAGATCGACAATTTACACACATATAATTAAGAAATGTAGTCCCCGACGCCACGGTATTACTCCGCGCCTCATCCAAAGCCATGACCATATAAGGAGCTATTCAACCACACGGATAGTGTCGCGGCACCTTCGAGGAGCGTTCTGCGACCCTATCAGTGTGACGTCACGGAGAGGATAAGAGAGCGAGCTGCGGCCGGCCGCGGCAGAATTCCACCCGCCACCGAATGCAAAAGACGTTTGCAGCGCACGTCCTAACGTATACGTATCAAGTACCCATCGCGGAATTCTCGGGCGTGACGCGAGTTAAGAATTGATTAGTGTATCAAATAGTGAAGCTGAGAATAAATTCAAAGCTATAAGTTGGAAGTGAAAGAAGTGTGTAGTTTATTTACCCGCACCTCTTACAATCGAACGACCACGCGAGGCGTGGCCGCCCTGATAGAACTGCAGAGCCGAAGGAGTCGCGCCTGCAGCCAACGAGTAACTGGTGGGCCGTAACCGGACACCGAGGATTTTGGAGCAAGCGGAGGAGACGCAGCGGCCGCCCCTCCCTTTCCACAGTCGACGGAGCGCCTCGCGATACCGAGGCTCTCTCTCTCTCTCCGACGCGCTACAGCGTGAGCACGCGCACACCAACGGTCCACGCGCCTCGCTTGGCGACGCACGCTGCCAGGGCCGCACAACTGCGCGCACCCACGCTCCACGAGCCCGCCTTATAGTAAGTCCCGTCCCGCGCGGACACAGAACAGAGTTTCACGATAATAAAACCTGGCAGAATATCACCTAAATATATATATAAGTCCCTTCCCAAGGGTCGGGCCTTAACACCCTATATTGGTTGGAATGTTTGTTATTGGAAGGTGTCGCGATCCGTTATCCGTGTGTGAGACCGCTTGGTCACTTACATATTCCTAATCCGTCCGGCGCCTGGTTGTCCTTGGCTGGAGCTTGGCAGCGTGGCAGCCGAGTAGTCCATGGCGCGCTGGGCCGTATATGCGTGTTGGTTCCGGATGCATGTGTGGTCAGGGGGGGGGGGGGTGTTGTTAATAAACCCACTCCATGTGCACTAGCACTAAACTTTATTACTTTACCAAATCCTATATTTAACACTCGATCCCGCGTGGTTGGATCGTTCGATATAATTCTGTTCTTCCGAAATAGATGTAAGTATGCTACGCGTTCGCGGGGGAGCTGCGCCGCTCGCGTGCTCCATGTCCGGCCACCTGTGTGGCATCCGTGATTGGCACAGATCAACTCCGTCGTGTCCGCCGCGGCCGCTTGCGGACGTCACGTCAAGATGCGCTTGCGGGGCGCGAAACGGTTGGGAAGCGCAGTTGCACTTCGCGAGAATTACCTCTCTCTCATGGAGTGATAACATGCGCGCGTGGCTCAACGTCTTTCCTCCGTTCGCACGCGCGAATACTTATGACTACGAAGCGCGCTCACTTCGTTACAAATCTATGTATGCGCTGCAAGGCGCATCGGTTTACTTATACATGTCATTCAACTATTTCACATAGCACTTATTAATCCTGGCAAAACGCTATTGATAAGAGATTCCCCTGTTGAAAAAAATCGACTGGATTTCCAGCTGGATTTGCACTGGATTCCAGCTGGATTTACGCTGGATTCTAGCTGGATTTTGACTGGATTCCAGCTGGATTCCAGCTGGATTTGGGCTGGATTCCAGCTGGAAACGAAAAATCCAGGTGAAGTGATGCAGGGAAAATCCAGTGAGTTTCCCGAATAATCCAGCTGGATCCTGAGATAATCCAGCTGGATTTTACTGGAATTAGGGTTATATCGTTATTATAGATCCAGCAGATTTTCCGGATAATCCAGCTGGACTTTTCGACAATCCAGCTGGATTTTTTCGGTTCTAGAACAGCTGGGCTACGGCGGCGAATCCAGCTGGATTATGAAACGAATCCAGCTGGATTTTTTCGACAATCCAGCTGGATGTTTTTCGGATTTGGGAGCAGCGGGCTACGCGTCGAACAAATCCAGCTGGATTATGAACAAATCCTGCTGGATTTTTCGATAATCCAGCTGGATTCGCCGCCGTAGCCGCTGCTTCTAGAACCGAAAAAATCCAGCTGGATTATCCGGAAAATCTACTGGATCTATAATAACGATATAACCCTAATTCTACTGAAATCCAGCTGGATTATCTCAGGATCCAGCTGGATCATTCGGGAAACTCACTGGATTTTCCCTGCATCACTTCACCTGGATTTTTCGTTTCCAGCTGGAATCCAGCCCAAATCCAGCTGGAATCCAGTCAAAATCCAGCTAGAATCCAGCGTAAATCCAGCTGGAATCCAGTGCAAATCCAGCTGGAAATCCAGTCGATTTTTTACAACAGGGTAGTTGGAAAGAATATGGGGAAACTATTCGCCGTGTCCCATACATTCCACAAAAAGTACTGCAGATTTTTTTAAACTCACAGAAGATAAGACAAGACAAGTCAGAATTTACTTCATAATTTTCTTATAATTTAATTGATTTTACATGAGCAAATGGTGATTTAGGATGCCGATGTCGGCGTGTAGACTGAAGTTTTATTTGAATAAGTAAGGATATACCCTTATATACGATAATGTCTAGGTGGCTAGGGTCCCCGATGGCAGTGTCCCGAAGGGTGCGCTCCTCGTATTTTAACTTGGAGAAGCTGACCCTGGACCCGAACGATGTCCAGGTGGTCAGAGTACCCGATGACGGTGTCCCAAGGGTGCGCTTCTGGTATTTTTCGATGAAGTAGCTGACTCTAGATTCGACCGATGTACAGGTAGTCAGGGTACCCGATGACGGTGTTCGAAGGGTGCGCTTCTGGAATTTTTTCTTAGGGAAGCTCACCCTGGACTCAAACGATGTCCAGGTAGTCAGGGTACCCGATGACGGTGTTCCAAGGGTGCGCTCCTGGTATTTTTCGATGAAGTAGCTGACCCTGGATCCAAACCATGTCCAGGTAGTCAGGGTACCCGATGACGGTGTTCCAAGGGTGCACTCCTGGTATTTTTCGATGAAGTAGCTGACCCTGATCCCAAACGATGTTGAGTTAGTCAAGGTCGTCAGCCTCCTCCAACAAAACAACACCGTCGTCGAGTACCCTGACTACCTGGACATCGTTCGGGTCCAGGGCCGGTTTCCCCAAGCAAAATACCAGGAGAGCACCCTTGAAACATCGTGATCAGTAACCCTAATTTCCTGGACATCGTTCGGGTCCAGAATCAGCATCTCCAAGTTAAAATACCATGATTGTACCCTCAGGACACTTTATCGGCTACCCTAGGTACCTGGTCAGCATCGGGGATTAGGATATATCTTTATTCAAATAAGACTTCCAGCCGACACGCCGACAACGAAATCCTCAACCACCTATGTAAAATTAATTATAAAAAAACATGGGATGAATTTTGATATGTCTTGTCTTATATTAAGATAATAAATTAATTAATTTTTCCTGATTATTTATATTTTTTGTATGTAACTCATGCATACAAATATTTTGGAAAGATATCTACTGAATCTTATTACTGACGCTAATGTGCGAGTCCTTAGTGCATATACATGTTATTAATTATTATTATTATTTTTATAATATATAATACTCCGCAAAAAGAATTGAAATCCTCAAAAAACCTTTTGTAAAAAAAATGTAAAAATATTGCGTCAAGCATGTGGCAGAATTAGTTTATCTCTTAATTGCTTAAAAAAAATTGGAATTCATAGTAGACACATGAGTCAATTTATTATTTCATCAGTATTCATTCTGATTGATTCTCATATTGTTGGAGTATTCTTCACGTATTCTTATTACAGTTTACATACTATAAGAGACGTTGTCAACTCTAACTAACCGATTACGAAAAAAGTTACCGAAATGCTTGTTAGGTACATCATCAACTTTTTGAAGAACTAATGACGAACCAAATTGACGCCTCTTGGTAGGATCGAATATCTTCGAATACGTTTCTAAACTGAGATATAATATTCTTCAACACCTAATTATTTCTAGTTCACACGGTTTCACAACCTTTTCTCGATCGTTTGATTTATTCCAAATATTTTTTTTATTGAAATTGCAGGTTCAGTTAACCCTATAATTCAGATAGACTTTCTATATTGCTTTCTCAAAGAGAAGGCTTTGTAATGGGGCAAAAATGGACCCACCGAATCAGACCTCGGGACCTCGATTTTCGTAATCTACGGGTCGAAGAACATGGAAATTCAAAAGTGTCTGTATTTATGTGTGTGTGTGTGTGTGTGTGTGTGTGTGTGTGTGTGTGTGTGTGTGTGTGTGTGTGTGTGTTGTATGTATGTGTGTAACGTTTTTTTTTTTCGTCCACGATAAGTCTCGAAGAAATGGTCCGATCTTTTTGAAATTTTGTACGCAGGTTAGTCGCGGCAAAATCTCGGCCGAGTTCATTTTTCAGCAGAATCCGTTGGTTATTCCCTTAGCAACCGTTGCTAAAGTGTGTATTTTTTCGTTTCTTCCATCCATGATAACTTTCGGAGGAATGGCCCGATCTTCTTGAAATTTTGCACACCTGTTAGTTGTGGCAAGAGCTTGTTATGGCCCAGCCTTTCCCCGCCCATTTTTGAAATTTTAGATCTACATGAGTCGCATCGCACATTCGCGATGCGCATTTTCCCACATGCTATCCGGGTTGCGCCGAGAAGCGACATTAGGATTGAGCATACATGTGTGAGTGTAAGAATGCGCTGATTGAGACGCATCCGTGCGACGGATGGCGAATTGCACGTAGTGCATGGGAATCATGGGGACAGCTTGCATCTTTGTGCAGCTGCCCAACATTGAAACGGATGGATATCGGCTATAAGATATTCTCTTATCAGCCCGTGCAAAGCCACGAGCAGCCAGCGGGCGCTCGTGCGGGAATGCTATTTTATAAGTGCAAGTTGCACACGGCAACTGCGCAGCTTCGAATTAGTTAGAAACGGCCATAGGGGATCTTCTTATCGGCACGTATAAATTGACGAGTAGCCAGCGGGCACTCGAGGGAGAACGACGAATGAATGTATGAACGAATGTATGAAACCCTGCATGTAATGTAACTAGAACTGTTCACTATAGGAAATACCCACACAGCATGGAATATTTCAGTGGAATATTTCGGAAGATTCCTCTGGAATATTCCAGTGGAAGATTTCTGGAAGATTTCTGGAATATTTCCAATGCAGCGTTCGAAAACCAGGATATGAATCATTCAAAAGAATATTCCAGAAATCTTCCAGAAATCTTCTACTGGAATATTCCAATGGAATCGTCCAAAATATTCCATTGGAATATTTCAGGAAGATTTTTTTGTAAGATTTTGAGAGTTAAGAGCTGCGTTGGAATATTTCAGAAATCTCCCACTGGAAGATTCCGTGGAATAGTTCTGGAAGCTTTCTGGCAGATTTCTTTGGTAGGTTTCTAAATGTCCGAGACCACGTTGGAATATTTCAGAAATCTTCCAGAAATCTTCCAATGAAAGATTTCCAAGATATATTTCTGGAAACTTCCAGAAATCTTCCAATGGAAGATTTATTGGTTGTTTATGAATGACTATCGGAATATTTCAGAAATCATCCAGAAATCTTCCAATGAAATATTCCAAGATATATTTCTGGAAACTTCCAGAAATCTTCCAATGGAAGATTTATTGGTTGTTTATGAATGACCATTGGAATATTTCAGAAATCTTCCGGAAATCTTCCAATGGAATATTTCAAATTATATTACAGAAAGCTACCAGAAATCTTCCATAGAATATTCCTACGCAGCCTTTTCGCGGACATATGAATATTTCAGAAATCTTCCAGTGGAAGATTTCTGGAAGATTCCAAATCCATCTTCCAAATATTTCTGAAATATTCCAGAAATATTCCATGCTCTGTGGGTAAGCAATTGATCTGGCCAGATCAGAGTTTATCTATGTTTATATATTGTTATCGGAGACAGGCCGATGTGCCATGAGCAAATGGAATCTCTCATCAATAGCGTTTTTCCAGGATTAATAAGTGCTATGTGAAATAGTTGAATTACATGTATAAGTAAACCGATGCGCCTCGCAGCGCATACATAGATTTGTAACGAAGCGAGCGCACTTCGTGGTCATAAGTATTCGCGCGTGCGAACGGAGGAAAGACGCTGAGCCACGCGCGCTTGTTATAACTCCATGAGGGAGAGGCAATTCTCGCCTTCCAATAACAAACACTCCAACCATTATAGGGGTATTTCGCCCAACCGCCCCTCTAAATAACGGTCG
Source organism: Aphelinus atriplicis (assembly GCA_020882685.1). NCBI lineage: Eukaryota > Metazoa > Arthropoda > Insecta > Hymenoptera > Aphelinidae > Aphelinus > Aphelinus atriplicis. Next base: position 597,831 of record JAJGQD010000030.1, read on the forward strand.
GACTTTCACAATCTGGTCCGAGATCAATTTTCAGCAAAATTCGTTGGTGATTTCCTTAGCAACCGTTCCTAACGTGTTTTCTTACAAATCCTTATGAGTGCTCATTGGGGCAAACCGGAAAATCAGTTTTAAGTCACTCTCGATGGCCAAGGACACTGAATTGTCCCATTTTCTCCATAGCAACCGTTGTTTACCTCCCTAGCAACCGTTACGAATGTTGGAAATTATTAATTTATGACCTATTTCCGTCATTTTCGACGGCAAAGGACACAAAATCTTCCCAATCAGCTCTTTATCAACCGTTGTTTACCGCCCTAGCAACCGTTGCTAAGGGGATAAAAAATTCATGTAAGTTTCGTTTCCAGTATTTTCAACGTGCTATAGAGAAAATTGGGAAAATTTGGTGTCTTTTGCTGTCGGACATGATCAAAATAGATTTTGAATTGATCATTTCCAACCTCAGCCGTCGAAAATAATCAAAATGAGTCTTCAAGTTTGCTAAATACGGACTTAAGGGCAGGACGGAACGATTTTAACCACCATTAAACCGTATGACAGTCACAAGAAGAATTGATCGAAAAATTAAGCAGGTCCAAATGTCTCGCATCGTGTAAAACCTAGAATCGTTTGCTTTGTTGTATTTCATCAAATAATAAGAGAGCCCGGGCAGACATCAACAGTCGCGACAAAAATTGGTCAATTGAAAAAGAACGACACTTTACACAGTCACAAAGATACGAATCGAACTGATTTAATAATATTTCTGTAATTTTTGAAAAATAAATGATAGTATCTACGCTAGTGGAATGGTGAAAATACAGGTTTGGGATGCGTTTGTGGGTAATGTTAAAGCCTCTTTGAGAAAGCATACTGCTAAGGCACTTGGCAGCGGTTTTCTTCTATTATTGAATGCAAAACTAAGGTTTCATCATAAAGCTAATTCATGTGTATATTTTGTCGGCCTTATGGACAAATTTCACGTTCTTAAATCAGTAAGATTAACGAAATTGTAAATTTAATTTTGGAATTGGAATATTGTGATTCGTAAGACGTTGAAAATGCCTACCAAGTGGCGTCAATTTGGTTTGTCATTAGTTCTTCAAAAAATTGATGAGGTACCTAACAAGCATTTCGGTAAGTTTTTTCGTAATTGGTTAGTTAGAGTTGACAACGTCTCTTATAGTATGTAAACTGTAATAAGAATACGTGAAGAATACTCCAACAATATGAGAATCAATCAGAATGAATACTGATGAAATAATAAATTGACTCATGTGTCTATTATGAATTTCAATTTTTTTTAAGTGATTAAGGGGTTACATACACCTTAAAATTGAAAAAAATCGATTTTTTTTCAGTGTTTTTTATGTATTTGGATCTCCTCTTTCGAATGCCAAAACCCGTTTTCAAAAATTCGGCGTCCTTAAAAAGTTATGCGAGATTAACTCAAGTCATGTTTTGAGGCAAAAACCGCCAAAAATGATGATTTTCAATAACAACGCTGATTTAACTTTTTTTCTCTGCAGAAAAATATTTTATATCAATTTTATAATGCTTAATTTTCAAAAAAAATCAATATTCAACTGTCAAAAAAAATTTTCTACCTATTGCCAATCATGATTCAAATTATCACAAAGCATGAGCCTATAGAACATTTATTTAATATAATTCGCAATAAATGACTCGAGTGCCAATGTTTTGTGTTTCCCGCGGCAAGGTCTTGACTATTTTCGGTCAAAGCGATATGTGCCGCCATTTTTAGTGTAAGAATGACAATACTTCATGTGTGAAACTGAACCATGAGTGTGGAATAGCCCTTACTCTCAAGTTTGTTTTGATTATCAACTACCGGCTATTTTGGGGTTAACCTCTCATTTTCTCAGAATAAAAATAGAAATATAAAAGAGAATAGTTCATGTTGCTGAGTCATTAGTAGTAAGTATCTGTTTGAATTCATAATTGTTTGAATAAATATTGGAGACAAAAATTTATTCATGATTCCATTTTTTTGTTTTGAAAGCTATGTCAGCACAGAAGAAAAAAAATAGAAGTTCCCCAGTGGCAAGTTGTAATGATGGTGCTAATGTTATTCTAGATGTGATGAGTGCATTAGGTATTGTTCCTGGTACGAGTGCTAGTCTCTATTCTGCCAAGAAGAATGAAACTAGGATTCTAGATTATACAGTGAACTAAAATGTCCAGAATAATAGGACAAGAGATGGCACTCTAAGGCGCTTCAAGAAAACATGGGAGATTTGAAACTCCATTCATCGTTTTGTAATTTTTTCTAATAATAATTTATTATTTCCATATTTCATTTTCATTTGCATTCAATTTTCCATTTCCATTTCCATTTTCATTTTTATTTTCATTATCATTTCCATTTTTAATTTCATTCACATTTTTCATCTTCGTTTTCATTTTTATTCTATTTTCCATTTTCATTTCATTTGATTTTTCTTTTCTATTTCATTCAATTTTCCATTTTCATTTCATTTGATTTTTCATTTTCATTTAATTCAGTTTTTCTTTTAATTTTCATTTTCATTTTCATTATAATTTCCATTCTCATTTTTATTATCATTTCCATTGTCATCTTCATTGCCATTTTCATTTTCATTATAATTTCCATTTTCATTTTCATTTTCATTCAATTTTATCATTTCAATTTCCATTTTGAAAATGACCTCATACGTACGTACGTACGTACATTCATTTTTGGAATTCGACATTTATCGACCCGTAGCTCATAAATATCATGGTCTCGAAGTCCAATTTGAGAGATCGATTTTCGTCTCGTTACAAAGCTTACTTCCTCGAAAAAACAATAGCTCATCTGCAATCTCCATTTTTCTTTAGCTTATGAACGCGATTTTCGATTCGAAATAACCCAATCATGTTTCCAAATGTCGCGATCTTCATCGCTTGTTGGACTTGATTATTATTTGCTCCAATATTGACGGTTGATTTTCTCTACAAATGACAAAAAATAAGGAATCTGCCTTTCTGAGTAATATATTCCAGACTTATCTGCAATCTAAAATCTATTTTCCATTAATGTTCATAGGCTCATAGTTTTCAAACACTCATAGTTATACAGCGAATATTGATAAATTTATCATTTTCTGTTACAATATTTTTTCACTCATATCTGAATTCAATTGTGGAATCATTGTGAGTGCAAAGTCCGAGAATATCCGTAAAATTAGAGTAACCGAAACAACAGCAATAGTTTATACAGGAGCATCATCATCGGCAATATCATCTCACACAATCCTTAGAAAGCCGAGGGTGTAAAATTTAAAAATGCATAACAAACACAAGAGAAATACAAATGATAGATAGAATAACAATATCTATAAATAAAGCATCAGACATCAAAATTAAAATATTGGGCAAACAATAACTGAAATTTCATGATATTGTAAAATGAAATTACGCCAATGATAATCTTGATGGACATTATGAAAAATTCAAAAATGATAATCGATGCGTGAAAAGAAGAAATGAATTGCAAGCTAGCCAAGGAAGGGCCGTCCAGTCGATGTGATGAATTTCAAGGTCAGGGCGAATCCAAAAATAATATAAATAGGACTGAACAGGATAAGATTTAATATCAAGAAACCGGACGGATAGGGAACAAAAACATGCATTCTCATAATCGCAGCTATGTTTTAGAACTTGAAAAAAAATCACAAAAATGCCTTGCTTTTTGGTGTCATTTCTCCCTTTCTACCGATTTTGCAACAACAATATTCGAGATTCATGTTTCAAAATACTTAATCCTCATGGAAAATCTTATAACGAAACTTTTTCTCCTCTTCCATTTTACTTTAGGATTGTTAGTTTTCATACTATCTCAAAAGTAAAAGAAAAAATGCTCAATTTGTTAACATTCCCATAAATAAAAACATGAAGCCTTACTTTTCATTTCTCCACGTATATCTCATTGCATTTCAATAGCCCGATCCGGATCTGTATTTGGTGCGACTTTTTCGTCACCCTGAATGAAACCTTTTGGGTTCCCTCCAGAAAATGATTCTAAATCAAATGAGACATGTGCGTCAAACTGAAAAGTATGGCTTCATGTTTTTATTTATGAAAATGTTAAAAAATTAACATTTTTTCTCTTTTAATTTTGAGATTGTATGAAAACTATCAATCCTAGAGTAAAATGGAAGAGGAAAAAAAGTTTTCTTATAAAATTTTGCATAAGGATTAGGTATTCCGAAACATTAATCTCTAATATTGTTGTTGCAAAATAGTTATAAACGAAAAATGACCCCTAAAAAAAAGTCATTTTTGTGATTTTTTTTCAAGTTTCCAAATCATAGCTACGATTATGACAATTTAATTCAGAGTACCTTATACAGTAATGAAAACACAAAAAAAATTTCATCTCGATATCTCTGATAGTTTTCGCACAATCTATTGAATATTGTTGAATTTTACAATTGTATTCGAGTCTTCTGTGAACGTCTCCGAGACCTGCCAAAAAATTTTTTCGAAAAAAATACAACTGCAACGCGGTTTTTTTATTTATTCGAAATTTAAAAGTTGCATATGATAGAAGAGAAACAGACGCTCATTTTGAGTTTTTATTTACTCAGATCTGATTTGTGAATCCCGAGATATAGAGGTTCAAAGTCGAGGTAACTTTCCGGCAAAAGTATACGCAGTAGAATAAAAATCGAAACGGTTTCTGGTAGCTTGAACATTGTTTTACTCAAGTATCAATTATTATGTACGTGAGTAATGTTCTTGATACTTAATAGTCGGGCGGAAGGTTGGTGGAAATCATTGGGACGCAGCGCTTTCGGTGCAGAGTCAGTGGAGGGGGTAGGGGAGAAGAAGCGACGAAAACTCGAACGCTCAGGATAAAAATGAACGTTTGATTTTTTACCGACAATATCTCAGCTTCTATATCAGATAATTTGATGATTCTTTTTTTAATTTGATACAGCACGTCAAAAGATGATTAAATATGTAGGTTGAAGTACCGTCAAAATTATTGGTAACGATCTATAAATGAGAAATGTAATAATGAATATTTTTAGAGCCGTTCAAATCATATTTTTTAATTTTCATCATAAATATGTACGTCAATAAAATATATTTCAATAAAAATGATTTTTAATTGATATTGATTAATGAATATATTTTTTTAAGGTCTTGAATAGGAAAGCACAGTAAAATATTTTATGATATTACGTTTATTTGCCATTATATTTACAATATACATAAACTTAAACTTAACTACCTGACCCAACTTTAAGGATCGACGCGCAAAATTCTACCTGTATTACTACCTTCATTCTCAGTAATATTCAATATATTTATTGATTGTAATTAGTGCTCCAGACTAATTATGTCTTAATGTACAGGGTTTACTTTAATGTGCAAGGCAAATCCATCTTAATTATTCCTGGAACATTGTTTTTGGGAATTCAGGTAAATATCGCACGGATGTACTATGAATAGAATAAAATTAACATTGGTATAATTATGAGTCAGCGTGATGTACATTGTCGTAAAATATTATTTGAACGGCTCTACAAATATTTATTATTCATTTCTCATATATAGATCGTTACCAATAATTTTAACGGTACTTCAACCTACATATTTAATCATCTTTTGACGTGCTGTATCAAATTAAAAAAAGAATCATCAAATTATCTGATATAGAAGCTGAGATATTGTCGGTAAAAAATCAAACGTTCATTTTTATCCTGAGCGTTCGAGTTTTCGTCGCTTCTTCTCCCCTACCCCCTCCACTGACTCTGCACCGAAAGCGCTGCGTCCCAATGATTTCCACCAACCTTCCGCCCGACTATTAAGTATCAAGAACATTACTCACGTACATAATAATTGATACTTGAGTAAAACAATGTTCAAGCTACCAGAAACCGTTTCGATTTTTATTCTACTGCGTATACTTTTAAGCCGGAAAGTTACCTCGACTTTGAACCTCTATATCTCGGGATTCACAAATCAGATCTGAGTAAATAAAAACTCAAAATGAGCGTCTGTTTCTCTTCTATCATATGCAACTTTTAAATTTCGAATAAATAAAAAAACCGCGTTGCAGTTGTATTTTTTTCGAAAAAATTTTTTGGCAGGTCTCGGAGACGTTCATAGAAGACTCGAATACAATTGTAAAATTCAACAATATTAAATAGGGTGTGCGAAAACTATCAGAGATATCGAGATGAAATTTTTTTTGTATTTTCATTACTGTATAAGGTACTCTGAGTTACAATATCATCATCGTAGCTATGAGTTGGAAACTTGAAAAAAAATCACAAAAATGACTTTCTTTTTAGGGGTCATTTTTCGTTTATAACTATTTTGCAACAACAATATCAGAGATTAATGTTTCGGAATACTTAATCCTTATGCAAAATTTCATAAGGAAACTTTTTTTCCTCTTCCATTTTACTCTAGGATTGATAGTTTTCATACAATCTCAAAATTAAAAGAGAAAAAATGTTAATTTTTTAACATTTTCATAAATAAAAACATGAAGCCATACTTTTCAGTTTGACGCACATGTCTCATTCGATTTAGAATCATTTTCTGGAGGGAACCCAAAAGGTTTCATTGAGAGTGACGAAAAAGTCCGAGATAGCAAGTTTCTGAACAGATCCGGACCGGGCTACAATGCCGGTGTTTTCATGCCAAACACACTCTTTTCACATTTACAAATCTTAATACACACACACACACAATCTATATAAGTGAGTGTCCTGTACGAAATCCTGCAACTTCGTTTTGATGAATATGATATATGGCAATTTATTCAAAAGATAACGTTTCATGATAAAGTAAATTGAAATATTTGATATACCACGAGTATATCTGGCGACTGTGAAAAAAATGCCCAGACGTATCTAAAAACCGATAGGTACGTTACACTCTTCTTTCAATTGTACTTGATCTCCAAGAAAGTTGCTTCTCCCGTTTGATAGTCTTAGCCATCTTAGGAGTAATCTGTATAATATCACTACCTTTTAACAGGTTATCGTCAGATAAAAGTTCACTGTTCAGTTTCTCGGCATCTGAGAGCTTATTGTTGAATAACGAAAGAAGAAATGGAAAAGCTTTATTTCAATTCGAAACAAAGTCATCATAGAAAACGTTGCAAATCCTTTGGAAGTCTAACTGAATCTGTCATTGATTATTTTTGTTGATATTCCATCATTTGAGTGGTATTAATGGAATCAGTATTGTCAATTTTGCTTCGCCCTTCCCACCCATACGCTGAGAAGGACAAGGAGCAGAGTAGCAGAACTGAGGGAGCAGGGCCTGTATCCGGAGAGCGATTAGTGAATCAGCAACCCGACACCGCAATCTGGGAAGCGACGTAGCAAGAGAGCGAGAGGCACACGGGCTCTTCTCCCCATTTCACAGCCTGATGGAGAGTCGCGCACGCCGCTCGCCGCCCTTCTCTTCCTCAGCGTGCCACGGAGTAAGTGCCGCGTACAGACGGCCCACGTGCATTTAACGATCTCAACGAGGTAACCAAAATTTGAATCTCAGGGTTCGAAAAGACGCACCCCAGATGAATCCCGCCCAAAACTCCAATATTTCCCCTCCGCAAGGTTGGGTCATAACAGGGTGATATCTGCGTACAGTAATATATCTCTCCTTGGGTGTGAGGAAATTAACGGAAGTTAATTACTTCCAGTGTCAATGAATTACCTGGATACAAACTTTCATATATCTTTGAGTATTTCAAGGAGGATCACCCTCACTCCTCCTCAAAATGAATTCATGCTCCAGGGATGTGGAGAGCTGCCGTCTTCCCGGTGGCGTAGTGGATGACGCAACTGACCGGAGATCAGGAGGTCGCTGGTTCAAATCCAGCCCGGGGAGCGTGGAATTTTTTTTTCTCGCAATATCACTTTGGGATAGTCCACCAAGCCCGAATTTATTCGTCGTTTGAAATATGTGGACGTTAAAAAATAATTATTTGTAAAATACTACTTCGGGTGAAAAGATGTAGTAGGCCAATAGGTTGGGCTGGGTACGGGGGGAGGGTGGGGGGAAAATAGGTAAAAAGGGAATCTGTAACAATACGATCGGACCTTGATCGTACAGATTCAAGCGATCGAATTTGATCGTGTATACAGGTGATATTGCGAGAAAATGAATTCATGCTCCAGGGATGTGGAGAGCTGCCGTCTTCCTGGTGGCGTAGTGGATGACGCAACTGACCGGAGATCAGGAGGTCGCTGGTTCAAATCCAGCCCGGGGAGCGTGGAATTTTTTTCTCGCAATATCACTTTGGGATAGTCCACCAAGCCCGAATTTATTCGTCGTCATCACCCTCTCTTGTTCGAGTGAATGAAATTAGTGAAAGTTTCTTAACATTAGTGAGGGCCAAGAGTTTTGGGAAATTGCCATATTGATTTACCAATCTCGATCATGCATCATGATACAGGGTCACTACAAGTTTCGAAGCCACATTGCGGAGTTGAAATGTATAAAATTATACATAACTGTCCACCTTGACTTATGATTGAGTCGGTGATACAGCTTATATTAGTTTATGTACACGCCTAAACCCTAGATCCTTTTGCGAATTGGAGTTTCCGCAGTGTGATCCACTGTATAATCGAGCGACGAGAGAGCGCTCCTTGAGCTTTGACTGTGAATTTGTAGGTGAACCTCCTTAGCCACATATTTGGCAGTAGAGAGATCGCAATTTCTTTTCCATTACGGGTGCACAAAAAATTACGTATTGCGTAGCAGTTTCGGGGATGCAAAATGAACGATTGTGTACTCCATTAAGACAGCGTTCATGACACTCTAGTGTTACGAAATGACCCTTTTGCAACGAAGTGGACAAAAAACCATTTAGCATCCACGGAACTACCACGTGATTCCTCATGCCCGGGATGAAAAATAATATAAGCAATTCGCACGATACAGTTGCCAATAGCATATTCGGGCGACATGTCGCACCCGCTGTGCTCGTGCACCAACGCGACAGCGTATGCAATTGGTAACTTCTCGCGCTCGTTACACAATGTACTATTGTTTGTCCTTCATGCCTTAGGAGAAAAGTTCGGGAAGAAATAGTAATTCTGAAGATTAGTGGTTGACGTGGCTCCTAGACCTTTGTTGAGAGTCAGAATGTCTTGCCATACTGCATATAAATTCCACCTCATACTTGGTGACAGGGTCAGGCAGAGCACTATTGTCAGTAATTAAAAATTATACTCGTCCCTTAGACTCCAAGTGAGAGTTAGTTGATAAGCAAGTTTGGAGGTTTACCAAGATCCTCGACCTAGAAAATCGTCTGGAAGTCAAATTGCCTCAAAGTGATTCCATTTTCTCAAGCAAATTACAAAAGTCAAATTTGTGGAATTTCTTGGTAGATATAATGATTGTGCTCCGATTTTCCATCCATCTACTTGGATGAGACGTTGGTAGAATTGTGGTACGTTAAATTGATTTGAATTCACTTTTTTAGCAAGAAGTAGTGTTTTAAAATTGTTTTAATAGTTAACCTAGTATTTGCATGCATGTTATTCGTTTCATATCCATTAATAAGGGAAATGAGCTCAAATCAGAGTCTTTTTTGTACTAGAATTGTTGCGATTTTGAACGTGTAGGGTATACTCTTGTATTGAGACACAAGATGGACAAATTTTGATGTAATTATAATTCATCCATAATTTCTTCCCTTCCCATCTTATAAAATTATTTCTTCCTGGCTCTAAGCAGTCGTGTCACGAGAATTGTCTTTCCGCAGTAAGCGCTTATCGAAATCGTTGTCGCTGGAAATTACTTGGGGAACTGCTGGAATGGTGATTGCTCTGAAGGCTTCTTGAGGTGGGAATTCCATAACCATTACTAAATCAAACTTTTTCTCATTTTGAAATATGTGATAGTTTGAATGGAATCAAAATAAATAGCCATGTCCATGCTTCTGGAAAAGTTATTTTTATTCAAAGTCATGAACTTTAACATGGGACTAATGTAGCCTGTATGTAGCTTACGCATTTTCTGTTAAAATATGAAAATCTAAAAACTCAATGCCTTGAAAGAAAATATATGGGAGAAAACTTTGGAATCTTCTGAATCTGTTACCGGTGAAAAATATATATATATATAATATATATATATATATATATATATGAACGGCTTATTATAACGCTATATTTTGGTATAATAAATTTTTTACCCTGCTAACGAGAGTGCACACCATATTTGTTGTGCATTTGGGAAAATCTGGCAACACTGTGTATCGCGCTCACTGCCAGAAAAGTCTAGTCAAAATAGTCACCGGTAAATCTTTCGATTCTTTAATATTTACTCTCAAATGAGGTTCAACCATGACGAAAAATCATGATAATATTTTAGTAAAGGTTTTGAAATAATGATTTGAATCAAACAAAATTTGAACACTTATTTGAGTTCGGTAGCTATAGAATTCCCATCTTAAGAATCTGGGAATATAATAAACTGTTGAGACAACAAAATATTTATTCATATTCTGAAATATCATTCTTTTCATAGATGGCTGACCAGATGAGCTTTTCATACTTAGAAGGCAATGGCGTCGGGAATGATGTATCATTCTTCTCAATGTTCAAGTCAGTCGTAACGAAAACTCCAAAGAAAATAGCAGTTTCATTCAGAGGTAACTATTACTCATATTATCATTATCTTCAGGGTTTATAATCAGAGAAAAAGTTATGCTTGAAACCTCTAAGCTTCGAGTTTTCTGACGATGTCCATGACAACGAATATCAGATAGCCAAACAATATACTCGTCCCAATCTCGGCATTCTTGTTGATGGAATTTTACAAACATATTCAGGGTGAAATTAAAGATTGCGTATATTCAAAAATGTTTGCACTTCATTTGAAATTGGAATTTCTGATCAAGGGTTGAGATACGAGATTCCGAATTTTAGAGCCCGATTTCTGAAGAACAAAAAATCTAGTTGGACCGAGAAATACACATTGATCTATTTGAAAATTTCCTTATTTGTTCTTAGAAAAATCGCAGAGTAAAACATTTTTTCTCCCCACGTTTCTACGTGAGAGTGGTGATTTTCAGAAACGGAGAAATTAAGCAAATCAGTCGAATTCTTCTAACGGACAAATGTTTTATCCCATATCCGGTGGACTATTACAAATTATTGGAGAAGTGAAATCGCGAGAGAAATAATTCATCTTCACCGGGAATTTCACCTCTCGCAATCTCACTTCTTCAATAATTTGTAATAGTCCACTAAGCCTGATAAATGGATAGTGATCATTAAAATTGTGGACGTGATGAATTGATGGTTAAATACTGAAGATTGTTACAGTTCAAGCCTTCTTTGTTGACTTCATTGCGCAAGATGTTTGAGCCGAGGACTCCCCGACGCCGCGGTATAACTCTGCAGGCCCCTAAGAGACATTGTCTCAGAAGGAACGTTCTCACAATTTGGATAGGGTCTGAGCACATTTAAGGGGATCCGCTACGTTTCCCAAAACAACAGAGATAATCGAATTTTGTTCAAATAATTATATTCATCACGACCGTCCGAATAATTGAGCATTGAGAAAATCGCAAAAAGTATTTACTTGAAAACGTATGTCAAATTTACAAGTAGCGCCCTCTTGGAATTCTATTCATCTCATTGTTCGGCAAAGAGTGCAAAATTTACGACCCCTCTCTCCGTCTCTCTCTAATTTTTTCTACGTACGAAAAAGATTCGAAGCCCGAAAAGCAGGAAAGTAGCCTTTCCTTCAGGCCCGTCGTCTAGCCGCGGCATGCCGCGGCAGTCCTCGCTTTGCTGCGACAGGCACACTGAAGGCCCGATCCCTTGCAACGGGGTTTATTGGCCGGCTCTCGGCGAAGCATCTTCGACACTCTGCTAGCTTTTCTCACATTTCGGAATTTATCTCGGAATTTGCCTCGGCTACGGACGGCGTTAAAGAGGATAACAATTCAAATAAACTTCAGCGACTTGACGATTTACTGTATAAAATTGATAAACCCAATATAACCAAAGTGATCTTTAATGATGCGGCATTCCTAAATATCCAATGACAATATAATTTTTTTGCTCGAGCGATTCAAGCACTCGAAAATTTTGAGTACTTAAAAAGCTGGTAGCTAGGATGTTATCATTTTTGTATTCTCACAATACATTGAATATTTTCTTTTCTGCTACGTACGAGTACAAGCACCATAGCGTCTCCCGTTGCGGTTTCGCTCAGTATTTTAAGTGCAATTATGTGCACATTGAACCCTTTGCAAGTTGACAGTCATTAGGATGAATTATTTTGAATGATTGAAATAATTTTCTGTATGCCAAAAGGGCAGCGAGTGAGAGTCCGCGCGTGCGAGAGGGTCGTGGTAGGTACACAGCTCATAGCAGAAGCCATAAAAATATTTATCACTTGAACTGAGCCGTTTTCCGGCACTGTTGACGAATTCCATGCGTGCATGAGGCCTAGATAGATTTTCAATCATCGATAATCCTTCAACAGGGCCACTGATTAAAATTTGGCGAACACACGCCACCCTTAGAATTTTGCTCTCTTTCGAATGAAACTTAAACTATTAAAAATAAGATTTTTCATTTTGAGCCTGAAAAATCTTCCAAAAAGGAATGAATAGTGTCTATCTTCGATCCATTGATATAGCAATGTAAATGCGAAAAACGTATGTTCCGTTGTCTCAACTCTTTGAAATGCAAAATTTTGAATATCCCTTGTTAGTATGACTCTACACAGTTGTTAAGGCCCGACCAGTGGGAAGGGACTTATTTAAATTTTGCGGTGGGGGAACCGGTTCAATTTATGTGACGGCGAATCGCTATTCGAGATTGATATTCCGAACTTACTCCGATATGCGCTACAAATGCATGGAGCGCGCGGTAGTTACGGCCCTGGCAGCGTGCATCGCCAAGCGGGGCGCGTGGACCATAATGTGTGCGGGCTCAGGCGAGAGCGCGTTGGTGGGAGCGAGAGCGCTGCTTGAGCGCTGCGCGTCGCGACTGCGGAGGGGAGGGGCGGATACCCGTCTCTCGCTCCTGGATACTCCTAAAACGCTGGTGTCCGATTACGGCCCACTAGTTCGGCTTCGGCTGCAGGCGCGCTCCTTCGACTCGGCAGCTCGCTGGCAAGCGATCACGTCCTATGTGATCGCCTCATGGGTAGGAGGTGTAACAAAACTACTCACAACACCCTTTCTCACTATATCACTGATCTTTATTAATTATTAGCACTAATAATATTACGAATGGTCTTCAAACTAACGCGACACGCCCGGAAATTCCGTAACTAATTGTCTGTGAGCGGTACGCGTAGCAAACGTCTGTTGCTTTCGGTGGCGGGTGGAATTCTGCAGCGGCCGGCCGCAGCTCGCTCTCTTATCCTCTCCTTGACGTCACATCGATAGGGTCGCGGAACGCTCCTCGAAGGTGCCGCGACCCTATCCGAGTGGTCGAACAGATCCTTATATGCTCATGGCTTCGGATGAGGCGCGGAGTAACACCGTGGCGTCAGGGACTACATTTCTTAATTCTACTGCGCAATAAAATCCTCACGCATATATAGATATATTATATATAACTTGGCGTTACATGATTGACTTATTTTAATAACAATTGACAAATATGCATATTTGTTTGTGTGCCCGTGAGACTTATTCGATAAAGGATAATTCTGCTTTATTATTACATTGTTTCTATTATTTAGGAATGTACACATCACCAGTTATAATGATCTCGAGTCATGAGCTCTCGATCGATGGTGTATGCTGCCTGATTGTAGGGCAGGTCGCTTTGTTAGTAATGCAAAATGTTTATATGTATGTACATATGATATCAATGAATTGGTTATTTCTCAGCATAATGTTATACTGAATGGATATACAATGAATAAGTCGTTGTGAACACGTTGCATCGGTCATGATTGTACACTGTGTTACTTTGCTTTGGAATCGCGGAAAGTATAGATATACCGAATTTGTTTGCAACTTCTTATGCCTGAAGGCTAACTTGTTATCATATTTCTTATCAACTAGCCTAGCCCGCTTGTTAACTAGTTGTAAACTTCTAGGATAAAACATTAATTTGAAAAACTTATTATGTAATATGCCACGCCCTGGCAACACTTCACTCTCGAGATGGTTGACGGAGGGTAATGCAATCATCGCCTGCAGATGATAACGCAGCGCGTCTTGATTACCGTGCACCGTGTCTCTCTCACTCGTATACTCATTCATACAATAATCTCCTCTACACTGGCGAACAGCTGAGCTGCTCGCGTCGTCGTAGGACTCGTGTGGGGCAGAGAGCATGATGATAGCTGGATCTTTGTTGAGATCAAGGAAATCGGTGGAAAAAACCAAAACAATTTGGGCGGGGCAACGCTGGGCCATAACACAGTAATAAGCATCTTCCTTGAAAAATTCAAATCAATCGGTTTGGTAGAAAATGTATATATAGAGGAATTTATAGTGCATATAGCAGTGCAAAGGCAAAGCTTAGCATGACTTAGATATGACACCAAATATTTTTCCATGTAACTCAGAGTTATCCGATTTTCACCGTTCAAGTTTGTATATTCATGGTTCAAATTTCTGATCAGATACGAATATCAATAAATACACTACAATGCTGATGTATTTATTCGAAGTTTTTTGATTAGCGGAAAAAGATCTTTACCTGTCCTTTATTGCTTTCACAATGGACTCTTGTTTATGAAGGGTCGAGAGGATTCGAAGAGACCAGAATCGGTCGAGAGTCGAAGCGGAGCCTTCCCAACACATGTTGCCAGATGCGTGCCGTGGGTGACGCGCCGAGGGATTTTTCTTCGCAAAAACAAGCCCCACCCCTCTTAGAATCCAGGAGAACGAGAGTTCAGCTCTGTTTTACCCTTCCAATGACCGAAAAATTTTAAATTTTAGTGCCACCAATATTTACGATTAATTTTTACACCCTATAGATTTTATCGTGTTAATATTGCTTACTATCATTTTTTCAATGAAAGAATAATCGAATGCGAGATTTTGGTAATATTATATGCAGTAGGACTAAGTCTAGAAAGAAAAACAACATTGGCGCAATGTGGGAGCAGCGTCAGCGTCAAAACTGCGAACTAATGTTTCGAAATTTTTGCAAATTTATCAGAAAATTTTATCCCCATTCTGAATAGGCTTGCCTAACCATCTAAGAGCCAGAATTTCATTAAGAAATATTGATAACTTTAGGAAAAATATTGCATACCAAATTGAGGTCATACAAAACGTAGCGGATCCCACCTGGAATCAAACGTAGAATAATTATTTTTACCGAATAATTTCCAAATTATCATCCTCCAAGTTGTTTATTACTTCAAAATCTTTCGTGTAACGAAAATTCGGCTACACGTCATTTTACACAACTTAGATCAGGCTCACGCGTCTATTTTTTTGGATTTTTCACCTCAGATCGAGGATGCGCTCATTTTACACTATAAATCTGCAAGGTCTGATTTTGAATAGATAACCCATTTATATTATTTATTTGAAATATCCTCGAATCAAACGTCGAATAATTGTTTTCATGGTCAATACGCCCCCACTGTATCAGTTTTTCTGACACATTGTCAGTTCAAATTGTAGCTGTTGACCCTCTCTTCCTATCCATCATACCGAATATTTTCCAAATCATCATCCTCTCAGTTGTTTATTACTTCAAAATCTTCCGTGTAACGGAAATTCAGCTACACGCGATTTTCCACGACATAGATCACTCTCACGCGTTTCTTTTTTTGGATTTGTACCTCAGATCAAGAAAGCGCTCATTTGACACTATAAATCTGCAAGATCTGATTTTGAATAGATAACCCATAAATATTATTTTTTAACAATATCCTGGGATTAAACGTCGAATAATTGTTTTCATGGTCAATACGCCCCCACTGTTTCAGTTTTTCCGACACATTGCCAGTTCAAATTGTAGCTCTTGACTTACTTTTCCTATACATCATACTGGATATTTTCCAAATCATCATCCTCCAAGTTGTTTATTACTTCAAAATCTTTTGTAAAACAAAAATTCGGCTACACCTGATTTTACACAACATAGATCACTCTCACGCGTCTAATTTTCTGGATTTCTAGCCTCAGATCATGGAAGCGCTCATTTTACACTATAAATCTGAGAGCTCAGATTTTGAATAGATAACCCATTTATGTTATTTTTTTAACGTTAACCTGGAATCAAACGTCGAATAATTGTTTTCATGGTCAATACGCCCCCACTGTATCAGTTTTTCTGACACATTGCCAGTTCAAATTGTAGCTCTTGACTTCCTCTTCCTATCCATCATACCGAATATTTTCCAAATTATCATCCTCCAAGTTGTTTATTACTTCAAAATCTTTCATAAAACAAAAATTCGGCTACACCTGATTTTACACAACATAGATCACTCTCACGCGTCTAATTTTCTGGATTTCTAATCTCAGATCATGGAAGCGCTTATTTTACACTATAAATCTGAGAGCTCAGATTTTGAATAGTTAACCCATTTATGTTATTTTTTTAACGTTAACATGGAATCAAACGTCGAATAATTGTTTTCATGGTCAATACCCCCACTGTATGAGAATTTCCGACACATTGCCAGTTCAAATTGTAGCTCTTGACTTCCTCTTCCTATCCATCATACCGAATTTTTTCCAAATTATCATCCTCCAAGTTGTTTATTACTTCAAAATCTTTCGTGTAACGAAAATTCGGCTACACGTCATTTTACACAACTTAGATCAGGCTCACGCGTCTATTTTTTTGGATTTTTCACCTCAGATCATGAAAGCGCTCATTTTACACTATAAATCTGCAAGATCTGATTTTGAACAGATAACCCATTTATATTATTCTCTTAACAATATTCTGGAATCAAACACCGAATACTTGTTTTCATGGCCAATACGCCCCCACAATATCAATTTTTCCAACACATAGCCAGTTCAAATTGTAGCTCTTGACCTCCTCTTCGAACCCATTATACCGAATATTCTTCAAATCATCATTTTCCAAGTTGTTTATAACTTCAAAATCTTTCGTATGACGAAAATTCGGCTACACATGATTTTCCACAACTTAGATCACGCCCACGCGTCTATTTTTTTTGATTATTTACCTCAGATTATGAAAATGCTCGGGCTCCTCTATCGATCTGCCAGAACATTGTTTCCAAGAGCATAATATGGGAATCATAATTTGTGTACGGATTAATTTCAATATAATGTAGATTCATTAGGAACGTTTCCATGAAAAATGTGGAAATAACATACCTTTCTTTGGCCTCTAGGTGGCGAGACGCTGTTTCAGTCGTTCACGCGGCTGAAGTGGCTCGGTCTGGCCTTTAAGTATAAAGCAACCAGTGTTGAAGTCCTCGATTTTGTCATGGAAAACTCTAAATTGGTCGCCCCATTGTGACTCTCGATATTATAGCGTTGAAATCGATTACCTCAACAGTCGAACATGCATATATCTTCTCGAGGAATTGATTTTAACGGCTGGAATATACCTTAATTTGAAGCTCCGGCTTCTCTCTTTGGCCATTGGGTGCCAAACCGCTTCACGAGCCATTCATGCGGTTTCTTTTGCTATTAAAATAATCAAGGTTCAAGGTCAGACATTTAAATATGTCGAGATTGATTTACGCTCAGATCATTTTCCTCACGGGCAGTTGTATGTTGGACTCCGTAGGACGGGCAAATCGGAAAATCAATTCCGATTCCAATTCCGGAACCAAAAATATTGTTTTTTCTGAAGTACTTTAGGGATTTGAAACTTCAAACACTTGAATGTTATTGTTTCATTTCTATGCACACTTAATAATTATCATGGAGAGCAGGTGAAGCCGCGACGGGGGATGCTATATATATGCCCCCCCCCTCCGTTAAACATAAGAGTAGTCCTGTCAGAAATCAGTCGCAGTGTAAAATCCGCCAGAGAAAGAGCCAAGTGAGAAGATAATTTGAAGTACAGTTGTTAGTGTTGAGTCGAGTAGAATCATATAGAGAATTATATTTAGAGTTCCATTGAAAGTTACATCCAGAGTGATTTAGTGAGAATAAATTCAGTTACACAAACAATAGTATTTAGAGCAATTGCAACAGAATCAAATTTACAGAAAAAAATAACACGAATCATTTATCAATGTGTGTTATATTCGAGCCAGCTGCCATCAACCCTAGTTCAATCGTTGTAACAAAATCGATAGCAAAAGGTACGGAAAGAAAATATAATGAACACATACATAGTGAGTTATCAGATCCATGCACCATAAAGACATCCATACAATTGATACATTGAATATTCTAAATTGATTCCTTTTCCTATCGTTGGACCATCCAGACCCCACTATTCGTAGTTTAAGATCATGAACATATATTAATCCAAATTTGAAGCCTCCACTGACTTTTCCTGATCTGCTAGGACTAGACCTGTTTGGCCGAGCCTAGGTGTATGAGTCAAAGAACGTTAAAGTTTTAACAAATTAAATACGTGAGCCTACGTCACTTAAGAAGAAGAAGAAGAGAACAACCTAAAAGATGCGATCCAGAAGGCCAGCCTGATCCTCAAATGGTCAAAATTTTGTTGTTCCAGGAATATAAAAACAGAAACAACTTCTCTAAAATTTCTCACGAAAATGATTTTTCCAGTCTAAGAATTATTGTATTGTATAAATTAAATGAAT
Organism: Aphelinus atriplicis; assembly: GCA_020882685.1. Lineage (NCBI taxonomy): Eukaryota > Metazoa > Arthropoda > Insecta > Hymenoptera > Aphelinidae > Aphelinus > Aphelinus atriplicis. The sequence continues at coordinate 616,545 of JAJGQD010000030.1, forward strand.
TATTATGTTGTAAAGAAAGCAATAATTGATAGCAGAACCCACACAGCATGGAATATTCAAGTAGAATATTTCGGAAGATTCCTCTGGAATATTCCAGAGGAAAATTTCTGGAAGATTTCTGGAATATTTCAATGCAGCGTTCAAAAACCAAACTATGAATCATTCAGAGGAATATTCCAGAAATCTTCCAGAAATCTTCCACTGAAATATTCCAGTAGAATGGTCCAAAATATTCCATTGGAATATTTCAGAAAGATTTTTTTGTAAGATTTTGAGGGTTAAAAGCTGCGTAAATCTTCCACTGGGAAATTCCATGGAATATTTCTGGGAGCTTTCTGAAAGATTTCTTTGGAAGGTTTTTGAATGCCCGAGGGCACGTTGGAATATTCCAGAAATCTTCGACTGGAAGATTCCGTTGAATATTTCTGGAAGCTTTCAGGGATATGTCTTTGGAAGGTTTCTGAATGTCCGAGACCACGTTGAAATATTCCAGAAATCATCCAATGGAAGATTCCGTGGAATATTTATGGAAGCTTTCTGGAAAATTTCTTTGGAAGGTTTCTTAATGTCCGAGACCGCGTTGGAATATTTCAGAAATCTTTACTGGAAGATTCCGTGGAATACTTCTGGAAGCTTTCTGAAAAATTTCTTTGGAAGGTTTTTAAATGCCCGAGACCGCGTTGGAATATTCCAGAAATCTTCCACTGGAAGATTCCGTGGAATATTTCTGGAAGCTTTCTGGAAGATTTCTTTGGAAGGTTTCTAAATGTCCGAGACCGCGTTGGAATATTCCAGAAATCTTCCACTGGAAGATTCCGTGGAATATTTCTGGAAGCTTACTGCAAGATTTCTTTGAAATGTTTCTAAATGTCCGAAGCGGCGTTGGAATATCCCAGAAATATTCTACTGGAAGATTCCGTAAAATATTCCTGGAAGCTTTCTGGAAAGTTTCTTTGGAAGGTTTCTAAATGTCCGAGCCCGCGTTGGATTATTTCAGAGATCTTTACTGGAAGATTGCGTGGAATGTTTCTGGAAGCTTTCTGGAAGATTTCTTTGGAAGGTTTCTAAATGCCCGAGACCACGTTGGAATATTCCAGAAATCTTCCACTGGAAGATTCCGTGGAATATTTCTGGAAGCTTTCTGGAAAGTTTCTTTGGAATGTTTCTAAATGTCCGAGACCGCGTTGGATTATTTCAGAAATCGTCCACTGGAAGATTCCGTGAAATATTTATGGAAGCTTTCTGGAAAATTTCTTTGGAAGGTTTCTAAATGTCCGAGACCGCGTTGGAATATTCCAGAAATCTTCCACTGGAAGATTCCGTGGAATATTTCTGGAAGCTTTCTGGAAAATTTCTTTGGAAGGTTTCTAAATGTCCGAGACCGCGTTGGAATATTCCAGAAATCATCCACTGGAAGATTCTGTGGAATTGTTCTGGAAGCTTCCTGGAAAATTTCTTTGGAAGGTTTCTAAATGTCGGAGACCGCGTTGGATTATTTCAGAAATCTTCCTCTGGAAGATTCCGTCTAATATTTGTGGAAGCTTTCTGCAAGATTCCTTTGGAAGGTTTCTAAATGTCCGAGACCGCGTTAAAATATCTCAGAGATCTTCCACTGGAAGATTCCGTGGAATATTTCTGGAAGCTTTCTGGAAGATTTCTCTGGAAGGTTTCTAAATGTCCGAGACCACGTTGAAATGTTCCAGAAATCGTCCACTGGAAGATTCCGTGGAATATTTATGGAAGCTTTCTGGAAAATTTCTTTGGAAGGTTTCTAAATGTCCGAGACCGCGTTGGATTATTTCAGAAATTTTTACTGGAAGATTCCGTGAAATATTTCTGGAAGCTATATGGGAGATTTCTTTGGGAGGTTTCTAAATGCCCGAAGCGGCGTTGGAATATTCCAGAAATATTCTACTGGAAGATTCCGTAACATATTCCTGGAAGATTCTTGGAAGGTTTCTATGGAAGGTTTCTTAATGTCCGTGACCGCGTTGGAATATTCCAGAAATCTTCCACTGGAAGATTCCGTGGAATATTTCTGGAAGCTTTCTGGAAGATTTCTTTGGAAGGTTTCTAAATGTCCGAGACCACGTTGAAATATTCCAGAAATCGTCCACTGGAAGATTCCGTGGAATATTTATGGAAGCTTTCTGGAAAATTTCTTTGGAAGGTTTCTAAATGTCCGAGACCACGTTGGAATATTCCAGAAATCGTCCACTGGAAGATTCCGTAAAATATTCCTGGAAGCTTTTTGGAAGGTTTCTTTGGAAGGTTTCTAAATGTCCGAGACCGCGTTGGAATATTCCAGAAATCATCCACTGGAAGATTCCGTGGGATTGTTCTGGAAGCTTTCTGGAAAATTTCTTTGGAAGGTTTCTAAATGTCCGAGCCCGCGTTGGATTATTTCAGAGATCTTTACTGGAAGATTGCGTGGAATGTTTCTGGAAGCTTTCTGGAAAATTTCTTTGGAAGGTTTCTAAATGTCGGAGACCGCGTTGGATTATTTCAGAAATCTTCCTCTGGAAGATTCCGTCAAATATTTGTGGAAGCTTTCTGCAAGATTCCTTTGGAAGGTTTCTAAATGTCCGAGGCCGCGTTGAAATGTTCCAGAAATCGTCCACTGGGAGATTCCGTGGAATATTTATGGAAGCTTTCTGCAAGATTCCTTTGGAAGGTTTCTAAATGTCCGAGGCCGCGTTGAAATGTTCCAGAAATCGTCCACTGGGAGATTCCGTGGAATATTTATGGAAGCTTTCTGGAAAATTTCTTTGGAAGGTTTCTAAATGTCCGAGACCGCGTTGGATTATTTCAGAAATCTTTACTGGAAGATTCCGTGAAATATTTCTGGAAGCTATTTGGGAGATTTCTTTGGGAGGTTTCTAAATGCCCGAAGCGGCGTTGGAATATTCCAGAAATATTCCACTGGAAGATTCCGTAACATATTCCTGGAAGATTCTTGGAAGGTTTCTATGGAAGGTTTCTTAATGTCCGTGACCGCGTTGGAATATTCCAGAAATCTTCCACTGGAAGATTCCGTGGAATATTTCTGGAAGCTTTCTGGAAGATTTCTTTGGAAGGTTTCTAAATGTCCGAGACCACGTTGAAAGATTCCAGAAATCATCCACTGGGAGATTCCGTGGAATTGTTCTGGAAGATTCCGTGGAATTGTTCTGGAAGCTTCCTGGAAAATTTCTTTGGAAGGTTTCTAAATGTCCGAGACCGCGTTGAATTATTCCAGAAATCTTTACTGGAAGATTCCGTGAAATATTTCTGGAAGCTATTTGCGAGATTTCTTGGGAAGGTTTCTGAATGTCCGAAGCCGCGTTGGAATATTCCAGAAATCTTCCAATGAAATTTCTATTGGTTCTTCGTGAATGAACATGGGAATATTTCAGAAATCTTCCAGAAATCTCCCAAAAGAATTTCCATGTTATATTAATTGAATCTTCCAGAAATCTTCCAATGGAATATTCCAAGTTATATTCCTGGTATCTTCCAAAAATCTCCCAATGAAATATTCCAAGATGCATTTCTGGAAACTCTCAGAAATCTCTCAATGGAAGATTTATTGGTTGATTATGAATGACCATTGGTATATTCTAGAAATCTCCCAGGAATCTTCCAATGAAATATTCCAAGATATATTTCTGGAATCTTCCAGAAATCTCCCAATGGAAGATCTATTGGTTGTTTATGAATGACCATTAGTATATTTTAGAAATCTTCCAGAAATCTTCCAATGAAATATTCCATGATATATTCCTGGAATCTTCCAGAAATCTTTCAATGGAATATTTATTGGTCATTTCTGAATGACCATTGGAATATTACAGGAATCTTTTAGAAATCTTCCATTAGAATATTCCAACTTATATTTCTGGAAGCTTCTAGAAATCTTCGAACTTGCCAAGTTCTCCTATTAGCCGCCAATTATCACGTTACTTTCTCGCAAGTGACGGGAAAATGGAACGGTTTGTATTTAAGGCCGATTAAGAATATGGTCTCCTAACACGTGTTTGCGAACAATAGATGTATATGTATACATATTTGCGATGTGTCTAATCTCAGTATTGCGATTACGTTGTAAGTGCGAGCGAATTAATGTCAAGATAATTGATAATAATGATAATAATAATAATAATAATTATAATAATAAGGTAAGGTAGGAATCTCTCGTGAAATATCTGATGTTTAAAAATAGGCGCTTTATTGAATTCATATGAAATTGTGTCAGTTGGTTTGACTGTTTTTTTTTCCGGTGCATGAATGAGCATTGGAATATTTCAGAAATCTTTCAGAAACCTCCCAATGAAATATTCCTAGTTATATTTCTAGAATCTTCCAGAAATCTTCCAATGAAATATTCCAAGCTATATTTCTGGAAACTTCCAGACATCTTCCAATGGAAGATTTATTGGTTGTTTATGAATGACCATCGGAATATTTCAGAAATCTTCCAGAAATCTTCCAATGAAATTTTCCAAGATATATTTCTAGAAACTTCCAGAAATCTTTAATGGAAGATTCATTGGTTGTTTATGAATATTTCAGAAATCTTCCAGAAATCTCCCAATGGAATATTCCAAATTATATTACAGAAAGCTCCCAGAAATCTTCCATGGAATATTCCTACGCAGCCTTTTCGCGGACATATGAATATTTCAGAAATCTTCCAGTGGAAGATTTCCAGTGGAAGATTTCTGGAAGATTCCAAATCCATCTTCCAAATATTTCTGAAATATTCCAGAAATATTCCATGCTCTGTTGGAAAACCGTATACTCACAAGAGATATTACATTTTTGCTCAATATAAACCTAAAATATGTAGATTACGTGAAAATAACCTAATTATTGAGAGAAATGTGCTACGGTCATGAAATACTGTGTATGAGATTTCCCAAGAGAGTCGTGAACTCAATTTTATCTAAAATCCAAAACTAGACTGAGTTGGCCCCCTCTTACACGGACTGCAAGTTGCTCGGAGGCGACGATATGTTGGAACTAACAAAAATAGGATTGTTGTTATGCAGATTAAAAAATTGAATTGCAGTAGATATTGGAATTTTTTCCAAAAAACGTATGGGACCATTTTCAAGCTATCGAACAGATTCATGGTATGTACGTATAACTTGAAAGATCGAAAATAAGTGGGTGAACGGAGCCAAGCTGGTTTGAATGTCAATTATTAGAGTAACCAATCAGGATAGAAGATTCTGATGTCAGAAAATTTTTTTTTATGATCTTTGCAGTGTTCAGCATAACTTTTGTTCCCATCATTTCTCATTTCTACTTACATTACAAAATTATTTGAGCTTTGAAAATTGGAAAAAAGTCAAATTTTGGCAAATTCAGGTTCCGATCCCACACAGCATGGAATATTCCAGTAGAATATTTCAAAAGATTCCTCTGGAATATTGAAGTGGAAGATTTCTGTCAGATTCCTGGAATATTTCAATGCAGCGTTCCAAAACCGAACTATGAATCATTTGGAGGAAAATTCCAGAAATCTTCCAGAAATCTTCCTCTGAAATATTCCAGTGGAATCGGCCAAAATATTCCATTGGAATATTTCAGAAAGAGTTTTTTGTGAGATTTTGAGAGTTAAAAACTGCGTTGAAAGATTCTAGAAATCTTCCACTGGAAGATTCCGTAGAATATTTATTGAAGCTTTCTGGAAGATTTCTTTGGAAGGTTTCTAAATGTCCGAGACCACGTTGAAAGATTCCAGAAATCATCCACTGGGAGATTCCGTGGAATTGTTCTGGAAGATTCCGTGGAATTGTTCTGGAAGCTTCCTGGAAAATTTCTTTGGAAGGTTTCTAAATGTCCGAGACCGCGTTGGATTATTCCAGAAATCTTTACTGGAAGATTCCGTGAAATATTTCTGGAAGCTATTTGCGAGATTTCTTGGGAAGGTTTCTGAATGTCCGAAGCCGCGTTGGAATATTCCAGAAATCTTCCAATGAAATTTCTATTGGTTCTTCGTGAATGAACATGGGAATATTTCAGAAATCTTCCAGAAATCTCCCAAAAGAATTTCCATGTTATATTAATTGAATCTTCCAGAAATCTTCCAATGGAATATTCCAAGTTATATTCCTGGTATCTTCCAAAAATCTCCCAATGAAATATTCCAAGATGCATTTCTGGAAACTCTCAGAAATCTCTCAATGGAAGATTTATTGGTTGATTATGAATGACCATTGGTATATTCTAGAAATCTCCCAGGAATCTTCCAATGAAATATTCCAAGATATATTTCTGGAATCTTCCAGAAATCTCCCAATGGAAGATCTATTGGTTGTTTATGAATGACCATTAGTATATTTTAGAAATCTTCCAGAAATCTTCCAATGAAATATTCCATGATATATTCCTGGAATCTTCCAGAAATCTTTCAATGGAATATTTATTGGTCATTTCTGAATGACCATTGGAATATTACAGGAATCTTTTAGAAATCTTCCATTAGAATATTCCAACTTATATTTCTGGAAGCTTCTAGAAATCTTCGAACTTGCCAAGTTCTCCTATTAGCCGCCAATTATCACGTTACTTTCTCGCAAGTGACGGGAAAATGGAACGGTTTGTATTTAAGGCCGATTAAGAATATGGTCTCCTAACACGTGTTTGCGAACAATAGATGTATATGTATACATATTTGCGATGTGTCTAATCTCAGTATTGCGATTACGTTGTAAGTGCGAGCGAATTAATGTCAAGATAATTGATAATAATGATAATAATAATAATAATAATTATAATAATAAGGTAAGGTAGGAATCTCTCGTGAAATATCTGATGTTTAAAAATAGGCGCTTTATTGAATTCATATGAAATTGTGTCAGTTGGTTTGACTGTTTTTTTTTTCCGGTGCATGAATGAGCATTGGAATATTTCAGAAATCTTTCAGAAACCTCCCAATGAAATATTCCTAGTTATATTTCTAGAATCTTCCAGAAATCTTCCAATGAAATATTCCAAGCTATATTTCTGGAAACTTCCAGACATCTTCCAATGGAAGATTTATTGGTTGTTTATGAATGACCATCGGAATATTTCAGAAATCTTCCAGAAATCTTCCAATGAAATTTTCCAAGATATATTTCTAGAAACTTCCAGAAATCTTTAATGGAAGATTCATTGGTTGTTTATGAATATTTCAGAAATCTTCCAGAAATCTCCCAATGGAATATTCCAAATTATATAACAGAAAGCTCCCAGAAATCTTCCATGGAATATTCCTACGCAGCCTTTTCGCGGACATATGAATATTTCAGAAATCTTCCAGTGGAAGATTTCCAGTGGAAGATTTCTGGAAGATTCCAAATCCATCTTCCAAATATTTCTGAAATATTCCAGAAATATTCCATGCTCTGTTGGAAAACCGTATACTCACAAGAGATATTACATTTTTGCTCAATATAAACCTAAAATATGTAGATTACGTGAAAATAACCTAATTATTGAGAGAAATGTGCTACGGTCATGAAATACTGTGTATGAGATTTCCCAAGAGAGTCGTGAACTCAATTTTATCTAAAATCCAAAACTAGACTGAGTTGGCCCCCTCTTACACGGACTGCAAGTTGCTCGGAGGCGACGATATGTTGGAACTAACAAAAATAGGATTGTTGTTATGCAGATTAAAAAATTGAATTGCAGTAGATATTGGAATTTTTTCCAAAAAACGTATGGGACCATTTTCAAGCTATCGAACAGATTCATGGTATGTACGTATAACTTGAAAGATCGAAAATAAGTGGGTGAACGGAGCCAAGCTGGTTTGAATGTCAATTATTAGAGTAACCAATCAGGATAGAAGATTCTGATGTCAGAAAATTTTTTTTTATGATCTTTGCAGTGTTCAGCATAACTTTTGTTCCCATCATTTCTCATTTCTACTTACATTACAAAATTATTTGAGCTTTGAAAATTGGAAAAAAGTCAAATTTTGGCAAATTCAGGTTCCGATCCCACACAGCATGGAATATTCCAGTAGAATATTTCAAAAGATTCCTCTGGAATATTGAAGTGGAAGATTTCTGTCAGATTCCTGGAATATTTCAATGCAGCGTTCCAAAACCGAACTATGAATCATTTGGAGGAAAATTCCAGAAATCTTCCAGAAATCTTCCTCTGAAATATTCCATTGGAATATTTCAGAAAGAGTTTTTTGTGAGATTTTGAGAGTTAAAAACTGCGTTGAAAGATTCTAGAAATCTTCCACTGGAAGATTCCGTAGAATATTTCTGGAAACTTTCTGGAAGATTTCTTTGGAAGGTTTCTAAATGTCCGAGGCCGCGTTGGTATATTCCAGAAAACTTCCACTGGAAGATTTCGTAGAATATTTCTGGAATCTTTCTGGAAGATTTCTTTGGAAGGTTCCTAAATGTCCGAGGCCGCGTTGGAATATTCCAGGAAACTTCCACTGGAAGATTTCGTGGAATATTTCTGGAAGCTTTCTGGAAGATTTCTTTGGAAGGTTTCTAAATGCCCGAGGCCGCGTTGGAATATTCCAGAAATCTTCCACTGGAAGATTCCGTGAAATGTTTCTGGAAGCTTTTTGGAACATTTCTTTGGAAGGTTTCTAAATGTCCGAGACCACGTTGAAATATTCCAGAAATCTTCCACTGGAAGATTCCGTAGAATATTTCTGGAAACTTTCTGGAAGATTCCTTTGGAAGGTTTCTAAATGTCCGAGGCCACGTTGGTATATTCCAGAAAACTTCCACTGGAAGATTTCGTAGAATATTTCTGGAATCTTTCTGGAAGATTTCTTTGGAAGGTTCCTAAATGTCCGAGGCCGCGTTGGAATATTCCAGGAAACTTCCACTGGAAGATTTCGTGGAATATTTCTGGAAGTTTTCTGGAAGATTTCTCTGGAAGGTTTCTAAATGCCCGAGGCCGCGTTGGAATATTCCAGAAATCTTCCACTGGAAGATTCCGTGAAATGTTTCTGGAAGCTTTTTGGAACATTTCTTTGGAAGGTTTCTAAATGTCCGAGACCACATTGAAATATTCCAGAAATCTTCCACTGGAAGATTCCGTGTAATATTTCTGGAAGCTTTCTGGAAAATTTCTTTGGAAGGTTTCTAAATGTCCAAGACCGCGTTGGAATATTTCAGAAATCCTCCACTTGAAGATTCCGTGAAATATTTCTGGAAGCTTTTTGGAACATTTCTTTGGAAGGTTTCTAAATGCCCGAGGCCGCGTTGGAATATTCCAGGAAACTTCCACTGGAAGATTTCGTGGAATATTTCTGGAAGCTTTCTGGAAGATTTCTTTGGAAGGTTTCTAAATGCCCGAGGCCGCGTTGGAATATTCCAGAAATCTGCCACTGGAAGATTCCGTGAAATGTTTCTGGAAGCTTTTTGGAACATTTCTTTGGAAGGTTTCTAAATGTCCGAGACCACGTTGAAATATTCCAGAAATCTTCCACCGGAAGATTCCGTGTAATATTTCTGGAAGCTTTCTGGAAAATTTCTTTGGAAGGTTTCTAAATGTCCAAGACCGCGTTGGAATATTTCAGAAATCCTCCACTTGAAGATTCCGTGAAATATTTCTGGAAGCTTTTTGGAACATTTCTTTGGAAGGTTTCTAAATGCCCGAGGCCGCGTTGGAATATTCCAGAAATCTTCCACTGAAAGATTCCGTGAAATGTTTCTGTAAGCTTTTTGGAACATTTCTTTGGAAGGTTTCTAAACGTCCAAGGCCGCGTTGGCCTATTATATAATATTCCAGAAATCTTCCAATGGAATTTTCATTGGTTCTTCGTGAATGAACATTGAAATATTTTAGAAATATTCCAGAAATTTTCCAATGGAATATCCAAGTTATATTCATTGAATCTTCCAGAAATCTTCCAATCTCTCAAGTTCTCCTATCAGCCGCCAGGGTTCACGTTACTTTCTCGCAAGTGACGGGAAAATGGAACGGTTTGTATATAAGGCCGATTAAGAATATGGTCTCCTAATACGTGTCTGCGAACTATAGATGTATATGTATATATATTTGCGATGGGTCTAATCTCAGTATTGCGATTTCGTTGTAAGTGCGAGCGAATCAATGTCAAGATAAATAATAATAATAATAATAATAATAATAATAATAATAATAATAATAATAATAATAATAATAATAATAATAGTAATAATAGTAATAATAATAATAATAATAATAATAATAATAATAATAATAATAATAATAATAATAATAATAATAATAATAATAATAATAATAATAATAATAATAATAATAAGGTAGGAATCTCTCGTGAAATATCTGATGTGTAAAAATAGGCGCTTCATTGAATTCATATGAAATTGTGGCTGTTGGTTTGACTGACTTTTTTTATCAGTGCATGAATTAGCATTGGAATATTCCAAAAATTTTCCAATAAAATATTCCAAGATATATTTCTGGAATCTTCCAGAAATCTTCCAATGAAATATCCCAAGCTATATTTCGTGAAACTTCCAGAAATATTCCAATGAAAGATTTATTGGTTGTTCATGAATGATCATCGGAATATTACAGAAAGCTTCCAGAAATCTTCTATGGAATATTCCTACGCAGCCTTTTCGCGGACATATGAATATTCCAGATTCCAAATCCATCTTCCAAATATTTCTGAAATATTCCAGAAATACTCCATGCTCTGTGGGGAGTGCATGTAGTAACTTCTACAAACATGAATATGAAAATTTGAAGAAAATGTGAGTGTTCTGGACATGGATATCAATGATTTGTCCAAACTTAATCACAAACAAAATTTTGACTGTGTTAACTTGACGTGGAAAGTCCCATATATATATATATCTATACTATTATATAAAAGGACAGCCTGTTTTTTTGTGGCCGCTAATCTCAAAAACTGAACCGATTTTCATGAAATTTTGATACTTGATTCTTGACCACTCCAGGCATGTTTATGGCTATGTGGCGTTTCGAAATTTCGAGTAGAAACCGAGAAATAGACAATGCATTTTTCTGAGGTGGGGGTAACTGACCAAGTACCATGGCGCGCCAGTAGGTGGCGAGGCGTTGAGTTGCACGTGTATAAGGTATTGAGCGGCGCTCTCTCACAAGAGAGTCAGCATTCTATCGGCTATATAGGAGAGCTTGAAAATGAGCTCAGCCTCATTCTGGGATCTTTTGAATCCCAGCCCCCTGATGCCAAATGATTTTGGTGACAATGCTTAGACCTAGAAGTAACATTGGGCGGTAGACGATTAGAACCAGACGAACGCAAGCCGTTCGTCAGGAATCAAATTGATTGATTTCGGTCTACCTACGCCAATTCGTGGTCCACGAAATGTTTGTGATCTCGATAATGCTTTAAAGAATCCACATAACATTATGGGACTGCGTGATTGTTTGGAATCTAATATACTTGAAGTGGCTAACTAGAGACCCAACTTAATATTAGCTCAAATTCGTATTTAGGTGCTTTAGTTTTAGCTGTTGCATCTTCAGGTTCTTGCAGCAACTCTTCTTGCTAGAGGCAAAACTGCCCATTCCACGTTCAAATTACCTTCGAACGTTTTCATTGGCCAAGATACAATATGTTCAATGAGAAAAAATAGTCCTTTATGCAAAATTATTGAAGAAACTTCTCTTATAGTATGTGATAAATGTACTATGAGTCACCGTTCGCATATTGAAGCTCTGGATTGCACATTACGAGATTTAAAATCTATCAGCAAACCTATGAGTGGAATAACTTTCGTTTTCTCTGGAGACTTTCGGCAAACTTTGCCTGTGATTCAAAAAGGAACTCGCGCTGACATTGTGGAAGCATGTTTGAAGTCGTCTTCAATTTGGAATTGATAGAAAAATTATATTTACGAAAAAATATGAGAGCTCACATTGGAGGTGGGGATTTGCAATTTCCTTTAGAACTTCTAAAAATTAGAGATGGGAAAGTATTAAATGAAAATGATTACATAAATATTGATACAAGAGTAGGAACGACTGTTAATACAGTCATGGACCTGATTTCTAAAGTCTATCCAGAAATTGAAAGTCTTTCTGACAAACCTTTCAATTGGTAATGCGAAAGGGCAATCATAACGCCTCGAAATGCTACCGCTCATAATATTAGTAATATTAATTTAGGAAAGGTAGATGGAGAAATACGACATTATCATTCTATCGATACAGTGATTAACATTGATGAAGTTGTACACTACCCTCAAGGATTTCTGAACTCTCTTGATCCTTCAGGCTTTCCACCTCATGACTTAAAATTGAAAATTGGTTCTCCAATAATGCTACTACACAATCTAAATCCTCCCAATTTAAGTCATCGCACAAGGTTGCAAATTAAAGTTATGCAGGAAAATGTAATCGAAGCAACTATTCTTACAGGACCTGCAGCTGGTATAAATATCTGAAACAGTATTTATATCTCGCATACCTAGGATTCCATCAGACTTACAATTTCAGTCGAAACGATTACAATTTCCTGTGAAACTTTCTTTCGCCTTGACGGTTAACAAATCTCAAGGACAGACCTTTGAGTACGCAGGGATAGTTTTGCAAACAGAATGTTTTTCACGCGGCCCATTGACTGTTGCTCTTTCACGGACAGGGGATGCACGTAACCAATTTATATTCATTCCTCAAAATTCAAGAACTAAGAACGTCGTTTATCCAGAAGTCTTATAAATTTCAAATCCTCAGATACATGAAAATTATAACTCCAAGGATTACAAAGTATCAAATTATACAAAGTTTACAAATAAATACATATCATACGAGTTTTTTTAACAATAAATGAGAATAACATTTCGAACTCAATACACATATTCGCGGGCGAAAGTATATATATATATATATATGAGAAATAGCTATCTTTGATACTCGTTGCTAGTTTTTTTCTCATGAATATTGGATCAGCTATATTATATCATATGAAACTTTCTCAACAGGAGATAATGGTGAAGATAGATCTATTACTTTTGAGACTATGAATGACATGTCCAATAGTATGGCGAGAGTTCTACAGCGTTATGTTTTACCTACTCAATTTGAAAATACAATTATAGCTGTTTCATTGAAACCATCAGAACTCTTGCCGATGATCCTATTAGCAGTAATGAAGAGTGGCATGTCATATCTACCGATCGATGTTGATTCTCCAGTTGACCGGATAAGGCATATAATCAGTGATTCTAAGCCTTCATTATGTATCATCGAAACAAGAGGTAATTATGAACAAGAAATACTTATCACTATATCCAATCCATTTATCTATGTTCCTATTGATTTCTCAAAGAGAAAGCTTTGTAATGGGGTAAAAATCGACCCATCGAATCGGTCTTCGGGACCTCGATTTCCGTAATCTACGGGTCGAAAAACATGGAAATCCGAAAAGGTCTGTATGTATGTACGTACGTACGTGCACTTTTTTTTGTCGTACGATAACTTCCGCAGGAATCGTCCGATCGTCCTGAAATTTCGCACACAGGTTAGTCGCCGCAAAATCTCGGCCGAGTTCAATTTTCAGCCAACTCCGTTGTTTATTCCTCTAGCAACCGTTGCTAACGTGTTTTTGATAAAAGCTCCAAAAATCATTATCAATGCACGATGGGTCTCCAATTTTTTCGACGATCGATGAGAATCGATAATATTTCATTTTGGAACAACCATAGTTTATTCTCCTAGCAACCGTTGGTATGGAGATACAAAATTCAGCTTCAGACTGACTTTTTTTTGTCGTACGATAACTTTCGAAGGAATAGTCCGATCGTCCTGAAATTTTGCACATAGGTCGGTCTCTGGAAGATGTGAACTGAGATCGGTGTTCAGCAACATCTGTTATTTATTTCCATGGCAACCATTGCTAGCGTTTTTTTGATAAGTTCCTATATAAGTCATGATAAATGATTATCTGAGTTTGTATATTTATGGGATTCTATAAGAATCAAAGAGACATTTCCCGTAGAAACCATTGTTGATGTCTCTAGCAACCGTTGTTTATATCCTTTGCGACCGTAACTAGGGAATGGGAAAAGTCAGCTGGAGGTCCATTTTCGGAACTGTTGATGACTAAGAAGTAAGAACATCGAAGCTTGGATATTTACCATAGCAACTGTTGTTTACGTCCTTAGCAACCATTACTATGGAATGGAGGAAACGAGTTAGAGGTTCATTTTGCTTTCTCAATGAGTGGGAATTGATACAAGTTGAGGTTCAATTGCAATACTTTGAGAAAGCATACTGCTGAGGCACTTGGCAGCGGTTTTTTAATATGTAATTGAAAGTATATCTTGTTCATTTTGGAGGTTCTTTCCGAGTTTTTAGGTCGTTTCCAGAACGTTCCGAATCGTTCTATATTATGTAATGAGTAGACCCACGTAAGGAATCCCTACTAATCTACTTGTCAATATTCTTTCTCGAGGATATTGAATGTTAGACGGGAAGAATTGTGTATTAAATTGTCGGCCGACTTTCATTCAAAAGGCGGTTGAGTGACCATCGCTGTCATGGTCTAAAGTTTTCTATAACTTGAGACTAAGGCAGCTATATCAGGTGGCACGTCAACGCCACCGACGACAACTATGCACAGCAAGCGCTCGTGGGGACGTGACTAGCCAATATATACAGCCCAATGTTGTGTTCAACCTCACTTCTCTAATTAATTTTGTTTCACCGCTATCCCGCAGTTTTCCAATAGTTATGAGCAAGAACTAAGGTTTATTACGATTAGTTTCGTCAAAAAAGTTTCATCGAAATAGCTTTAGTTATATTAGAGTCTCTCACACAGCATAGGATATTTCAGTGAGATATTCCGGAAAATTCCACTGGAATATTTCAGTGGAAGATTTCTGGAAGCTTTCTGAAATATTTCAATGCAGCGTCTAAAAACCAAATACCTATAAATAAATAACCATATCCTATACTTTCATGTAGAATGCACGGAGAATTAAATAAGTTATTCAAAACATATTCTTCGCTAAGATACGAATATCAATACTATTAAAGATGAAGATGTAAAGAAATATGAGTGTTTGGAGAATGGAAAAATTGTCGGATGCTATTTTTCATTTTGGTTTACTGCAAGAAAAGTGATATGAGCAGAAAGAATTTATGAAATTGAGAAAGCTTTCAGAAAAATGTCTTTAGTGCCAATGGATTGTCACTGTAATTTTTTCTCAGTGCATGAATAAGCATTGGAATATTTCAGGAATCTTCCAGAAATCTTCCAATGAAATATTCCAAGCTACATTTCAGGAAACTTCCAGAAATTTCCCAATGGAAGATCTATTGGTTCTTCGTGAATGACCATTGGAATATTTTAGAAATCTTCCAATGGAACATTTATTGGTTATATACGAATAGCCATTGAAATACTAGAGAATTGTTCCTGATATCTTCCATTGGAATATTCCAATTTATATTTCTGGAAGCTTCCAGAAATTTTCCAAGTTCTCATATTAGCCGCCAGGGTTTACGTTACTTTCTCGCAAGTGACGGGAGAATGGAACGGTTTGTATAAAAGACCGATTTAATATATCGTCGCCTGGGGGGAAAAGCAACGATCTCAGAAAAGCGCTAAAGAAAGATCTATTTTGTATCGAGCGAAATAAAAAAATCTATTTCGAATCGAGCGAAATGAATAGATCTATTTCGAATCGAGCGGTATTAGAAGATCGTACTCAAATCGACTTTCAAGGAAAGATCTATTTCAGGTTTAATTTTTTTAACGTTTTTTCGAGTTCGGAGTTGATGCGGTACGCGCGCACTTGAGTGCAATTGCTTATGTGTGTGCGTGCGTGCGTGTGCGTGTGCGTGTGCGTGTGCGTGTGCGTGTGCGTGTGCGTGCGTGTGTGTGTGTGTGTGTGTGTGTGTGTGTGTGTGTGTGTGTGTGTGTGGTGTGTGTGTGTGTGTGTGTGTGTGGGTGTGTGTGTGTGTGTGTGTGTGTGTGTGTGTGTGTGTGTGTGTGTGTGTGTGTGTGTGTGTGTGTGTGTGTGTGTGTGTGTGTGTGTGTAAGGACACATTTAAGTGTAATATGCCAAGTTAACTATTTACGTTAAATAGTTTTTGCCTCGATAAATAGTTTTTGCCCCTTTCTTATAGAAATTGCTATACATGGGCTTTTGAGGTCGCTGATCACGAATCCGGCCTCAAATTTCTAAAATTCAAATTAGAGCCTCTAAAATTACCTGAAAAAATTTGGGAAAAAATTGAATTTTGTTGAAGATTGGTATACATGGGTTTTCGAGGTCGCTGGTCACGAATCCGGCCTCAGATTTGAAATATTCGATTCAGAGCCTCAAAGATTGGTGACTAAAAATTTGAAAAGATACTGTATTTTGATGAAAATTAGTATCCATGGGTTTTCGAGGTTGCTGATTACGATCCGGTCTCAGATATGAAGATTTCAAATTAGAGCCTCTAAAATTGGCGAACGAATATTTGAAAAGACACTGGATTTTGATGAAATTGGTATCCATGGGTTTTTTAAGGCGCTGATTATGAATCCGGCCTCAGATTTTTAAAATTCAGATTAGATTGAGCCTGCAAGATTGCCGACCGAAAATTTGGAAAGTTAATGGAATCTAATGAAACTTGGTATACATGGGTTTTTTAGGTCGCTGATTACACATAAAGCTTCAGGTTGGAATAAGCCTAAATCTTCAACATCGTCGACCGTAACGAGGGAACATCCTTTTAGAAGGTTACCCAAATAAAGAGCCATCTCATATTTAACTTTATATAAAAACCGTTTTAAGTGTGATTACATTCCTGCTAGTTTTTTCGTGTTTGTAGTTAATGCATGCATTTGTGTGTGTATTCCCAAAAATAAAATACACCTCGAGCAATTTTTCTTTTTCATAGAAAAAAATCGACCTTTGGAAGAGGTATACGTGGACGACAAGTATGTTCCGTATCCTTTGGTTCGTTGTTTGATAAACTTTTATCCTACCCAATTTCTTTATGTAGAAAGAAATTTGAAAATGTCTCCAATTTAAGTTCAATCAAATGCATGTAAGATATGGGACCATTTTTGGTTTTTTCAAAAATGTCCATTTTTTGAAAAATCCAGAATAGTCCAAAAAATCTCGAAAAATTCATACGTATTCTTTGACTGATTCTAAGCATTTTTTGTTCTCACAAACTTTTTATGAAAGTCGATAGTTTTCGAGATAAGAATCGGTGAAGTCAAATAATAAAATTTTTCTTACTTTACGCACCATTTTCACGCGTTTTCATCTCTAAGACTTCTTCCCTCAATGTTTTTCGTTTTTTAACTGGTGGCATTTTCAATTAAAACTTTGTAACAATAACTATCAAAATCAGGATAAAAATATCATGCGTACAATGATATTTGTCAAAATCGTGCAGTAATCCAGGGGCGCGCTAGCGCCCCCTCCTGGCGAGTAACGACAGCTGGGGGCAGCGCTACCCTTATACATTAAGTTTGGATTATGGATTTTTCAATTTCATAAAATAACTCAGATACGCATCAATTATGGATGTTATCTGGTAGGATATGATATTTTATTCAATTTCCCTAGTATCCAGCCCGATTCACCTCCTAAAGAAGATGCTTTTCATGTAATGAGTCTTGTCTGCTAGGTTAGAATGGCTTAGAATTGAGAAAAAAAGATTTGCGTTCAGTTCATAAGCCACTCGACGCGGCGACGAACGATTTTGAGATATCTCGATTCTCGCATATATATAGGTATATATGCAACTGAGCTGCCGTAGAGACTCATCATGGCGTCTGCTATATATATATATATATATATATATATATATATATGTAGTATAAGCTGGTATAAGCATGGAGTGAAACGCCAACACATGCAACTCGGACGCAGTTATAATATAATATATATAACGCGATATATAACGCGAGATCGTAAGAAGCGGATATATAACCCGGGTCGTCTAGTGCTGCAAATGTGCCAGACGTCGATCGAGCTGTGTCTTTGATTTTCGATTGACTGGAATAGGCTAACCTGTATTAGGTAAGAATTTTCTTTCTTATATTTTCTTATAGAAAGCAACTGGTGATCACTATTATTTGGGTGTAGGCCGTAAAGTCCCAAACAGTCTCCAAACATATGCTCGAGTACCGTGTGGTTCTGCTGCAGTTACAGATGTTAGAACCAATAAACATGATGATACTATGGACAGTTTTGTACTCTCAGAGACTTTCAAATATTTATTTTCACTTTTTGCTGAACCAGGCAATTTATTAATGGATTTGGATGAATATGTTTTCACTACTGAGGGCCATTTACTGCCACTCACTTTAGCATCAGTCAGGACCAATACGACAGTGGTAATTGAGTTTCTCCGATTACATTACATTCTTTCGATAACATACTTTTTTGTTCTATAAATTGCATTGAGTTGATGACGTTGATTTTACAGTAACACCGCAATCTACTTTTGCTAGAAGAGATGGTACTGAGATAACTTATAATGAGTATTACCAGACGAAGTACCAAATTCGTATCAATGATACCTATATATATGCGAGAATCGAGATATCTCGAAATCGTTCGTCGCCGCGTCGAGTGGCTTATGAACTGAACGCAAATCTTTTTTTCTCAATTCTAAGCCATTCTAACCTAGCAGACAAGACTCATTACATGAAAAGCATCTTCTTTAGGAGGTGAATCGGGCTGGATACTAGGGAAATTGAATAAAATATCATATCCTACCAGATAACATCCATAATTGATGCGTATCTGAGTTATTTTATGAAATTGAAAAATCCATAATCCAAACTTAATGTATAAGGGTAGCGCTGCCCCCAGCTGTCGTTACTCGCCAGGAGGGGGCGCTAGCGCGCCCCTGGATAGGTTAAATTAAAGAGCCCTCCGCCCTCAGTTATATAGGTATAGGTATATATATAGGAATTTAGAAAAAAATACTCGGCTCTTGCGTGACGTCATATACTATACGATAACCTGCTTACATTGGAAAACTACGGAAATTTTAAAATTACGTCACTTTATCAAAATGTTCGTGAAAAAAAACTGTAATAAACCTATATAAATCAATGAATTAAATTGTAAGATGACAAAAGTCTTTATGCATCAGTTATCTCGCCAGAATGAAGGCCGGGCAACGGCAATAGTATTGTGACGTAATGCAAGCGCATTACGTTATTTTTATGTTTACGGAATTTCGGGAAATATGCCTTATAATCTATAATATGCGAATATAAATTTAGCTTAAACCATTTGTAATGTTCGTGGGAATTCCTTAATTTTTCGCAAAGCCTTCCTTAATTTTTCGAAAAGCATCATTTTACATTTAAGTAAAAATGCATTCATAAAGCGGATGTGCACCGCTGATTAAAAGATATCATATTGAAAATCAATAGAAAACGACCCGGTACTCTTCTCCCATGTCATGCGTTATCAAAGCTCCGCCATTTTTTTATTGATTTTAAATTTGCAATAGTATTGTTCTTGATCAAGAGCGTCATTCGTTCGACTAGGCTCGAAGGGTCAGCACCTCTCTTTATACGGACTTGGTCTCCGTTGGGACTTAGTCTCCCGTAGTTGTTAACAGGCACTCTTGGAGTAGCCTTCGTTTTATTGGAAACTTATCTTACTTGAGAGAATTTATCAACAAATAAACGACAAAAAGAGTAAGTTTTATTTTATTTATTTCTCTCTAATTCTTATTAACCTTATCAATAATTTAACCCTCAACGTGTCTGGTCCCTCTCACATTGTTGAGAGTTGAGTGGCTGGACGATTAGCGTTTAGAGGTCTTTAGGTAGGTCAGATCCAATAATCGCAGATAAATTCAATAGTCGCACTTCCATATTCTTTTTGTACGTGTTTTGTAAATTCAGTGTATCGCGAACGTGTCATCAAGACTGAATTATCTTTCTTATTCTCCGGTTACCCGAGCTATAAGCGCAAGCTTGGCTCTGAAATCGCGATCGACTAAGTACGCGCGCCGCGTCAATTTATCCCGACGTCATAGTATAGCCGGCTAAAAACGTTATTTTGAAACTTGGGTCATTTTTTCTCAAAAACTATCAACTTTCATGAAAAGTTTATGGGAATAAAAAATGCTTAGAATCAGTCGAAGAATACGTATGAATTTTTCAAGATTTTTTGGGACTATTTTGGATTTTTCAAAAAATGGACATTTTTGAAAAAACCAAAAATGGTCCCAAAAAATCTAGGAAAATTCTTACGTAATCCTTGATTGATTCTAAACATTTTTTGTTCTTACAAACTTTTCATGAAAGTCGATAGTTTTCGAGATAAGAACCGGTGAAGTAAAATAATGAAATTTTGTTTACTTTACGTAACATCAATTGAAAAAAAAATATTAAGGATATTCTTAGGGCAAAAAATTTTGAGTTAAGGGGTCATGGACAACATTTTTAAGAGTTTTAAGCACCTAAAAAATTCAAAAGGTAAAAAAATTTTGATCTGAAAAAATTTTTTTTTCAAAAAAATAGTGTTTTTTTTATTAATTTACAGATTTCGCATAAAAAAATTCATTTAAGCGAAAATCGAGTGTCACCATCAGAAAGAACATACTTCAAACTATAAAAATGAGTGGTTTAGGAATTTTTTTGCGATAAAATTAACCACTTTGTGATAGCTCGAAGTTGGACACGAAAAAGTGTCCGTCCCGTCCTTAATGGGTTAAGGGGTTACATACACCTTAAAATTAATGATTCTTGTACAACAGAAAAAAATAACTATTATCAATTTTTTTTTCAAACAAATTTTTTTTCTAGATTCTGTACACTAATTTTAAACTATTCCACAGAAAATATATCCCAAAAGTGCATTGGAATATTTTATATAGCTATATATCTGTATTAACTCTAATATCACACTTGTCGTAAGATCCAGCAAGCTGAGGTCCACGTATACCACTTTTGCCAAATAGATTATGTTTCTGACATCAATACTCATATCCGGAACCTCAGTCGCTAAGATCCAATCAAGTTTGACCACCCAAGTCTGTAGGCTTATCGAATACAGTGATGAAAAATCAAGAAAACAGCTATTTCACTGGTTTGGTCACACGCTTATGGGGTCAAACTTGATTGGATCTTGGCGACTGAGGTTCCGGATATGAGTATTGATGTCACAAACACAATCCACTTTACAAAAGTTGTATACGTCAACCTCAGCTCTTTGGATCTTACGGCAAGTACATCACATATGTCAAAATCACAGTTTTGAGAAAAACACATTTTAAAGTTTAATTTCATGAACAAATCACAGTCACTTATAATATCACATAACTTCACTACTGAAATTGCTCCTTAGTATGCCCCTGCTTGATAGGAATGATCAGACACTCCATGCCTGAGTCTTCTTCTCAGCGTGCGAGCTTGGAGAGTTGATGCCTCCACTCGACTATCCATTACACGAATCCTAGTTTCATTCTTCTTGGCAGAATAGAGACTAGCACTCGTACCAAGAACAATACCTAATGCACTCATCACATCTAGAATAACATTAGCACCATCATTACAACTTGCCACTGGGGAACTTCTATTTTTTTTCTTCTGTGCTGACATAGCCTTCAAAATAAAAAAATGAAATCATGAATAAATTTTTGTCTTCAATATTTATTCAAACAATTATGAATTCAAACAGATACTTACTACTAATGACTCAGCAACATGAACTATTCTCTTTTATATTTCTATTTTTATTTTGAGAAAATGAGAGGTTAACCCCAAAATAGTCGGTAGTTGATAATCAAAACAAACTTGAGAGTAAGGGCTATTCCACACTCATGGTTCAGTTTCACACATGAATTTTGAAGGTCTGTTCACATAAAGTATTGTCATTCTTACACTAAAAATGGCGGCACATATCGCTTTGACCGAAAATAGTCAAGACCTTGCCGCGGGAAACACAAAACATTGGCACTCGAGTCATTCATTGCGAATTATATTAAATAAATGTTCTATAGGCTCATGCTTTGTGATAATTTGAATCATGATTGGCAATAGGTAGAAAATTTTTTTTTACAGTTGAATATTGTTTTTTTTTGATAATTAAGCATTATAAAATTGATATAAAATATTTTTCTGCAGAGAAAAAAAATTAAATCAGCGTTGTTATTGAAAATCATCATTTTTGGCGGTTTTTGCCTCAAAACATGACTTGAGTTAATCTCGCATAACTTTTTAAGGACGCCGGATTTTTGAAAACGGGTTTTGGCATTCGAAAGAGGAGATCCAAATACATAAAAAAACATGGGAAAAAAAAAAATCGATTTTTTTCAATTTTAAGGTGTATGTAACCCCTTAAGTCATATAATTTTGTAGACATTCAGTAGAAAAATTATAAATGGTTAAAATCAAATAAAAAAGTACTCGAGCAATTTTTGTTTTTCATAATAAAAAATTGACCTTTGAAAAAGGTAAACGTGGACGACAAGTATGTTCCGTATCCTATAGTTCGTTGTTGAATAAATTCTCATGCGACTAAATTTGTTTCTGTAAAAAGAAATTTGAAAATATCTGTTCAGTCTCAGTCCATCCAAATGCATGTAAAATAATAATACGATTCAATCTAATATATTTTTTAGAAATACAGATGTATCACTTCAATAGACATCTTTACCAACACACTATCGTTATATATTCCAGTTTATTTTTTCAATGTTGACATGTACACTAGTGCAATTAGCTAAAAAAAACCCGAAAACGTGCCTGGGGTCCGTTTTTTCTTGGAATCGCTTCGTTGTCACCTCTAGATTAAAACTGGATCTAAACAAAATTCTCAAAAGTTGTGGAAAATTGTGGAAAATGAGAGAAAATTGGGAAATTACCTGTTTTTTCACATTTCAGTGCATAACTTCTTTTAGAGAGACTTTTCGAAAAAAATTGTAGAGTAGAAAGTTGTTTGTTTTGAGATTCCCTACAAAATAAGCCCTGTTGAGTTACGATCCAGTAGTTAGGGTAGTCAGAAAACGTCGATCACGTGGTGAGACACGAAAAAAATGAATCAATGGAAAAACACATTTTCCATGCATCAATATTGATGAAAATTCGTGAGTAGGACTCTTTTAGCATTGTTTTAATACAGCCCCAAGCCGCCTGTGATTGGTCCATAATTTTCCGAAATACGGGTTTTTCAAATTTGGATTTCATCGCTTAATTACGCAAAAACTAAGCGTCTGTTCCGGTAGCCAATTTTTTAACGTGTCCGTGGCATAGCTAGCTATCATATCCAACATTAACATTATACTAATTTTGGTAAAAAAAAATGTTATCGAAGTATATACGTTTTTTTGCGTTTACTATTTCCTCGAAATGACTGTATGTAATGAAATTCGGCTTGAGCTGGACGAGCTACCCCAAATTAAGTGGTTAAACATAAAAATACGACTTATAGTCGCGAAAATATAGAGATTACAGGTCGATCGGGTGATTTGAAACGCGCGAAATCAGTTTTCCACTGGCCGGCTAGCAGACGATTTTGCTCCCCCCACCACGCCTCTACTCCGTCATTCCGGCAGTTACGCTCGAGAAACTGGGCGCGCGGTGCACTATTTCATATATTTCTACCAATGAATCGTAAATCGGGACTTTTGTTTTACATCGAAAAGTTGCAGCTAATTTGTGCCTTTCGAATGAGTTGCGCCGCGTTGACATATATACATTACATAACCTGAAAACTGTTGAAAACTTCAGAGAGAGATAACTCGTGACATAAGCACAATAGAGCAACGGCTTTCTGCTCAAAATTTGCAGAATCTTATTAGCTTTCATTTGACACCAATTACGTTCCGATCGATGAGCTCGTTTTTGTTATTTTGAGGAAATAGTAAACGCAAAAAAACCAATGAAACGTATATACTTCGATAACATTTTTTTTTACCAAAATTAGTGTAATGTTAATGTTGGATATGATAGCTAGCTATGCCACGGACATGTTAAAAAATTGGCTACCGAAACAGACGCTTAGTTTTTGCGTAATTAAGCGATGAAATCCAAATTTGAAAAACCCGTATTTCGGAAAATTATGGACCAATCACAGGCGGCTTGGGGCTGTATTAAAACAATGCTAAAAGAGTCCTACTCACGAATTTTCATCAATATTGATGCATGGAAAATGTGTTTTTCCATTGATTCATTTTTTTCGTGTCTCACCACGTGATCGACGTTTTCTGACTACCCTAACTACTGGATCGTAACTCAACAGGGCTTATTTTGTAGGGAATTTCAAAACAAACAATTTTCTACTCTACAATTTTTTTCGAAAAGTCTCTCTAAAAGAAGTTATGCACTGGAATGTGAAAAAACAGGTAATTTCCCAATTTTCTCTCATTTTTCACAATTTTCCACAACTTTTGAGAATTTTGTTTGGATCCAGTTTTAATCTAGAGGTGACAAAGAAGCGATTCCAAAAAAAACCGGACCCCAGGCACGTTTTCGGGTTTTTTTTATCGATTTTTGGCCTAATTGCACTAGTCTAATGAGAAAGTAGCGAAATCAAGCATCAACTGATAAGTATCCAACTAGTGTGAATAGCCTATACAGAACTGATATTTCTTCAAAGTACATCTTAGAGCAATTGTTGCACGATTTGTTATCAAATGTCAATGCACTCCAGATAAATTCATTCATGTTCCGATTGAATGTACTGAATTCAAAAATCTATGTCAAGTAGTTACATATATTCAAATACATCTGCCAATGTTGAGATAGAAAGTACTAAAAATCACAATTCTATGTCAAGTAGTTAAACTAGTACCATTTTGTAAGGATTCAGTATTAAATTCATAATGATTTGCAATCGACTAGAATACTCAATAATCAAAATTTTCTTTCTCATAATATAACTAACATTATTTCAATAGAATCCCAAATCCCAATGATAACTACAAGAATGAAACTTTTACATTACAATTTTCAATGTTTGAATGTTACAATTCTACATCATGATATTATTTCCATTCTTCAATTGAAATGTATTTATTTTGTTTCACTTCTTTTTTTTATTATTTTCAGTCAATGCATCAATCATTCCAGTCAATTAATTAGTTTGAAATCCATAACAGAAAAACATGGATCAGAAAGAAGGCTTCATATCCTGTAATTATTATCTCAGATGCATTGAAATAGAATAAGATTGAAAAGACATCTCGCCATTGTTACCCACTCAAACAAATTTAGTCGCTTAAGCATTTATTCAACAACGAACCACAGAATACGGAACATACAAGTCGTCAATGTGGACCTTTTTCAAAGGTAACATTTCAATCATGAAAAAGAAATCTGCTTATGGTGCATTCCAAGTTATTCAAACCATTTATATACTTTTGGTACTATGTAGTAAAAAATATACCTCTAAAAAATATATGAGTTAAGGTGGAAATTCCATCACCCTCTCCAACTCAAACTGTTGCTTATGTTGAAATATATAATAGTTCTCAATTCGCTCTTTTGAATGAAATGAAAAAAAGCGGTATTCGTGCTCCTAACAAAGTTATTTGCATTCGAAGTCGCGAACTTTAATATGTAGCTATTGTAACCTACATGGGGCACAGACATTCTCCGATAAAATTGAATGATCTAATAAATCAATGCCTTCAAAGAAAATATATGAAAAGAAACTTAGAAATTTGTAGAATCCGTTACCGGTGAAATATATGTAGCAACCCGAACTCATTGTAACGCTACATCTGTTACAATATATGTATTTTTGATCCTGCGAACAAGCGTGTCCACCATGTTCGTTGTGCACTTGGGAAAATCTGGCAACACTGTGTACCAACATGTAAATATATCGGTAACGTAGGAGTACAGTCGATAAAATGAGTAGAGGTTAACTGCAGCAGTGTTACTGTGTTTATGTCCGCCGTACCAGGAAAGACTAGTCAAAATAGTGACCGGTGAATCTTTCGAATCTTCAATATTTACTTTCAAACAAGATACGACCATGACGAAAAATCGAGATAATAATTTAGAAACGATTTTAAGTATGCATAATGATGATTTGGAATGAAAAAAATTTGGATGCTAATTTGAGTCCGGTAGCCATGGAATTGCTACTCAAATACTTGACGTGAATTTGTGATTCGAGTACTTTCCCATCTTAAAAAATTGTTCTGGATTAAAATTTGATAACAGCTACGAGAATTAAGTGTACATTTAAAAGTATTCATTCTGTAATAGGATCATCATACTAGTTAGATACTTGGCATTTAATGCTTTCCTCATATGAAAAGTGATGGCCTTCAGAGTGAAGGCATTAACTCGTGATTTGATTGGTGTAGATCTAACCACGTTATTTGTAGTGGGGTGTATATAGATATATAGAGTGAGATGTATATATATATATATAGAGAGAGTAGCCGATGCCATGATATTATAGGTTAGAATTAATAGTCAGTTTTGTTGATGAAGCTGTCATAAGTTTCGACAATTTATTTTCAAAACTATAATTGTGGATATGTGAATTTGATTGATGGTACGTGGATATTTTAGGCTACCTTTTAGTTTTGAACAGTTGCCGGATAGGATAACTCTGTTAGGTTAAGATGTCTGATTTGCAAGTTTGTATATGTTATGTGGTTTGATGAATAGTTTAGTAGGCACATTCCCCGGTGGTTATAGCCTTGGAAGAAAAAAAAATGAAATAGTTTAGTGTTAAAAATCTGAAATTGTCTTCCTAGCTCAAATGTCGATAGCTCAGGATTATTTAAATAGAAGAAGATGTCAGCGCTCGGTAGTTCTTTTATGCAGTTTTTACATGGATCATAAGAATTTAGGGTTCGGTTATTCATTTAGTTTCTAGAAATTTGCATCATGGAATGAATCGAGATGTACGTCAGAACGATTATGGTCAAGAATCGTAGAAAAAATAATTGAAATATGATTTTGAAACGCATACAAATAGATCGCGCGCAGCGCGTTTGATGTAGCTAGTCTCATATAACCATTGACAAAATCCATCTGGAATGCAAAACTAGATTTGATATAGCTTTATATGCAATTTATTATACTAAATACAACTAAAAAGAAACGATATTCCTTTGGTAATATATCACAGATTAAAGAGTAGTGGACGTTTCTAAAGAAAGGTACAACTAGTTTACGAGTAAAGAATGGTTTTATGGAAGGTATATATTGGATACCAGAGCTAGCTACATCGGGGCATAATAAAGTACAGAAATGCATATTAGTCCTTTCGAGATCAAGAACATTTCATCCTTCTTGGCCCTTTAAATTATTTTCATAAATTCACATATTATATGATGCGTTCTTTAATTCTATCCTCAATATTTAGGTACACATTCTTACTGTGTTGGCCTTATGTCAAATAATATTTTTTCTCTAAAATACATTGATTCATTTTGAACCAGAACTAACCAAATGAGAGCAAGTGAAATTACAGAAACCAGTTCATATTTGTCCTGGCACATTCAAGTACATTTCAACCTTCGTCTGAAAGCTGTACCTCTTATCCGAAAGGTAATATAATCCAATTTGAAATGTACGTATCAAAATTCTATAATTTGACATAGAATCCCAAAACGCGTCATAGAGGCTGTGAAATTATCATCAGGGTTATTGCAGGAAGCGAACCATGGCTTGACAATGGTTACTGTATGTTTAATAGATCCAACTTTACTTTCTGCCCATGTTATGCTCATTGGCAGACTGATTTTGACGTACGACTTGGACCCGTGTCTCGATGTACTTTTGTTTACCGGCCAATATTACTTTTGGATCACGGCATATTGTTCAAAAAAGTATGCTCCAGTATAGAATAACCTATTAGGAGACTGAGAAAGACTGCGAATGGGCAATTAGCATATTGTCCAAGCTCCCTTTTATAGACGGTAGAGCACCGATTCTCTTGCGAGAGCGCGCCGCACTATATCTTATACACGTGCGACTCAATGCCTCGCCATCTACAGGCGCGCCATCGTACTCGATCGGTTACTCGAAAATGAGCTTATACTCGTCAATTGTATAAAGCTCATTGACAATTGAATCAAATCTTACTGTAATTGCATTGAAAAAACGAATGTTATTATGATTATTCAATTTCATATGAACACGGTAGAAAATGTTGAAAAACTAATAAAAACGATTCAAATTGGAGTTTGGCAAATTCAAAGTATAATTATGAAATATTATACTCTTCATCTAAAATAATTTGTTAGCATGTCAAGGTGGATGTAGTTACATGAAGCCGTCAAAATCAAGCATTAACAATTTCATAAATATGCGATGATGATATATGCTTAAATGTTGTTTCCTCTTTCATTAGAAATTCATTATAAGTAATATATCAACATACAAACAATGCACTATTCACAGTTCAGTTCAAGCTATTCTAGATGAGTGTGAATTGTAATCAATTTTTATTAAAGATCACATAATGATTCACCAAATACTGAATTTCAAGTATTGCTAGAGGTGACAACGAGCTAATGTGGTCAACAACAATTAGTCTTGAGTTTCACCTATCATCTTCAAATAGTAGAATATTGAAATCACCGATAGAAGTGTCAATGAAGCTAACACTCCATAACATGAGTATACGTCTCCTCATGTAAAGTTGTGGAGCTTCATCATGAACTGCTTTTCATTATAGCTGTTTCACAGATTTTCAACTTCTCCTATTCTCTCATCTTGTCAATATATTTTCATTCTATACTTTCTCAGAAGTCTGAGAAAAATCAATATATCCATGAATCATGAGTTGAAGGATGATGAGCTGGTAAAGTCAATATTCTTGAGTTATACTAGTGTTACGTCGGGAATATGATGCGGCGCGCGTGCTTAATAAATCGCGAGTTTTTTTAGAGCCAGGAACTCAATCCTATAGCTCGGGAATACCGAACGCGTATTTGTCGCGGAAAATATGGGGTTTAAATATGAAGGAAGAATTTAACTTGAAAACACTAACACACGCTCAAAAAAAAAGGATAGAAAGGAAAAGGCCTACCTCTGTCCCACTAATATTTCGCCAAGAGCCTGCAAGGATTTCTCCTACGAGTCTCCGGCTATTAGGGTTAAAAATAAATTTGTCCAAGCTAAACAACTCAACAATCCGCGTGGCCGAGTCGCTGACTTAGCAATTGATCTTTTTGATAACTCGGCACATTCTTTTCGAATGGCTCAAGGGCTATCTTGAGATCAAGCTTAGGTCGCTTGTCGGTTGCCAAGATGTGAATCGTCTAACCAAGACGGGTAAAATAAAAGGATACGACAATTCGTCTTTACTTACTTTTCTTTTTATTTCCTTGGTTGAATTACAGATCTTGAATTCTCAGGGGTTTTTTCAGCCTTGGCTAAAAGAGGCTCCTTTTTAATAAAATTGAAAATGAGGTTTAAAATAGATAAAAGGCCAAGCCTTATTACTTTTATTTTCCACACAACTTGAATTGAATATAAAAAAATAAGAAGAAAAGACCAAGCCTTGTCACTTCTTATTATTTCTAATTTGGACTCAAAAGAAGTCAAAGGACGAAAAAATAATCAATAGGGTACTAAAGCCCAAACAGAAAAAAATCGAACTGGGAAACGTACTCCAAGAGTCACGTCCCTCTACGAGCTGCTCCTAGGCAAGACTGAAATTTCCCTTAACAGGGCCCTGTATATATATCTTAGTCGCGAAGGGCGGGGCCAGTTTCCCCACTCCTCCGTTTACATTAAAATCCTTATGAACTAATTACAAAAATATCTTCTTATGAATATTTACTTATTCGGCTATGGTGAGTGTAGTTACAGCGCACAAGTCGCGCCGGTCGTATCAGTGAAATTCGCGGAGCGCGACTCGCTTAAAGGATTGATTCGCGTGCATTAACGGATAAACTTCAAAATAATAGAGTAAGTTAAATCTAACAAAAGAATCTTATAGCTAATGTACTTAAGTATATACGGTCAAAATTTGAAATAGATCGGATGAAAATAAGTCAGAGTAAATCGCGTTTGTTTAAATAATATGCACTTTCCTATGATGCTAAGCAGATTACAAGGGTTTGAATTGATATTTCTTAAAGGTTTAAAGGTGTAAATATGCGTGAATAATTGGGTAATAATATACGCTATAGAAATCGAAAGTAATTGTTATAGAAAGTTGCTTAAACAACAATTGATTTAGTCGCATACATAAAAATCGGCTTTTCTCAAAATTGAGAAGTCGCATTTAAATTGGGGTTTGAGCTATGAAAACTACATATTAAAGCGCTCGATTTTATTATACGATAATTGACATAAACTAATTAAAACCATGTTAAAACCTCGATAGCATAATTTTCTTTTCGGCTGTAAACAGAAAATTCTGAATTTTGAAGTTGCGCGTTTTCAGATTCTTTCGAGCACTTCAACCCTGTTTAATGAATAGGCAAAGTTGCTGTTTTTGCTGTTTTTGCATTTTCAGAGGCATTTTCAACCCTAAATTACACCCTGAAAATGACCTCTGAGGCAAAAAATGAATGGGACACTTTTGTCTGCAAATTTCCTGAATTTTATAGAAAAATTATCTCCAAGGTCATTGGACTATATTAAATACTCCACATTGCCAATTGGAGCCTCTATTTTTGAACCCTGGGAGTTCACTCGTCAAGAGCCCCACCCCATGGGAACTGAAAGTTGTCCCAATTCATACCACATACAGCCTATATAGTGAAAAAATGGGCCTGGACTCTGGAAGCTCCCAAAAAATTAATATATTAACTAAAATGGGGGTAAAAATAGCCTAAAATGACTATTCAAGGGGAGCCTTGTACCGCCAACACTTCCATTTTTTGCAAACACTTGTCTGTTACAATTATTAACTGTAAAAACTCACATTCTGTCATACTAATACAAATCCTGAGTTGTCAATATCATATTTATGTAGATCAAGCATTACTATACTACTTGACGCCACCTAACTTTAAGTAGTTACATGTATTCGATGGTCAATATATTGTCTCTATTGTGTTAAGAAGTACAAGAAACTACTAATAAAGTAGATTGTCATGAATTGCATTCACTCGATAAAAAAGATTAATCCAAAAAGTAAATTATAAGCTGTGCATCACACGTACACCTTATAACACACTAGGCAGTGCATAATTATCATATGATTTATTTTTAAATCAACAAAAAAATATAAGTTCACCAAACATGGGTAATATTGGACTCATGAAATCCACTCGGACTACTCCGCGCCTGCGCGGAAAGTAGTCCCTCCGCCCGCCGACCCAGGCTACAGCGACGAGCTTCGGCGCCTTCTCCACTAGGCGGCTGAGCGCTATCCGCAAGAGAGTTGAGCTGCTTCACTTATAAGTAGAGCATGAAAGTGCATAGATATTGTCTCTCCCTTTGGAGAAAATTTCTCGCATATATATATATATATATATATATATATATATATATATATATATATATATATATATATATATATATATATATATATATATATATAATGCCGAAAACACGATTGAGCGGATTGGGTCGTCAGACTCGGTCTGCAAATCGAATGTCAGTATATCGTAGAGCAGTCCCAGAGCAAACCAGAGTCCATGTGGCAGGTTACAGAACTGCTTTTGAATATAATTGTTTTTTGAATTATATTGATTCAAAAGAGGTGCAAATTGGTTCAATGGATAAAATATGCAATCATTGCTTCGCCAAAAAATGGAATGATGAAGCCGTAGGCATGTGTTGTGCAGGAGGCAAAGTTTCTCTTTTACAACTCGAGGAACCTCCAGAACCTCTTAAAAGTATAATTTTGGGATTCCATCCACTATCAGAAAATTTTCTCAACAATTCGAGAAAATACAATACGTTATTCCAGATGACTTCTTTCGGTGCAAAACAAATCGTAGAAGGGAATTTTATGCCTACGTTCAAGATCCAAGGACAAGTTTGTCATCGTATTGGAAGTCTATTGCCTACTTCTGGCGAGAATCCGCAATTTTTACAGATTTATTTCGTTTCTGAAGCTGACCAGCTTTCGCTTCGTTCTAATATTGTCCCAGATTTGAACAAAAACCTGGTGAAAACTCGAAGCTATCATCCTCACTGGCCCAGCTGCAGGAGAGACTGCTCTTATACTCCGAATTCCCATGATCCCTACTGATTTACCTTTTCAATTTAAGAGATTACAATTCCCTATAAAAATTTCTTTTGCTATTACAATTAACAAAGCACAAGGGCAAACGTTTAAATACGTTGGAAAATTGATTTACGTATAGAATGCTTTTCCCATGGTCAATTATACGTTGGATTCTCTAGGACAGGTAAATCTGAGAATCAATTCATTCTATTACCACATAATAAAATAACGACAAAGAATATTATTTACCCAGAGGTCCTTTGAATTCAGAAAAAATCCAGTAACAAATGAAATTCTATGTTTATGAGATACAAATTTTGTTGTTCCCAATTACACGTATCGCGGGCGAAGCCGCGACGGGGGATGCTAGTATATATATATATATATATATATATATATATATATATATATATATATATATATATATATATGATTATAATATTAATCTGTTGGACGTAATATACGGTACTTGAACTACTATTCTCGAATATAATGAAAGCTATTTCGATGAAACTTTTCTGACAAAAGTAATCGTAAGTGACCGTAGTTCTTACTTATAACTGCTGCAAGACTGCGAGACAGCGGTAAAACAAAAATAATCAGAAGAGTGAGGTTGAACACGACATTGGGCTGTATATAATGGCTAGTCGCGTCCCCACGAGCGCTTGCTGCGCGTACTTGTCGTTGGTGGCGCTGACGCGCCACCTGATTATAATTAAATTCATATATTTGTTCTACAAGTTCCTTTGAACGAATGAAGGCGCTCATTTTCCTCTATGAATCTGTAAGATGAAATTTTGAATAGATAACCCATTTACATTATTTTTCTAACGTTTTTCTGGAATCAAATGTCGATTAATTATTTTTATGGTCAATACGCCCCAACAATATCAATTTTTCCAACTTATAGCCAGTTCAAATTGTAGTTCTTGACCTCCTCTTCCGACCCATTATAACGAATATTCTTCGGATCATCATTTTCCAAGTTGTTTATTACTTCAAAATCTTTCGTATGACGAAAATTCGGCTATGCATAATTTTCTATGACATAGATTACGCGCCCACGTCTATTATTTTGGATTTTTCGACCTAGATTATGGATGCGCTCATTTCACTCTATAAATCTGCAGGATCAGATTTTGAATAGATAACCCATTTATATTATTTCTTTAACGTTACCCTGGAGTCGAATAATTGTTTTCATGGTCAATACGCCCCCACAGTATCAATTTTTCCGACACATTGCCAGTTCAAATTGTAGCTCTTGACCTCCTTTTCCGACCCGTCATACCGAATATCCTTCAAATCATTATTTTCCAAGTTAGTTATAACTTCAAAATCTTTCGTAGGACAAAAATTTTCTATGACATAGATAACGCCCCCGTGTCTATTTTTCCGGTTTCAAATTGTAGCTCTTGACCTCCTCTTCCGACTCATTATACCGAATATCCTTGGAATCATCGGTTTCCAATTTGTTTATTACTTCAAAATCTTTCGTATGACGAAAATTCGACTATTCATAATTTTCTATGACATAGATCACGCCCCCACGTCAGTTTTTTTTTATTTTTTACCATCGATTATGAAAGTGCTCATTTTACTCTATAAATCTACAAGATAGACTTTGAATAGATAACCCTTTTAATATTATTTTTTTTTCACGTTATCCTGGAATCGAACGTCGAACAATTGTTTTCATGGTCAATACGCCCCCACAATATCAATTTTCCTGGAAGATAGCCAGTTCAAATTGTAGCTCTTGACATCCTCTCCCTAATCATTAGACCAAATATTCTTCGGATCATCATTTTCCAAGTTGTTCATTACTTCAAAATCTTTCGTATGATGAAAATTCGGCTATGCATAATTTTCTATGACATAGATCCCGCCCCCGCGTCAGTTTTTTTGGATTTTTTACCATTGATTATGAAAGCGCTTATTCTACTCTTCAAATCTGCAAGATCAGATTTTGAATATATAACCCATTTATATTATTTTTCTAACGTTAACCTGGAATCAAACGTCGAATAATTGTTTTCATCGTCAATAAGCCCCTACAATATCAATTTTTCCGACACATTGCCAATTCAAATTGTAGCTCTTGACCTCCTCTTCCGACTCATCATACCGAATATTTTCCAAATCATCATTTCCTAAGTTTTTTATAACTTCAAAATCTTCCGTATGACGAAAATTCTGCTACACATGATTTTCTACAACTTAGATCACGCCCATGCGTCTATTTCGTTGGATTTTTCACCTCAGATTATGAAAATGCTCGGGCTCCTCTATCGATCTGCCAGACCCGATTTCAAAATACTCTAACAAAACATTGTTTCCAAGATCAAAATATGGGAATCATAATTTGTGTATGGATTAATTTTAAAATAATGTAGATCAAATTCACGACTTGCTTCTTTCCCGTCGAAGAGTTATTATTCTTATAAAATAAGCAATAATGAATAGCACTAAACCGTATACTCAGAAAGACTGTTAAATTTTTGCTCAAAATGAGTCTAAAATATGTAAATTACGTGAAAATCACCTATTCATAAAAGAGACGTGCTACGGACATCAGATATCGTGCACAAGATTTTCTAAGAGAGTCGTGAATTTAGTTTTATGTGAAATTCAAAACTGGCCTGAGTTGGCCCCTTCTCACACGGACGGCGAGTTGGACGGCGAGTCCTTCTTACACGGACTGCGAGTCAGCCCCTTTTTACACGGATGGCGAGTTGGCCCCTTTTTCAACCGGACGCTGAGTTGGCCCCTTCTTACTCGGAGGCGACAATTTGTTGATAAACTATTATCGTTTTATTCGCGTGTTTTCTGTGGCCCCTATTTACCACCCAATCCCTAGAATCGCCCGACTCTGAGAACTCACCCAGCATAAGCGCCGGGCGAGATTGCACTCTCTCATTTCCCCGCAGTTATCATTAATTATAATAATTATTAATGCGCATGAGCCAGTGATATTGACGCATCTAACATGTGTCGTGGTAAATCGGGAAAACAGAAAATCCCGAGCCCCATAAAAAGTACATTCACGCGATCGCGAGCGAGGAAAAATAAGAATTTCGACTCGACCACGTGATTGGAATAAGCATACCAAGCATACCAGATTATGAAAATGCTCGGGCTCCTCTATCGATCTGCCAGACCCGATTTCAAAATACTCTAACAAAACATTGTTTCCAAGATCAAAATATGGGAATCATAATTTGTGTATGGATTAATTTTAAAATAATGTAGATCAAATTCACGACTCTCTTGGGAAGTCTTACATGCTGGCACGCTATCTGATGTCCGTAGTACGTCTCTTTCAATGAATTAGTGATTTTTACGTAATTTACATATTTTAGACTCATTTTGAACAAAAATTCAACATTCTTTCTGAGTATACGGTTTCGTGTTATTCATTATTGCTTATTTTACAAGAATAATAATTCTTCGACGGGAAAGAAGCATTTTCGAGAGAAATGATAGAGAAGTCGTTTCTTTTGAATATTCCTGGAACAAAAAAAATTTTAGCATTTGAGGATCAGGCTGGCCTTCTGAAGCGCATCTGTTAGGTGATTTTCTTGTAATCCACATATCTTAGGCTTGTTTTCATTTCGTTTGGTTTGTTTTGAGCTTATTCTGAGCGTAAGAGAATTTCATCGTCTGGGAAATTCGTATACATGAGTTTTTGAGGTTGCTGTTTTCGACTCCGACTTTGGATTTTCAAAATTCAAATTAGAGCCTCTAAGATTGCCTACCGAAATTGTTAAATGATACTGAATTTCGTTGAAAATTGGTATCCATGGGTTTTTAAAGTCGCTGATTCCGAGTCCGACTTCGGATTTCCAAAATTCCAATTCAAATTCAAGTTTGAAAATATTATGGATTTTAATCGAAATTGTTATGCATGCGTTTCTAAGGACGCTGATTACACATCAAGCTTCAGATTGAGATGAGCCTAAACCCTCCACATTGTCGACCGTAACAACAAAACATTCATTTTGAAGGTTACTCAAATAAACAGCCATTTCATATTCAACTTTACAGAAAAAATCACTTTGTAATGTTATTTTATTTCTTCTAGTTTTTTCGCGTTCTGAGTTGATGTACGCATGCATATGTGTTTGTATTCCCAAATATAATCTACTCCTACTTCTATACTATAATATAAGTTAATCCTCCCTAAAATTTTATGTAAAGAAAAATCTACGAAGGAGTCAACGCATATAAAGATTGATCAGATCAATCAAAAGGAAATCACCGGCGCTTTCATTTTCCTTATTGAAAAATTTGAAAAAATTGATACGTGGGCGTGAAATATGGAAAAAACTGACCTTTAGCAAGATTTCTCTCTTGAATCGTTAAAAAACTTTACTAATCAGCATCGTGATGAAAATTCAGATGATACGAATTGATAGAGCTGCTTGAGCATTTTTATATTTCATCGTGAAAAACTGAAATATGTCGATGCATGGGTGTGAAGTATTTACTTGAAAATTGGTAATTTACTTTATGATTTTTATGCGTTATCACCGCCGTATTTATTATTAATAATTAATTGATATCATAATGGCCCTAGGGCCTGGAGCATGACAACGAATGTAGGAATTGCGCGCACAAGATGGTGAGGCTCGTGTGCGCGGGAGTAGGATCTTGAGTGGGAATAGCGTGGCAAAGTAAAAGTCAGTCGATTCTGACAAACACAACATTTATTGAATGAACAAACATTCTATACAATCGAGGCGTGGAGCCTCGTGTCACGTCTCGCGGGCCGGAGCAAGAGAGAGCGTGAACGCGTGTTGGCTTAGAGAGAGAGAGAGAGAGAGAGAGAGATGGCGATCGAAGGCGGAACTTACTCGGCGATGCGGTTCGAATGGGCTCTGGCTTGTCGGCTGTCGTCCTCCAGGGCCGCGATGACACCTACGGGCGGTCTCGTGATTCGAGGGCACGTCCCATCGCGCGCGAGGGCCGGCAATAAACTGATAAGCTTCCTCCGCGCGCTGGGCCGGCCGAGCTTACTCCGGCCGTCTTCGGCTGACGTCACGCGGCGCGATGCTCAAATCTTGTTCCCGACGCGGTCTCTTTCTCTCTCTCTCTCTCTCTCTCTCTCTCTCTCTCTCTCTCTCTCTCACCTTTTTCGGCAGCGCTGGCTCTCTCGCTGTGCGCTGAAACATGACTCAATCAATGTAAACATTGGCATATAATATTTTATTATGAGGAGAGATCTCACAGGGCCTGATATAACAGATAGTTATAATTAACAGCCCGTGACAGCGTTCAGAGAAATACGTAAAATTATTGATATGGTGCGATCATGAGTACGTCCAATCACCATTCATCGAGAATCAAAGAATCTTTCATGGAATATTTCAGAAATATTTCAGCAATATAGTTTGAAATATTTCATTGAAAGATTTCTGAAAGGTTTTTGAAATATTCCAATGGCCATTCATCAAGCCCCAGAGGATTTTTCATGGAAGGTTTCTGAAATATTTCACCAATATTATTACCTTATTATTATTATTTCTCTGGACATTATTTCGCTAGCAATTACAATACAATCTATGCATACTAGGGGGTCCCCCCACTGCTCGCTTCGCTCGCTAACCCCCAGATTGGGACGCTATCGGGACGGCGGTTGAGCGACATTACCAGTCGGGGCGGGCGATAATTTATATTTCTTTAGATCATTTTGTCATAAATTTTGATTGGAGTAGCACGGTAAATGTGCTTGCACCATGTAAATACGCACACAAGTTAGTATTTAGTATCCAAACTGCGAGCTTTGACAAAACTCAGGCAATGTCTAAAAATACTAACTTATATGTGTAATGATATGGTGCGAGCACACGACCGTACCACTCCAATTAAAATTCATGACAAAATGATCCTCAGAGCAGAATATTTCGAAGAATGAGTAGATTTATGAAAAAACTTGTGCAAAATAATATTTAGCTCTTTCCTTCTTCTGCAGCAACGGTTGCTAGACACGCAAACAATGGTTGTTATGGGTAAAACGAAGATTTTGTATCATGTGCAGTTGGAAATACTGGAAACAAAACTTACGTGAATTTTTCTTCCCCTTAGCAACGGTTGCTAGGGAGCTAATTCAAAAGATTTACAAGAAAATCTTCCAAGAAATTTTTCAGAAATATTTCAAGACATATTTCATTGAAATATTTCTGAAATATTACACCGCAGCCTTTGACTTTCAATAATCTGACAGGAGAATATTTCAGAAATATTTCACTGAAACATTTGTTGAAATATTTCTGAAATATTTCTAGAATATTCCATCGTAGCCCGGCTTATTTCAATCTGAAGCTTGATTGTCATCAGCGCCCTACAAAACCCGCATGCATACCAATTTTCATCAAAATCCAGTATTCTTTCTAAATTTTAGTAAACAATTTTGGAGGCTCTAATTTGAATTCGGAAAATCCGAGATCGGATTCGGAATCAGCGACCTTAAAAACCTATGGATAAAAGTTTTCAACAAAATCCAGTATCTTTTCAAAATTTCGGTAAGCAGTCTTAGAGACTCTAATTTGAATTTTGAAAATCCGAGGTCGGATTCGAAAACAGCGACCTCAAAAACTCATGTATACGAATTTCCCAGACGATGAAATTCTCTTGCGCTCAAAATCAGCTCAAAACAAGCCTAAGATATGTGGATTACAAGAAAATCACCTAACAGATGCGCTTCAGAAAGCCAGCCTGAATGCTGAAATTTTTTTCGTTCTAGGAATATTAAAAAAAAAACGATTTCTCTATAATTTTTCTCGAAAATGCTTCTTTCCCGTCGGAGAGTTATTATTCTTATAAAATAAGCAATAATGAATAGCACTAAACCGTATACTCAGAAAGACTGTTAAATTTTTGCTCAAAATGAGTCTAAAATATGTAAATTACGTGAAAATCACCTATTCATAAAAGAGACGTGCTACGGACATCAGATATCGTGCACAAGATTTTCTAAGAGAGTCGTGAATTTAGTTTTATGTGAAATTCAAAACTGGCCTGAGTTGGCCCCTTCTCACACGGACGGCGAGTTGGACGGCGAGTCCTTCTTACACGGACTGCGAGTCAGCCCCTTTTTACACGGATGGCGAGTTGGCCCCTTTTTCAACCGGACGCTGAGTTGGCCCCTTCTTACTCGGAGGCGACAATTTGTTGATAAACTATTATCGTTTTATTCGCGTGTTTTCTGTGGCCCCTATTTACCACCCAATCCCTAGAATCGCCCGACTCTGAGAACTCACCCAGCATAAGCGCCGGGCGAGATTGCACTCTCTCATTTCCCCGCAGTTATCATTAATTATAATAATTATTAATGCGCATGAGCCAGTGATATTGACGCATCTAACATGTGTCGTGGTAAATCGGGAAAACAGAAAATCCCGAGCCCCATAAAAAGTACATTCACGCGATCGCGAGCGAGGAAAAATAAGAATTTCGACTCGACCACGTGATTGGAATAAGCATACCAAGCGACGTGGCGGCCGAGCTAGGAAATCTCCAGAAGCCAGCGACGAGGCGGGCCGCGGATTTTTTCACGCGAGGAAATGATAAGCGACGTGGACTGCAGGTTTTGTCCATGCGAGGACAAGCGACATGAACAGATCACCGGCGAAAGTTTCCTCGTCGGAGCGCCGGCATCACAACACGGCGCGGCAGCGAGCGGCCGTATATATAGATATACCGCCGGACCACGTGCGCGCTGTAAAATTCGGCAAGGGCGCGCGCGTGTTAACACAGCGCCCAGCGGTGCCCAACTAGTACAGTGGTACCCAACTTGTACAGTTCACAGCGTTCACTGTGCCAGGTATGGGACTCTTCCAGTTCACCAGATCACCATACGGGGTATCTGGTAGCCCGGCCATATTCCAGGAGCTTATCGACAGTCTCATAGGGCCTGAATTAGAGCTCTATGCGTTCGCATACCTCGATGACGTGATTATTTGCATGGAGACCTTTGAGGAGCATCTGGAATGGCTGGAGCATATC
Source organism: Aphelinus atriplicis (assembly GCA_020882685.1). Taxonomy (NCBI): domain Eukaryota; kingdom Metazoa; phylum Arthropoda; class Insecta; order Hymenoptera; family Aphelinidae; genus Aphelinus; species Aphelinus atriplicis. The sequence continues at coordinate 656,591 of JAJGQD010000030.1, forward strand.
TTAAAGAAGATATTGGGAGTAGGCCTGGTAATCAACTGCGAGAAGTGCCACTACTGTAAGTCGAAAGTAAAATACCTCGGTGTGTTGGTCAACCGTGACGGATTTAGACTGGATCCGGAGAAGATTCGACCGATCATGGGAGTATCCGGTGCCCCAGAGATGGAAGGCGCTGCAAAAGTTTTTAGGTATGGCGACGTGGTACCGCAAGTTTGTAGATAACTTCGCGACCACCGCCGAACCTTTGAGACGTCTAATGTCAAAGAATGTACCATATGTATGGGAGGAGAAACAAGAGAGAGCCTTCGACATCCTCAAAGGCATGTTGGCGACAGCCCCAGTACTGCACCGGCCCTCGTACGAATACCAATTCGTACTGCAAACAGACGCCAGCGACACCGGCCTTGGCGCTGTTCTCACGCAAACGATCGATGGCGTGAAACGCCCCGTCGAGTTCGAAATCGAATATCGGGAGGATCTGATAATGTCGTCCCAGATACACTCTCGCGAATGCACTGAACAGACGAGGACGACTGCCTAATGAGGATTGCCGCAGTCAAGTTGGAAGTTACAGCCAACGAATAGTATAAGAGCTGGCGGAAAGACGTGCTGGAGCGCCCCGGCGAATTCCCATTCTATAGTTATCGGCGGGAAGATGTACCATTTTGATGTCAACGCCGACCTCGACGACCTGATCGTGGACGACGGTGCATGTAAATAGTCGCCGCAGACTCCATGGGACAGTTCCCGCGCAGCAAACGTGGCCATGAACATATCCCAATCTTTATGGACATGTGCTCTCGCTGGATTAAAGCCATCCCGATGCGCAAGGCAAACGCGGATCTAGTGAAGCGCGAGCTCAATGAGGTTATCTTGCGTCATGGTACACCGGTCTACTTCCTGAGCGACTTGGGAACTCCCTTCAAGAACCGCTTGATGGAGATTTCTGACCAGTCGGAGAATAGAGCACAAGCTCGCACCGCCTTACCACCCGCAGACGAATCCGGTTGAGCGCGTTAACCAAACGTTCATGACGTCGCTAAAATGCCAAATAGAGAGCGACCATCGCACGTGGGACGAGCGCATCGATAAAACGATGTGCTCGTACAACACGGCAGAGAACGAAGCGACCGGCTATTCGCCGGTATTCTTGCTGTACGGCCGAAATCCAACGCCACCGCTGACAGTTCGACGTGAGGAGGATAAGCAAGCCGATGAACAGGAGGGGGGCAAAGACCTCCAACAGTGGATCGAGCGCTTGCATAATCTAGGCAAGGTGAGAGAAATCGCCGCCCACAAATCCGCGCTCGTGCATGAGAAGAATGCGCAGTACTATAACGCGAAGCACAGTGACGTACAGCTCGACGTAGGCAACTCTGTGCTCAAGCTGAATAATTACTATTCTCCGCTGAAAAGGGCGTGACCACGAAGTTGGCGCCGGAATACAATCGAAATTACACGGTCACTGCAAAAGAACCGGTACGTGGCGACCCGAACGCCAGCGATAGAGACCGCTACCGACGAACAGCTGACTCGAACGCCAGCGATAGAGACCGCGACCGAGGAACAGCCGACGCAAACGCCAGCGATAGAGACTGCGACCGAGGAACAGTCGACTCAAACGCCAGCGATAGAGGCCGTGACGGAGGAACAGCTGACAATAACAAACGATCCGGAGCCGAACCTGGTAGAACCGCCAACGATAAGCGAACGAGCGCCGGTAGAAACAACCGCCAACGAACGACGCTCGAAAGGCGCAAGGAACAAGGATCTGGATAGCTTACTAGTGATCTTGGAAAGCCGCAGACGAGCGCAGCGTAAATAATTGTATGCGCAAGCGAAAACTTTTTTTTTATATGGAATTTGTTTTTAATTTTTGTTACTCTCCCAGTGGACTGACTATAAAAGATAGTAAGGGATAGTACTAACGGACAGATTTTACAGATTGACCCGGAAAACAACGCCGAAGTAAATGCGACGCCAGCAGCAGAGCCACTACCGACGCACCCACAGCAACTCAGTCGCCCACGGAGCGCGAGCGCGCCAACCGTCACCCCGCTTGGAACGTGGTTTGACGACAATACCACCGTCTCAAGCAAGGATGGTGATAATGAGGTAAATACAAGCATAGAGACGGTGGTGGAGGCATCCACAAACAACGAAGCCACGCCACAAGCGGAGGACGGCGAAGCGCGCACGAACACCGAGGACGGCGCAGCTGCGTCGGTAGACCGAACGCACGCGAGTACGAATGAAGCGCCATAAGCGTGCCAACCTACCAAGCGCACACGGGCGTGGATGTATTTATCATTGGGATTTGAGATTCTAGTAAAGTAACGTTAGCTATACTATGAGAGAAATTTTTATTATAAGTTTTCTTATTCGATTCAAAATTATCATGAATTCAATAGATTTAGTTACTTTCTCATATCATTATTGAGGAGAAAAAAATATACTGGAAAATGTGACGATAGCGTGTTGGAAAAAAAAGTTTATTGGAATGATACATCTGTGTTTCCAAAAACTACTTATACTAGACTTATATTGAATCATATTATTATCTCGCATGCATTTGAATGGACTGAGATTAACCAGACATTTTTAAATTTCTTCTTACAAAAACAAATTTAGTTGTATTTTATTTTATTCATTGTTGTAATTCTATCCAACGATAAATTATATATACTGCATATACTGCGCGCGGCGTGAGATTTCATCTTTCATCGTCTTAAATCACATCGTCTCAAATCACATTGCTTAATTATTTACACATGAAATTAGCTAACATTAACCAGGAGTGTGATTTGAGACAACCCATCAATAGCTGTTCGAACCTTAGCCATGCAGTTCACACAATATAAGTCAATTAAATGAGTTGATATCCATAAATAGTCCTCAAAAGAGTGTAATAAATCACATTCTCCATGATATTACAGAAATTATGGGAATTCCAGACGAATCAAGGCAGATATGTATATCTGTATATAGCTGCTTCAGTCTCAAGTCATATACAGCTCTGGACCAAAGCAGCGCTGGAACTTCAAACTCTACCAATTTTCAATCGTAGACCCGGATTAATATTGTGCTGTGCACCCTCCATAGTTCAAATAAGTGTCAATTGTCGATCTTTGAGGGCCAATCCAGAGTGAAGTGAAAAAGGGAAAATTCAAAAAATCCACCACATGCTTATTTAATGCGACTTTCTGCCAGTAAGGTTCAATGGCCTTATCAGGCTAGGAATTTATTACACAAAAAAATACGTAATAAATAATACAATTCAAGTACAAAACAATCGACGAAGTTACAATAAAATATTCTTTCTCACCAGTTTTGGATGAAAATATAATATAACGTTCGGCAGTGGAAGCGGCTGCTCCCACTGCCATTGTCAAACTATTGTGTATAGAGCAAACGTCAGTGGTTTCATATACCATCAGACACATTGGTGCGTTTGTTTTGAAAAATCTTGTTAAGCTTCCTATACGTGTGACTGAGTGTTTGTTCAAACAAATTGTTTGAACAGAATTATTTTGCAAAAATAATAACAAATTCAAATTCAGCGATGTCTCAAACTGTGAAATGTGCATGTGGTTTACCTGTATCATGAAATATAGCCCAACTACTGAGGTTTGAAAAAGAGTTGAAAAAAAATTTTGGTTTGGACGCCATTTTGAGGACTTTAATGTTGAATCAATCATTCCGCATCTCACCTATCTTTTAGTGCAGGACTCAAAGCCACGTTTTAGTCCATGAAAAGATGTGCATCTTTACGTTTTCATATGGAAATTTTCGATAATTAAAAATTTTCATCTTGAAAATCTCGTTTTTTTGCACAAAATTGTTTATAACTTTTTTTGTATTGATGTTAGATAAAAATCAATAGCATATTTCGAAAGATGATGAAATTTCACGTCAGAAATGATGTATGAAAAATTTTTTCCCATCCGAATAACATAAAAAAAATTAGGTTGAAAACTTAGTCAAATTCGACGCCATCCCGGACTTAATGGGTTAAACTCTACCGGTAGCTTCCTCCAGTGTCAGGGAACATATTTGAAGAGTTTGGCTAGAATTGATGACCCGAAGGCATGATATCTTCTCTGTGAGATTCAACATGAGTGCTGGACAAAATTGACACTAGCCATGTGACTAGTATCGCCACTGCGCAGGCGTACGTCTTGGCTTGTGGAGCGCTCGGATCCGCTAAGGAATAACTCGGCGCTCGTGCCAGGCAGTCTCGCTACAGAGGGCCCACTGACAACAGGCTCCGGATGGTTTAGCTATCCGCGATCTCCAAATAAACTCACTAGCGCTCGATAAATAAACTAGTTCACTTATAATTGTCGATTACAGTTATTCATCCGAAAATTCCCAGCGTTCCTTAAAGCACTTGATGCGCCCTGCACTCTACAAATCTACCAAAATTAATCGAGTGTGATGTTGAAACTAACAAGAAAGGAATTGTAATGTTGCAGATTCGAAAAATTAATTGCAGGAGATATTGGAATTTTTCCAAAAAATGTATGAAACAAAAATAAGTGGGTGAACATAGCCAAACTGGTTCAAACATGTTTAATTGATAGAGTAGCCAATTAGGATGGAGGATTCTGGTGTCAAAAAATTTCTTTCATAATCTTTGCAGTATTCAGCATAACTTTTGTTCTCGTCATTTTTTCCATTTTCACATACATACAAGATTATTTGGGCTCTCAAAATTCTAAAAAAGGTCAAATTTCTGAAAATTCAAGTTTTGAAAGAGAAGAATATGTGGGCACTATGGCCAGACAGTAGCAATGACCTGGTGTCATATTACGGTCTAACGCCATATGGTGACCTTGACATACTGCGTATGTCGTTAGTGTCATTGCTCGTGACTGTTCATAGTACCGGTCTCTGGTTTCCAGTATTTTGAGATCGTAAGTTATTTTTTATTATATCTAAATTTACAATTATTTCATAAAAAAATGGTATCATAAGTTATTTTTTTATTGTTATTTTCTTCTAAAAAAAATTGCCTCTTCTCCAAACTTCTCAGGCCTCTGTTTGCGGACCTGTCATAACAAAATAAAAAGAACATGTCTTTATTTTTCCACCAAAAAAAATTGTGTTTAATAAATTTACAAAACGAAAGAGTTCAAAATTCTAACTTACAGCATTCGCGTTTCAAGCGCAGAATATATTTTATTCTGCCGCACCGGGCACAGCCGCCACGTAGTTGAACAGTAGGAATCCTTTTCGGCATCTTTTTCACAGACCTTACACGCAGGCGTCGCCGTAGCACGCTCTCTCACTGTGTGATTTTTTGAACAACTGCAGCAATTTCTTCGCACGCCCACGCTTTTATTATCATTTTTTGATAGAAGAGGTGTAGCTTCCAGCACTCCATTAAAAAATTAGAATCTTTATTCAATCAGGGTAGCACTTTATCTCGTCGGCTAGCTCGCGAAAAGCCTCTTCGTCATCCGATGGATCGTGTGGTACAGGAATACCTTGCTGCTCTGGAGGTGGCGAAGCTGGGGAATCACGTATATGGTATGGGGGACGATAGTCCCGTTCGTCGGCTTCACAGGTATACTCCTCAGCACTGCTCTCGTTATCGGTGTTTTCGGACGACCGCTGCTCTCCGGTCGGTATAGGGTCGTCGCTCATCGGCTCGTCCTTGACCCAGATAATGCCATCTATGGGGGTCGTCCGGGTGCAGAAATTATCCAAGCTCTCAATTGCTAGGCAAGCACACTCACACGGTAAGCGATTGACAATCGCCAAACACTTGATACAAATCGCAGGCGGTACCGGGGGACTCATTTCCCACGCTCGCGAACATTGCCGCGTCGGCCTCGCCTTTAACGATGTTGGACATTGCGAAAAATGGCTAAGGAGAAGATGCTCGAGGACCAGGGAGCAACTGATTATCCGCTGGGTTGTACACTATCTGCTCAAGCATCCCTCACTAGAGGAAATAGCTCTTGTTTCTCCTACAGCAGCTTCCCACAATAATCTGCAGTATCTGCATGAAAAGTAGTGTGCGGAGTCATGAAATCCAGCAGCATAAAATAATATGAGATGTCAGTGAATGCTCCGTAGATTCCTTGCATTCGACATTCCTACTTTACGCAGTTTCACGATGCTTCTTATCAACCCAGAGGTGATACGCAATACTCGGCCTCTAAATTCATCTGCTGAATTGAAATTGGCAGATTCGGTGTAAAACGGCTATTTCGACTTCCCCGCGGGCAAGTTTCATCACGTTCTGACAATAAGCCATCTGACACACCAAGATAAAAATGCTGCATCGACAGCTCTGCATGGGAATCCTAGATGAGAAAGTTACTGTGTGAAACAAGATGACCCACGTCCACAGCTTCTTACGTATACTTTTGAATACGCAATACGAGCTTTTCTTTTTGATTCTCTCAAACGCGAAAGTTGGCAGGAGAAAACCGGCATCTTATTTCTATAGAGAAAATCTTATCCCACGCAGCATGCCTAATACCGTCCAACTTTTCTGCGTGAGGAGTCTTAAAAATCAGCAGTTTCCGTAGCAATGCTTCAAACTGCAGTCTATGCGTTTTGGGTGGCCAAACCTTGCCGCACGTACATGTTTTCAATGTGAGGCTGCTCTGATTACAATGAAAATCAGCCGAATTTGATGAAAATAATGTAAACTGCAGTCTATGCGCTTTTGGGTGGACAAACCCCACTACATTATACGAAATGGTACTGGAGGGCACTATAAAAAGCCCTCTTCTACTGCTTTTTGCCACAGTTTGAATTATTCCCAGTGAAGAATAAATCTTTTTGCCTGTAAGATGAAGACGTCAAAAGTTCTGCTTTTGGACATCATTCACATTGTATACGGAGTCCTAATTCTCCAGGAATTACGTAAAGACCTACCCCAATGGTGTCGAGATCTTAAAATGTGTACAAAATTACGAGTTTTGCCGGTATTGATACATTTGAAACGACTGAAGATGCTAAATATGTATAAATTGTCGATCTTTGAGGGCCAATCCAGAGTGAAGTGGAAAAGGGAAAATGCACAAAATCCACCACATATTTAGCTAGTTGGGTTCACTGGCCTCATCAGGCAGTTTTGAATGAAAATATAATATTACGTTCGGCAGTGGAAGCGGCTGCTTCCACTGCCATTGTCAAACTATTGTGTGAACAACTAACTGGCGAAACGTCGCATTAAATAAATATGTGGTGGATTTTGTGAATTTTCTCTTTTCCACTTCACTCTGGATTGGCCCTCAAAGATCGACAATTTATACATATTTGGAATTATGGAAGGTGCACAGCTTAAGATTGAGAATGCTGTTATCACTCTGCTCGCTGAGAAGCATCGAGCGTCTGTATAAGCGTGGCGTTTTCAAAAACAATAAAAAAATAAAGATATTATTAGTATGATCTTGTTGTCTTGTTTTATCCCAAATTTTTTTCTACTCAATTACTGCCTATTGGCGTCGCAACACCTGTACTTTTTTTACATGTCAATGAAATTTATTCACAACATGATTCTGAATATATGTTTAGTTTTTAACAAAATTTCACTCATCTCATGATCTGATAGTGTGTGAAATATAATATTGATAATAGTTGGAAAAAATATGTTAAGCCATCAAATATTGTAAATCCCCTCAAAACAATGACGATAATGAATGAAAATTAATCTGCTAAGTTATCAGATATTTCAAATTATTCTGAAATAATGGAAAAAAAGTGATCGAACCAGGAATCGGACATGATCGCAAAAAAAATGTTTATTCTGAAAATCTAACCGAGAACCGAGATCGTTACAAATGCGCAACGACACGTGGAGCTGTTTACCAGCACGGAGATTGAAGTTAGTTCCATTTTACTGGTGAACGATGATTATTTGTACGTCACGTGGCGCTATAGCAAGAAGGTGTACGAGCCAAGCCCAACAACAAACGTGGCGGTTGCGGCTTATGCAACTGCCCAGGCGCGTCTTAAATTATTGAGCTATCTTGAGCCACTTGGCGATCGCGTTTTATACCATGATACTGATTCGATCGTGTATTTAAGTAATTCAGGAACAGAAGAATACGAGCCACCTACCGGTAATCAATTGGGTGACCTAACTGACGAGCTTGCGGGAGGTTATATTCGTTCGTTCTTTTGGCGGGCCTAAAAATTGGGGCTATATTTCTGTGAGCTCCAAGGGCACAAAGAAATTTATAATATAAGCCAGGTATTAGACTAACCTATGAAAATATTTTGAAATTTAATTTTGATACTATGCGTAGAATGATAAGGGACGAACAGAGTTCGCCTATCGAATTGAAATTCGATTTTATTAGACGAACAAAATTCCACGATGTTATTTCGTTACAAGAGAGAAAAATATGTAAACCTGTACTTGCTAAGAGATGGTATGTTAATTTTGATTAAAGTTATCCATATGGATTCAAAAGATAACAGCGAATTGATATTATTCATCTTTGTATGATAAACCCCCCACTCCTCCTTCGTAAGCAGCTACCTGGGGCGCGGGCGTCTCGCCCGTGCACCAGGGTGAACGAACGGCGCGGCGGACGGGCTAAGGGGAGTCACCACCGTAATTTGAATATTATTTTCTTTACGCAAAACCTATTCCAACAGGATCAGCGTGAAATATCGCTAAATTCTAATTATATCGTTGTTTTTAAAAATCCATCAGATCGCTCGCAAATCCGCTATTTAGCACGTCAAATATGTCTCGAGTACTCGCAATTTTTGCAAGAAAGTTATCTTGATGCAACGCGAAAACCACATTCGTATCTTCTACTCGGTCTACGACAAGATACCCCGGAGAATTGTCGTTTGCGCACATGTATTTTCCCCTTCGATGAGCATCAGTTCGCTAACGTACCAAAAAACCCTATAAAAAGCGGCGCAGGCATGACCGATGTACCCGTCGTGCGGGGGTGATGACTTCGAAAACTTCAAGAGATATTGGTCGGCGTAATCTCAATATTCTACGGGGAATTTTTCACCTCGGGGGTAGTCTGTAGAAGGCCTTGCTGCAAAAAGCCGACGTCAAATTGATTGTTCTCATCTGCGAGTGTGCTCTCAATATTTTACGAGAAAACGTCACATTGAGTAAGAGTTGCAAGGGCAAACTATGCAAATACGCATCGCTTCTGAGAAGACTAATCGACCCAAAGAAGACGATAAAGAGCAGACAACGTTTGCTGATTAGAAATTGTGGTTACTTACCCTCAATTTTGTCACCCCTGCTCGCAACATGGAGCATGCGAGGAAGCTGATTTTGGTCCCTGAGGAAGCTCTCGGTGATTTTCGCGAGAGAACGCAAAAGCTTGACGAATCAAAATTAGTCACCACTCAGATGCCTGGCACCCCGCTAACGAGGCTTGATAATGAGATGAGCAATATATTGAACTCTTCTATCCATAAGCGCGAGAAATATATGCTGTATCAACAGGTGATGAACAGATTCTTACACTATTGCAAAGATACCGACGATGCAGGGCAGACAATCGAGATGGAGAAAGGACCCTTAAAGAACGACAATGACGATGATATAGATAGCAGGGAAGATTTAATCGATCCGTTCATTAAAAAAAGTGTTTCGCAGTAATTCCAACCATTGGCAAAAAATCTCCTCAAATTTCTTTGTCAAGTTAATGATATCAAGTGGGATAACCGTGGTATTGTCAGTAAAGATGGAGCTATTGTAAAGGGTGGCAACATGTTTGATCTCGTGCAAGATGCCGTTAGAGAGAGTAAAAAAGGAGCGGTGGCTCTAGGGCATACACAGTTTGCTCGTGCTCTTTGTGATGCAAAGGTTCCTCATTCGTTCATCGGTAACGAAAATCTTTGGCGTATCATAGAATCCCACTCGTAATCGGACACGACAACGTCCCTCGAAACAGAAAAAGCGCTAGACGACGAGGAAGCGTTCAAGAGTATATAAAATCAGAACACTATCGATCGATACCGAAGGATCTGATAATATACCCAAATCTGATAATAAAAAGGTGCAGCTGGCATCCGCAAAATTACGATGGAATCACCTACCCGATCCCGATCAGGCAAAATAGGAGTGGGGGATAATGATGCTATGGATTTGGATATTGTAGAATCGGTAATGGAAAAAAAAATATCTGGGGAGGGGAAACCTACGGACAAATACGATGAGGTAAGTGAGCCTCCACACAGCTTTCTGGATACAGTTATCGACTGTCTTTCAATTGAATTGTACCCCCCAGGTTATCGCTTTTGTGGTCCTGGTACTTATCTCGACGAGCGGCTAGAGCGCGGTGATAAGGGTGTCAATCCTTTGAATGATTATTGTCGCGAATACGATCTAGCCTACAGTGAGATTGATCATTGTCGCTCGGATGCGGATGGAATTCTTGCCAAGCAAGCATTCTCACGCATGCTCTCGGGAACGGCTGATTCGAGTGAAAAAACACACAAGCACTCATTACCATATGCTGTACGATCAGTAAAATTTATTTCGATAAGATTTATTCGAAAATCAAGAAAAAGATGAAACGTAGATTCAAGAAATTTAGGCGTAGGGAATAATGAAGAAAGTGCTCGAGAACTTATATTGTGACCAGGAGCACCATAGCACCGCACACCACACACCTATAAACATACATTAGTACATAATTAATATAAGATTACATTTAACGCGAGCGGCCGTACGGGCAACCGGTGTTGTCTCGCTGGACCGCACGAACAATACCGAACGGAGGCGACAAGCGGAACGGATGGTCAGCGTCACGAGCGCGGTCGCATATATAAGAGCGTGCCAGATTCAAGCGAAGAGTATCGATTTCGCCAATTGCGCCGCGCACATCGCAGAGCTTCTTTGAGTCCGCCGTTGTCAATCGTACTTGTTACTCCGCGCTGATCACTCGCGTTATTGTATCAAATCTGTAAAACCAAAAGATTCAATAAATTAGTGTGAAACTGCTGAAGATAAAATATAGAAGTGCGTCACAGTTGGATTGAAACACCTACTTTATCCGCAATCCTAAGTTGCACATACGTGATTTTACATCACTCACCAATTTTCTTGCTTGTACTCAAACAAGCAAGTGGCGACCGTGAATAAAGGTGCATCGGATTGAGCCGTCGGAGGTGATACACGAAATAACACATCCCGCGGCTGTTCACAATATTATGCGCCACCCGAACCATCAGCGTACAGCGGCTCAGTCCAAGTTTCACACGCAACGCGTAAAAAATACAGAAACAACAAATTTATCGATTGGCTCGAGGGTCAAGACGCTCACATATTTCATAAACCGGTTAGACGTCACTATCCTCGACGATATTACAATGTTTATAGTCCTGATGAGGTGGGGGAGGGTGATCTGACTGATTTGAAGGCTCTCAAGACGTACATTAATGAATACACCTACTTACTGGTTGTGATCGATGTTTTATCTAAATACGCATGGTTTGAGCCGTTGAAAGATTAAACGGCTTCATTGGTCTCTCGATCTTTTTCACGTATACTCTTGCACTGTAAAGGTCGTCGACCACTCCCCTTTCAGACGGATGAAGGCAAAGAGTTTATGTGTAAAGAGATGCAGGATTTGTAGAAAAAAGAGAAAATAATTCATCGGATAGCGAGAAATCCCGATATCAATGCAGCGGTCGCCGAGCGTTTCAACAGAACACTCGAGGGGCGTCTATGGCGATTCTTTATACATCAACATACACGACGTTATATGAATGTTCTGGGTGATATCGTTAAAACTTACAACAATAGCTAGCATTCAGGCATTCGCATGGTTCCTTCAGAAGTGAATCTTTATAATGCCGCTAGAGTCCGACACTATCTGGTTCCGTGATACGACTGTCACATCGAGCGCAAACCTAAATACGCTGTGGGAGACCTTGTCCGTGTCACACAGAGTAAGGCTGTATTCGGGAAAGCATACAAGGGCGAGTGAACGCTGGAATTATTTTGAATCATCCGACATACAGTGGGGGTGTTTGCAGCAGATCGAATACCCCGCATATGGACGAAACCAGCGGCGTTTGTGTTCAATACCGAGAGACACAATAAGAGTGGATCGCATTGGGTAGCTATCTACGTGTAGCTAGACGATACGGTTCTAGAATTCAGACAAGATCAGTGAAACGCGAACGACTTGTCACGTTGAAATCACAGAAGCATCCTTCTCAATTGTAAATTGCTGAAGTGTGGATATCTGATACCTCAGCACGTGCTGTAATAAAAGAACTATGTCTAGACACATCAGGTTTCAGAATTTCCTCTTAACCTCCACAACTGGAGATTTTTTATCTATTTGCCATACCTGGAAAGATGAAGCCAGACCAAAAAATACTGATGCATTTCCTTTCTCACATACGTTGGTGCATTTTTGCACAATTATCTTAAGCGCTTTAATTGGCCCTTCTCGCTCTACTCATCCAAGAAACGCCCTATTTAAATACCGGCCGATGCAGCCGGGGACAGTCACCATGACATCGATCGCTAAGAAAGTTACTGCAGTACGAGCCGAGGAGAGGAAGCTAGTTAGCGACTCCTGCGCCACTCTTAGCCCAATGGGCGTATCGTTTCCTTAGAAGAGATCCAGATACGAGTATCACCCTTTGCTGCCGACGTTCTTTGGGCTCAACCGAAGCTTCAGCAAATCGGTATTTTTTGGGTTGGAGAACTTGTTTGTTAGAGATGACGTGGTTCAACCCATGATCCGAATCGTTGGGATGAACATTGCCGACTGCGTCAAAAATATTCGGTGTCATATCTAAGTCATGCTAAGCTTTGCCTTTGCACTGCTGTACGTACTATAAATTTCTCTATACATAAATTATCTCCCAAACCGATTGATATTTGTTTTTTTCAAGTTGATTAAAAGTCAATGCAAGTATTTCTCATTCAAGCGTATTAGCGCTAATCGATTTCAATCGATTCAAAGATAATGTCAGCTTCCCGTATTAAATTCGATTAACACTTAGCAGTATGTAGGTGGATTGAAAGTGATTCAAGTCCAGTCCTTTGTATTCAAGTTCATCCACGGTCAGTAGTATGTTAGGAGATTAAAATTAATTTAAGACGATTCAAAGTTAATGCAAATTTTCTGTAATCAAGTGGATTAACTCTTAGCAATATGTAGACTTATTGAAACCCATCAAAGTGTATTGGAAGTGAATGCGACATTTCTGTATTCCAGTCGAATGAAGCTCAGTAATACAAATAATGATTTGAACAGGTTCCAATCGGTTGAACTGAATGCTGAATTATTCTGTCCAAAGTAATTGGCATTAAGCTATATGATGATGGATTAACATCGATTCAATCAGATTCAAAATTGATGTGAATTTTTCAAATTCGTAACGATTGCCACTGCACATACACTATTTGAAGTAGAATTCGGAAGAATTTAAGAATAAAAATTTCATTCCCGTCGATTGGATTCATTTGCATTCAATCGGATTATTGTTTGATCCGCCCGGTGAATTCGATATATTGACCGAATAAAAAGAGACTGGGATGGATCGAAATTCAATCGATTCGAATATTTTTGAATCAGGTATTTTTAGCAGGGTGGCGATCACGCGATAACGAGTACTCGCGAAGCACTCGTGACAATATATATACATATAGGTGATTCTCTGTCAAGTAAGAGAGTGAAAATAAAAAAAGTATTTGAAATTTTATCTATGAATTCTAGGAGACTCCATCATGTTCCCTGAATTTTTTCAGAGTTTTTTTTACCCCATGTCCCATCCTGCCAAAGGCTCAAAGTGGGGAAATTTGCAATATTAAACATTTTATGAGGACCTCTGACCTCGATTTTGAGCTATCTAGAGACATTTTCGCGACGATACCTTCGGGACAACGCAACAGGCCGATGTGACTACCGATATGTTCATCGCCCAGAAAAGGGCCCTTATCGCCGAGTTAGCGACAACTCCTGGGGAGGAGTTCCAACTTGACATGCTGTACGGCATGCTGAAGCTCAGTATACGGAAGCGGATCGCACGTAGCGACTTCACGACGTTTGGCGTGCTTGTCGAAAAGGCACACCTTAGAAGCGCTCGACAACAAGGAAAGGAGATGGACTCCTAAGCCCGTGACGACCGGGCGCACCACGGACTCGTCGAGCGCGACTCCACAGCCAAGTACTACAGCGAAGGAGGCCATTTCAGCGGAGCATACGGGTAAGCAGAAAGTACGCTATACGTACTGCCATTGCCTTGGACACACACGCAGCGAGTGTCGTAAGCTGAAGGCCGCCGAGCAGGAAGCCACCAGGACCCGCATCGCCGTCAAGGAGCCGAGCCAGCTGACATGTTATGGCTGCGGGACCTCAGGATACGTGCGGGCAAACTGTCCGAAGTGCAGCGGCGCGGCTCCAGCGCCGAAGAAGGAACCACTGGCATTCTGCGCGGTTGGCATGGGCCGCGAACGGAAGCGACCCCACGTCATGATCACGGCCGCAGGAGCTCGCAGATCCGCCTACTTGGACACAGCAGCCAAGGCGAGCGTCGCCAGTGACTCCCTTTGTCGTGAACTGAAACGACAAGGGATACCGGCTATACGGCAAGGAATCCTCGTGATACTGGCGGATGGCGTGCCGAAGCTGCAGACTCTCGACACGTTTAACATCCCCGTCACTTTCGGCGACAGGTCAATCCAGATGGAATTGATTGTCCTACCCGGCACTGCTGGTAACAGCACGTTGCAAGGCGTCGATTTTATTGAAGACATGGGCATCGAGATCAGATTGCCCTACCAAAGGTGGAACTTCCACGATGACCCGACAAGGCGGCGGTCGTTCCTGGCAAGAGAAGACAGACCCACGGTCACAAACAAGCCGACAGAGCCTGTTAACGCCACCGACGTGGAAGGAGGCCCACCATCGGACAAGAGATCCCGAAAAGACGTCCCAGGCCTCACCACAGCACTCAAACCCTACGACTCCCAGCTCCCCGCCAAAACCGACGGCAAGGACTGTGAAGTCTTGTAAATGACGCCGTCGGCAGCGGACCGCGACGAGCTCGATAGACTCTTCAAACAGGCGTTCGTGGGTTACGAAAGATCAAAGGAAGGTGAGGCATCGATTTCCAGTGGCCTAGCAGAGACCCAACAAGAAATCCACATCGCCATGGTCGACGTGACGCTGCGGCCGGATGAGGCCACCGTTTTAACTGAAGCTCAGCGAGCTCAGTTAAATGAATTACGAACTAATGACGAAGATGTTTCCAGAGCGACTGGACCGCCAACGGATTGCACTCTGCATAGGATTGACACGGGCGTCAGTTCACCCGTGTCCACCCCCACCATACCGGCTTTCGCCGGCAAAGAAGGAAATCCTACGACGCGAAGTGGATGTGATGCTGAAGGACGGCATCATCGAAGAGTGCGATTCTCCTTGGACCTTGCAAGTCGTTATCGTCCCCAAAAAGGATGGGAAGGTCCGCGTGTGCGTGGACTACCGAAAATTGAAAATTGACCTGCTGCATCAAACAGGGAATGCAGAGTTCATTCCATCGTTGGATTTCCGAGCCAGTTACTGGCAAGTACCGATCGAGCCGAAGGACCGATGGAAAACGGCGTTCATGACGCCCTTCGGTATCTTTCGATTTAACGTCATGGTTTTTGGGCTACGAAACTCCAGCGCAACCATGCAGAGGCTCGCAGACCAGATCCGTGGAGGATTGGTCGGGGTAACCCTCCTGGCCTACGTCGACGATTTGTTCGCGCTGGCGGTCACGTTCGCGAAACACTTGGCAGACCTCGAGCGTCTGTTTCAAGTACTCCTTGAGTTCGGACTGCGCGTGAACCGAGAGAAGTGTTCGTTCGGATGCAGTCAAATACTGTATCTCGAGCATATGATCAGCCGAGAGGGCATTTGGGCAAATTT
Source organism: Aphelinus atriplicis (assembly GCA_020882685.1). Taxonomy (NCBI): domain Eukaryota; kingdom Metazoa; phylum Arthropoda; class Insecta; order Hymenoptera; family Aphelinidae; genus Aphelinus; species Aphelinus atriplicis. Next base: position 672,472 of record JAJGQD010000030.1, read on the forward strand.
CAATAAAACAAGGGCCATACAGGATATGCCCCCTCCGACTGACGTTAAAAAGCTGTTGTCATTTATCCAGACCTACTCTTGGTTTCGACGTTTTATGCCAGACTTCGCCACAATTGCCGAACCATTTACCAAGCTCACGAAGAAAGCAGCCACTTGAACGTGGGGAGAAGAACAGCAGCGTGCGTTCGACGAACTGAAGCGTCGACTAACAGAGCCCCCAATTCTGCGACAAGCAGACCCAACGACTCCGTACGTGCTAAGGACCGACGCTAGCGGTTATGCCATCGGCGCAGTACTTCTCCAGGGGGAGAAAGCCGAAGAAAGGCCGGTAGAGTACGCCAGCAGGTTGCTAACATCAGCCGAGAAGAATACTCCATAACGGAACGAGAAGTCCTCGCCGTCGTGTGGGCCGTGGATAACCCCGCGGATATATCGAAGGTGTTAAAACGACGGTCGTGACCGACCATCAACCACTCAAGTGGTTATTCTCTTTAAAATCTCCTACAGGCCGACTAGCCCGCTGGGCTTTGCTACTCCAGGCTATGGATCTGGAAATCCAGTACACACCGGGCCGGTGTAACGTGGTGGCCGACTTACTGCCCCGAGCGCCCACCACAATGATCCAGGACGAGACACCGATCATCAACTTGGACGCGTGCAGTGTATCGATAGACCTGCCAACAAAGACTTCGGCGGAAATACGAGCCGAGCAGCTTGGAGATGACGATCTGAAAGAGATCATCGAAGCGTTTGAAGAAGCCGCAGGAGACGAGCGAGTTAAACGCTTCACAGACCGAGGCTACATCATGTCAGGCGTCGTGCTATACCGCCTCAACCCAGAGTCGGACAGCAAAGATCCGCAGTTAGTGGTGCCAAAACAGGAACGGGCCGCGATTCTGCGTGAGCATCACGATGCGCCGATGGCTGGCCATTATGGAGCTGAACGGACGATCGCCCGAATAAATGGACGCTACTACTGGGCTAGGATGCGACGACAAATTACGGATTACGTAAAGCACTGCGTCGAGTGCCCATCGATTTATTCGGACCACTGGTAGAGAGCACCGATAAATACAATTGGATTCTGATCGCCGAGGACGTCGCCAGTCGCTGGGTCGAGATCGTCGCGCTTAAACAAGCCATGGCAGAAGCATGCGCAACCGCCTTAATTGATGAGATATTCATGCGATACGGCGTACCACGGAGGTTAGTATGTGACAACGGGCCCCAGTTCATAAGTGCGGTGATACAAAAGGTGACACACTGCCTGGACATATCGCAGACCTTCACGCCAATCTGCCACCCGGAGGCCAATCCGGTAGAAAGGAAAAATCGCGACTTGAAGGCCCAGCTCACCATCTTGGTGGGGGACGACCACCCAAGCTGGCCCGACAAACTATCGAGCATTAGATACGCCATAAATACTGCCTGATGCACAGGTACCGGCTTCTCCGCTGCGAACTTAACGTTCGGACGAGAGCTTCTGAATTTTTCAAACTTATTTTCTTATGGAAATGTAGTCCTCGATCCCACCTTCCGATCTGCAATACCAAAGATACCTCGAAACTGTATAATTTTGGTTTAGCATGAATAAGAGAATTGACGAAAATGTTTAATTGTCACCACACCATTTTCTTCCACAAAGAATACGCCCACGTATCAATGTTTTCAAATTTTCCAACATTAATTATGAAAGCGTTCAAGCTCCTCTAACGATCTGCTCGGAAAAATTTTGAAGAATCAACCCTTTGTACGTTTTTAAAGAGGATAACATCGATAAAAAATTTCCGATTGTCACCACACCATTTTCGTTAACAGAGATTACGCCCACGCATCAATGTTTTCAAATTTTTCAACATGAATTATGAAAGCGCTCAAGCACATATAACGATCGATTTGAACAAAATTTCGAAGAATCAACACCTTGTACGTTTTTAAAGCGGATAGTACGGGAACATCGGTTAAAATTTTTTTTAAATTCTCTATACGCCCACCACAACTCAGATTTTTCAAAATTTTTTTTCTCAGAAAATGTAGTCCTCGACCCCACCTTTCGATCTGTCAGAATGAATCTACCTCTAAGTTGTCATATCATTGTTTCCGAGAGCAAGAAAGGTGGACCAGAAAAATGTACGGATCCATCTTATTATTATGTAGATGTAGATGATGTGAATCAGCTTCTGAACATCATATGACAATACGAATTTTAAAAATCTGAGGCCGGATTCGTAATCAGCGACCTCAAAAACCCACGTATACTAATTTGCAACAAAATTCCATTTTTTTCCAAATTTTTGTCAGGTGATCTTAGAGGCTGAACTCGAATTTTTAGAATCTAAGGCCGGATTCATAATCAGTGACCTCAAAAACCCACGTATACTGATTTTCATCAAAATCCAGTATCTTTTCAAATTTTTGTCAGGTGATCTTAGAAGCTCTAATTTTGATTTTAAAAATTTGATGCCGGATTCGTAATCAGCGACCTCGAAATACCGTGCATACCAAATTTCATCAAAATACAGCGTCTTTTAAAATTTTTGTGAGGTGATCTCAGAGGCTCGATCTAATTAGAATTTTCAAAATCTGAGGCTGGATTCGTAATCAGTGACCTCAAAAACCCACGTATACTAATTTTCATCAAAATCCAGTATCTTTTCAAATTTTCGTCAGGTGATCTTAGAGGCTTTAATTTTGATTTTCTCTAATTCGAATTTTCAAAATCTGAGGTCGGATTCGTAATCAGCGACCTCAAAAACGTATAGATACCAATTTTCATCCAAATGCATCGATGAAGAAAATATGTAATGTAAATAGTTTACTTTCAGAGTATTACGTCTCGACGTGGGATCAAGTTGTCATTTTCAGACGTGTACACACACATACACACATGTACATACAGACACATGCATACGACATCATCCCCGAAGTCGGAAAAACTCCGAGGGGAAAAATTTCTCCTGAAATGGCACTTTTTATAGATATTTTCCGAAATGGCACTTTTTATAGAAGTAAATCTGAATACCTCGGAAATCATCCCGAGCCAACGCCACGTATTGACCTATTTTATTCAAACCACATGCTGCATATTTTTGAATGATAAAGTATTTTTCTCAAACGTACAACCCATTTTACGATAACAAGATTTCTCCCAACCTCTCCGCTGAGTGATCAGCCGCCCCAAACAAACAAACCCCCTTTCACGGCCCTCTAACCCCGAGGCCTCGTCATAAAGCTGATTTTAATCTTTTAAGTACACAGGGTTCTACGTGTTTGATTTTGGTGGATTGATTTTACCGAGAATGTATAGTTCTACAAGCTGGTTCAGGGTAGGTTGATTTTCCTAGAACATATCGTCGCCTCCGTGTAAAAAGGGGCCAACTCAGCGTCCCGAACAAGAAGGGGCCAACTCGCTGGCCGGGCAAGAAGGGGCCAACTCGCCGTCCGTGCAAAAAGGGGCCAACTCGCAGTCCGTGTAAAGAGGGGCCAACTCGCCGTCCGTGCAAGAAGGGGCCAACTCGCCGTCCGTGCAAAAAGGGGCCAACTCAGACGAGTTTTGAATTTCACATAAAATTCAGTTCACGAATCTCTTGAGAAGTCTTATGCACACTATGTGATAGCCGTAGTGCGTCTCTTTCAATGATTAGGTGATTTTCACGTAATTTACATGTCATCAGAATGTAATATGTCAAGTTAACTATTCACGTTAAACGGCTTTTGATCGATGGTTTCTTTTAGAAATGGTATACATATGTTTTTGACGTCGCTCATAGTGGATCCGGCCTGAAATTCTAAAAATTCAAATTAGAGCCTCTAAGATCGCCTGATAAAAATTTGGAATAAAATCCGGCCTCGGATTTTGAAAATTCGAATTAGATCAAGCCTCTAAGATCACCTACCAAAAATTTGGAAAAAAATTGAATTTTGTCGAAAATTGGTATACATGGGTTTTCGAGGTCGCTGATTACAAATCCGGCCTCAGACTCTGAAAATTCGAATTAGATCAAGCCTCTAAGATCACCTGACAAAAATTTGGAAAAAAATTGAATTTTGTCGAAAATTGGTATACATGTGTTTTCGAGGTCGCTGATCACGAATCCGTCTTCCGATTTTGAAAATTAAGATTAGAGCCTCTAAGATCACTTGATAAAAATTTGGAAAAAAATTGAATTTTGTTGAAAATTGGTATTCATGGGTTTTTGAGAACGCTGATTACAAATCCAGCCTCAGATTTTGAGAATTCGAATGAGATCAAGCCTCTAAGATCACCTAACAAAAATTTGGAAAAAAATTGAATTTTATTGAAAATTGGTATACATAGGTTTTTGAAGTCGCTGATCACGAATCCGGCCTCAAATTTTGAAAATAATAATTAGAGCCTCTAAGATCACTAGATAAAAATTCGGAAAAAAAAATTGAATTTTGTCGAAAAGTGGTATAAGGTAACTGTACCCAATGTGCCCCCCCCTAAGGGTTTTTCGCGAATTTGACTATGATAGACTTCGAATTTTAAAATTCTGTGAACGGCATCTCAAAGCTTAGCTCAATACCTATTAGAAACCATCTTCATAATCATCATTCGACTACTTTAACCTATCGAAAATCGCAATTTAAAAAAAAACGCAAAAAAGCTAAATGCACAAAACGTGTATAAAATTTTGGATAAGATACTGATACGTGTATAAGATACTGGATTTTGATGAAAATTAGTATACGTGGGTTTTTGAGGTCACTGATTGCGAATCCAGCCTCAGATTTTGAAAATTCTAATTAGATCGAGCCTCTGAGATCACCTCACAAAAATTTTAAAAGACGCTGTATTTTGATGAAATTTGGTATGCACGGTATTTCGAGGTCGCTGATTACGAATCCGGCATCAAATTTTTAAAATCAAAATTAGAGCTTCTAAGATCACCTGACAAAAATTTGAAAAGATACTGGATTTTGATGAAAATCAGTATACGTGGGTTTTTGAGGTCACTGATTACGAATCCAGCCTCAGATTTTGAAAATTCTAATTAGATCGAGCCTCTGAGATCACCTCACAAAAATTTTAAAAGACGCTGTATTTTGATGAAATTTGGTATGCACGGTATTTCGAGGTCGCTGATTACGAATCCGGCATCAAATTTTTAAAATCAAAATTAGAGCTTCTAAGATCACCTGACAAAAATTTGAAAAGATACTGGATTTTGATGAAAATCAGTATACGTGGGTTTTTGAGGTCACTGATTATGAATCCGGCCTTAGATTCTAAAAATTCGAGTTCAGCCTCTAAGATCACCTGACAAAAATTTGGAAAAAAATGGAATTTTGTTGCAAATTAGTATACGTGGGTTTTTGAGGTCGCTGATTACGAATCCGGCCTCAGATTTGAAATATTAGAATCATAGCCTCTAAGATTGGTGACCGAAAATTTGAAAAGATACTGGATTTGAATAAAACTTGGTATTCATGGGTTTCCATGATCGCTGATTATGAATCAGGCCTCAGATTTTCAAACTTCGAATTAGATTGAACCTGCAAGATTGCCGACCGAAAATTTGGAAAGATAATGGAATCTAATGGAACTTGGTATACATGGGTTTTTTAGGTCGCCAATTACACATACAGCTTCAGATTTACATAAGCCTAAATCTTCAACATCGTCGACCGTAACAAGGAAACATCCTTTTAGAAGGTTACCCAAATAAAAAACCATCTCGTATTTGACTTCATAGAAAAAACTGTTTTAAGTGTGATTACATTCTTCTAGTTTTCGCTCGTTTAGAGTTAATACATGCATTCGTGTGTATATTCCCAATTATAATTTTATTCATATACGATGCAATGATCTCTCGCTCGCTGTCGCTCACTCGAGTCTTTCGAGTGAATTTTAATTAAAAAATCTACAAAACATTCTATGATCTTCAATATTCAATTCAGTTTTGAGAAGTTATACTTTAAAATAACTGTAAATAGATATAAATCGACATCATGATGCATATAAATTATAGCCCTCGATCTCCTCTGTCGATCCATCACACCATATATTCTTCAAATCGTCATTTTCTGAGTTGTTTATCAGATAGAAAATTGGAAAAAATGGTTTTCGGCAACGTGGCAAGTTTTCTAAGACGTACGAAAATGTATGAAACAGCGTCGTGATGAACATTCTGATTGGAGGTATCGATAGAGCTCATTTAGCGCTTCAATTATTCATCGTGAAAAAATCAAAAATATTGATGCGTAGGCATGAAGTATGTAATTGAAAATTGGTAGTTTACTTTGCGAATATTATGCTTTCAGATAAATACGTGAGATTATGATCTGGTGCCATTTAGAGTATGTTTGATCGAAAGAATATCTAATGGGCTTGAATATTTACATTATATTAAAATTAATCCGTACACAATTTATGATTCCCATATTTTTCTCTTGGAAACAATGTTTTGTTAGAGTATTTTGAAATCGGGTCTGGCAGATCGATAGAGGAGGCCGAGCATTTTCATAATCTGAGGTCAAAAATTCAAAAAAATAGACGCGTGAGCGTGATCTAAGTTGTGGAAAATCATGTGTAGCCGAATTTTCGTCATACGAAAGATTTTGAAGTAATATACAACATGGAACTTGATGATTTGAAGAATACTCGGTATTATGGGGCGAAAGAGGAGGTCAAGAGCTACAATTTTATTTGGCTATGTGTTGGAAGAATTGATATTGTGGGGGCGTATTGACCAAAAATAATTATTTGACGTTTGATTCCAGAAAACGTTGAAAAAATAGTATAAATGGGTTATCTATTCAAAATTTGATTTTGCAGATTTATAGAAGAAAATGAGCGCTTTCATAATCTGAGGTGGAAAATCCAAAAAAATAGACGTGGTCGCGTAATATACGTCATAGAAAACTTGCCGCGTTGCCGAAAACCACTTTTCTCCAATTTTCTATCTGATAAACAACTTAGAAAATGATGATTTGAAGAAAATGTGGTGTGATGGATCGAAAGAGAAGATCGAGGGCTATAATTTATATGCATTATGATGTCGATTGATATCTATTTTCATTAAATTAAAAGTATAACTTATTGAAACTGAGTTGAATATTGAAGATTATAGAATATTTTGTACATTTTTCAATTAAAATCCACTCGAAAGACTCGGGCGAGCGACAGCGAGCGAGAGATTATTACTAGTTTCCATAAAAATACAGTATCTTTTTAATATTTCGGTCGCTAATCTTTGAGGCTCTAACTAGAAGTTTTCAAATCCGAGGCCGGATTCGTAATAAGCGACCTCAAAAACCCATGTAAGGTAACTGTACCCAATTTGGCACTGTACCCAATTTGGCACAATCGTCAGATTTCATATTTCCGGTGCTCTCTGAGCATCAGTCGCTCTTGGGTTATGTTGGGGGAATTAAATTCACTCTCCCCTTAAAACCACTCTCCTACAATACTTTGAAGTTTCACTTACTGATTTTTTCACCATTTTCTTATTTCACTTTTCACACTCAACCTCAAAAATCAGGTGTCAATAATTTTTATCTCTCAAAGTGTTATTACTCTTTTTTGTGTAAAAACATCTCAGCTTTCGATTGGTCTCATCAGTTTTCCTAAAATTATTTTTTATTCTACTCAAATTGTTGTTTTTCGCATCAGAAAAAAGTGAACCCAATGTGCCCCTCTACGCGTTTTTAAATGGGAAGACTGAGTGAAATCATTGAATATTTGTATAGACATATTACGATGATTTAGACGCGTATTTTTGAGTTGTATTTTAAAAATTTTGTATAAATATCACTGGGAACATAATTGAGAGTTTATTTCAATGCCAATTGGATCGTCCCTGTAGGCCTGTATAGGCTGTAGCTAATGATTAAAAAATTGTGCCAAATTGAAATAACCAAAAACCCATGTATACCAGATTTCATCAAAGTTCAATTTTTTTTTCAAATTTTCGTCAGGTGTTCTTAGAGGCTTGATCTAATTTGAATTTTTGAAATCCGAGGCCGGATTCGTAATCAGTGACCTCAAAAACCCATGTATAACAATTTTCGACAAAATTCAATTTTTTTCCAAATTTTTGTTAGGTGATCTTAGAGGCTTGATCTAATTCGAATTTCCAAAATCTGAGGCCGGATTTGTAATCAGCGACCTCGAAAACCGATGTATACCAATTATCGACAAAATTCAATTTTTTTCCAAATTGTTGTCAGGTGATCTTAGAGGCTCTAATCTTAATTTTCAAAATCGGAAGACGGATTCGTGATCAGCGACCTCGAAAACCCATGTATACCAATTTTCGACAAAATTCAATTTTTTCCCAATTTTTTGTCAGGTGATCTTAGAGGCTTGATCTAATTCGAATTTCCAAAATCTGAGGCCGGATTTGTAATCAGCGACCTCGACAACCCATGTATACCAATTTACGACAAAATTCAATTTTTTTCCAAATTGTTGTCAGGTGATCTTAGAGGCTCTAATCTCAATTTTCAAAATCTGAGGCCGGATTCGTGATCAGCGACCTCGAAAACCTATGTATACCAATTTTCAACAAAATTCAATTTTTTTCCAAATTTTTATTAGGTGATCTTAGAGGCTCTAATTTGAATTTTTAGAATTTCAGGCCGGATCCACTATGAGCGACGTCAAAAACATATGTATACCAATTTCTAAAAGAAACCATCGAGCAAAAGCCGTTTAACGTGAATAGTTAACTTGACATATTACATTCTGATGACATGTAAATTACGTGAAAATCACCTAATCATTGAAAGAGACGCACTACGGCTATCACATAGTGTGCATAAGACTTCTCAAGAGATTCGTGAACTGAATTTTATGTGAAATTCAAAACTCGTCTGAGTTGGCCCCTTTTTGCACGGACGGCGAGTTGGCCCCTTCTTGCACGGACGGCGAGTTGGCCCCTTTTTACACGGACTGCGAGTTGGCCCCTTTTTGCACGGACGGCGAGTTGGCCCCTTCTTGCCCGGCCAGCGAGTTGGCCCCTTCTTGTTCGGGACGCTGAGTTGGCCCCTTTTTACACGGAGGCGACGATATAATTCTACAAGGTTGGTTCGCCGAGAACATATATTTCTACAAAGCTAGTTCGCCGAGAACCTAAGTTCTACAAGGCTCACTTGGGCGGGTTGTTTTTTTTCGGAACATATAGTTCTACAAGGCTGCTTCTTATGAAAGAATGACTTTCCTACTCTGTACAGGATGGCTCTTATATACTCAATAGTCTCTATTTCCAACAACTGCAATAGTATTCATTGGCACCGTTGACGGATGGGTTCGATTTCTAAAAAACATAACATGATTTGTGGATAGGCTCCGAAAACTATTTTAACTCTTTACAAGAAAGATTGTAAGCCGCCTGCTTGTGCACTAGTATATTTGTGAATAATTCCCAATTTTCTCATATTGCCAGCTGCCCGTTAGAGGAACTGCCCTAAAAGAAAAGAAATGATATCTCAATTTTGCTTATTGTTACTCCAAAGTATTTAGGCCTAATCCTCCTGTATATAGCTATTTCCGCGAAGTTGATCCTCGACTATCCCTTGTAGTTTCTCGCGTGGAATATGTCGCTTAATTTTATCAAAATGCACTATACGTGTATGATCCATATTTTTATCTTGACATTATGACCATCGTAATTTATTCTTATGAACTCGCACTGTACATATTCTTCCTTATCCATTTTACCTTGCTTGGGAATTTTCAAGGAATATTTAACTTTTAAATTCGGTAGTAAATTATCGATCTCGATTGTCTTCTTCTGGTAGTAGAATGAAAAGAGTGAGCACTCTCTGTGACGATCTCGTTTCTTTGTTAGATTTTGCAATGTTCCGTTGTCCTCCCGGTGTCGCATTACATACGATTCATTCAGTCATTTGGTAATCGCTGCATGGCTCTTTTGCCATTCGCTCAAGCCAAGCAACCTAATTATTTTGATAGGTATTGCCTCGAGCCGATTTTGTTCAAATGGATTCATGGATATATATGATTGATAACTATAAAATTTAATTAATTGGTATTTATTCACGAATTCACTCCATATTCCTCTAAATTTCTATGCCTATGCTTCAATTATCACCGTCGTCATCCTCACACCAGGAGAAATAATTTCTCACGCAATCGCTTATCATTATTTCTCGCTCCGAGGCTCACATTATATAGTACGCATAATTATTCACGTGATTCAGAAGTTATTCCAAATGGAGATGTGTAGTTACGTGTAATGAAGAAGCTTTGTACACACTCCAAATATCATTATTAATTTCTTCTATACGTGATATATTCTCAAGATCCACAGGGGTTTAATAGATATTTCTCCTTGAAAACAAAGTAATTTGAGAGTAAGTTCATATTGCAATTTTAAATATGTATAAGTTGTCGATCTTTGAGGGCCAATCCAGAGTGAAGTAGAAAAGGGAAAATTCACAAAATCCACCACATATTTATTTAATGCGACGTTTCGCGAGTTAGGTTCACTGGCCTCATTACGCAGTTTTGAATGAAAATATAATATTACGTTCGGCAGTGGAAGCGGCTGCTTCCACTGCTATTGTCAAACTATTGTGCAGCCGCTTCCACTGCCGAACGTAATATTATATTTTCATTCAAAACTGCCTGATGAGGCCAGTGAACCTAACTGGCGAAACGTCGCATGAAATAAATATATGGTGGATTTTGTGAATTTTCCCTTTTCCACTTCACTCTGGATTGGCCCTCAAAGATCGACAACTTATACATATTTGGAATTATGGAGGGTGCACTGCATAATATTCATATTGCAATTTTGTTATTGAGAGGGTTCAAGATTGCCCTTACGGAGCGGAATCGTAGAGCGTGATCGAAATATTTCCATCTATATTGGCGTTACTCTTATCGGAAAGTTACCAAGAGATTCCATATTTCCAGAATTGTGGTTAATTCAATATTTTATGTCCAATTTGACACTTCCCGCGACAGATCTCAACAAATAATGTACCTCACCGGGAGAAAACTTTTCACCATCTTATCTTCCTATTCGATCCCAGCTTGCTTCCAATTTTCTTAGTGTTCTTAGTGTTTTACAAGCAATAAAATGTTCAAATAAAGAAGGTTACTTTATTTATGTTGAATATAATATTCTCGCGACATTGAATTTACCACGTTTGATCATTTTCTTGATCAACAACCATGAGTCTTTCCAGTGGATGCTGTGAATTTCCTCTTTTCCAATCTGTATTCATAACTTTTCCTGTACTTCTCGTAGAAATTGAATACGTGTTCTAGTAAACCATTGAAAATCGCATTGGATAATGAAAAACACAATTTTTCATACTTGAATTCGTAATCTTTCCTTCTATTTCAAGTGAAATTTGTATTTTGTTTGGTCAAGAACCTTACCAACTTAGAATTGAGTGAGAATAGATGCATTCTTTTGCGCCTATTCTTGTAATCGTTTCGTAATTCTTGTAAGGCATTAATACGATTAAGTGCAGTTACGTTCAAGTTATCACTTCCATTTCCAATACTTTTCGAACGTTTTTTGAGATTTATTTCCGGTTTCCCATCCTCAAAATTCATGTCAGCTCGCTCCGATTCAAATTTTCTTTTATGCGCATATCTTCTGAATGATTCCCGTAATATTTCAATGTTTGTCGATAATTGATTACTAATTAATATTTTTCGGGTTAATTGGGGGGATTTGATCCCACTCATACGCGAACCTCACGGTATACTAAATTTCTACTTACGAACGAATGAAGACCAGGGCGGCTATATTGTTTTCAGCAGTTTACTTACGATTTCTAATTATCTTTACGAAACCAAAAATCCCACTCCTGACACCATTTGTCACGTGGCTAGGTAGTAGCCCTTATTAGTTCGATTGTTGATTGACGGTGGATTCGGTTTCTCGGCGGCAGCCGTGCTTACCTTTGTTAGGAAAAGTTATGTGAGATGGACGGTGGAATGAAATACAACATAGGTCGATTGAGTTTAACTATGATACGTGTATTGAATCCCAAATACCGAAAGAGCTTGTGTGACGACTTAGATGTGTGCACTTGAGTTATACCGCGAGGTCGCGTACATGGAGAACTGTCCGTTACGTGGTTAATTTGAGTCAGAGAGTGAGCGTCTCAAAACGCTCTTATCTATGTTGTCGTGAAGGTGAGTTTGTTTCTCTAGTAGTGGGAGGTAGTCATCCCCTAAGAATTCGAGAAGTGGGGATTCGTCCTTGTCGCTCCTCGTGCGTCACTGTCGCTTCTCTGGTTCTGTCCACGAGCATTTCGCGATGCTTCTGAATGTTTCGATAGTTGATGATAATATGAATAATTATCTATGCCACGTGACAATATTGACCAATTTTCTCCCATATATTGGTTTACCGTGGGCAATCGAGGAATCTGCCCACTCTGGGACTACTCTGAATACTTTGTTAACATAATAAGCTAAGTTTTGGTGGGTATGAGATCCTGATCAGGGCGATCGAAAACAACTTTATCTTAATTGATTTTGCTCTTGATGGTCATATGACCACCTATGATCTTGGTCATATTTTTTTTCAAAAGTTCAAGTCATTACCACGGTCGAATGGTATCATGACTTCTTTGCCCAGAGATCATTAAATAGCTGTGAATAATGTTTAAAGATAGCTCTAATATGGCAAATATTGAGAAAATAGCAACTTCTGGTCTCTTTCAGCATGAATTATTATGCCCAAAAAAATTTTGAAAAATTCTGGTGACATCGTGGGACTCCAAAGTTTTGGATTTTTTTCTCACTCACTTGACAGAGATTCATCCATATATGGGGCGAATCACGTCAACTTTCCAGAGCCTGCGCGCGGACGCTAAAATCTCGCGTTTTCGACGCTCGTTTTCGACTCTATTAGACCAATATCTAAATGATGTCGGATAAGATATCAATGTAGTTTTTCGTCAGCTTTTCGAGAGTGAATTTAGTTTTCCAAAATTTTTACATTTTCCCAGAAAAAAAACATAAAACATGCCATATCTCAAAACACTGATTTTTTAGATTTTTTTAATAGTTTAGATCGAAAGCTGACCTTTTTTTACATTGATATAGCCTCTAAAAAAATAGGACTATTTCGTTATTCTCGAGAAATTGAGTAGTGAACATGAGAGGTTGCGACGCGCCGCGCCGCGCCACGCTGCTTTCACGCGCTCGGGCTCGAGTCTTCTGTACACGTGAGTGCCGAATTCTTAGTTTGCTTCGATTTCGCTGAAAATTATGCGTTTGTTGTGCAAAATTCAGCTCAATCATTCCACTGGAATAACAATCAAGCAACGATTTTCACAATTTACTTTCGAAGAAATGAAGAACTTCAGCACAAGAGCATGGCCATTATCTCAAATAATATAGCTCACGATACAGTTGCAGTCCATGTGTACCAAGAAATAATCGTAAGATATCTGAAAAAAGAGTTCAAACCTAAGAAAATTTATTATGGTACCGATGGAGCAGGTCAGCACTTTAAAAATCAGAAAAGTTTTTCTAATCTTGTTCATCATCAAAAAGATTTTGGCATTCTCGCGGAATGGCATTTCTGTGCTACAGCGTATGGAAAGGGGGCATGCGATGGAATTGGAGCTAATGTAAAATGAGGTGCTGAATTAGCGAGTTTACAGCGCTCTGCAAACAATCACATCTTAACCGCAGAAGCTTTATATGAATGGGCAAAAAATTATTGCAAGGAAACTGTAGTGTTTTTCCAGTGCACAAGAAGAATACGAGAAAGCGAAGTTGGAATTGAAAGTGAGATTCGATAATTCTCTTCCTATACCAGGCACTCTGCAGTTCCATGCATTCATACCAACTTGCGATGAGAGGCTGATTGTCAAAAGCATTTCGTCAGCTTCGGAGTAGGCAATTTTTTCGAAGTTGAAAAAAAATAAAAAAAAATGCACAAAACAAAAACGTTACTCAAAGATCGAATACTCACGAATCGAACAAGTAATGAACATGAGACTTCATTCAATATATAGGAACAAGTATGGATATCAAATTTACTCTGAATTCGGCACTCACAAGTACAGAAGACTCGAGCCCGAGCGCGTGGAAGCAGCGTGGCGCGGCGCAACCTCTCATGTTAACTACTCAATTCCTCGATAATAACAAAATAGTCCTATTTTTTCAGAGGCTATATCAATGTAAAAAAAGGTCAGCTTTCGATCTAAACTATTAAAAAAAATCTAAGAAATCAGGGTTTTGTGATATGGCATGTTTTGTGTTTTTTTCCTGGGAAAACGTAAAAATTTTGGAAAACTAAATTAACTATCGGAAAGCTGACAAAAAACTACATTGATATCATATCCGACATCATTCAAATATTGGTCTAATGGAGTCGAAAACAAGCGTCGAAAACGCGAGATTTTAGCGTCCGCGCGCAGGCTCTGGAGAGTTGACGTGATTCGCCCCATATATGCGTGAGGATTATTTATATCCTGTAACATTGCATTCTGCAATGATACAAAGTTACCATGCTAAGCTTAAAATTGGGGGAAAATAGACCATGCGAGCGTTCCAGGTCGGTTCGGAAACGGATTCTCAGTTAGAGAATTCAACACGTTTCGTCTTGTTTTTTTTTATTCACGCGCGTCAAGCAGAGGCTGCCAACGGCGCTCAGCCGAGCCGAGCGTAGAGGAGAGAGAACACGGCGCCATGATGGCTACAGGAAAAAGGCGGTTGAAGCTATCTCTACCAGGCAAAAACAAGAAGGATGTTGATGCGTTGGACTACGGGATCATGCATGGAAAATTCAAAGGGCTTTTTACAATGCATCGGGGATACAGATGCATTGCCAGGAAACCGGCGAGAAGAAACTGCGTAGTAGCGGACGGGTAGGCGCGCGCGCGGATTGGTGCGGAGCGTGCGTAGCGGGCCAATGGGAGCGCGCGGCAACAGGACCCAGTGCGAACGGCGGGCGAGCGCGGCGAGTGTGGCACTTCTCTACCGAGCGTGCGAGCGAGTGGAAGCAAGCCCAGGGAACAGCGACGCGCGGAGTTCGGACGCCCCTCCCGAGGAAGCGGCCACGAGGTGCAGCGGAGAGGATCGACGCTATTAGTTGGCGAGGTTGGTGGTTCTTCCCCGCGAGCGCGTATGGCTCGAGCGAGTTGCAACGCAGCGAGCGTGCAACGACCGGTTCTCGCGTCCAATATGGCGCGCTGCCGTTAGCGTGACGAGCGACCGGCTCGGGCGAGTTGTCACCACGCGATCGGGTTTATCTTGACGCGGTTTAACGTGATCTCGGGTTCATCTTGGCGCGGTTTGGCGTGATCTCGGATTGTTCCGCGGTATATCTTGGCGCGGCTGACTTGATAACGCTGTATCTTGCATAGCGCACTCGAATGCGGTATACCTTTGTGCGCACGAACTGAATCGCGGTTTATCTGTATGTAGCCGAACGGAACGCGGCATATCTCGTGGACGGCGTATCTTGGGATGGACGAATCTTAGTCGTCAATATATATTTTCTGCGCATTCGGGAGTATGTTGGGGCGGGCATGTCGTTGTGCGCGAAGCCGAGCGCGGCACGAGGAACAAAGGCGCGATCAAAGTCAGCGTCGAACCGACCGCGTATCAATAGGCGTATTGCGAGTATGTCTTTCGGGATGTCTTTAACTCTTAGTATAAATATGCGTCATTGAAATAATAATGTCCGGCTTAGTTTAGAGAGTGAGCGGGTTGTGTGTGAAAACGATGTGCGTGTGCGTATAAAGTTGGGCAGCACATGGGTGAGTTCTGACTAGCGGTGCATCTGGGGAAAATTGGGTGTCTCTTCGGTACGTTTTTGCGAGCGAGGAAATCGGGTCGCGAGGATCTTTCTCGACGACCGCACGAGAGATACGGTTCGGGGTGATTGCGTAAATTGAGTGAATGTGTGGTTCGACGGTGTGACTGAGTACGTGTGCTTCTTGAAACGAACCGCGATCGGGTAACCGTGTTTGTCGCATAATTTTAGAAAGCCAGACTCCAGGCTCACGGGGGGGCCTGCCAAGCTGATAATGGTCGCTGTGGGCGTAGGACTTTCTACGAGTTGAACATGGCCGCTGTAGAAATTGGGGACGCGTGCTGAACATGGTCGCCGCGGGTTTTCGGAACGAGTGAAGCAGCGGGCTGCGCGCGAGTTTCTTTGGTTAGACGGAGCGGGTTTGGATTATCTTCGCATGCGAATTCGTATGGTGTGGATGCGAGTGTGTTAGCCTGAATATTCGATCTCATTTCTATTAATCTCACGGTGCAGAATCTCGGTTATCTTTGCTTCTTTCGTAGCAGGGTTGTCTTTCTAGTAGTTTCAATGAAGTTCCAAATCCTTCACAGTATAAATAGTCGTGTTGAATCATTTGCGCACGTTTTCCCTAACTCCCCATTTCCAGTGATTACAAAGTAAAGGGCTGGAGCTCCAACCCACGGCCCCCCTCTCTCCAAAGTTCCTGAGTAGCTGAGCAGCCGGCAACATCGTCGAGGGCGAGGTGAGAAAAGGAGAGTCATCTCCGATACCCGCGGGTATCTGGCGCTCTCACCTGCGCTCCGAGAAGCGAGAGTTTTTGATAACCAAGCAAAGGTTACAATACATAACTTGGCATTACATGATTTACTCATTTCTGATAATGCCTGATAAATATGCATATATATTTGTGCCTGGAAGATTTACTGGATAAAGGGTGGTTCTGTTTTTTTACTATAATGTTTCTATTATATGGGAATTTTACAAATCATCAGTTATAATGATCTCTAGTCATGAGCTCTCGATTGATGGTGTATGCTGCCTGACTATAGGCCGACCTTATTGGTAATGCAACGATATGCAACGTATACTATCGATGGATCCGTTATTTCTAAGTCCAATTTTATACACTAAAAGAAAAAAAATATAAAAATGAATAAGCCGCGTGAACATGTTGCATGGGTCATGGTTATATGTTAAGTGAGCCTGATCGGAATTTCGAGAATGCATTCTGAAATTCTAGAATAAAGCATAAATCGAAGAAACTTGTTGAGTAATATGCCACGCCCTGATCATGCTCCCAAGATGCGTGACGGTAATCCAATCATCGCCTGCAGATGATGATGCAGCGCGTCTTAAATACCGTGCGCCGTGCCTCTCTTACATTAATTCATACAATTATTGTCTCTCTACAATATTGAACAGCTGAGCTGCTCGCGTCGTTGTTGGACTCGTATGGGGCGGAGGGTGTGATGAAAGATGGGTCTTCATTGAGGTCGGGGAAATCGATAGGAAAATAAATAAAAAAATTTGTGGGGCAAGGCTGAGCCATAACAAGAGTATCTTGTACTATGGGGTTAACACTGATTAATATTGGATCCAACTTCAACAATACTGATGAGATATGTGGATCAACTAACAATCAATACTTCTGTCTCCTACGATCGAAAAGCTTGCTGGTTGGTCGTTCTCACGAAAGTGCACGCAGAATGTGATGCGACAAACACAGTTTGCAGCTGCACAATAATTAAGCTATAAAATGGCCATAGGAGATTTAAACATCGGCCCATATACTGTTTCGAGCAGCCAGCGGACACTCATACGAGTGTGAACGAATGTACTAGAATCTTAATGCGATGCAACCTGTATTATTCGCTAAGGCATGAGAGAATGATCTGGCTAGATTACCCCGTGCTCTTACGTAGTTTATCAATTGCAAATAGGGTGACGTGCCATAAGTACCTGTATTCTATCCATAGGCGTTGGTCAAAGCGCCACTTATATCTTTCGTCAGTAACTGACCTAGTGAAACGGCGAGTGATTCGTATGGACTAAGCATCGATGTGCAAAGCTGCGCCAACATAAGTTTGTGACGAAGCGCGCTTTGTAGTTATAAGCTAGCGCGAACAAACGGTGGATAGAAGCTAAACCCCTTGTACCTGTTATCATTCCCTAAGAGAGAGGTAATTCTCGCAAAGGGCAACAGCACTTTCCAACCACTTCGCAACTACATGAGCACACCTTCGCGTGACGTCACAGCGCTGATAAAGGAGCAGCCACGGCGGACACGAATGAGTTGATGTGTGCTAATCACGGGTGCCACTTGGGTGCGCATACGGCACAGCTCCTCCACAACTATCCCAAAATTTGTCCATCTCGAGCCTCCACAGAACCAGCCCACCAATGACAATTTGGCTACCACACTGCCAAGCAACGGATGAGGCTGCAGAGCACCGAACAAAGTTGTTCGAGGCGAACGAGAGTTTCATGACTGAAGCTATTCAATCCACTCACTAGGAGCCCAGGAGATTCAGGTCACCAATCTTGACCAAATTTTCTCAGTATTTATTTGGTATTTATTTGACTTGAGAATAGAGTTGACCCACAACCCCAAGAGCCAAAGTTCTCGGACTTCCAAGATATTATTCTTAATACCTTGGTGCAAGCCGTTGATTTGGCCCCATTCTCAGAAATATAGACAGAAAGAGTCAATTTACGTGTAATGATCAAGAGTCACTTTCATATCTCATTCACATAGAGTGAAACATACAGAAAAAAGTTATGGTTTGCGATTTTTCACTCTGTGCTTGGACACTAGAGAAATAACAACATATATCCAAGCATAAGGGTCACAAATGTAGATCAATTGTACGACAGGTCATCGTCAAAACAAATACTCACTAACAAAAACTTACAAAAACTCTAATTCTGAACACTTGTCAACCAATATCCCACAATAAGAGATTATCGTGAAACTTTTCCACTCGCAGTTATTTTCCCGCTCCAATAAATATTGCAAAACTTACCTGCAACCCAAAATCAATGACAAAAAAACATAATTCGGAGAAAATACATGTCCATGAGTATAAGTTCACGGAATCTCAATTGATTTTTGTTGCGTCTCCATTAAAAGTTGATCAGCTACATACGATGAAATAATCAAACTCATACTGCTCCTACTCTGAAAAACTCTATGGTGAAATTCATGAAACAACTCTTCTTTCAATTACTCAAACTGTGAGAAACAACAATGCATATGTACCTGAGTGCACCTCACACGTTCAATGGACATATTTAATAACGACGCCTATGATAAGTCCTATGGACTCTATTGGTTATATGTATAGATACTGCGCTGCATGTTAAAATAGGCGTCGTTAATAAACAGCCAGTTGAATGTGTGAGGTGCACTTAGGTACACACGCACCAGTGCGTGTGTACGTGTGAGACAAGTGTTAAATTACTGAAAACAAGGGAGAAGAGTAAATGGGGTAGGGAGTAGTATGAGAGAAGAGTGTCTCACATCATTATACTACCCTTCTGCCACCATCACCTAAGTATCACGACCTTAGTCATTTCCATACGTAATCCAATTTTGATATTTCATCTTTGTCTGTCCAGTTTCCCCACCTTCTGACGCATATGTACGATACTGTGACATACAAAGCTACTCTGAGTATTCTACTCTCCGTTTTGTGAATGAGTTGTTCATTGCAAAACTATTTCCTGAATTTGATACTTTCCACCCTCATCTAAATATTTCATTCCTGAAGTTTCTGTATCCTCTGATTTTCGAACGCAGAAGTAAGATGAAATGAGATAGTAACCTCCTCTCAGTGACTGAATCGGAATCTATCAAGATTCAGCTATAAGCTAAGACTCGAGTGAGTCCCAGTACGGTGACCAAACTCATGGATAATTCGATGTGTTATTTTTCAGAGGACGCTTATAAATATTGTAATACATCAACAATAACTCAACAAGAATTAAAGGATGAATCAAAAGAAGAGTCGGGATTATTAGAGATAAACGAAGAATTATCTCGAGTGGCTTTGATTTTATATACTTCTGGCAGTACAGGTTCGCCGAAA
Organism: Aphelinus atriplicis; assembly: GCA_020882685.1. NCBI lineage: Eukaryota > Metazoa > Arthropoda > Insecta > Hymenoptera > Aphelinidae > Aphelinus > Aphelinus atriplicis. Next base: position 692,285 of record JAJGQD010000030.1, read on the forward strand.
GGTAGGCAAACTATTAATCTGTTTCTTACGTCATTTTCTTAAAAATAGTGTGTATCAAAAATGTCTGCGAGTTCTCGTTACTGAGTTCAATAAAAAGAAATTATTATATACTAGGTAGCGTCGTTCTGCTATTCATATCAAATTAAGATGAATCGAACGTCTTTCTTTCTCAGGGAGAAAAACGTCAACTGTTATTACATAGAATCTTGATTTCCGTGTGAGTGTTTCAGCTGCTTGCGAGTAGAGCTTTTTTAATCATTGCCGCCAGTTACATCTTCAGATGTAGCGATATGTGAAGTTCAATTTCCCAATTGAAATATAATGATTATGTTAAGGTCCGACATTTAAAAAGGGACTTTATTTATTTTACGGTGGGATGATATACAGTTTATGCTCTTAAAACAGGCTGTCTTTATGTCCGTGGTTGGGACTTACAATGATGAACCCTCAAAAAGTCTCCGAGTGCGCGGTAGGTGCAACCCTGACAGCATGCGTCGCCAAGCGAGGTGCATGGACCATTAGTATACGCGTGTTCAGGCTGGAGCGTACCGGGAGGGGAGAGGACGGCACGGTTACTAGGCATCTTGTCAATTGTAATCAGGGAGAGGCGACGGTTGCGTCTTCCCGACTCGCTCGAAAATTGGTGGTGTCCGATTATGGCCCAGCAGTTTTCCGCAATAGATACTTATTTGAGAGGACGTGAACTGCAACGTCTGTTCCATTCAGTGGCGGATGGAAATCTGCTTCGACCGGTTGCTGCTTGCTCTCTTATCCTCGTCATGGAATAACAGTGACAGGGTCGCAAAACGTTCCTTAGAGGTGCTAAGACGCTTCCGAGTAGTCAGAGAAATCTCTATATGGTCATAGCTTGAGATAGGTCGCAGAATAACAGTATGCCGTAGAGGATCGCTTTATCCTAATTTTACTAATCTCTAATCCCACATGTAATCCAGAGATTTATTCTCTGAAGGTTTGGATTTCTCTAATTCCAAGTTACACACATGATTTTTTGTGATTATGGAATATAATTGATTATTTATCAACACTACCATGATTGAAAATCCTTTTGATCATTACAAATTGTAATGGTCTCGAGTTAAGAGCTCTTGATCAATGATATTTGCTGCATGAATATAGTGCCATGTCGACCTTATTCGTTATGCAACTGCGATGACCCGATCTCGTTTTAGGGGGAAAAGTGGGGAAAATCTCTTGTTTGGCGAGATAGTTCTAGTTTTTGCTTCGATTCATTGGGATCATGGGATGGGTATGGTAAGAGACCACTCGGACACTCACGATGAATCCTTCCGTCCGGCGTCTGGTCGTCCTCGTCCGTGCTTTTTCCGAAATGTCATTGACGCACTGGGCCGTTGTAAGATGCGGGATTCGGCAATAATAGATTTTGACGTGCACTAGCTCTAATTTTGTGTTTTATTGAATTTGAATTGAAAATAATCATACAATTGACTGATCCCACTTGATCGGTTTCCACTTTCTACGCACCGCTTCTGTTTCTCCATTTACAAATGATTAATGAAGTTCAATTCAAAAATAAGAATAATAATGATTGGAACGCGTTACTCGGGGACCTGCTCCACCTGTGCGCTCCATTTCGGCCACTCGTCATGGAACTCATGGTAGGTGCCGATCTATTTCCTAACTATCTGACTTACATCTGAACTGAGACTAGACCACCCTACTTGAGGTACCTGTACCCGATATGCGCCACCTAAGCGAGAAAGGTCACTACACCGCGTCTAATGAATATTTTCTAACATAATTGGTGTCAAATGGACGGTCTACTCAATACTTATAAAATGAGCTAAGTCTCATTCAATTTGCCCAGTTCTACGCTAAGATACAGCATTTTGAAAAAAAAAATTCGGGAAAAAATTGTTAGTGTACCCAATATGGCGCCACCCTGAAAATATTTCTTTTCATCCAATTTGAAGCATGAAGCATGTCTGAAATGAATAAAATACAAACAAAAAAGTATATTCCTGATATCATTTTATTGAAAAATTCATTTTGTCTTGGATTAAACCATAGTACATAGATTATATGAACTTCTAACAACCTAAATCAAATCAAGTTTTCAGTTAAAATTCATGATTTTGAATAAACGTTATTTTTGAATCAACAAAATAAACTTATGCAAAATCTAATTCCAATATTAATCTCTTAAATTGATAAACATTCTTTATAGTGTAATTTTAAATATAATTGAGATGTTCTCACTGAAATGGAAGAGTTCAATTTAAAAAATGTCCGAGCCTATTTGGGACTAGCTATTGTCTTGATGGTAGAAATATTCTGTCTGATGTTTTTTCCTAGATAGTACTTATGAACGCATAACCTCAAGATTTTTCTCGATATAGGATAGCCAATATCTGCTAAGCGTTTAATTCGACTACACAATTCTTCGTTCTGTACTGTCGTTAACGCTCATTTTCCTTTTCTCGGATATGTTTTGTTTAACATATCGTTAAAATGTTCAACGAGGCATCTTATATATAGCCGAAGCCATCCTCTGCGATATCTCACCTTTCTTGACCTGCTCCAGAGCTTGAATAAATTAAATAATTAAATTTTCTTTCAACCATGTTGGGCGGATATTTACTATCAATGGGTTGATTGTAGCTGCTAGAACAAGAAAATAGGGGTGGCGCATATTGGGTACATTTGATAAAAATAACGAAGAGCTATTGAAACGATTGATAAAAAGGTCATACAATGGAAAAAAAAATTGGATGATGTAGATGGGATGTCACGGAATCGAATGATATGTCGCTCGATTTTTTTGGCCCAGTTTGAGGGTATTAAAAAAATTCGCACTTACCTGAGCGAAATTAGATCGAGAATAAAAATTGGTGAAAAAATGGAGAAAACGAGCTGTAACAAATTGGTGTAAGGGTTTCCGATCGGTGAAAATGTTTTCTTTCCTTATTATTTAGCATTGCCGACAAGATCCTGTGCCGCGGCGATGCTCTAGACCCGCGTATATATGAAATACGAAGGGAATACTAGGGAAATCAACAACAATTGCTAATAGAATACAAAGATACAATGCCGTGTGATCTTGAAAGAACTGTGAATTAACTTCAACTCGATCTTTTTTTCCTTTAGCAACGGTTGCTAGACCGTAACGCATTGTTGCAAGTCCTGAAGTAAGAATCAGGTGGCGCGTCAGCGCCACAGACGACAAGTATGCGCAGCAAGCGCACGAGGGGACGCGACTAGCCATTATATACAGCCCAATTTCGTGTTCAACCTCACTTTTTTAATTATTTTTCTTTTACCGCTGTCCCGCAGTCTTGCAACAGTTATAAGCAAGAACTACGGTCACTTGCGATTACTTTTGTCAGAAAAGTTTAATCGAAATAGCTTTAGTTATATTTGAGACTAGGAGTTTGAGTCGACTAGCAGACGAAGTGCCCAGAGCTCCTCAAAATTTTTACACACTTCCACATGTGACGTATATTACGCCCGACTGGTTCACAGCCCAGCGCAAGTCACTCCTCAGCGTAGAGTATATTACGTCCAATTACGTCCAACATACATATATGTATGAACTGCTACTGCACTGCGCCCGACTGCGCATGCACGCTCTCGAGTGAGCTCAGCTGTGAACAGTGAGATCTGCTCAATTGAAATCATCAGTATATTATATTATACATTAATGCTCGACTGTGGATTAAATATGCAGTCGGTGTTAAATTTTATGCCAATGCCAATTGTACCAAGTGCTAGATTTAATTCATTGTCCAACTGGGTTCCTCGAGACAACTATCAAGATTGGCAAATTGAAGGGGTATGTAATCCTAATTTTGTCTCAATAGAAACTGCTAGCTTCAACAAAATCCCAAAAACATTGGAAAATTTGACGTAAAACGTTTTAATTTGAAAATTTAAGTAATGAAAACTTCATAATTGGAATTTTTAGGAGCTAAAAGAATGCTGTAACAGGGTATTTGTCGATTCAACTCCAGAATTCTGTCCACCTTTAGAAAAAATCATAGACTTTTCAGAAATAGATGCAATTCTGATATCAAATTATACGTGTATGCTTGCATTGCCATTCATAACTGAAGGGACAGGCTTTAAGGGTGCAATTTATGCCACAGAACCTACTCTACAGATTGGAAAATTTTTTATGGAAGAATTGGTCGAATTCATTGAACAAACTCCAAGAGATATCACAGCCAGGTACTGGAAAGAAATGCTTCATGTGCTTCCACCACCTCTTTCAGATGCCTTAAAACCAAAGTCCTGGAAACACATTTACTCCATGTCAGCTGTGAATTCAGCATTGGCCAATATTCAGTTAGTTGGATACGATCAAAAACTTGATATTTTTGGTGCGTTGGCCGTGACTCCCATAAGTTCTGGGTACTGCTTAGAAAGCAGCAATTGGCTGATATCTAGTGATCATGAAAGGGTAGCTTATGTCAGTGGATCATCAACTTTGACAACACACCCTAGGCCCATGGAGCAAACAACATTGAAGCACGCAAATTTACTCATATTTACAGGATTGGCACAAATGCCTACAGCTAATCCTGACACTATGTTAGGTGAACTTTGTATGACTGTTGGTGAGTTGATAACACTTCCAAAGATATTTTTCGTACTATTGTATCAAACAATAATTTCAATTTTTCAATCTTTCTAGCAATGACTCTACGCTCAGGAGGTTGTGTTTTGATCCCTTGTTATCCATCTGGTGTTGTTTATGATCTGTTTGAGTGCCTCAGTTCTCATTTAGATAAATCAGGGTTTTCACAAGTACCTTTATACTTTATATCTCCAGTGGCAGAAACTTCACTGGCATATTCCAATATTTTGGCAGAATGGCTGTCAACAAATAAGCAAAATAAGGTGTATCTTCCAGAGCAGCCATTTCCTCATGCCTTCTTAGTGAAAAATTCAAGATTAAAACACTATAAATCAACCTATGCCGAAGGTTTCAGTACTGACTATAGACAGCCTTGTGTTGTGTTTTGTGGACACCCCAGTTTGAGATTTGGCGATGCTGTTCATTTTATACAAATGTGGGGCAATCATCCTCAACACTCTTGGCAGCCAAATTCGATAAAGACCAACTGTGATATAGTAGCTGGTTTATTGCCATTAGTGTTTCCAACTAAAGAGTTATCTGGAAGAACTATTGTTTGGTAGGAACATCACAAGGATGCTCAGTGGCATCCGTGCCTTTGTATCTGAGCATGAGCAGCCTATCATCGGCACGTATACTCAATCTGAAAGGTATGATAATGATTCCACAGAAATTTGTTCAGATATCTGTGATGCGCTTTGTAAAACTCAAATTAGTGTAGAACTAGAAGAAACTCTGACTTATCAAAGAAGGGGCAACAAGACTGATATTGTTAACGAAGCCCAAGTAGATACTAATAATGAATTAATTAATGAGGTGATAAACGTTCATGGAATGAAATATTTTTTAGGTAATGAAGAGGAAATAGTTCCAGGATCAATATGCTGAGGGTTCTCTGTTCGTGTAATTGAAAGATATCATTCAGTCTTATGCAAGTCTTTTGATGACCAACTTGTTCCTGGAAGTTTCAATAAAGGTGAAATGAGACAGATCGAAACCTCCATAGAGGAACAACCCATAACGTTTGCACAACAGATTGTGTCCATGAGCTAGAAAATGTTCCCCACGGTCAGGCTCTCCCCATCTACTACGAGTCACCTGGAATATTGGGCCAACCTACATTGAAAAATCGAAGTCCAGTCATCAATCATGGTAGGAAATCATAATTTAATGGTAATTTGAAGTTAAAAATTATGCAAAATTCAACCTCTGACATGTTTCAAATTTTTTCATGTACAATGAAGATGCTGTCAACCAACAGCAAAATTGTAGACATTGCAGTCAAATCTTCTGTCAGTCGTGCCTGAATAATACTGTAAAAGTGGACCAAAGCGAAAGCCATCAAGACTTGTAATGTTTGTCACACGTTGCTGGTGCAAGAAACAGCTCCATATTTTAGCTGATTTCAAATACGAAGAACCCTCTATGTGATTATCTATCTTAGATTACACAATCAGTGCAATATCAATTCAGAAATTATTATTATTATATATAAACCAATTCAGAATATCAATTCAGAAATTATTATTTTTTATTATATATAAACCAATTCAGAAAGAATTGACAGTATACCGGTATGAAAAGGTTCTTACAAAAATGACTTTTCAAGTATTTTTCATTAGTGATTTTATTCGTTAACTAAATCTTATTATCCAATGTGATGTGCTAAGGGGTAACAGACTGCTATGATTTCCAACCTGTACAGATTTGTAAAAATTTTGATGAAAAAAGAGTATATATCTGTAACTCAATAGAAGTATAAAAAAAGAAGAACTTGATAGTGTATAAAAGTAAACGTTAACCCTGATTACATTTAACAGAGTCAAGTGCTTAAAGAGGGTAATTGTCAAGCATTTGTAAATATGAGATTGTACAAAATTAAGTTAAATGGCGTTTGAAAAATTAGAGCTTTTGAATGTACATACTCTGATTTAATTGAATTACAAACACTTATTTAAATAAGAAAATTGGATTTTATTTTTGTTATTGTTACACTTCCTAATTTTTATTGTTCTCTGTTAGACAGTCGTGCCTGAATAATATTGTAAAAGTGGACCAAAGCGAAAGCCATCAAGACTTGTAATGTTTGTCACACGTTGCTGCTGCAAGAAACAGCTCCATATTTTAGCTGATTACAAAATACGAAGAACCCTCAATGTCATTATCTATCTTAGATTACACAATCAGTGCAATACCAATTCAGAAAGAATTGACAGTATACCGATATGAAAAGGTTCTTACAAAAATGCCTTTTGAAGTATTTTTCATTAGTGATATTATTCGTTAACTAAATCTTATTATCCAATGTGATGTGCTAAGGGGTTACAGGCAGCTATGAGGTATTATTATTTTGCAATGGGGATATGTGAACGCGTGGCTTTACGAGGGGCACGCGCGCGCTACTGAAATTCCAATTGGGCGAGATCGAGGATTTAGTTGCGTCGCGGCCGGCTCCTTATTCGAGAGCCGCGTAGCTGCAGTACGTCGTTGGCTGCTCTCTTCCCCTGCGAGCCTGTGGTGCCTTGCAATTCATTGACATTCGGAGGTTATTCGTTGTGGATAAGTCTTGAGTTGCGCGAGGGAGAGTATGTATCGTTGCAGTGTGTCGAGTTTTTACTTGTAATCGAGACGGATCGATGCAACGTAAACGATCTACATGGGGACTATTAAGAAAACGTGGTGCAGATATCCCTATGCAGATTCGTAGATTGTTTTTTTGTTCATCTAAACGTTGTTCCATACGTGTACGAGAGCCAATGAGTAGTCATTCATACGAGAGGCTACATAAAAAATGATGATGCGTCCTAATCGAAGCAATAGGGAATTTGCATTTTTTCTAACTTTTTTTTATATGTGAATTAAATAGAATATAGAAAAATAATTAGGTCGTATTTTTTATTTTTGTGGAAATTCATTTTTCAAGAAGATATGAACTTTGGCAGATTTAGCGTTTTCAATATATACAGATTGTATTGCGACGGAATCTTATGATGGAATATACTTTGAATGTCAATGACGTTTCATTGGTTCTACCTGTGTGACGTCACACGGATTTTACCCCCTCGTATATTATCTCGAATTTCGATTGAATCGTAAACTAGAAAAATACGACCCAGTTAGTTTTGCACTAACCATTCAAATATGCAGTATAAGAAACTATCTTAGATTACACAATCAGTGCAATACCAATTCAGAAAGAATTGACAGTATACCGATATGAAAAGGTTCTTACAAAAATGCCTTTTGAAGTATTTTTCATTAGTGATATTATTCGTTAACTAAATCTTATTATCCAATGTGATGTGCTAAGGGGTTACAGGCAGCTATGAGGTATTATTATTTTGCAATGGGGATATGTGAACGCACTGAAATCAAGCATTTAATACCAAGTATCGAACTAGTACACAATAAATATTTTTTCAATGTTTATTTAATCATTGCTGCCATTGAAAATGTCAATGCAGATCAATTTGATAATGTCAAGATAAGAAAATACTGAAATTACAAAAACATGTCAAGTACTCAACTCATATACTTTTGTAGAAGTATAGTAGAAAAATTATAAATGGTCGAAATCAAATAAAATACTCCTCGAACAATTTTCGTTTTCATAAGAAAAAATGGACCTTCAAAAAAGGTATACGTAGACGACAAGTATGCTCCGTATCCTTTGGTTCGTTGTTGGATAAACTTTTATTCTACTCGATTCCTTTGAGTAAGAAGAAATTTGAAAACTGCTCTAATTTCAGTCACTTCAATTGCATGTCAGTTATAGTATTCACAGAAGTTGAAGCCTTCTTTCTACCCCATGTTTCTCTGTTACGGATTTCGAACTAATAACCTCAATATCAAATACAGTAAAATGAAATCCAATTATTATACATAACAGTTTATTTTGTCAATGGTGATACGAGAAAGCACTGAAATCTGGCATCAAATGCCAAGTATCCAACTAGTACGATTATCCGTCCGACTACACAATGAATATTTTTCCAGTGTACACTCAATCCTTGCCACCATTGTTGAAAATGTCAATGCAGATCAATTTGATAATGTTAAGATAAAAAAGTACTAAAATCACAAATCTATGTCTACTACTCAACTCATATCCATCCAATTATACGTAACAGTTTATTTTGTCAATGGTGATACGAGAAAGCACTGAAATCTAGCATCAAATGCCAAGTATCCAACTAGTACGATCATCCGTCCGACTACACAATGAATATTTTTCCAATGTACACTCAATCCTTGCCACCATTGTTGAAAATATCAATGCAGATCAATTTGACAATGTTAAGATAAGAAAGTACTGAAATCACAAATCCATGTCAAGTACTTAACTCATATCCATCCAATATTATACATAACAGTTTATTTTGTCAATGGTGATACGAGAAAGCACTGAAATCTAGCATCAAATGCCAAGTATCCAACTAGTACGATCATCTGTCCGACTACACAATGAATATTTTTCCTATGTACACTCAATCCTTGCCACCATTGTTGAAAATATCAATGCAGATCAATTTGACAATGTTAAGATAAGAAAGTACTGAAATCACAAATCCATGTCAAGTACTTAACTCATATAATTTTGTGGAGATTCAGTATCAAAATTATAAATAGTTGAAATGGAATGAAATACTCCATCTTCAAAGAAACGTATACTTAGAAAATGTTTTTTACCATTTTTTTTCGCGCTACTCAGAAGATACTTACAATAGTTACGTGCTAAGTTATGTTGACGTGCATCTCTCGTGTGGATAACTTCGGTACACACACGTTTAAAATATGGATAAATTTCAAGCCACTCATTTCCAATAGAAAACTTTGTGAATTATTTTTCAAGACCCATCAACCCACCGCGAGACAGACAGATACGAAGAGTGAGCTGAAATGCTCAATAAAAGTGTAAAGAAATCAGTTGAAAAGTACTGTTATTCAAAGATGAAAAATCTGAGTAATATCCAAACAGAAAATAGGTTGGATTTATTTTTCAGACAGGACTTGTACCGATTATTTCTCATCTCTAAGTCACAAATATATTCACCAGAAAAATCGATCTAGTTTATCATCGCAAAGTCAAATTTTGCTACAGTAGTATAAACATTATTTTACTAGAATCTCAAATATCAATTAAAACTACATGAAACTTTTAAATCTTATCTTAATTTTTTGTGAATTTATAATTCTACAACATGACATTATCTTTATTCGTTCATCAAAATTAATTTATTGTTTCATTTCTTTTTTTTATTATTTTCAGTCAATGGAATAAACAAATACATACTTGCCACGGGCCCGTTGTTTTATAGTTTCTTGATGGGAGGTGTAATTTTTCATTTTTAACTTACAATTCAGTATTTCAACAAAAGTGGACTCTCGGTCCTTAAAATATTATTTATCTGTATATGTATATATTTATCTCATTTCTTACAAGATTTGCATTTTAAATAATATTTATAATCTCCGCATGATTTCTCTAGCTAAAAAATCGCTGATGCACCGAACGCTTCGACAACTGATTGAGTTATTCTGAGCTTGTAAAGATAAACCAGTATCCATACTAAGTGGTAATGATCTCTACGGAAAATATATAATTGTGAATTATATATAACGATTTTTTTTCGTATACGCTCCATTTGATTGGCTAAAAAAATAACCAAAAACATATTTGAATCACTCATATGTTTCGACGCATCCCCATAATCCGTAATTACTTGATGTAAACGATGAATACAAAACTCAAGATTGTGCCATGGACCGTCTTCATTCAAGGACCGAATCTTCTTCAATCGAATATTTTGGAAAATTTTGAATTAGTGTAATTAATTAACACTTCACGAGGAAATTAGTCACCTCAAATTGCATTGAAAAATTCTATAAAAACGTAACGGGATTCATCGGATACTGCAAGTATGTATGATTTGTTTATTCCATTGACTGAAAATAATAAAAAAAAGAAATGAAACAATAAATTAATTTTGATGAACGAATAAAGATAATGTCATGTTGTAGAATTATAAATTCACAAAAAATTAAGATAAGATTTAAAAGTTTCATGTAGTTTTAATTGATATTTGAGATTCTAGTAAAATAATGTTTATACTACTGTAGCAAAATTTGACTTTGCGATGATAAACTAGATCGATTTTTCTGGTGAATATATTTGTGACTTAGAGATGAGAAATAATCGGTACAAGTCCTGTCTGAAAAATAAATCCAACCTATTTTCTGTTTGGATATTACTCAGATTTTTCATCTTTGAATAACAGTACTTTTCAACTGATTTCTTTACACTTTTATTGAGCATTTCAGCTCACTCTTCGTATCTGTCTGTCTCGCGGTGGGTTGATGGGTCTTGAAAAATAATTCACAAAGTTTTCTATTGGAAATGAGTGGCTTGAAATTTATCCATATTTTAAACGTGTGTGTACCGAAGTTATCCACACGAGAGATGCACGTCAACATAACTTAGCACGTAACTATTGTAAGTATCTTCTGAGTAGCGCAAAAAAAAATGGTAAAAAACATTTTCTAAGTATACGTTTCTTTGAAGATGGAGTATTTCATTCCATTTCAACTATTTATAATTTTGATACTGAATCTCCACAAAATTATATGAGTTAAGTACTTGACATGGATTTGTGATTTCAGTACTTTCTTATCTTAACATTGTCAAATTGATCTGCATTGATATTTTCAACAATGGTGGCAAGGATTGAGTGTACATTGGAAAAATATTCATTGTGTAGTCGGACGGATGATCGTACTAGTTGGATACTTGGCATTTGATGCTAGATTTCAGTGCTTTCTCGTATCACCATTGACAAAATAAACTGTTACGTATAATTGGATGGATATGAGTTGAGTAGTAGACATAGATTTGTGATTTTAGTACTTTTTTATCTTAACATTATCAAATTGATCTGCATTGACATTTTCAACAATGGTGGCAAGGATTGAGTGTACACTGGAAAAATATTCATTGTGTAGTCGGACGGATAATCGTACTAGTTGGATACTTGGCATTTGATGCCAGATTTCAGTGCTTTCTCGTATCACCATTGACAAAATAAACTGTTATGTATAATAATTGGATTTCATTTTACTGTATTTGATATTGAGGTTATTAGTTCGAAATCCGTAACAGAGAAACATGGGGTAGAAAGAAGGCTTCAACTTCTGTGAATACTATAACTGACATGCAATTGAAGTGACTGAAATTAGAGCAGTTTTCAAATTTCTTCTTACTCAAAGGAATCGAGTAGAATAAAAGTTTATCCAACAACGAACCAAAGGATACGGATCATACTTGTCGTCTACGTATACCTTTTTTGAAGGTCCATTTTTTCTTATGAAAACGAAAATTGTTCGAGGAGTATTTTATTTGATTTCGACCATTTATAATTTTTCTACTATACTTCTACAAAAGTATATGAGTTGAGTACTTGACATGTTTTTGTAATGTATAATAATTGGATTTCATTTTACTGTATTTTTTAAAATACTTGTGCTCTCGTTTAAATTACAAAAAAACAGTATTTTCTGGTGAGGATATTCAGGTTTTACGCGTTGATACTGGACTGTTTTCATCGTGTTCAGCTATTTTTATACAGTTGATTTATTTATTGTACGTATGAGTAGATGGCATGGAGTTATAGAAATTTAGAGATAAACTTAAGGTAGTTTACGCCATAGGAAGCTTGAGCACACTTGCGTGGCACATGTACACGGCACACGCACGGACAAACACAACCTCGTTCTTGCTCTATGTCAGTTGCTCTCGCTGCGATCACGCGTTCGCCACGTGAGATAATCAACTTCGAATTAAAATAACTCATGAACGGAACGGTTTAAGATGTTACACTAAGCAAGGGAATTTTTCGTTACTATGTCCTCTACAATTACAATCATTCACTGTACAAACTCACATTCTATCATGCTGATACATATCCTGAGTTATCTATATCATATTTATAATAATACTTGACGCCACCTAACTTTCAGAAGTTACATGAATTGATGGTCAATACATTGTCTCTGTTGTGCTAAAATTTACAAGAAACTATTAATGAAGTACATGTGTCCTTAATCCAAAAAGTAAATTATAAGCTGTGCGTCACACGTACACCCTATAACACACTAATATATATCATGATTTTTTCAATATCAACAAGAAAATGTTGGAAATCACTAAACATGCGTAATATTCATGAATATTGGACTCATGAAATCCACTCATATTGTATAAACTGACTGAATTGAAATAACTAAGGTTCAAGCAGCTATCGCTGGGTGGGCTCAAATTCCAATTTCAAGTTATTTACTTAATCCACTCAAAAGTATCAACGATTACTTAGATTTCATTGTTGGATTCTGAAATAATTTATCATAAAGTCCATGAAATTATACATATGCACTTAATTTGTAGAACCCAATCGAACTGATTTGAGATCATGACAATAACTTACCTGGGGTGGAATTAAAAATATTAGCACCTGCTTGAACTTCTGATTGAGAAGACTATCTTATATTATTATCTCTGCTTCCAGAATATTGTTACGTGGCTATAGGTAGTAGCCTTATAAGTTCGATTTATTTATTGGGGATTGATTCGGTATCTCGGCGGCAGCCGTGCGTACCTTTGTTCGGAAAGGATATGTGAGTTTGAGTGGTCGAATTAACACAACAGAGAGTGTTCAGGTTAACTAAGAATACGTTTATTAGATTCCAAATACCGAAAGAGCCTTGTGTGACGATTCAGATAGATGTACTTAAGTTATACCGCGAGGTCGCGTACGTGGTGAACTGTCCGTTACGTGGTTGATTTGAGTTCCCTCCCGAGCGCCTCGAGTCGCTCCTATTTATATTGTCGTGGGGGTGAGTCCATTCCTGCGGTAGTGGGAGGTATTCATCCCCTAAGGATTCGAGAAGTGGGGACTCGTCCTCGTCGCTCCTTGTGCGTCATTGTCTGCGGCGTTTCCGTTACCGCGAGTATTTTTAGTAATGTGATACTTCTCTGGTTTTGTCCACGTGCATGTCGCGATGCTTCTGACTGCGTCGATTGTCAATGATAATATAATTAAGTATGTATGCCACGTGACAATATATTAGTCAAGCGGGAAATATTTCTACTCGTGAAGATTGAATGTACAATGAATAAATTGATTACATCCTTGAGATCCGTAAGCGAAAATATTCCTGTTCCAAGAATTCACAAGAGGGATTGTACAAAATTACTGACGTTATTCAAACTGATCATTCCTAAATTGTTCAGATTTAGCGAACAAGTAAATATTTGGAAGGGCAACTCATGTCTTTAGAATATGATCATAATATGAAACAATAAATATAAGTAGTTGGAAATGGCATAAAAGTATTAGAATACAAACGCGTGCGAATATGCGCCTTAATGCGCGTGATGCGTTCAGAATTGGTGTTATAGAAAGTGCAATTTCAGATTCCCAATTATAAAAGTGCCATTTCAGGAGGGTTTTTTTCCCTTGGAGTTTTTCAGACTTCGGGGATGACGTGGCATGCATAACCCACGTCGAGACGTGATATTCCGAAAATGAACTATTAACATTACAAAGTTTCTTTATCGATGGATTTTGATGAAAATTGGTATCTATATGTTTTTAAGGTCGCTGATTACGAATCCGGCCTCAAATTTTGGAAATTCGAATAAGAGCTTCTAAGATTGGTGACAAAATATTCACAAAGATACTGGATTCTAATGAAAATTAGTATCCATGGGTTTTTGGGGTCGATTATTATAAATCCGGCCTCAGATTCTCAAAAGTCAAATTAGAGCCTGCAAAATTGCCAACCGAAAATTTGAAAAGATAATGAATTTTAATGAAAAATGGTATGCATGGGTTTTTGAGATCACTGATTACGAACCTGGCCTCACATTTTTAAAATTCAAATTAGAACCTCTAAGACTGCCAAACGAAAATTTAAAAAGATACTGGATTTTAATGTTACTTGGTATACATTTATTTTTTACTGCGCTGTTTTCTGAATCCGGCCTCAGATTTTCAAAATTCAATTCAGATTGAGCCTACAAGATTGCTGAACGGAAATTTGAGAAGATAATGGTTTTAATAAAAATTGATATCCATAAGTTTTTAAGGTCACTCATAACGAATCCGGCCTTCTATTTTTAAAATTCAAATTAGAGGCTTTAAGACTGCCGAACGATGAAAAAATTCTGGATTCTAATGAAACTTTGTATACATAGGTTTTTAGGGCGCTGATGACACATCAAGCTTCAGATTGAAATGAGTCTTAACCTTCAAGATCGTGACAAGGAAGCATCCATTCCGATGGTTTCCTAGATAAAGAGCCATTTTATATTTAACTTCATAGAAAAAAGCGTTTCAAGTGTTATTTTATTTCTTTTTGTTTTTTCGCGTTTGGAGTTGATGTGCTACACGCATGCATATGTGTGTATTATCAAATATAATCATATTCATATATTTGAAGTTTCTTTGTAGAACATACAGAATTTCAATAATCACTGTTTCCGTTGAGTTGACGTATTAATCACCGCGCCGTCCGCCCGCGAAAGGAGTAGTGACGTTAGCAACGTTTAAAAATCACGTAATTTTGAACGATTGTATGAAATCGGAAAATGATAAAAAAAAAATTGCTCTGGGGAATCTCATTTTTCCAACATGATCTTTCAGAAAAAATTTATTTCGAAATCCATGCAAGTTCCCTATTTACGTTAATTCACAAAAATAAATTCCGATTGATAATTATGATGCAGGAATAGACACAAAATCGTTCCTCTTTGTAGGTTGAATCGGTTATTGATGACACACTGGAAAAAGGGAGTTTACTATTCCAAACTAGTAGAGAAAAACATACTTGTCGTTACTATATTCTATAATTCAAAGTACTCGTGTCCAGTGGAGCTTTCAATTATCGCATAGTGAAATTTAACAATAAGGTTTGCTAAGTAAATTGTTGTCAAGTTTACTGTTTCGTCAGCTTTTTATTATGATTCTACAATATTTACACGTGAAACGTTACTCAACTATAATTACGAAACATAATTACGAATCAATATATTTCGTTACCTTCGAAATCGATAGAGCAATCGTGGAACAGCGACATGATTTTACTTTACTTGAACCATTAGTTGGCTTATAAATTCTTCATGTGTTATTGACTAGAAGACTGACTCTTGTGTCAACAGTCAGAGAGAGGCCCGGTTTTGTGACATTAATTTTCTTCGGCACGTGCTACTGTTCTTGAAACAACAGAAGAGTGTTCATGTATGGAGTATTTAGAGAAAAAAATCAAATGAATCTAATTGATGAAAGTGAAATATTAATAAATTTATAAATATAAATATTCTGTTTCTATATTCATAGGTTGTCTATTCCAGACAATATCTATACTTCGATAGTGTCGCATGCGTATTTTGCAAAGTCGTTGCTCGGGGCATAATATCTGTATAAGCACGGGCCATGGGCTTCAAGTCATAGCACCAGCCCATTATAATAATAGCGCCCTTTTCAAACAGATTCGATTGTGCCACAGGGGCAGAGATGGGTTTCAGAACATGGGACGGAACCAATGAGATCTTAGTGTACAAGTATTGCAGATTATACTTATCACGAATATTTTTGCATATTTTGATCCAGATTTATGACTTTTCCAACATAAGCTTATTTTTAATGGAATCTTCCAACACTCGCTGTGTACAGAGTAAAAAAATGGCTCTTTATTTAGGAAACCATCAAAATGGATGATTCCTTGTTACGATCGACGATGTTGATCAGATCGAATGCCAATCTGAAGCTTGATGTGTAATCAGCGCCCTAAAACCCATGTATACAAAGTTTCATTCCAATCCAGTATCTCTTCAAAATTTCGGTCGCCAACCTCAGAGGCTCTGATTAAAATTTTGGGAATCTGAGGCCGGGTTAGTAATCAGCGACCTCAAAAACCTATAAATACGAATTTTCATCAAAATCCACTATTTTTTCAAAGATTCGGTTGTCAATCTTAGGAGCTCTAATATGACTTCTCTAAATCTGAGGCCGGATCAAAAGGTCATTCTCAGACGTGCATACTCACACAGACACATGCATACCACATCATCCCCAAAGTCGGAAAAACTCCGGGAGAAAAAATTGCTCCTGGAGTGGCACTTTCTATAATTGTGAATCTGAAATGACACGTTTTATAGAAGTAAATCTGAAATGGCACTTTCTATAGCACTAAATCTGAAATGGCACTGTTTATAGAAGTAAGTCCGCGATGGGACTGTTCATAGAAAGTTTCTGAAATGGAACGTTCTTCCTCCCAAACGACGATATATTTAACCATATGCGAAAATGTGAAAAAATCATTAATACCGAAATATTGCACTGATGGATGAAAAGCTGAATAACGCGGACATAAAGCAAAAAACGCCATTATTGCGCGATCAGAGGGAAAAGGTCGACCTAGCCAGACAAGCAAGACAAGCGGCAATATGGGTTAACAAATTACGCGAACTGTTAGCAGCGCTGGAGAGGTGAATTACGGTGGAAAATGATGATTCAAAGCAGTTCCGAGACTGATTATGGCCGAGAACCACATGTAAAGATATATGAAAATATCATGGATCATCACATAAAGATGCTAATTGTTTATTGTTAATTTTTTTATATAGATTTTATTGAAAAAATGTCAGAATATACACTTGAACATGATCTCTAAAATTAAATGCGGATTGAAGAATCGAAATTGAATCATTGCTCTGCGGAGAAACAATGTTAACAGCTTGTTCATTCATAAGTCCAATATTCATGAATATTACCCAATGAGATGAGCTGCAACATATTCTTGTTGATATTAAAAAAATTATATGAAATCCATGTACTGCGTTGTGTGTTATAAGGTGTGAGTAATGCACAGCTTATAATTTATTTTTTTGTATTAATCTTTTTCATCGAGTGGATGCAATTCATGACACATTTACTTAATTAGTAGTTTCTTGTAAATTTTAGCACAACAGAGACAAGACAGAGACCATCAATACATGTACCTACTGGAAGTTAGGTGGCGACATAGTATTGGTAATGCTTGATCTATATAAATATATGATATTGATAACTCAGGATATGTATTAGCATGATAGAATGTTAGTTTTTACAGTGAATGATTGTAATAATACCACACACAAGTGTTTGCAAAATTTGGAAGTGTTGGCGGTACAAGGCTCCCCTTTTTTCATAATATAGGCTGTATATGGCATAGAATAAGGCAACTTTTAGTACTCATGGGGGCTCTTGACGAGCGAATTCCCTGGGTACAAAAATAAAAGTTCCAACTGGTAATGTGGAGTACTTAATGTGCTCCAATGACCTTGGAGATGATTTTCCTATAAAATTCAAGTAATTTGCAGATATAAGTGTCTCATTCATTTTTTGCCTCAGAGGTCATTTTCAGGGTGTAAATTAAGGTTAAAAATGCCTGTGAAAATGCAAAAACAGCAAAATCAGCAACTTGGCCTATTGATCAAACAAAGTTTAAGTGCTCGAAAACATCTGAAAAAATTCTGGGAATATGATATGATTCCCTTGAACTTGAAAAAGAATTTTGAGCCAAATCAAATTTTTTGATGTTTGATTCCACAGAGAATTGCCCATATATATATAATCCTCAAAAAAACCTTTTTTAGAAAAAGTAAAAATGTTGCGTCAAGCATGTGGCAGAACTAGTATTGTTGTAATATGTAAATCTGTATGATCGTGATAATACTCAAAATAGTACACGTCGCACCATCTATTGGTATGCGACGACTTTGTGCAGTCAGACGAGCTCACGCGAGAGCAAGCTTACCGCGCATGCCTCGCGACTATGCTCTAAGCGCCGATTACTTTATGTACGCCGTTCTCGCTGCTTATCTGTAAGACTCCGTTGCGAGAGGACGCACTGCCGACATGTTTGATTATTAAAGTTATTAAAATCATTAATATTATTTTGAGTCTAACTCCTTTTTTTTCAATCCACAACTCCAACATGGTAGCAGAGGTCCGTGGTTGGAAGAAGTTATTTAAAAGTGATAAAAGCCACGTGTAAAATAAAAAGTTTAAAATGCTAAACCAAAGTGTTTGATTAATTAAAATTGAAAAATAAACGCACTAAAATGAAGAGAAACTCATGAGTCATTGAACAATAAAAGTACTTTTGAAGATTAATTGAAATTAAAGTGCGATGGCATTGGATTAAAAGTCGGCAAGTGAAATAGCATGTTCTCTTGGTTTAAACAAGATTTAGATAATCAAGAAGTTATTTGGAAAGAAAATACAAGAAATCCGCTAAGAAAAGTATTTTTGAAAGAAATCAAGAAAGTTATTATTTTAAAAAATCTAGTATACGATAAAATAAGGGCTACAGAGGAAAAAATGGCGGACGAGATGATCACGGGAAATAAAGGATTTATGTTCCAAATATTCGATGGGACAGATTACGAAAAATGGAAATATAAATTAAAATTGTTCTTGGAACTTAAAGAGTGCAAAGAAGTTATAGAAAATAATGAAAGGCCTACAGCAATATCAGAAGCCGAGTGGTCAAAGAAAGAGATAAGAGCAAAAAATTATATAGTGAATAGTATGACTAATACACAACTCGAATTAATTATTTCCGAAGAAAGTGCCAAGAAGATGATCGACAAATTAGATGAAAATTTTTTAAAGAAAAGTAGTGCTGTGAAATTGTTATGTAAACGACAATTGCTCAAAATGAAGATGAAAGAAAATGAGAATCCAACAGACTTTTATAATAGTTTTGAAAAACTAGTGAATGAACTTAAAAATGCTGGAGAAAATATAACTAAAGAAGATAAATTGAATTATTTTTTGATGACATTACCAGAAAATTTAACGCATATAGTAGATATTATAGATGCGTTACCAGAAAAAGACAAAACAGTAGAATTTGTCAAATCTAAACTAGAATTAGAATTCACAAAAAGGCAGAGTGATAGTAATAACCTAAGAAGCAACGCCAGTACATTTGCAGTACAAACAAAAGGAAAATGCTTCAACTGTGGTAAATTTGGCCACCACAAAAATGCTTGCACGAGTCCACAACAGCAGAGCAATCGAGGTCGAGGTGCTCAATCCAGTCAAGGACAACGAGGCCACCAAAGAGGCTACAACAGGGGAAACTACAGAGGTCGTGGCCGAGGCAGAGGACAAGGTCAACCCAGAGCAGAAACATCCAGCGATCAACCCAACAATTCATCCGAGTCATGGACAACTCAGGTGTGTCAACAGAATGGTAACTATTTATCTTCTACTTCGACTCTCGAGTCAAGTAGAGATAATAAAGTAAGTATGATAAATCATATAAAGGGATACAATCAAAATAACGAAAACTGTAGTGAAATAAATTGGTTGTTAGATAGTGGATGCACAGATCACATTATAAAAAATGATAAATTATTTGATAAATATGTAGATTTGAAAAATCCTGCTGATGTAAAATTACCAAATGGTAAAATGCTAAAAGCAACCAAGATAGGTTTAGTTAAAATTTATTTCAAAAATTATTACAATGAAAAATATGTTGATTTAAAAAATGTTTATTATGTTGAAGGCATTAAACAAAATTTGTTAAGTTTTTCGAAAATAACTGAAGATTGTACAGTAGTAGCAAAAAATGATAATGCTAAAATTTATAATAAATCTAGAGAATTAATAGCTGTAGCAAACAAAGTTGATAATTTGTATCTTATGAAAAGCTTTATAGTAGCAAAAGAAAATAAACAAATGAATGTAAATTCATTGAAATTAACCGATAAAGAAAAATGGCATAGAGCATTAGGTCATATAAATTTTCAATATTTAAACAAATTAGTAAACAATAAATTAGTTGAAGGATTGCCAGAAAAAATTGAAAGTACTAATATGAAATGTGCAAATTGTATTGAAAGTAAAATGGCTAATGTACCGTTCAAAAATAATAGAACAAAAACTACTGAAATTTTAGAACTAATCCATACTGATTTAAACGGTCCACATAGCACAACTGGTTATGGTGGAGAAAGATATTTTTTAACATTTGTTGATGATTATAGTAAGTGTACGAGAATATTTTGCATTAAAAGTAAAGCTGAAACAGCAAGTTGTTTTAAAGAATTCGTAAATTTAGTTGAAAATAGATTTAATAAGCAAATTAAAAAATTACGGTGTGACAACGGTAAAGAATATTTGAATCGAGAAATTTATGATTTTGTAAAATCTAAAGGTATAGAATTATTGCCATGTCCACCCTACGTCCACGAACTAAATGGAGTAGCGGAAAGATACAATAGATCTGCAATGGATATGGGCAGATGTTTGATGCGTGAAGCAAAAATTCACAGGCAATATTGGCCCGAAATAATGAAAACAGTTGCGTACTTAAAAAACCGTACAATTGCAAATACAACGGAGAACAAAACTCCTTACGAAATATTTTTTGGTAAAAAACCTAATGTAAATTATCTAAAAATTTATGGCAGTCGAGTTTTTGTAAGAGTACCAGAAGCGTTGCGTAAAAGCAAATGGGATGACAAAGCCCAACTAGGCGTATTAGTAGGTTACTTTGAAAATGGTTATAGAGTCTTAGTAAATGGTAGAATAATAAATGCCAGACATGTTCAAGTAGTTGAAGAGCAAACTCAATTGATATGTTTAGAAAAACTTGATGATGAAAAAGATAGAGATTTGGAATATAGTGAATCTGAAAATAAAATAAATGAAAATAATGAATCTAACGATAATGAGATTGAATCTGATAATAATGAAAACATTCAAAATACGGATAACGACGAAATTAATAGTGGAAAAGATTTGAATGTAAAAAGAACATCGACTAGAAAGAAAAGTCCTGTAAATAGGTATGGAAATCCTGTAACTCACTTTATCTATGTAAATCACATTGATGCAAATGTACCGAATACATTTGAGGAGGCGTTAAATTCAAACGATTATAATCAATGGAAAATTGCGATGGACTCTGAAATAAATAGTTTAAAGAAAAATGAGACTTGGCAAATTGTTGAAAGGCCAAAAGACAAAAAAATAATTGATGTAAAATGGGTCTATAAAAAGAAAAATGACAATGTTTATAAAGCGAGATTAGTTGTAAGAGGATTTCAACAAAAAGAATATTTAGAAAATGTTTATTCACCGGTAGGAAAAATGCAAACGTTGAAAATTTTGTTGTCATACAGTTGCAAAAATAATTTATTTATAGAACAAATGGATGTCGAAACAGCATTTTTAAATGGTCTTGTAAAAACCGAAGTATATATAAATGAACCGGAAGGTTATGAAACTGGTGACAATAAAGTTTGCAAGTTGCTAAAGGCATTATATGGATTAAGAGAAAGCCCAAGAGCTTGGTATGAATGTTTCAATAAATTCATTGTAAGTTTGAACTTTAAAAGAAGTAATTATGATCATTGCTTATATATAAATAATGCAAGGAAAGATGCAATATATATACTAGTATTTGTGGATGATCTCTTAATTTGTTGCAAAGACAAAAATAAAATAAACAAAGTTAAAGCAAGTCTAATGCAAAGATTTGCAATGAAAGATATGGGCAAAATTAGCCAATATATAGGTATTGATATAGATTATAATGAAAATAGAAATAAACTGACTTTAAGTCAAACTAAATATATTGAATCTTTGGCTGCTAAGTATAATTTAGAAAATGCAAAATTATATGATACTCCGATGGAGGCAAATTTAAAACTAGATCAAGCTAGTGAAATAGATGAACGAATAAAATATAGAAACATAATTGGCGAATTATTATATATAAGTACAGGCACAAGACCTGATATTACATATAGCGTAAATTATTTAAGTCGATACCAAAGTTGTTATGATCAAACTCATTATAAATATGCAATGCGAATTCTCAAGTATCTGTATAAAACCAAAGACTTAAAACTAACTTACTGCGACAATGTTAATACCGAAATATTAGACTGTATGGTAGATTCTGATTATGCAGGTGACAATATAGATAGAAAATCCACAACAGGCTTTGTAGTAAGACTTTATGGTAATGTAATCTTTTGGAAAACACATAAACAAAGCACTGTAACCAAATGTTCAACTTTCGCAGAGTACACTGCTATGTCAGAAGCAGTAACAGAAATATTATTTATAAAAAATTTATTAAGTGAAATGTTCAATGTAAACTTCGATAAACCGATAAACATATATGAGGATAACTCAGGTGCAATTGCGATTGCAAAATATGGTAATTTCACAAAAAACTCTAAGCACATCGAAGTGCAATATCATTATATAAATGAGAATTACGAAAAAGGAATAATTGATATTGTAAAAATAGACTCAAATTTAAATTTAGCTGATATGTTAACTAAAAGTCTAGACAAAACCAAGTTTTTGAAAAACAGAGAAGCGTTAAGATTGTTATAAATTACAAATAGAAAATAATGTTTGTAAAAAAAAAAAAAAAAATAAATAAAATTCACGATCATAAAATTTAGGAGGCGTGTTGTAATATGTAAATCTGTATGATCGTGATAATACTCAAAATAGTACACGTCGCACCATCTATTGGTATGCGACGACTTTGTGCAGTCAGACGAGCTCACGCGAGAGCAAGCTTACCGCGCATGCCTCGCGACTATGCTCTAAGCGCCGATTACTTTATGTACGCCGTTCTCGCTGCTTATCTGTAAGACTCCGTTGCGAGAGGACGCACTGCCGACATGTTTGATTATTAAAGTTATTAAAATCATTAATATTATTTTGAGTCTAACTCCTTTTTTTCAATCCACAACTCCAACAAGTATATCTCTTATATTGCTTAAAAAAAATGAAATCCATAATAGACACATGAGTCAATCTATTATTTCATCAGTATTCATTCAGATTAATTCTCATATAGTTGGAGTATTACGTATTCTTATTACAGTTTACATACTATAGAAGACGTTGTCAACTTTAACTAACCAATTACGAAAAAACTTTCCAGAATGCTCTTAGGTACCTCATCAATTACTTGAAGAACTAATGACGAACCAAATTAACGCCACTTGGTAGGCATTTTTAACGTCTTAAGAATAATAATATTTCACTAAATCACTGGATGTAAAAATTATTATAGAAATATTATAGAAATATTTATAATTTACTGAGACATATGATCAATAGTGTGAATTATTAATATTTGTCTCTTTGAAGGACAATGAAAGTATTGATAATAGAAGAATATATAGAGTCTATCTGAATTATAGGATTAACTGCATTGCAATTACGATACAAAAATATATTTGAAATGAATCAAACGATTGAGGAGAGGTTGTGAAACCGTTTAACCTGAAAATAAATAGGTAATGAAATAAATAGGTAATGAAGAATATTATATGTCAGTTTAATAAGGCATTCAAAGATATTCGATCCTACCAAGTGGCGTCAATTTGGTTCGTCATTAGTTCTTCAAATAATTGATGAGGTACCTAAGAGCATTCTGGTAAGTTTTTTCGTAATTGGTGAGTTAAAGTTGACAACGTCTTCTTTAGTATGTAAACTGTAATAAGAATACGTAATACTCCAACTATATGAGAATTAATCTGAATGAATACTGATGAAATAATAGATTGACTCATGTGTCTATAATGGATTTCATTTTTTTTTTAGCTATATAAGAGATAAACTAGTTCTGCCACATGCTTGACGCAACATTTTTACTTTTTCTAAAAAAGGTTTTTTTGAAGATTTCAATTTTTTTTGCGGAGTATAATATATTATAAAAATAATAATCAATAAAATGTATATGCATTAGCGTCAGTAATAAAATTAAATAGATATTTTTCCAACATGCAAATATTTATATGGATGAGCGATACACAAAAAAAAATATATGTAATCAGTAGAAAATAATTAATCTATTATCTGAATTTAAGACAAGGCATCAAAATTTATCACATGTTTTTTTATAACTATTTTTACATAGGCAAATGGTGATTTAGGATGATGATGTCGGCATGTCGATTGAATATTTGAATAAGGATATAACCTGATACCCGATAATCTCCAGGTGGCTAGGGTCGCTGATGACAGTGTCCTGAGGGTGCGTTTCTGGTATTTTTGTTTGAGGGAGCTGACTACTTTGACTACCTGGACATCATTAAGGTCCAGAGTCAGCTACTTGGAACATCGTCATCGGGTACCCTGGCTACCTGGACATCGTTAGGGTTCAGGGTCAGCTGCTTCGAGCGAAATTCCCAGGAGCGCACCGTTAGAACACCGTCATCGGGTACCCTGACTATCTGTACTTCGTTCGGGTCCAGGGTCAGGCACTCCAATCAAAAATTCCAGGAGCGCACCCTTGGAACACCGTCATCGGGTACCCTGACTACCTGGACATCGTTCGGGTCCAGGGTCAGCTGCTTCAAGCAAAAATACCAGGAGCGAACCCTTGGAACACCGTCAACGGGTACCTTGACTATCTGGACATCGTTCGGGTCCAGGGTCAGCTGCTTTAAGCGAAAATTCCAGGAGCGCACCCTTGGAACACCGCCATTGGGTACCCTGACTACCTGGACTTCGTTCGGTTCCAGGGTCAGGCACTCCAATTAAAAATACCAGGAGCGCACCCTTGGAACACCGTCATCGGGTACCCTGACTACCTGGACCTCGTTTGAGCCCAGGGTAAGCTACTTCAACCAAAAATACCAGGAGCGCACACTTGGAACACCGTCAACGGGTACCCTGACTACCTGGACATCATTCGGGTCCAGGGCCAGCTGCTTTAAGCAAAAATTTCAGGAGCGCACCCTTGGAACACCGGCATCGGGTACCCTGACTACCTGGAAGTCGTTCGGGTCCAAGGTCAGCAGCTTCGAGCGAAAATCCAAGGAACGCACCATTGGAACACCGTCATCGGGAACCCTGACTATCTGGACTTCGTTCGGGTCCAGGGTCAGGCACTCCAATCAAAAATACCAGGAGCGCACCCTTGGAACACCGTCATCGGGTACCCTGACTACCTGGACATCGTTCGGGTCCAGGGTCAGCTGCTTCAAGCAAAAATACCAGGAGCGCACCCTTGGAACACTGTCAACGGGTACCCTGACTATCTGGACTTCGTTCGGGTCCAGGGTTAGGCACTCCAATCAAAAATACCAGGAGCGCACCCTTGGAACACCGTCATCAGGTACCCTGGCTACCTGGACATCGTTCGGGTCCAGGGTGAGGCACTCCAACCAAAAATACCAGGAGCGCACCCTTGAAACACCGTCATCGGGTACCCAGACTACCTGGACCTCGTTTGAGCCCAGGGTAAGCTACTCCAACCAAAAATACCAGGAGCTTACCCTTGGAACAACGTCAACGGGTACCCTGACTACCTGGACATCGTTTGGGTCCAGGGTCAGCTGCTTTAAGCGAAAATTCCAGGAGCGCACCCTTGGAACACCGTCAACGGGTACCCTGACTACCTGGACATCGTTCGGGTCCAGGGTCAGCTGCTTTAAGCGAAAATTCCAGGAGCGCACCCTAATGAAATAAATAGGTAATGAAGAATATTATATGTCAGTTTAATAAGGCATTCAGAGATATTCGATCCTACCAAGTGGCTCAATTTGGTTCGTCATTAGTTCTTCAAATAATTGATGAGGTACCTAAGAGCATTCTGGTAAGTTTTTTCGTAAATGGTTAGTTAAAGTTGACAACGTCTTCTATAGTATGTAAACTGTAATAAGAATACGTAATACTCCAACTATATGAGAATTAATCTGAATGAATACTGATGAAATAATAGATTGACTCATGTGTCTATTATGGATTTCATTTTTTTTTGAGCAATATAAGAGATAAACTAGTTCTGCCACATGCTTGACGCAACATTTTTACTTTTTCTAAAAAAGGTTTTTTTGAGGATTTCAATTCTTTTTGCGGAGTATAATATATTATAAAAATAATAATCGATAAATTGTATATGCATTAGCGTCAGTGATAAAATTGGATAGATATTTTTCCAACATGCAAATATATATATGGATGAGCGATACACAAAGAAAAATATATGTAATCCGTA
Organism: Aphelinus atriplicis; assembly: GCA_020882685.1. NCBI lineage: Eukaryota > Metazoa > Arthropoda > Insecta > Hymenoptera > Aphelinidae > Aphelinus > Aphelinus atriplicis. Next base: position 718,992 of record JAJGQD010000030.1, read on the forward strand.
GAAAATAATTAATCTATTATCTGAATTTAAGACAAGGCATCAAAATTTATCACATGTTTTTTTATAACTATTTTTACATAGGCAAATGGTGGTTTAGGATGATGATGTCGGCATGTCGATTGAATATTTGAATAAGGATATAACCTGATACCCGATAATGTCCAGGTGGCTAGGGTCGCTGATGACAGTGTCCTGAGGGTGCATTTCTGGTATTTTTGTTTGAGGAAGCTGACTACTTTGACTACCTGGACATCATTAAGGTCCAGAGTCAGCTACTTGGAACATCATCATCGGGTACCCTGGCTACCTGGACATCGTTAGGGTTCAGGGTCAGCTGCTTCGAGCGAAATTCCCAGGAGCGCACCGTTAGAACACCGTCATCGGGTACCCTGACTATCTGGACTTCGTTCGGGTCCAGGGTCAGGCACTCCAATCAAAAATACCAGGAGCGCACCCTTGGAACACCGCCATTGGGTACCCTGACTACCTGGACTTCGTTCGGTTCCAGGGTCAGGCACTCCAATCAAAAATACCAGGAGCGCACCCTTGGAACACCGTCATTGGGTACCCTGGCTACCTGGACATCGTTCGGGTCCAGGGTCAGGGACTCCATCCAAAAATACAAGGAGCGCACCCTTGGAACACCGTCATCGGGTACCCAGACTACCTGGACCTCGTTTGAGCCCAGGGTAAGCTACTCGAACCAAAAATACCAGGAGCTTACCCTTGGAACACCGTCATCGGGAACCCTGACTATCTGGACTTCGTTCGGGTCCAGGGTCAGGCACTCCAATCAAAAATACCAGGAGCGCACCCTTGGACATCGGGTACCCTGACTACCTGGACATCGTTTGGGTCCAGGGTCAGCTGCTTAAAGCGAAAATTCCAGGAGCGCACCCTTGGAACACCGTCATCGGGTACCCTGACTACCTGGACATCGTTCGGGTCCAGGGTCAGCTGCTTCAAGCAAAAATACCAGGAGCGCACCCTTGGAACACCGTCAACGGGTACCTTGACTACCTGGAAGTCGTTCGGGTCCAAGGTCAGCTGCTTCGAGCGAAAATTCAAGGAACGCACCATTGGAACACCGTCATCGGGAACCCTGACTATCTGGACTTCGTTCGGGTCCAGGGTCAGGCACTCCAATCAAAAATACCAGGAGCGCACCCTTGGAACACGGTCATCGGGTACCCTGGCTACCTGGACATCGTTCGGGTCCAGGGTCAGGCACTCCAACAATAATACCAGGAGCGCACCCTTGAAACACCGTCATCGGGTACCCAGACTACCTGGACCTCGTTTGAGCCCAGGGTAAGCTACTCCAACCAAAAATACCAGGAGCTTACCCTTGGAACACCGTCAACGGGTACCCTGACTACCTGGACATCGTTTGGGTCCAGGGTCAGCTGCTTTAAGGGAAAATTCCAGGAGCGCACCCTTGGCACACCGTCATCGGGTACCCTGACTACCTGGAAGTCGTTCGGGTCCAGGGTCAGCTGCTTCAAGCGAAAATTCCAGGAGCGCACCCTTGGAACAACCGCCAACGGGTACCCTGACTACCTGGACATCGTTCGGGTCCAGGGTCAGCTGCTTTAAGCGAAAATTCCAGGAGCGCACCCTAATGAAATAAATAGGTAATGAAGAATATTATATGTCAGTTTAATAAGGCATTCAAAGATATTCGATCCTACCAAGTGACGTCAATTTGGTTCGTCATTAGTTCTTCAAATAATTGATGAGGTACCTAAGAGCATTCTGGTAAGTTTTTTCGTAATTGGTTAGTTAAAGTTGACAACGTCTTCTATAGTATGTAAACTGTAATAAGAATACGTAATACTCCAACCATAGGAGAATTAATCTGAATGAATACTGATGAAATAATAGATTGACTCATGTGTCTATTATGGATTTCATTTTTTCTTGAGCAATATAAGAGATAAACTAGTTCTGCCACATGCTTGACGCAACATTTTTACTTTTTCTAAAAAAGGTTTTTTTGAGGATTTCAATCCTTTTTGCGGAGTATAATATATTATAAAAATAATAATCGATAAAATGTATATGCATTAGCGTCAGTGATAAAATTGGATAGATATTTTTCCAACGTGCAAATATATATATGGATGAGCGATACACAAAGAAAAATATATGTAATCCGTAGAAAATAATTAATCTATTATCTGAATTTAAGACAAGGCATCAAAATTTATCACATGTTTTTTTATAACTATTTTTACATAGGCAAATGGTGGTTTAGGATGATGATGTCGGCATGTCGATTGAATATTTGAATATGGATATAACCTGATACCCGATAATGTCCAGGTGGCTAGGGTCGCTGATGACAGTGTCCTGAGGGTGCGCTTCTGGTATTTTTGTTTGAGGAAGCTGACTACTTTGACTACCTGGACATCATTAAGGTCCAGAGTCAGCTACTTGGAACACCGTCATCGGGTACCCTGGCTACCTGGACATCGTTCGGGTCCAGGGTCAGGCACTCCAACTGAAAATACCTGGAGCGCACCCTTGGAACACCGTCATCGGGTACATTGACTACCTGGACCTCGTTTGAGCCCAGGGTAAGCTACTTCAACCAAAAATACCAGGAGCGCACCCTTGGAATACCGTCAACGGGTACCCTGACTACCTGGACATCGTTCGGGTCCAGGGTCAGCTGCTTTAAGCGAAAATTCCAGGAGCGCACCCTTGGAACACCGTCATCGGGTACCCTGACTACCTGGACATCGTTCGGGTCCAGGGTCAGCTGCTTTAAGCGAAAATTCCAGGAGCGCATCCTTGGTACACCGTCATCGGGTACCCTGACTACCTGGACCTCGTTTGAGCCCAGGGTAAGCTACTTTAAGCGAAAATTCCAGGAGCGCACCCTTGGAACACCGTCATCGGGTACCCTGACTACCTGGACATCGTTCGGGTCCAGGGTCAGCTTTTCCAAGTCAGAATACGAGGAGCGCACCCTCGGGACGCTGCCATCGGCGACACTAGCTACCTGGACATTATCGGGTATTAGGGTATATGCTTATTCAAATAAAACTCAAGTCGACACGCTGACATCGGCATCCTAAACTACCATTTGCCCGTGTAAAATCAATTATAAAAAAAACATGGAATGAATTTTTATATGTCTTGTCTTATCTTCTGTAAGTTTGAAAAAATCTGCAGTACTTTTCGTTGAATCTATGGGACACGGCCAATAGTTTTTCCACATTCTTTCTAACTATAATACATTAATAATTTACTTTCAATCCCATGGTTTCAAATCTACGCGGGAAGCAAGAGCATGTAAACGTGTTATGTTCTATGCGTGAACATAGCTGCTTTATCAGGCTACCGCGGCTAACTTCAGGGTCGGAATACTGAAGAAAAATTTCTGGTCGAAAAAAAAGTAGTAGATCGCTTGACACGGTACTCCCAAACTCATCATTGCGAACGAGTTTTTGAGTATTTCTTTTTGTCGATCGCTCAATTGGGATGGTAGATGAGCATTAAATCCTGTTTCGCACCCAAAAAAAGTTGTTTTGACAAAATTAATGCCAATGTAAAAATCGAGCGTGCGATCTCAAACATTATATAGTTGCGGTGTCTTCTGCTTGACGCATGGAACACTACCGCGTTCCGTGATCATACGAGTATATATTCCTCGTGATATGTTCCTCAACAGTTTTCAGTTTTATGATAAATTAACGTCACAATTTATAGAATGAAGAGGATTCATTCTTCATCGTTTGAAACTTATGGACGTTAAAAATAATTATTTGTTAAAAATACTACCTTGGGTGAAAAAGATGTAGTATAGCCCAATAGGTTGGGTTGAGAGGTATATATATTGGTGAAAAAGGAATCTGCAATAATGCGATCGGACCTTGATCATACAGATTCAGCGATCGGATCTTTGATCGTGTATGGAGATGATATTGCACGAAATGAATTCATGCTCTAGGGATGCGGTCGAGCTGCTGTATCCCCGGTGGCGCAGATGGTAGTGCAACTGACCGAAAATCAGGAGGACGCTGGTTCGAATCCAGCCCGAGGAGCGTGGAATTTTTGTCTTGCAATATTACTTTGGGATAGTCCACCAAGTTCAATAGAATTAATTTATTCAACGTCACAATATGTGTTAACGTCATTAAGGGGGTAGCCTACCTAAATTTCAACATGGTTGAAAAAAATCGTACGAGGCTGTAAATTTATATTCTGAATCATTCTTGTACGGCGGTTTCAATGACCAACCCGGAAAAAAATTTTTTTCACTTTAAAAAAACTTTTTCAATTTTTTAGAACGTACTTGGGTTTTTTTTCTCGGCTCCTAGAAGTCTAATCGCAAAACCAATACGTATGTTTGTGGACATTGTATTAAGGAACCCTCAAAAAAATTTTCAGCCCAAACTACTGAAAATAAGTCTCAATTATTCACCTTCCCGTGCATCACGTTTCCACCTTCATTCTGCAACGTCATAAAGACATCCATTTGGTTCACACTAACTAGGAGAGTGCACACCCTTCGGGTCACCAATCTTGACCAAAATTTGAGGGATTTCTTCTGATACTATAACCAGAGATCCCTGAAAGCCACAGGGTCTAACGCTCAGCCATTACTGAGAAAAAAAAAACATATCATGAGATTTTTCAATTATTGGCGGTACAGGGCATAACATTGTATATGCTATCTCAATGCATATCAATACCCGTCAACCATATGTACCAATCAATTTTTCATAAATTCGACTCAAAGATAAACTCTAAAACTATCTTGACAAATTTTCACTGGTTTTAGGCCTACTTCCCTCCCACACAGCATGGAATGTTCCAGTGGAATATTTCGGAAGATTCCTCTGGAATATTCCAGTGGAAGATTTCTGGAAGATTTCTGATATATATCAATTCAGCGTTCAGAAACCACACTATAAATCATTCAGAGGAATATTCCAGAAATCTTCCAGAAATCTTCCACTGAAATATTCCAGTGGAATTGTCCAAAATATTCCATTGGAATATTTCAGAAAGATTTTTTTGTAAGATTTTGAGAGTTAAAAGCTGCCTTGAAATATTTCAGAAACCTTCCACTGGAAGATTCCGTAAAATATTTCTGGAAGCTTTTTTGGAGATTTCTTTGGAAGGTTTCTAAATGTCCGAGGCTGCGTTGGAATATTCCAGAAATCTTCCTGGAAAAATTCCATGGAATATTTCTGGAAGCTGTTTGGGAGATTTTTTTGGAAGGTTTCTAAATGCCCGAGGCTGCGTTGGAATATTCCAGAAATCTTCCACTGGAAAATTCCATGAAATATTTCTGGAAGCTTTTTGGGAGATTTTTTTGGGAGGTTTCTAAATGCCCGAGGCTGCGTTGAAATATTCCAGAAATCTTCCACTGGAAGATTCCGTGAAATATTTCTGGAAGCTTTTTGGAAGATTTCTTTGGAAGGTTTCTAAATGTCCGAGACTGCGTTGGAATATTCCAGACATCTTCCACTGGAAGATTCCGTGGAATATTTCTGGAAGCTTTCTGGAAAATTTCTTCGAAAGGTTTCTAAATGTGCGAGGCCGCGTTAGAATATTTCAAAAACCTCCCACTGGAAGATTCCGTAAAATATTTCTGGAAGCTTTTTGGGAGATTTCTTTGGAAGGTTTCTAAATGCCCGAGGCTGCGTTGAAATATTCCAGAAATCTTCCACTGGAAGATGCCGTAAAATATATCTGGAAGCTTTCTGGAAAATTTCTTTAAAAGGTTTCTAAATGTCCGAGACCGCGTTGAATATTTCAGAAACCTTCCACTGGAAGATTCCGTAAAATATTTCTGGAAGCTTTTTTGGAGATTTCTTTGGAAGGTTTCTAAATGTCCGAGGCTGCGTTGAAATATTCCAGAAATCTTCCACTGGAAGATTCCGTGAAATTTTTCTGGAAGCGTTTTGGAAGATTTCTTTGGAAGGTTTCTAAATGTCCGAGACTGCGTTGGAATATTCCAGACATCTTCCACTGGAAGATTCGTAAAATATTTTGGAAGCTTTTTTGGAGATTCTTGGAAGGTTTCTAAATGTCCGAGGCTGCGTTGGAATATTCCAGAAATCTTCCACTGGAAAATTCCATGAAATATTTCTGGAAGCTTTTTGGGAGATTTTTTTGGAAGGTTTCTAAATGCCCGAGGCTGCGTTGGAATATTTCAGAAATCTTCCACTGGAAAATTCCATGAAATATTTCTGGAAGCTTTTTGGGAGATTTTTTTGGAAGGTTTCTAAATTCCGAGGCTGCGTTGAAATATTCCAGAAATCTTCCACTGGAAGATTCCGTGAAATATTTCTGGAAGCTTTTTGGAAGATTTCTTTGGAAGGTTTCTAAATGTCCGAGACTGCGTTGGAATATTCCAGACATCTTCCACTGGAAGATTCCGTGGAATATTTCTGGAAGCTTTCTGGAAAATTTCTTCGAAAGGTTTCTAAATGTGCGAGGCCGCGTTAGAATATTTCAAAAACCTCCCACTGGAAGATTCCGTAAAATATTTCTGGAAGCTTTTTGGGAGATTTCTTTGGAAGGTTCTAAATGCCCGAGGCTGCGTTGAAATATTCCAGAAATCTTACCACTGGAAGATGCCGTAAAATATATCTGTAAGCTTTCTGGAAAAATTTCTTTTAAAAGGTTTCTAAATGTCCGAGACCGCGTTGGAATATTTCAGAAACCTTCCACTGGAAGATTCCGTAAAATATTTCTGGAAGCTTTTGGAGATTTCTTTGGAAGGTTTCTAAAATGTCCGAGGCTGCGTTGAATATTCCAGAAATCTTCTCCACTGGAAAGATTCCGTGAAATTTTCTGAAGCTTTTTGGAAGATTTTCTTTGGAAGGCTTTCTAAATGTCCGAACTGCGTTGAATATTCCAGACATCTTCCACTGGAAGATTCCGTAAAATATTTCTGGAAGCTTTTTTGGAGATTTCTTTGGAAGGTTTCTAAATGTCCGAGGCTGCGTTGGAATATTCCAGAAATCTTCCACTGGAAGATTCCGTGAAATTTTTCTGGAAGCTTTTTGGAAGATTTCTTTGGGAGGTTTCTAAATGACCGAGGCTGCGTTGGAATATTCCAGAAATCTCCCAATGGAATTTTTATTGGTTCTTCGTGAATGAACATTGGAATATTTCAGAAATGTTCGAGAAAATCTTCCAATGGAAGATTGATGGGTTGTTTATGAATGACCATTGGAATATTTCAGAAATCTTCCAGAAATCTTCCAATGAAATATTTCAAGCTATATTCCTGGAATCTTCCAGAAATCTTCCAATGGAATATTTATTGGTTATTTCTGAATGACCATTTGAATATTGCAGGTATCTTTTGGAAATCTTCCATCGGAATATTCCAACTTATATTTCTGGAAGCTTCCAGAAATCTTCCAACCTTCCAAGCTCTCCTATTAGCTGCCAGGGTTCACGTTACTTTCTCGCAAGTGACGGGGAAATGGAACGGTTTGTATATAAGGCCGATTAAGAGTATGGTCTCCTAACACGTGTCTGCGAACAATAGATGTATATGTATATATATTTACGATTTGTCTAATCTCAGTATTGCGATTGCGTTGTAAGTGCGAGCGAATTGATGTCAAGATAAATAATAATGATAATAATAATATATATATATATAATAATAATAATAATAATAATAATAATAATAATAATAATAATAATAATAATACCAATGATAATAATGAGGTAAGGTAGGAATCTCTCGTGAAATATCTGATGTATAAAAATAGGCGCTTCATTGAATTCATAAGAAATTGTGGCTGTTGGTTTGACTGACTTTTTTATCGGTCCATGAATGAGCATTCGTATATTCCATGCAGAATCTTTCAGAAATCTTCTAATAAAATATTCCAAGATATATTTCTGGAATCTTCCAGAAATCTTCCAATGAAATGTTCCAAGCTATATTTTTGGAAACTTCCAGAAATCTTCAAATGGAAGATTTATTGGTTGTTTATGAATGACCATCGGAATATTTCAGAAATCTTCCAGAAATCTTCCAATGAAATATTCCAAGATATATTTCTGGAAACATCCAGAAATCTTCCAATGGAAGATTTATTGGTTGTTTATGAATGACCGTTGGAATATTTCAGAAATCTTCCAGAAATCTTTCAATGGAATATTTCAAATTATATTACAGAAAGCTTCCAGAAATCTTCCATGGAATATTCCTACGCAGCCTTTACGCGGACATATGAATATTTCAGAAATCTTCCACTGGAAGATTCCTGGAAGATTCCAAATCCATCTTCCAAATATTTCTGAAATATTCCAGAAATATTCCATGCTTTGTGGGCTTATAGGATGTATAAAGGTCTCAAGCACTAACCAGGTTATCATGGGAAACGACATGTTAAACCGCTTCCCACCCAACAAAACACTCATTTATCTTGAGCCCACCCATGAATATATATATCAGAATATATATTCTAACAACATGCGCTTCATTGATATGATGCTGCAAAATAACCTATCCCTTACATGCATGTCGACAACACTGCAAGTTGGTTGGGGATTAGTTTTTGCACAAACCTGTTCCTTTTTCTTGAATCACCATTATGTTCACCAGCTCCCACTGAATGTGTAGCCTCCAGCATTCACAGAAATGATGGCCTATAACACTCCAAGCCTTGTCCACTCATGATTGTACTCTTGAAGTACCTGAAAATGAAAACACAAAGAATTATTTTCTTTGAATTTCAAGGTTAAAAGTAGGAAAAATCTTGTTAAACTAGTAGAGAAAGAGAGTTTCAGAGCTACATAAATTCAACTACAGTAGAAATTAGATACCCAAAATCAAAGGTTAGGTTACACTATGTACTTATCTGATGGTTGATGATCCTTTCGGCAGCAATCAGCGTTCCTTCATGATCCGGTTGGAGAATTTCCCTGTACTCGAATATGAAGATTTATCCACCAGATCACTGTCAATAAACTGTTCCACACTGCTTTATATAAACTTGGATTATGATCTGGGATTCAGCACTGTTGTGAAATACAGTCAGCTGGCAGTGGCCGGTCCCGGTTCCGATCCGGTCAGAAAATATACGGGTCGGTAAAGAAGATCACGTGACAATCATCAGAGCTTTTCCAATCTCATTTTTCAAACAGCCGTTATGATTTTTGTATTGTGTATTCGATTCGAATAAACTAAATTTCTTTCGTCAGTCAGAGCACACAGTCGCTAGCCGGAGTTTTATTAGAAAATTATCTTTTGTCTGCACCTTTTCATCATTTTTCTTCATTTTTGTAATATGTATTGGTAATAGTTAGATACATAACTTAGTTTGTTGTTCATATATTATAAGTCAATTTGATTCATCTTATCTTTAGTCGTAGAATAGTAGTTATTATAGATTAGATTATTAAGTTAATTATTTGTAGCATTCATAATTATTTTTAGTTTAGTTCCATTAGTTTTAATTGATTAATTAGTTTAATGAGTTAGTAGTAATTTTGATATTTATAATTTTCTTATCAGTATACTTTCTGTTTTTCACATTCTATTCTAATTCACTGAATACTCTTATTTTTCAATCATTTTTATATTTTATCGATCATATTTTTGAAATTCTGAGATTTTGAGATTTTTTTTATTAATGATTTTTTATCAAAATGATGGCTTGTGAACCAAGTGGTTTTCACACACTAGTAGATAGTGATAGTTCTTTGTCGGTGGGAATCATCACTGATAGTGTGTATAAACGTCTCGCTATATTGAAAGAAAGAGGATTCGTCGATGACAATTTCAGGAAAACATCCTCAGAAAGTGCTCTACTAGGCCAAGACATGGCAAATTTGTTGATTAGATTCATTGAAGATCAACTGTTAGTAGAAGAAGAAGAAGAAATAGTAACTATCGATGAACTGCAAAATAGTATGGAGACTGATGAATCTCCTATACAAAGTCAAGAAAGTAATTCAAAATCTGATGGATCAAGTGAGTAATATTCATCAATTATATTAGTAACTTCAAAATACCTTTTTTATAAATTTTAAAAGTAAAAATTACAATAGAATCATGTTCATGATTCTCACAATTCAGTGACTAATTAATTAGATATTTTAAATTGAATCTTATTTCAGGTTTGACTAGTCAGAGTGCATCTGGTTATGAATATCAAGAAGAAGAATCTGTGTTCAGGTTTATTCTTTTGGAGAAGAAAATATATGCAGTGAACCTAAATAGAGAACATCCAAATTGGAAATTGTCTACTCTAAAAACTCACTTGGGGAAGTACTGTTGTACCCGGATGGATGAACTACATAGGTGGAAAAACAGATTATTAATGGTGGAGCTGCATTCGACAAGATAACTGCAATTAAAAAGTGGACACTTGATAGATTTATAGAAGTCCGAGATAACCAAACTCCTGTTTTTACAATAGACCTCCAAGTGTGGGCTCTCCAAGCTGCATCACAGTTTTATTCTGAAGATGATTTCCATTTTACAGCATCAATGAGCTGGATAGATCAATTCAAAAAAGAAAATAGGCTCTGTCAAAGAAAAGTAACAAAATTTGATAAACAGACAGAACACCGATCAGCTGAGGAAGTTAAAGTATCAGCCATGAATTTCCAAGCTGAATACAGATCAATTACAGGGTACAATCTTGACTTCATCATCAACACTGACCAAATGGGATGCGAATACAGATGCAACATTCAACGAACACTGGCATACAAGGGTCAAATAGTATATCATGCAACTAGTGCGTGAAATCGCATTTCACAAGTTGCATACGATATTTTATGTTATAAGTGATCTACGCGAATTTCACGCACCGATTGAGTGCGTGAAATGAGCGTTTATGATCACGTATAACATAAAAACAGTTGAAGCGAGTATTGGAGATTTGAACAAAGTGACTCATAGCTACACTGCACAGTATTCTATCACTGCATCTGGAAAACTGTTACCCAAAGTAATTCTCTGTCTCCATAAAATTTCGGGACAATTTGGCCCTAGAATACAGCAGCACATGGATGAATTGAAAAATATTCACAAGAATGTTCTTATTACTTGTTCAAAATCAGGGAAATTATCCACAGCGCTTGTAGATATTTACATGTCTGAAATATTAGCACCGTACGTTCAGAATAATAAGTTTATTCTTGTGCTCGACTCTTGGAGTGGACAACAACAATCTAAATTGTTTGATCGCTTGTTAAATGATGCAGGAGAGTCCACATGTAAATGTAAAATAATTCCACCAAACTGCACTCAATTTTGTCAGCCTCTGGATACATATTTGCATCGACAAATCAAGTTGATGCTGAAAAATTTCCAGAACTGCCCGTATCTTCTGCAGAATGATCGCCAAATTAACACTAGAGATGATGCAATAAAACTACATTCCATTATTCATAATCAGCTATCTGCTCCAATATTCAAAAATATGATCGAATATTCCTGGTATTCAGCTGGGCTCATCAACAACAGAAAAATTTTTATGAACGTGAAGGAAGTTTGCTTTGAAGGTGTTCAGAAGTTGAAGTGCAGATGTGGAGATGGAGCATTAATTCAATGTTCTTGGTATCGTATATCTTACTGCTTTAGGTGCTTCTATGATGGATATCATCCTGGAGAGTGTGATCAGGGTTGGGACATTTCTTAATTTCTCAATTAAAAATTAAAAATTAAAAAGTTTAACTCATTAATTGATCTCGAGAAAATTAAATTAAAACGAAGACGAATTAATTAATTGAAGGACCAATTGAAAATTAAAAACTGTTTTTTCCAATTCATGTCTGCAACAATTGAAATTGAAACTCAATGGATTCACTTAATTGAAAAGTCGAATTAACCCATTAAGTCCCAGATTGCGGAAATTTTATTGGTACGTTTGAGCTCAAATATTTTGATGAATAAGACGGAAGGTTTATTGCAAAACAGTCATTCCTACTATTTTCGGGTATGCTCTACACGATACAATAGTTCAAAAGACTGAAAAAATTAATTTTCAATAAATAATTAACAAATTAAAATAAAAAATGCAATTTTTTGGAGCACTTTTTTTTTCAATCCAAAATCAGAGGATGAAGGAATTCTATTTTTACCGTCGAAAATATGCACAAGAGTGCACAAAATATTTGAACTTTCCAAATTCGTTGAGTTTTTTCGACTATGATTTTTTCCAGCAAAATGGCGGCCAAAAAACGGGAATCAATATTTTGGATTTCCATTTTATGAATATTTTAAAGCATTCATTTTCATATTCGATATATTCCTTTGAAATTCCGTACACGGGGGTTTTCAATGTCGCTGATAACGATTCTGACATCAAATTCTCAAAATTCCGTATCCAAGATGGCGGTTTCAATATGGCGGCTCATGATTTTGTACATTTTTGGTCGGAGAATCGTAAAAATTTGGACTAATGTGTTCTTGGGGGCGCTGATGATAACTCTGACATCAGATTTTCAAAATTTCGTATCCAAGATGGCGGTTTCAAGATGGCGGCTCATGATTTTGTACATTTTTCGTCGGAGAATCGTGAAAATTTGGACTAATGGGTTCTTGGGGGCGCTGATGATAAATCTGACATCAGATTTTCGAAATTCTGTATCCAAGATGGCGATTTCAAGATGGCGGCTCATGATTTTGTATATTTTTAGTTGGAGGTTCGTGAAAATGTGAATAAAAGGATTTCTGAGTCTTTACTGCTGAAATAGATTGTTGAGTTTTTTCATCTATGATTTTTTTTAGCATAATAATGACTGAAATCGGAAACAAAAAATTTGAATCTTCATTTTATCTATATTTCGTCGACGTCGTTCATGGATGAAAACGACGGCTATAAGAAAAATAACGAGATTTGAAAATATAGAAAAGTCCATGTACAAAAACAAATAACGAGAATTTTTGAAAATATCATCAGGGAAAATTGTTCAAATTTTTACATTCTACTAAAAATGTACAAAACATGAGCCGCCATCTTGAAACCGCCATCTTGGATACAGAATTTTGAAAATCTGATGTCAGATTTATCATCAGCGCCCCAAGAACCTATTAGTTCAAAATTTTTACGATTCTCCGACTAAAAATGTACAAAATCATGAGCCACCATATTGAAACCGCCATCTTGGATACGGAATTTCGAAAATCTGATGTCAGATTTATTATCAGCGCCCCCGAAAACCCATTATTCCAAATTTTCACGATTCTCCGACTAAAAATGTGGAAAATCGTCAGCTGCCATCTTGAAACCGCCATCTTGGATCCAGAATTTTGAGAATTTGATGTCAGAATCGTTATCAGCGACATTGAAAACCCCCGTATACGGAATTTCAAAGGAATATATCGAATATGAAAATGAATGCTTTAAAATATTCATAAAATGGAAATCCAAAATATTGATTCCCGTTTTTTGGCCGCCATTTTGCTGAAAAAAATCATAGTCGAAAAAACTCAACGAATTTGGAAAGTTCAAATATTTTGTGCACTCTTGTGCATATTTTCGACGGTAAAAATAAAATTCCTTCATCCTCTGATTTTGGATTGAAAAAAAAAAGTGCTCCAAAAAATTGCATTTTTTATTTTAATTTGTTAATTATTTATTGAAATTCAAATTTTTCAGTCTTTTGAACTATCGTATCGTGTAGAGCATACCCAAAAATAGTAGGAATGACTATTTTGCAATAAACCTTCCGTCTTATTAATCAAAATATTTGAGCTCAAAAGTACCAATAAAATTTCTGCAATCTGGGACTTAATGGGTTAAATTAAATTTTTTTTTTAATTTCTTCAAATTAAATTGCAATTAAAAGGAATTTATAATTAATTCAATTGAATATATGGATCAATTAATTGAATCCGAATATTAATTGAATTAATTGATATTTCAAATTAATCAATTAATTGAAGTACGAATCGATAAAGAAAATGAGACATAACATGTTTATGGCCTTATGGTATCAAAAAACCACTGCTAAGTGCATTAGCAGTATGTTTTGTCAAAGAGGCTTTATTTAAGACAAAAATTGTGCATTATTTCGGGAGAAATTGTACATTTCACAAACTCCTAATCATACATCAAATTGGGTAGTTCTTATATCATTTTTGTTTTCATTTTTAATGATAACGGATATTTTGATTAATAAGTGAATTGACATCCAAAAAACTTGTGCAAAATAATATACGGCTGTTTTATTTTTCTGTAATAACGGTTGCTCTGAGGAAAACGGAGATTTTGTATCTCGAACAGTTGAAAATACTGGAAATGGAACTTACATGAATTTTTCTTCCCTTTAGCAACGGTTGCTAGGAAAATTGAACAACAAATTTTGCTGAAAATTGAACACGGGTTAGATGTTGCCACGACTAACCTAATTGCAAAATTTCAGCAAGATCGAACGATTTCTTCGAAAGTTATCGTGAACGGAAGACACGAGGGAGTACATGCATACGTACGTATGTACTACATTGGATTTCCATGTTTTTCGACCCGTAGATTACAAGAATCGAGATCTGATTCAGTGGGTCGATTTCGGCCCCATTACAAAGCTTTCTCTTTGAGAGAGCCAAAATGGGTTGAAAACAAAAATACTACACATCACAAGCGTCCGTGGTGCTGGTTTTCAGAAAGCACTGAAAATATGGAATATCAGAAGAGTGGCCGATCGATTCCCGAGGCACATTAAGTACGTTTACTTTACTTTTTAAGGTGAATGATAGAAAATCTTTGAATATACTCATATTGCAGTTGACATCGGTTTTTATAATAGCATCAATAAATACTGTTGATCTATAATACAAAATATATATTCGTTACATATTTAATTGCTTTAACAAACAATCAAAATGATTTTACGATGCCAGTACGAATCTTTGAATTATATATTAGCATTCCTAATAACAATGAATCAATGTAAATGATTCATTTGTAGATGAATAATAATAAGTAAATGTACTTAATGTGCCTCTGGAATCGATCGGCCGCCCTTCTGATATTCCATATTTTCAGTGCTTTCTGAAAACCAGCACACGGACGCTTGTGATGTGTAGTATTTTTGTTTTCAACCCATTTTGGCTCTCTCAAAGAGAAAGCTTTGTAATGGGGCCGAAATCGACCCACTGAATCAGATCTCGATTCTTGTAATCTACGGGTCAAAAAACATGGGAATCCAATGTAGTACATACGTACGTATGCATGTACTCCCTCGTGTCTTTCGTTCACGATAACTTTCGAAGAAATCGTTCGATCTTGCTGAAATTTTGCAATTAGGTTAGTCGTGGCAACATCTAACCCGTGTTCAATTTTCAGCAAAATTTGTTGTTCAATTTTCCTAGCAATCGTTGCCAAAGGGAAGAAAAATTTATGTAAGTTCCATTTCCAGTATTTTCAACTGTTCAGGAAACAGAATCTCCGTTTTCCCATAGCACGTCTTTAGAAACCGTTGCTACAGAAGAAGAAAACGGCCGTATATTATTTTGTACAAGCTTTCTGGATGTCAATTCACTTATTAATCGAAATAATCGGGCATTAAAAGTGAAAACAAAAATGATATAAGAACAGCTACCCTATTTCATATATGGTTTGTAAAATGTACAATTTTCCCCGAAATAATACACAATTTTCGTCTTAAGGGGGCTTCAGCGAGTTATTACTCTATAATAGAATGAACTCGAACTTTCATAGAATGTACCTAGCACAACCAAATTTCAATCGCAATAAAGAAAATCATGGGTCAACATGGTCATTTCCATATGAGCGCTATAACAAAAATGACGTTTTTTACATAGGCTCATTATTATGATTAATCCCTTCTCAACTGAATATGGTGTTATAGAAAAATTTGAAAAAAGTAATAGGTTTTTATAAGTAGATTATAATGTGATCGCGAAAATCGTATGTCACCATCGAAATAAGATCGTAAAACTGAAAAAAGTGGATTTTGATGAATTTGACAAGTGTTTATGTGCAAATCTTGACTTAGTTATAATTTATTCTCTCTTTTCAAGCATCCATAAGTAGTCTAGGATAAGACTGATCTACTTTAAAACGATATAATTCGGAGAATTTTGAAAAATAATTCAGGCACCCCAGTAGGGCCCCGCATTGGTACGGCACCTAACGCTGAAGCCCCCTTAAATAAAGCTTCTTCGAGAAAGCATACTGCTAATGCACTTAACAGTGATTTTTTGATACCATAAGACCATAAAAATGTTATGGTTTCATTTCTTTTATCGATTCGTACTTCAATTAATTGATTAATTTGAAATTTCAATTAATTCAATTAATTTGATTAATTTAATTCAAATAATTAATTCAATTATTATTCGGATTCAATTGATTGATCCATATATTCAATTGAATTAATTCTAAATTCTTTTCAATTTCAATTTAATTTGAAGGAAAAAAAAAATTTCAATTTAATTCGACTTTTCAATTGATTGAATCCATTGAGTTTTAATTTCAATCGTTGAAGACATGAATTAAAAAAGCAGTTTCTAATTTTCAATTGGTCCTCTAATTAATTAATCTGTCTTCGTTTTAATTTAATTGGATTTTGGAAGAATTAAATTAATAATTTCAAAGTTTTAATTGAACGTTTAATTGAATTAATGATTTAATTAATTAATCCCAACCCTGAGTGTGATAAATATTTTATAAATATTTGAACATTTTATATTTTCAAAATAAAATTTGAATAATGTTGGCTATTGTTAAATTATCAATAAGTATGTAATAAACGATCTCTTGTTATATAATCATTGATTATTGTTCTTATTTCAACATATTTATAGTTACACATAACCATAATTAAAAAAACTTAATATTATTAATATCTAACTCACTCTAATATTGAGTCGCTTTTTCCACATAATTTGATAAAGAATTATATAAATAGCAACAAAAGGAGTACAAACACATATATATTGCATGTAGAGTTGCAGCATTTGAATTTCACATAAGATCACAGCTGACTGGCATCTCACAACAGTCAGTGATAACTTGTTGCGCCAACAGATGGCCGACAGTGTGGTTTAGTGATACTCTGGAGGATCACTACTGTTGTTTCGGTTTGGCACATGTAGTGCTGTGTAACTCTGTGTACTGCTGAAATTTTTTTTAAGGATTCCTCAAAACAATGTCCACAAACGTACGTATCGGTTTTGCGATTAGACTCCTAGGAGCTGAGAAAAAAAAACCCAAGTACGTTCTAAAAATTGAAAAAAATTTTTTACAGTGAAAAATTTTTTTTTCCGGGGTGGTCGATACGTCGTTGAAATCGCCGTAAAAAATGAATTAGAATATAAATTTACAGCCTCGTACGATTTTTTTTTAACCATGTTAAAATTTAGGTAAGCTATCCCCTTAATCCAAAAAGTAAACTATAAGCTGTGCATTACACGTACACCTCATAACACACTAGGCAGTGCATAGATGTCATATGATTTTTTCAATATCAACAAGAAAATGTTGGAGTTCACTAAACATGGGCAATATTCATGAATATTAGACTCATGAAATCCACTCATATTGTATAAACTGCATAGCTAAGGTCCGAGCAGCTATTGCCGGGTGGGCTCGAAACTACAACATCAAGTTATTTACTCATGGAATTAGCTAGTATGAATTAATCTACTTGAAAGTATGATCACTAGATGCAGAATTTGATAACGAATTCAAATATATATAGTTTGCCAGTCTTTAAATGACTTTATAAACCACTTTGTGAACGTTATATTTGCCTATACTGGAGACTTATATGACCCATGTATGGCAGAGCCCTACTGAAAATTCTCAGGTGAGATCTCAGGTGAGATCTCAGGCCAATTTCTTAGGTGAGACTTTTTTTCTTAAATTTTCTTTCTCAGAATGTACAGGACTAACATTGATTGTTGGCAACATGTGAAAATTAGGGTCGATATAGAATTTTGATGAATTGACGAATTATATCATCACTACTAAAATCTTTTAGGTTCATGTCAGATGAGATCTCAGGTGAGAACTCAGGTGAGATCTCAGGTGAGATCTCACCTGAGAATTTTCAGTAGGGCTTTGCCATACATGGGTCATATATAAGTCTCCAGTACACTGAGAAACTCTTGGGGGCCCCAGATCTCCACACTTTTAAAACAGAGTCAGGCCTCCACAGCTGAGTGTCGCAAACGCGCAATGTTCTGGTGGTGCCGGACCCCCAGAGCTATGCGTTAAGGGGATCCGCGACGTTTCCCAAAACTCAGATTTGGGTCAGGGTAACTTTGCATTACAGTTTGGCGTCTAGTGAGAAAAGTTACAGAGATAATCGAATTTCGTCTAAATAATTATTTTCATCACGACCTTCCGCACAATCGAGCATCGAGAAAATCGCCAAAAGTATTTAATTGAAAATGTATGTCAAATTTACAAGTAGCGCCCTCTTGAAATTCTATTCATCTCATTGTTCGGCAAAGAGAAATTTATGACCCCTCTCTCCGTCTCTCTCTAATTTTTTCTACATGTGAAAGAGGTCCGAAGCCCGAAAACCAGGAAAGTAGCCTTTCCTTCAGGCCCGTCGTCTACCCGCGGCATGCCGCGGCAGCCCTCGCTTTGCAGCATGGCAGGCATACTGCAGGCCCGATCCCCTGCATCGGGGTTTATTGGCCTGCCCTCGGCGAAGCATCTTCGACACTCCTCTAGCTTTTCTCATATTTCGGAATTCGTTTCGAAATCCGCCTCGGCTACGGGTGGCGTGAAATTATCCTCTTTCACGTCGCTCTTCCTCTTCCTCATTCAAATAAACTTCTGTGACTTGATGATTTACTGTGCAAAATTGATGGTCTAATATAATCAAAGTGATTTTAACTGATGTGGCATTCCTAAACGATCAACAACAATATAATTCTTTTGCTCAAGCGATTCCAGTACTCGGAAATATTGAATACTTGAATAGCCGGTAACTAAGTTGTTATCATTTTTTATTCTCACAATATACATTGAATATTTTCTTTTCTGCCATGTATACATGCACCATAGCGTCTCCCTTTCCGGTTTCGCTCATACAGTATTTCAAGTGCAATTATGTGCACATGGAACTCTTTGCAAGTTGACAGTCATTAGGATGAATTATTTTGAATTATTGAAATAATTTTCTCTATGCCAAAAGAGCAGCAAGTGAGCGTCCGCGCGAGCGAGAGGGTCGTGGTAGGTATACAGCTTATAGCAAGGGCCATAAAAATATTTATGACTTGAACTGAGCCGTTTCCCGGCACTGTTGACGAATTTCACGCGGTGCATAAGGTCTAAATAGATTTTCAATCATCGATGATACTTCAACGGGACCACTGATTAAAATTTGGCCAACACACGCCACCCTTAAAATTTTGCTCTCTTTCGAATGATATGCAACTTGAATGAATATATTCGAGATATCCAACAGATATTTTCAAGCATTTAATTTTTAATTTTGAGCCTGAAAAATCTTCAGAAAAAGGAATGAATAGTGTCTATCTTGAATCCATTGATATAACGATGTAAACGCGAAAGCATATGTTTCGTTTCAAATGTGTGTAAATTGTCGATCTTTAAGGGTCATTCCAGAGTGAAGTGGACAAAGGAAAATTCACAAAATCCACCACATATTTATTTTATGCGACGTTTCGCCAGTTAGGTTTACTGGCCTCATCAGGCTAAAAATTTATTACACAAAAAACACGTAATAAATAATACAGTTTAGGTACAAAACAATCGACGAAGTAACAATAAAATATTCTTTCTCACCAATTTTGAATAAAAATATAATATTACGTTCGGCAGTGGAAGCGGCTGCTTCCACTGCCATTGTCAAACTATTGTGTATAAAGCTAGCGTCAGAGGTCTTATATACCATCAGATACATTGGTGTGTTTGTTTTGAAAAATCTTGCTAAGCTTCCTATACGTGTGACTGAGTTGTTGTGTGTCTTCCTTCCTATTAAGTGTGTGTTGGTGCATATTGATGTAGAGCATTTCCGAAATAAGTCGTTTCTTATAATTCGCTTCGCGGTCTAAAATTTTAACGTTATTCCAATCAAATGTGTGTGTACTATTTTCTATTAAATGCAAAGGGACCGGAAGTGGTTTATCAGTAATTTTTTGATGTTCTGTAATTCTATCTTTTAATTTTCTCTTCGTCTCGCCAATATAACATGCCGAACAGTCGTTGCAATTAAATTTATAAACTACCTCAGTTTGATCTAAAATATCTGTTTTATCTTTGCCTAATTTTATTATGTTTGTAAGATTATGATTGACTAAAGGAACTGTTCTAATGTTTAATTTTTTAAGGGAGCCGGATACTTTATTATAGAATGTATCTTGAAAAGGTATTGCTAAAGTACAAAGGTGTTGCTAAAGTAAAAATCATAATCTTACAAACATAATAAAATTAGGCAAAGATAAAACAGATATTTTAGATCAAACCGAGGTAGTTTATAAATTTAATTGCAACGACTGTTCGGCATGTTATATTGGCGAGACGAAGAGAAAATTAAAAGATAGAATTACAGAACATCAAAAAATTACTGATAAACCACTTCCGGTCCCTTTGCATTTAATAGAAAATAGTACACACACACATTTGATTGGAATAACGTTAAAATTTTAGACCGCGAAGCGAATTATAAGAAACGACTTATTTCGGAAATGCTCCACATCAATATGCACCAACACACACTTAATAGGAAGGAAGACACACAACAACTCAGTCACACGTATAGGAAGCTTAGCAAGATTTTTCAAAACAAACACACCAATGTATCTGATGGTATATAAGACCTCTGACGCTAGCTTTATACACAAGAGTTTGACAATGGCAGTGGAAGCAGCCGCTTCCACTGCCGAACGTAATATTATATTTTCATTCAAAATTGGTGAGAAAGAATATTTTATTGTTACTTCGTCGATTGTTTTGTACCTAAACTGTATTATTTATTACGTGTTTTTTGTGTAATAAATTTTTAGCCTGATGAGGCCAGTAAACCTAACTGGCGAAACGTCGCATAAAATAAATATGTGGTGGATTTTGTGAATTTCCTTTGTCCACTTCACTCTGGAATGGCCCTCAAAGATCGACAATTTACACACATTTGGAATTATGGAGGGTGCACAATATAATACATATGTTTCGTTGTTTCAACTCTTTGAAATGCGAAATTTTGAATATCCCTTGTTAGTATGACTCTACACAGTAATAAGCATCTTTCTTGAAAAAATTCAAATCAATCGGTTCGGTAGAAAATGTATAGATAGAGAAATGTATGGTACATATAGCAGTGCAAAGCTTAGCATGACTTAGATATGACATCAATTATTTTTCCATGTAACTCAGAGTTATCCGATTTTCACCGTTCAAATTTGTATATTCATAGTTCAAATTTCTGATCAGATATAAATATCGATAAATACACTACAATACTGATTTATTCATTCAAAGTTTTTTGATGAGCGGGAGAGGATCTTTACCTGTCCTTTATTGCTCTGTCAATGGGCCCTTGTTTATGAGGGGTCGAGAGGATTCGAAGAGACCAGAATCGGTCGAGAGTCGAAGGGGAGCCTTCCGAACACATGTTGCCAGATGCGTGTCGTGGGTAAAGCGCCGAGGGATTTTTCTTCACAAAAACAGGCCCCACCACTCTTAAAATCAAGGAGAGTGAGAGTTCAACTCTGTTTTACCCTTCGAATGACCGAAAAAATTTGAATTCTAATCCCACCACAATTTTCCAATATTTTTACACCCTATGGATGTTATCTTGTTCATATTGCTTAATATCGTTTCTACTATGGATAAGGAATATTGTGAGAGATTTTGGTGTTATTATATGGAGTAGAACTGATTCTAGAGAGTGAAACAACTTTGGCGCGCTGTGGGAACAGCGCCAGTGTCAAAACTGGGAACTAACGTTTTAACAATTTTTCAAATTTATCAAGTGATATTCTCTCACAATAAAGATACTCGCTTAACCATGCATGAGCCAAAATTTCATTAGAAAATATTGATAACTTTAGGAAAATATTGGAATATTAGCTTGTAGGTCATAGAGAACGTACCGGATCCCCTTAAGAACGCGCAGCAGTCGTTGTCGTTGTGCGCCTGGCGTTCCAAAGCCCCCAGAGCTGGCGGTACGTAACCCCCAAGAGTCTCTCAGTGTATAGGCAAGTATAACGTTCACAAACGTTTATAAAGTCATTTGAAGACTGGCAAACTATATATATATATTTGAATTCGTTATCAAATTCTGCATCTAGTGATCATAATTTTTTCACTATATAGGCTGTATGTGGTATGAGTTGGGACAACTTTTAGTACCCATGGGGTGTGGGGCTTGACGAGCGAACTCTCAGGGTTCAAAAATAGAGGCTGCAATTGGTAATGTGGAGTACTTAGTATGTTCCAATGACCTTAGAGATAATTTTTCTATGAAATTCAGGCAATTTGCAGACAAAAGTTTCCCATTCATTTTTTGCCTCAGAGGTCATTTTCAGGGTGTAACTTAAGGTTGAAAATGCCTCTCAAAATGCAAAAACAGCAAAATCAGCAACTTTGCCTATTTATTAAACAAGGTTAAAGTGCCCAAAAAAATCTGAAAAAATTCTGGGAATTTGGTATGATGCCTCAGAACTTAAAAAAGAGCCAAATCAATTTTTTTCATGTTTGATCTCACAGAGAATTGCCCATATATATATATATATATATATATATATATATATATATATATATATATATATGAATATCACTATCATATGAGGATACGGAATTGGACGTAGTATACGTTTATGGTATACGTGATCATAAACGCTCATTTTACGTATCGTTTTTCGTTCCTCAAATGCGATTTCACGTACTAGTGCTTTTGCCCAATTATTATAGTACTAGTGCCTTAAACGCGATTTTACGCATTTAAATCGATTTTGATCACTATACTACAAAATATTATATGCAACTCGTGAAATGCGATTCCACGCACTCGTGTAACCATCTAGCCCTCGTTCGCCGGCTTCGCCGACGACTCGTACTAGCTAGCTTGTCGCACTGGTGCGTCAAATTGCATTTAACGCGCTAGTTGCATAATATACTATTATGTCACGTTGGAAACCACACTTGCAATAGGCCTCGAACCGCTCTCACGTGATATACGTCATAGGTAGAAGAAATATTGTGTACAAGATTTGCGAGAGGCTCAGAGTGTCTGTCGTCTGCTTGTCGACTTATACCTGCTATACCCTATCAACCAGGTCAATTTTCGTATATCTTCCCTGACGTAAATAAACGGACTTGAATGCAGTTTTTGCTGATAACTATTGCAAAAGTGCAGGGCAGCGTTTTAAAATAGAATATTCCTAGGTACGAGGTTAAACCGCGAACGAGCTGTATATGATGGCTTGTTGCGTCCCTTTGCTCACTGCGCACACTTGTCATCGTATTTATATACTACGGGTGATGTGATATAGATCACTTTTCGCTTACCTTATGCAGTTTTCCGTTCTGTGAATAACAGACTGCGAACTAGGTGTTTTATGGATAAATTGAAGCATGATTTTCCTCACAGCTACTCTATGGGCTACTTATTAGAAGCTTCTTCGGCAAAAGGAGAACTACCTCCGAATATGTACTTTTGTCAAATGAAGAGCTTTGGGTCCCGGCTATGCGAGTTATCCCACTATAACAGTTACGTCACGCCTCTCGCGTTTTACTTACTATTCACCCCTGGTGCACTTCACTCGATTTATACCATTCCACGTCATATCACGGTCATCAAATTGTAACAAATTCACAATAAGGAAACGTGGGACAGTCAAATTGATAGGGGGAAAGCGCGATATAACAAAATAATCCTTTTATCCAAGAGTACGTCTAGTTGACAAAGCCTCCGGCTAGGGTGAGGTCACACTACAGACTGACTGCACGTAAGTAGTCACTTCCCTTGGAGGGCCACGTCCTTCAAGAGTTGCAGCCGCCGGAAGTGAAACTCCAAAGGTCCGGCTACGCGGAATAGCCATGAAGATTTTCCGATACGGCGCGTCTCTAGATGCGGCGGGTCGCCAAACACCCGCTCGTGGCTCATGAACCGTTGCGCGTGAGAGCCGCGCTCCTGCTTTCGTGAAAGCAGGCGGAATGTTATATAAATTATAATTATGCAAGCAAGCAGTGGCATTGCGTTAGACTTGACTATGCTGTATAGTGTGTTTTGTAAATTTCGTATCACGTCTTTTCGCGTGGGTGGGATGTTTCCTTTATTGTGTCTCGCGTTGGAAAATTTTATGATGTAGGAAAAGCCCATACTCTTTTGGTCTTGTAGAAATGAGGGGTCTGCATCCAGCGCGTGTTTCAGTAAGATACCAGTTGCGTTTTTTATTCTGTCTCACATATTGATGATAAAATAAGTTTTTCGAAAAATAGTCGTTTATCGATCCCGGACAGGGACCCCCAAATGTTACAGCGAGATATTTGAAATCTAAGGGATTAGTCGTGATAGCCCAGTACCCCGCCTACACCGGGGAGCTGCGGGATATGCCGGAGCGTCCGACTGTTTTCCGAATTTCCTAAATCTAAATTGTACCAACCTTGCTTATTGATGTGCAGGAGAGAAAGAAACATTGGAACGCCTCAATCAAACTGATTTGAATTTATTAGGGAAAAAAATACACAGGTATTGTTACAAAGTTTGCGAACTCAAAATGAAATTCTTTTTGATGAGTGCTCAGCACGCGAGATAAGCTCATCGATTTAGCTGATCGATTCAGCTAGGCATTCAACCATGCCTCGAGTAATTGATTCTCACTTTTTATAGGGCGTACCCATCTCTATCTTCGTCTGACCTGTTCGGGACCGCGACCACCCCATTGGCGGAAGATTGATTGTGGTGTGTGGGACTCACCCAATCATTCCTCGAGGTTTCGTCCTCCGCCGTAGATTGTTTCGGGTGAAAAAAGGTGAAAAAAAGGTGAACCTGAGGAGCGCGCGAGCAAGCTTATCGTTGAATTCGTCGCGCGCCTCGGAACCAAGTTACTCCCTAGGTAATGGGAGACGCGGCGACTCGTTCTGAGCGGTAAGGCAGGGACTTCAAACCAGTCCATACCTTACCGATGGGTACGAGTAACATACGTAACAATAGTTTTTCAAAGAATCATTCACGATACGATTCTTACATACGAATTCAATTCATACAGAAAACTAGCTACTCTGCTTGTTTGAAACAAAATGATGATCGAAAAAGGAAAGAAAAGCATGAAAATTCTGGATAAGATCGATGCTCAATCGCTTTTGAATCTATATTCCTGCAAGCAACAAAAAACTGAAATGATTTTCATCCCTCAAACATATCTCAAACGTTCCTTGGTAAAATCTTCAGTTTTGTGTTCATCGTTCACATCAAATATGCAGTTCGATGGAAGAACGTCCAGAACCCATTCGAATAACAGGAAAAAAAAATTCACTAGTAATCTTCAAAATAGTGCATTCTAGCTATGAGCACCCTGGTCTCTAATTTGCAAGAACAATCGAGAGATCGAATTCCTCAAATATTATTTTTTTTTTACAACCTCATGAAAACACAATGAATTTTATTGGTAACTTGAGTCAATAGTAATTTGAGCGAGAGAATAATGCAGATTTTCCATATATTGTAAATTTACTTGTACAGAATAGCATCTTCAGAATAAAGGGTCAACTTTTGTGAAGTCAAAATAAAATATAAATGTATAGCCCATCGAGAAACTGTGAAACAACGGGTCGGTGGCAAGTATGTATTTCTTAATTGCATTGACTGGAAATAATGAAAGAAGAAGTAAAACAAAATACATACGTTTCTATAGAAGAATGAAAATAATATCATGACGTAGAATTGTAACATCCAAACATTAACAATTGGTAGATGTATTTGAAATTCATGTAACTACTTAACTCAGATTTTCTAATTCATCACATTTTATCCGAACGTGGGTGAATTGATCTGGGGTGGATTGGCATTTGATAACAGGTCATGCAACAATTGCTTGAAGGTGTAGTTTGAGAAAATATACTGGAATATATTATGATAGTGTATATGAAAAAAGCCATACAAGGGGTATATCTGTATTTACAAAAAAATAGCATATAATATTCAAATAATATTGTATTCATATGAAATATAAGATTCAGTTCGAAATACTTATTGTGGAATAATAAGTCAGAGAAAAAGAATCATATCAATATCACTTCCTTGCATACTTCTGATAGATTTTCACTCGACATACAATTGATTGTGAATATTGATTGTGTTGTTTGCAAAAATATTTGTTTAGTAGTAGAATAATTACACTGGATGGATACTTGGCATTTGATTCCAGATTTTATTACTTTCTTGTGTCATAATTGACAGAATGAACTGGAATATATAACGATAGTGGATGAGTAAAAATGTGTATTGAAGTAATATATCTGTAATTCCAAATAATATCTTAGATTTGAATAGTATGATCTGACATATATTTGATTTCTTATTTGTGAATAATCGTATATCATTTTCATAATGCGTATTTATGAATTACACAGCTCCACAAAAAAAAAATAAATTGAACCAGAGACTGTACCACCCTACTTCTATGTATTTTTGGCTGCTGAATCCGAATCCGAGGTCCGTTTAGCTTCATCACCCCTGCGTTTAGCCATAACCTCAAAAATATGACGGACAACATATCGATGAAATCGATATTTTGCAAAACAAAAAATTCTATTCTATTCTACATGAAAAAATGAAAGAAAACTGTCCTTAGCGATTTTCCGATTCGTCGCATACTTTTTGGGTAAAAAAATTCAGAAAGTTTGACGGCTAGTGGGCCGGATTCAAAATTCATAATATTTATGAATTTTTCACTCGTAAACTGTGCGACAAATTGAAAAAACACCATGAACAGTTTCTATTTAATTTTTCACATAAAATCTGAAAAAAAATTCTGTTTTGCAAAATGATGATTTTAAAATTTTTTTTTGAGGTTATGTCTAAACGCAAGGGTGATGGAGCTTAACGGACCTCGGATTCGGATTCAGTAGTCAAAAATACATAGAAGTAGGGTGGTCCAGTCTCTGGTTCAATTTTTTATTATTTTTTGTGGAGCTGTGTTATTATCACTTTTTTTCATATTCTTGAGACTGAAGAGACATCTTCAAAGTTTTTCCGATTATAAAAAAAGTAAAAACAGTAAACAAATCGTGGAATATCAAAGATACTTGTCGTCAACGTGTACCTTTTTCGAAGGTCAATTTTTACCATAAGAGAAAGAATTGGTAATATGATTTCACGTTTATTCAATTATATGTTCATGAATATGGAATTTATCAGTAGCAGAGAAAAATTATGTAACAAAAAGTGATAAGCGAATTCTATAGTAGGATGATCGTACTTTTTGAATACTTGGAATTCAGTGTTCGATTTCAATACTTTCTGTTGTCATCACCAAAAAATTGAACTGAGAATTATTTCTTGTCAATTCAAATGAAATTTGAATCAGCAAGCGTACTAGCCTCGATGAACAGATAGACTCTGCCATAATTTAAGAAAATCGAGCGAAGCGACAGACAGCCAGACTCAAAATTCTCACGTCCATCTTGCAGTATCGTATAATCTCATCCTGGAAGGCAAACTGGTAGCCTGCAGTTTCTCGCTCGTCTTACCATTGCAAAAAACTTTCCCTCTCTTTTTTACCCATTGTATTTGACGAGTAATACTCTACACCAGGCAAATCACCATCATAATGTTGATTCTCAGTGCAAGGAAAGATGAGAGCACGTGCTATTCTTGAGGGTCGGGAGCCCGAAGACTTTTGGAAATGCACTCAATGCCATGTGAATGTAATTCAAACTATCTATAGATTTTACGTATTTCTCAGCCCTTATTAGGTATCGCTATTGCAGCAGCTGTCACAAGTTCGATGGCTTGTGCACTATGAACCGGACTATGTTCCCCAGTCTATATCGTACAGCGTCTCGCGTAACATAGCGCTACCGCTGGCGACCGTGGCAAACATTTATTGTCTTTGTTGGGAATCGTGAGGATTGAGTCTTCAAATATGATTCATGTGTTAGCGCGACTCGACCACAACCCGCCAGTACAGTCACAATGTTACAATCGATAGAAAGCGTGTCGTCGATGTCAAAGTTGTCAGTGCTCTGTACAACAAGCGCTACTGCTTCCCATACGTCATCAGGCAGGATATTGCTCACGGGATGATACCTAGCCAGACCCATGAGAAAATCTCTCGGATGTAATAGTTATTCCGATCGTATCTGTTAGTTCAGCGGTAGTGATCAATAACGCAAGGTTAAACCAGTAAAAGAGACTTGCATATAGCGGTAGTCTGCGCACGTATAGGCGTATTCGACGGCCCCTCAGAATGAAACATCTGATATATTCGGTGTGTACGCTTACTTAATCAATACAGCGTTGGTGTTCGGGCTGTGTACATTGCAATGGCGCTAGTGATTGTCGCATGGGATCCAGTGATGACGGAGATGGAGATTCAGGATCATCAGAATTTTGAACGTACTTGTACTGTAATACCGAGACTATTTTAATGCTTATGGTATGAACCGTACAGGTATGCGCAAGTGACAATTATCTTCAATTAATACTAACGATTCTGTGTCGGATAATGGTAATGATGATGATAATGATAAAGATGAACCATTGGATCTCAATGAAGATCAATCTGGTTCTGGATCCATCGGCGAAGGTATAAGCCTCTGTGTCAGCTGATCTACTAAATCGATAGCGGTTGGTTGCGCTGGCGATGGTGTTGGTGCTACACTCCGAAACCTGGATTATGAAAATCTGTTTGAATGGTCGATCTTTGAGGGTCAATCCGGAGTGAAGTGGAAAACGTTAAATCACAAAATCCACCACATATTTTGTTGAAGCGACGTTTCGCCAGTATGGTTCATTGGTCTCATCAGGCTAAGGATTTTATTACAAAAAAACACGTCATAAATGGTACAATCAGTATACAAAACAATCAATGAATTGACGATATTGAAGATATTCTTTCTCACCAGTTTCTGAATAAATTTAAAATATGAAATTCGGCAGTGGGAGCAGCTGCTTCCACTGCCATTATCAAACTATTGTGTATAGCGCTATCAGCAGTGGTCTTATATACCATCGGCTACGTTGGTTGGTTGTTTTGAAAAATCTTGTTAAGCTTCCTATACGGGTGACTGAGGTGTTACACGTCTTCCTTTCTATTAAGCGTGTGTTGGTCCATATTGATGTGGAGCATTTCCGAAATAAGTCGTTTCTTATAATTTGCTTCGCGGTCTAAAATTTTAATGTTATTCCAATCGAATGTATGTGTACTGATTTTATGATATGCAAAGGGACAGGTAGTGGTTTATCAGAAACTTTTTGACGCTCTGGGATTCTATCTTTTAGTTTTCTTTTCGATCCTCCAATGTGTACTGATTGTATCATTTATCACGCGTTTTTTGTAACAATATTCTTAGCCTGATGAGGCCATGGTGTACCATACTGGCAAAACGGCGCTTCAACAAATTATGTGGTGGATTTTTTGATTTATCCTTCTCCACTTCACTCCGGATTGGCCCTCAAAGATCGACCATTTGAACAATTTTTGAATTATGGAGGGTATACACTGCAATACCTGGATTATAGCTACTGTCAGTACGCTGTTGGTGGCTAGCTGGGCGTCTTCCAAACCGGCCAAACAGCCAATGAAAATCATTTTTTGGATTAATATTTTTCTGTAGCATGCAATTTTCACTTGTGGTTTGACTGCCCCCAACAAGTTCACCACTCTGTACATCGACTGTCTGATCATTCTCCGGTTTTGCGCGATGAAAAATTTTCTAAATTAGTATTTTCATAGGAAAAATCAACGTGATTGATAATGCTCATTTGGATTATCACCTTTAACACGTGATTCATCGAACTCTGCAATCATTCCATGTGGATTTTCTCCCATAGTCTAGCTTGTAGTCAGCATCCTCACCTGCTGATCCATCGACTCGGCAATACATGTAGATTCAATCGTACAGTTGTCAGACGATCCTCTCGCTTGCAGAGCCATCGAAATATTGACACTTTCAGATGCCGAGGGAATTAATTTGATTATAGATCATTGATTTCTTCGATTTGATAATACATCGCTGGATGATTTCTACCATATACCCGGTAGATGAGAGTATGTAATGGCATAGAGCTGTTTCTAACGAGGAAAGAGGGTCGCTGGTCTACATATCATTTAATGAATGCATGGATTGATAATGCCAACACCTCTCCAACCACATAATAATATTTAGAAAAAGTCATTTAAAATCATAATGCAAACTGATTTACTTACTTTGCCTGGGACAACCCTCAACCACTTCATCGTGGGTCGTGGTTGTCATCGTACAGCTCGGCTCTCTAAATGTGCTGTTAGAATACGCAGAGACTTCTATCAATGCATCGCCAGCTGAATCACATGCCATCTCGGTTAATACTGGGATTTATCAAAATTATATCAGTGGCTCGATTGAGAATTTATCAAAGATAAACAGAACAAACGAGACTTTGGTGTACGCTAATTCTATCAATTCAGTCATTTTTACACAGTTTCATGATTCGAAATTGGAGAATTGTGATATATAACAGATATTCTCCGGTACTCTTGCAAAATTTCAGTGATTATCGATTATCTGAGCATTCTTCGTCTGCGTAAAAAATCCACGACAATTGACAGTCTTGGTTGATTATCTCAACAGTTGGGCAAGCAAACGAGTCGTCAGTGCCATTTTTTATTCATTTATCGACACAAAAAACTATAGAGAAGACTGGGAATTTGGTGTCCTCAGAATGCATGTTTGCAATTCATAAAAATGTGTACTTCTTGCAAACAGTTTTGATGATTCACTCTCACATTTCGCTAGCAAATTCATTTGCATATCTAGAGTATACGGCTGTACAAGAGCTGTGTCTTCAGCAGAAATTTGATTCTCTCTTGAGTGGCAGCGCGGTCAATAAAATAGGCTGAAGGAGGATAATAAGTATGTGTATTGCCTTGGAAATGAATCAAGATTTAACCACCTTGGGTTCTCAGTTTACTCCTCGGTTCGATTCTCGACATTTCGACGTGCCCCTGTGTGTATGACTGTCATCTTAGGTAGATGCGGGTTCAAGTTGAATTGGCCTCACGCAGCTGTATCGATGATCCTATCTCGCGCCCAGATAAGGTGGCTCGTCCACTTTGGTTTTCTATCCTGCATAAATGGTGGAAGTGACCTCCACCGTTCTGGTTGCAAACTATCAAATTACGAGGTAAGTACCCCCTGGTCACTCCTCTGGCTGACCATCAATTTGTGTAAAGATGAGAGGTCGGTTGAGAAGCTTGGGGGCTATATTGATATAGACAAAACAATAATGAGCACCAGTAACATGAAGCGATGATGGGGAGCAATTATCAAGAGCAATGATGAGGAGCAATATTTCTCATGAGTGTAAGACAGGAATTATGACATTATCAAAATTAGGAAGTAGAAGGAACTGCCACAGTCAAATTCGTAACTACGAGGAAAACCTAAACAACGTGATCTTATACAGAGTCACCAGCGTTGGAATGTTTGTTGTGGGAAAGGTTATTGAGCTTCTTGTACGTGTGGCTGAATGACTGTATGCCTTCTTTTCTATTAAGAGTGTGTTCATACATGTGAATAAGAAACATCTTGGAAATAAGTCAATTACCATAATTGTTTTCTTCATCCAAAATTTTAACATTGTTGATACCGGTGAGTGATACCGGTAGTCAATTGTTCTTGCATTTTTGATGTTCAGATATTCTTGCCTTCAGTTTTTGTTTTATTTCATCTGTATAACATGCAGAACATCCTCACAATCAAACTTGTATACCACGTCAGTTTCGTTCAATTTTTCAGTATTGTCTTCGTCAAGTTGCATTACACATGCGAGATCGTGATTGAATTCATGCTGGAATCTATGAGTTTCAAAGAGTAATCATTATCTAATAATATATTTTTTATTCCATTCATATATCGCGTATGGAAACGTTTTCCTGAAAGTCGTATGGATCTGTCTATTAAGTTTGGCATGATGTTACGTTTTGTTGGGTTGTGAGGTTCAAATCAAATTTCAATATTCTGTGTGTACTTGTAGGCTTCTGATACCAATTCATGATTCAACGATTTTCAGCTTTGTTAATTAAGATGTCCTAGACTTATCGAATATTATCCTCAAGTTTTTATGTGAACTTCAAATTCTTGTTACATGAATTGAAAACTCTTAATACTGTTTCGACCTGTTCTTTTTTTACACACATGATGGTATCAACTACGTATATTTTGTAAGATAAGAGTTCACAATCATATTCAACTTTCAGTTTTTCAATACATACTACTTCTATGTCTTTTGTCACTAGATAAGCAAAAAAGGTGGAACCGGTGATCACATTGGTTTTCTAGAAATTTGTTTGTAAATTATCTTATTAGAAAGGAAACAAGGATTTTCGGAAAGAAACTTTGTGGTATCAAACATTTCATCAAACAGAATTTTGCTTTTTCTATGTATTGCAACGGGTGAATTCTGCACTTATCGTGGTGCAGAAAGCGCACCCCAAGCTATTTATGAGAGCCCCGCTCCTCACCCAGCACCAGGTTAGCCGCCCAGCTTCCACGAGCAGACGCCGCGCCAAGGGTCTCGGAAGTGACCCCCAGCCATCTGTACGCAGGTGCGGACCGTCGCTGCTCGCGTAGTGGGTGCTTCCCCGGGACTGCGAAAGGCGTTGAGGGGGGAGGGATTCTGGGGGAATCGAGTCGGCGTACGCGGTCCCACGGTGCGGCTCACGCTGATTGATGGGGCTCTGTGGTAATCACCACGTACAATAAGCCCTTTGTATTGTCGCGCACTTAAACTAAACGGGAATACGTGAACGCGGCTAAACTCAGTAGCCGAGAAACGGAAGGTTTCTCGGCCGCGGAGAGAGAAGGATTCGGTCGAAGGTGTGGGGAGGTCTATCAAATCAAACGCGTGACTCTAGTTTCAATCAAACAAAAAGCCGAGCCTCTTTATTGAGGGAAAATAATAATAATTTACTTGCGCTGGTGGGTCGGTGCCCGCCAGCGACTTTAAACGCGCGTACGCGCAGAGGGCCGCTCGGCCACGAGGCCGAGCATTCGCTCGCTCGCGGATAAAAACAAAAAGCGCGCGACTTACTGTTTGTCGACCGCTCGTTAGTTCTCGCCCGCAGGATGTTCGGCGGGCTCGCTCGCTGCTCTCGCTGACGCTGGCACTGACCCTGGCGTACACGCTTGTGGACGATTCTGGTGCGCGCGGTCGTGGCTACACTAGCTGTTGGGCGGGGATGGAGTTGCCCCACACGCCCGGAGAAAACAGCGTTTTCTCTGGGCAGGTGTAGCGCCTGGAGTGTCATCGGGGTGGTGCGGGGACACACACACACACGCAAGGAAGGCGTTCATGTCACGGCGTGGAAGAGGTGGTCGAAGCGGTGCGTGCTAGTTAGCTCGAGGGTCGGCGCGAGAGTGAGGGTCCCTCCTGTCCTCGCGCGACTCGCTTGCCGTGCGAAGCGGGAGGTCCCCCCCTCTCTATGTGCTCTCTCTCTCTCTCTCTCTCTCTCTCTCTATTTCTCTCCATTGCTGCGCATACCCCCCAAAGGGCCGCGGCGCGTGCCTGCGTCGATCGCGTGTCGATCACGCGACTTGCGTGCTCACCCGAGCTCCCGGCTTGCCACGTGACGATCGCGCGTTAACGAGTGCTCGCGAGGCACTCGTTACAGTATCTATGTAGATCTTATATCCAAACTCTTTAATGCTAAGTCGCAAAGTACATTAGTGAACAAAGAGTTGACATCAGGTAAAAGCAAAATAAAGTCAGGTGATACTTTAGACTCTTGGGTTGTACCTTTAGTGTCAAGATGACTCTTTTACGTCTATCCATCTGCGCGTTAAAGGATTACATACACCTTCAAATAAACTTCTATATTTCAGGAAGGAAAATTTTTTTCCTGCAACTTTTCAATAAAAAAATTATTTGTATATCATTTCCACATATATTTGCATATTTTTGGCGAAAAAAAAATTCGAAACGTCTATCAGAATATTTTATAAAGGTACATAATACATTTAACGCTAATATCACTCTGTTTGCATAATCCCAACAGTTGAGATTGACGTAGATATCTTTTTCACAGTGGATCATACTCCCAACATCAATACCTATCGTCTGAATTTCAGCCACTCATATTTAAGTACTTCTGACGTCCTTGGCGAATGTTGATCGGATACAATCATTGAAGAATCACGAAAAAGCAATATTACTCGTTTCGTCACTCGTTTAGGAGATCAGAATTGATCAGATCTTAGTGGCTGAGATTCAGATGATAGGTATTGATGTCACGAACATAATTCATTTTGGAAAAGTTATCTACGTCAACCTCAATCAGAGCATTCGAATATCCTCATAGCGTGTCGTTTCTCCAATCGGTAATTATTCAATACCGTGATGGACACATGTTACACTCTCTACTTTTACTTTCTATTGCAAATGAATCAGTGCAGCTACACACAATGTTTAGATTTTCCGCTCAATTAGGCGGTGTAAGGACATTAATGCTCTACGGCAAATGAGAGGTATATACATGTAACAGGTTTATAACAGGAACAGGGAAAGTGATAGGAGATTGAGAGAGAACTGCTTATGGAATAGATGTAAGTTCATTGAGCAGCGGAGCTAGTCGACAGTACATCCGACTAACATGAGGCTACAGCACGGACTGACAGAACACGACAGTCACACTAACGGACAGACAGAAACCTTCCGTTTCTCGGCTTACTGAGCGTTCGCGTTCGCGGTTTCACGCTAGCTTTAAGTGCGTGATACCCAGGGCTCATTGCACGTGGTGATTACCACGGAGCCCCAGCAATCGGCGTGAGCCGCACCGTTGGACCGCGATCGCCGCACGAGATCCCGCAACCCCCCTTTCCCCCCGCTCTTCCCAGCCCCAGGAAAGCGTCCACTACGCGAGCAGCGACGGTCCGTACCTCCACTGAGAGAAGAAAGAGAGGCCAGACGTCCGCCGCAGCGAGGCTCCTCGCGTCTCTCGCGCGGGGAGCTCTCGGCTCCCCGCGGCACGGCCGCCAGGGCCCGGCGTTGTGTATAGCGATGCGTTTTGCGTATACCTGCGCATCTGTCGTTGGCCTGATATGATGACATTATTGAGTTTGCTTCTGTACTGGCGTGCTTTTTTTATCAATTTTATCAAATTTGTGTTTATTTGGTTCGTTATTAAGGGTGGATATACAGTTAGAATGACCAAAAAATTTCCCGTAGAATACGCTCCTGAAACACTTTTTTCGAAATTCGAACTCCAAGGGTTTTTTTTCGCTGCTTATTAAAGTGTAAGTACGATTCTTCAATAATTATCGGAGAATTAGAATTTGAAACTTTCAACGCGTTTTTCTCAAAACAGCATTTCGGAGTTTATGCCGGTGATAACTCGAAAACTAATTATCAGATTGAGCTGAAACTTATAGGATCTCTTTATTAGAGTATCACCTTCTAGATGAATTGAACATTATTGTAATATTTTATTATTAAATATGGAAAAATGTGATAAAATGGCGGAAAAAATTACGCCAAAACTGTAGATCCAATGTAAATTCTCTTGATTTTTTGATTCAAATCAAAATTGCGACCAGGAGAGCCGGCACAAGCAAAATAGAACGACTTTTTCAACGCTATCTAACAGCCTCCATTTTGTTGAAAAAAATAAAAAAAAATATTTTTGTATACTACATGGATACATTTATAATTGTCAAAAAGTTTCGATTAATTTGAATAAAAACTACCCTTGGAAAACGATTTTCAAAAATGAGTTTTTTTGTCTCGTTCTAACTGCATATCCCTCCTCAAGGAGTCGTCCCACTATGAATATTTTTCTGCCAATTTTTTTTGGTTCAAAACACTTATAATATGTTTAAAAATCATATTCCATCAGGTTCTTTTGATGTGGAAACAATTTTCAAACAGTGAACTGTCATCATAAGCATAACAAACCTACGGCTGAGCGCAGATACGCACCGCGCAATACACACCGCGCCTGGCGTCCGCCTTGCGGGGAGCCGAGAGCTCCCCGCGCGAGGGTCGTGAGGAGCCCCCACCCGGCAGTGCGGCTGCCGCGCTCGCGGCGGCGCCACTCGCGTCCCTTTCTTCTCTCAGTGTCGGTACGGACGGCTGGGGGTCACCACCAAGACCCTTGGCGCGGCGTCTGCTCGTGGGAGCTGGGCGACTAACCCGGCCGCTGGGCGAGGAGCGGGGCATATTCGAAGAGCGCGGGGTGCAGTTTCTGTACCACGATAAGTGCAGAATTCACCCCGTTGCAGTAGCAACATATGATGGTGCATGAGGAGCATGAATTACACTTGCATTATTGATATAATTGATCTTACTGCAGCAGAGCCTTTCCCAGAAACTCTTCACAATGACTGTTAATGTGTTGAATGCACCACACTTATACAGTGCATACATAATTGAAATTGCTATGATGGTTTTTCCGATATAATCTAAATATTGGCAAAACTGATCTACCTAAGTTTTTGCTCTCTCTTGGAATTTAAAACGATTGATTGATTCTTGAACTTTACTTAATTTAATGTAGTTACTTTCTAAGTTATCGTTCAATTTGGCTAATTCTAACTTATCTAGATATTCTTTGTCTAAGGATACATTAGGTGAAATATTAAATCTCAAATATTCTACTGGTGCATTAAAAAGTTCGCTTCGAAATGGCTTTAATTGAAATTTATCATTTATAAATGCGCAGAATGTGTCATTTGATCTGAGTAAAGTGTCACTTTCAATTACAAGTAAATTATGTATATTCTTGCACCAGACATGAAAAATTAATTTTTCCTTTGGCATTATCAGCCACGAATTCATATTGTAAATTTCTCCTACGTAATCCTCTGTATGCTGAAACAATCCATAGTGACAATTACAAGTAGTTTTTGCCGTTAATATATCCGAGTAGCATGCCTGTTTCTTTTCTAAATTCATTAGAGGTTTAGTTCTCTTGCATATTTTTTCATCATTTTTAAAGTGAATACATTCATTACTTTTGAAAGTATAATACATTCGATCCTCGAACACTATTAATGTATCTACTTTGAGTGAGATTATCTTAAAAGTAGTTTTGCTTTGCCTGACAGGCAGTAAATGCAGCTTAATGATATCATACTTAGTATCCTCCGGTATGGGGGTATTGATGACAAAAATTAATCTATCGTTGTGTAGGTAAGCAACAATATTGGATATCTTAATTAAATCATAAAAATGTTCTGTTGTAAACTCGATCAGATTGTTGATATTTTCCATCCGCTTGAGCTCATTTAGAGCATTGATAAATGATGTCGGCGATACAATGGCTGGCAGTACCACGCCAGTTTTTGCCAAAGAAATTGCATTTTGTATGTTATTTATTTGTTCATTGTACTCGGTTATTGCAAGTTCTAATTCTTGAAGAGAGATTAATATTTTTTGATTGGCTATTAAATGATTGATTGTACGATCTTTTTTATCACTCCATTTTTTAATCAAGTCAAAATTCTCATGAACTAAGTATAAATGCTCATTTATACCTTTAATATTATTTTTTACTAACATTGTCTGATTCTTAACTAGTTTCAATAACTGATTGCTTTGATTATATATACCGTTAATTTCCCTATTGTAAAATTCGGCGTCACTATTATCGAGAGTACCGAATAAAAACTTATATCCTGCACCCATAAAGTTAAATATACCTCTCTTATGTCTAGATGGCATGAAATGATCTTTCTTACGTTCTATCAGTTGAAGTTGCCTTTCGGTCAGGCTAATATTATCAGTCATAGTACAATTAGCATGATTCTTACAATAGTTTTTTATCTTTGTCAACTGGGTCATGAAGTAAGTTCCTTGGATGAAGACGTCGTGAATATTGGTAGTATGGATGACCTTCCATTCTTCGTTGTAAAGATAGGCTTGACCTTCTTTTACTTGAATTACTTCCGGTATGTTGGTAGTGATATTATAAGGAGTCGAAAAAGTTGCGGCTACGAAAAACAATAAAAATATCTGAAACAGAAAACAAATTTTACCTTTCTAGAATTCCAAGGACCTTTTTATTTTAAAATTCTCCGTAATAATATTTAATCTCGTTAAAATGTCTGAGTTATGGACGATCTCTAATGATGATTTCTACTGTGTTCGTCTGATCGTTCACTCTTCGTACTGGAACTGGGTCCGTCCAGGTGTTCACATTGTTGACTATCGTTTTTGCGATAACTATATCTCCTACTTTATGTGACTGAGACGAAGTTTGTCTGCTAGAAACGGTATTCTGATTCTGCTCTTTTGTCTTGATTATATTTTCTTTTGCTATTCTTCTTTTCTCACTCATCAATTCTAAATGATTTTCTTCATAATTGACCTGTTCATCCGTATTCATGTTTCCATATAATAAGTTGTATGGGGAGTAAGTTGTCGTACCATGGATACTTTCATTATAGCTCTTGCTAGCCTTTAATAACTTCATGTAAGTAGTTCCTTCTTTAGACTTGGCTAGGGTTTTCAAGGTTTTTATCACTCTCTCGCAAATTCCATTAGATTGAGGGTGACGAACTGCGATTCTTATAAACTGTATCCCATATTTGCCATAAATGTCTTGTACTTTCTTTGAATTATATATTTCTTCATTATCTGATACGATGTATTTAGGCCTTGCTGTTTGCAAAAAGAACTTCTCCAAGGCTACGTGAACCTTCGATTTAGCTGCTATTTCTGAAGTCCAAACATACCTACTGAACTCATCGATGATGATCAAGAAGTCCGTATTGTCAAAACTACAGAAGTCAATGTTAATTTTCTCAAAAGGGGTCGAAGCTGGATCTATGTAAACTCCCGGGGCCACAAATTTCCTGGCGGCATTTTTTATCTGCGCACACGTAGGACATTGTTCGATAAATTCTTTGATATCTTTCGCCAATTTCTAACAGGTTTATAACAGGAACAGGGAAAGTGATAGGAGATCGAGAGAGAACTGCTTATGGAATAGATGTAAGTTTATCGAGCAGCGGAGCTAGTCGACAGTACCTCCGACTAACATGAGGCTACAGCACGGACTGACTGCTCGCAGGCAGTACGCATTTTCCTATGGCCCCGAAAATGCAGCGGGCTGCGTGAGAAAAGTAAACGGAAACGCCGCGCATAGTTATTATACTGATTAGCGCCCGAGAGCGTCTGTGCTCGAGGAAATTTCGGTTGGCTAGATAAGATATTCAACCTTTCTATGTGAGGGCCAATGCGCTCGCTATGTGGAAATATATTTGAATACTCTACTTCGGAAGGCACCGTGCTCGTGCGGTTCATTGCAAACATATGTGGCACTGCGTTAGATATACTTTGACATACATATATGTATCTACCATAGAGCTGCTACGTGCAGTACGCAACTGCGCACCTGATGGATGATATGGACACTTTATCACGGTGAGTTGTGTCGTCCGTGAACACAATGCCGAAATATGTAAGGCATGTGCGGCATCGTGATTATTTTTGTTTTCTTCATGCGACTCAACTTCTCCCCCAACATATGGTGAAACAACTTTTTATTCGTGATGAATGATATGGGCTCGCAATACTAGCCATGTATTTCATCCAAACTCTAACCCTCAGCTAGAAGTTACTGTTCTGCCCACTACTTGGCACTATTTCCATAATGGATACTTACGCTTATTCCGTATTCGATTATAGTTCTTTGGAAGAATAAATTTCGTGTCTGTTTTCTTTTAAACGCGATTCAAATCACAGTTCTAGATGAATCAAAAATTTCTTCGTTCTTATACAGAGAATTCGAATGCTCAATAATTTTGATAATTATTCTGAAGATTTATAATTAGATTCTCCATAAACAACACTATAATTGTAATGCCAGTAGCATGATGCAAGATTTCTAGTTAACTCAACCTTTCAGGAGTTCGTCTTCAATATTCCGCTTTAATGAATCGGTTGATGTGGCAGTGGAGAGAGTTACCTTATAACCTCGAAGAAGAATGCTGCGTGTTTAAGACAGCTTTGACATTTGTGGACAGTGTCTGCGAGATATGGGGCCCACTGCTCCAATCTCGTACATTGATAGTTATTCCAAAAGATGTAACCAAAGATCCACAGCGACTCACATCAATATTGAATGAATACAAGGTATGTTATGGATCATTATCAGGCTCTTGCTTCTCCTGCTTCTACTCCAGTGCTTCTATCAGTCAGATTCCCTATCTGTGTGAATTCAGCGTTGGCCCATTATGTTGGTATCGGATTTTGATCACTAGGTCGAATGAGATAGTGAAAAATAGAAATATTAGGCCAAATTACAGGAAATCAATATGGTTACCACGCAATTAGAACTGGCCAGAATATTTGGAGGCAACAAGCCGACAATTGATTCCCATTGTTTTTCTAATATAAACAAGGAAATGTTATGTTTCACCACCTTGAGTACTATCCATGAATATTCACTCATGAAATCCACTTATATTGGTAAACTGCATAGCTAAGGTTCAAACAGCTATCGACCGGGTGGCTCAAATTCCAACTACAAGTTATTTACTTTTAAAATTCTCTTGTATCAACCAATACATACAAAAGTGTGATCACAAGATAGGCAATTTTATAACGAACTCGAATATTTAGAGTTTGCCTGAATTGGTTGATATGAGCAACTTTGGGTCTCTGGCAGCATGGGTTCTAGGGTCCGGAAAAATTTAGAAAATTCTGGTGACATCGTGGGATCCCAAAGAGTCTCCAAAAAAATGTTCAGAGTATTGGATTCTTTTTCCCACTCACTCGACAATCACCCATATATATGTTTACACGTATATAAATGTACAACGAATAATTATTCTATACGTTCACAAGTTTCAAACGATAAATAATAAATTCTATCGGGCTTGGTGGACTATCCCAAAATGATATTGCGAGAAAAAAATTCGACGCTCCACGGGCTAGATTCGATCCAGCGTCCTCTTGATGTCCGGTCAGTTGTCCTACCACCTGCACCACCGGGAAGACTGTCTTCGACGCTGGTTGGAATACTTC
Source organism: Aphelinus atriplicis (assembly GCA_020882685.1). NCBI lineage: Eukaryota > Metazoa > Arthropoda > Insecta > Hymenoptera > Aphelinidae > Aphelinus > Aphelinus atriplicis. The sequence goes on from JAJGQD010000030.1 coordinate 760,113, forward strand.
TTGACGCTTTTGGATAGTCCACCAAGCCAGATAGAATTCATTATTCATCGTTCCAAATGTCTACATTATATTAAAATTAATCCGTACAAAAATTATGGTTCCCATATTCTGCTCTTGGAAACAATGTTTTGTTAGAGTATTTTAAAATCGGATCTGGCAAATCCATAGAGGAGCCCGAGTATTTTCATAATCTGAGGTGAAAAATCAAACAAAATGAACGCGGGGGCGTAATCTATATCATAGGAAATTATGCATAGTCGAATTTCCGTCATACACAAGATTTTGAAGTAATAAACAACTTGGAAAATGATGATTTGGAGAATATTCGGTATAATGGGTCGGAAGAGGAAGTCAAGAGCTACAATTTGATCTGGCAAAATTGATATGGTGGGGGCGTATTGACCATAAAAACAATTATTCGACGTTTGATCCCAGGATAACGTTAAAAAAATAATATAAATGGGTTATCTATTCAAAATCTGATCTTGCAGATTTATAAAGTGGAATGAGCGCTTTCATAATCTGAGGTGAAAATTCAAAAAAATAGACGCGGGGGCGTAATCTATGTCATAGGAAATTATGCATAGTCGAATTATCGTCATACACAAGATTTCGATGTAAAAAACAACTTGGAAAATGATGATTTGGAGAATATTCGGTATAATGGATTGGAAGAGGAGGTCAAGAGCTACAATTTGAACTGGCTATGTGTTGGAAACATTGATATTGTGGGGGCGTATTGACCATAAAATCAACTATTCAACGTTTGATTCCAGGATAACGTTGGAAAAATAGTATAAATGTGTTATCTCTTCATAATTTGATCTTGCAGATTTATAGAGGAAAATGAGAGCTTCCTCAATCTGAGGTGAAAAATCGAAAAAAATAGACGCGGGCGCGTAATATACGTCATAGAAAACTGGCCGCGTTGCCGAAAACCATTTTTCTCCAATTTTCTATCTGATAAACAACTCAGAAAATGATGATTTGGAGAACATGTGATGTGATGGATCGAAAGAGAAGATCGAGGGCTATAATATATATGCATCATGATGTCGATTATCATCTATTTACAATAAATTAAAAGTACAACTCATTAAAACTGAATTGAATATTGAAGATTATAGAATATTTTGTAGATTTTTTAATTAAAATCCACACGACAGACTCGAGCGAGCGATAACGAGCGAGAGATTATTGCTAGTACAAAGTATATGTTTCACCCGTCGGTATACGTTTCAGAAAGAACTTATGCGAGAGTTATCTTTTGTTCAGGCGAGAGGTGGGAGAAATGCATAGAATTCACCTCATAATTTCTAAGCTGTGTATATATTTTGATGGAATTGTCGGGAATCAGTAAATAGGAGAGAGCTGATCTGGGTTGTTAGTCCGTTCCTCTTATACCTGCGTGTAGACTCATTAGTTGGATATTAGAAGTTTCATTATGGTTCAAGATTGCGAGTGTCGACTTTCCGTTGTTCCTTGGAACTTTGGCTGGCTTACATTTTCTTTCCAGTACAGGGATAATTGCCTTGCGGCAACCTCTTGAGGACAAGAAGCATGAGCACAAAAAGGAGCATGATGGTGATAATGTTCAAAATAATTTCATATCTACAGAAAGATTGATTGGACTCTACAATTCTGTGTTACTTAGATACCTCAACAAATTGATTTTCTGAGGCTTTAAATGAGACAATATCTTGCTCTTCGATCCGTGTATTTAATTCGGTTGCCACTGGTACATGTCGTTCAGGGTTCACTCTGCTTAAAGTAAATGAAACCAGGGATGTTTCATCAAATTGTATGTCCATCTTATAGTGAAAAGAATTTGATAGTTGTAGTTCGTTAATCACGTATAGCATTTTTTCTTTGTAGATAGTAGAGCACTTTCTAAGGATGGTAATGATTCCTTTCCTCTCCAAAAGAAGCTCCTGTAATAGTTCATATTCGCAAAGCAACGGGATATTTCAGCGGCTGTATATAGCAGAAAATAACCATCCGTCCGTGGATTTCAATTTCTTCCACTGAACGTCCTTTTGATTGTTTAACTCTCGATTTCATTTATTAAAAAAGGTAAGGGAGGGCTGCGCAATCAGTTCGTATTTGCATTGAGAGTAAACCAAACTGTCTTTGGTAGGTATTGAAGGTTGACATAGTAATGTATAGTCATGGGTTCTGCATGTTTCCAACTAGTCATGGTCGAATAAGAAATAATACTTAAAATCTTCTTTATGAAGATGTTTTTCTCTATTTGTTCATTCAAAGACGCTTTAAAGCATACAGGTACTATTCAGCGTCTACTATGAAGATGTTGTGCCCGTTCGCACCAGGTTACACTATCACAAAGGAATTGGCTCTATCCGGGGAACTCCGTATTTATTACGGGCGCCGGGAATTTTTCGGCCAGCTCACAATTTCTGCCTGATCGGTGGAGACCCTCGTACATTTATATGATGTTCCGTCATCGTGGTTACCCCTAGTCTGTATACCTCTTCCGGCAGATATTTCTTGATCAGTCGTTCAATTTTCTCTCGATTCTCGCCGTTCACAGCCAAAATTCCAGCGCACTCTGCGTACACACAATCGTCAGTGTACACTCGAGATGCTCGAAATCCTGATCGACACTCTCTTGCTCCTGATCCCTCTGGACCAGACACTCTCTCGTGTTCGTTTATTTCCCTTGTGTGCCCAACGCTGGACGCAGCGCTACTGCCACTGGGTATGTCATTCACATTCACGCTACTCTAACTCCACACACTGCGGTATTTCTCGGTCTTCCGTTTGTTTGCCGTTACCAGTGTTAACTACTGGTTCTTAGCTACGGCTCCCAAGCTTGTTCCCGCTCTCACTCACTTACTCGTCGTTCAGTTTTGCAGGTACCCTCTGACTCGGTTCTGTCCTGTAATCAGCTTTAGGTACTCTCCAAGTATTTTCCTCTGAAACTGTAGTGACAATTTTGTCGTCTTCTCCAACACCGTTACACGTTACGACTATACTCAATCCGAGCTGTTTTCTTGACAGGGCTCGAGAGTCAGATTCGTCAACTTGTTCTTGAACTTTCGCCGATTTATTATTCACTCGTTCTTTCTCCCGGAGGCTTGTAGTTAGCTGACTCATCCCATCTGTGATGGTGTGGCGCGTGTGAGACTTTATCGCACTCCCGAACTCCTTTTTCCGCCAACGATTTACACCTGCGGTACACAAAACACGAGTCATACTCGACTCCCGGTGTTTGGCACACCTAGCAATAAACCGGCCCAGGACCTCTTTCCAGAAAATTGCGCGAGTAGTGTCCACTCTCGTTGCAATTGTAGCACACGTTGATCCTTCAATCGACCGCCCTGTGTCCCAGCTTCTGGCAGGAAAAGGACACTCCCGCAAACGTGTTACTAGGACCCCACCATTGGCTCGTTTGCATTCCTCGACGCGTTCGCATTCCCTGTGTTACCATTGAAACTTCCTGAATGCAGCGGCGTCCCCGATTGGCCGCTATTCCGTTACCCTCGCTCGTTCTGTCGGCCTTTCATCGGTTCGATCAGCAGCGGCTTTAGCTCGCTAATCTTCGATGTGCCCGTTCGTTTGTTTGTCACAACTGCGATTCCCGCTTTCTCTTCAGTACGCTTCTTACTCTTCTGTGACTTCTTCTCTTCCCCCTCCTCTAACAATGTCTTCTCATTACCACACCTACTCTCTGACTTCCGGATCGTCGATTTTGGTCCCCCTTTCTTCTCGAATTCGTATGCAGCTGCTGGTATTCGTGATCTCTCTTTAGTCGGTAGTGGTTCGTAATGCGCGTCCGTGTCTCGGAGCTTTTTGTACTCTCTGCTCGCTCGTTTTGAATCTCTATAGGATCTTATCTTCATGTGCAGCATAGCACCTTTGTATACTGGCAGTGGATTCCGAGAAGCTCTGTCGACTTGACTTGTTTCCGTTGGAATGACTTTAAAATAACGGACGATAGATTTGAATTTCGACAAGCATGTCGAATTCATGTTGTTTCCGCGCTCGTAATTCTTCTTACGCAGTATCCGGAATATTCACACTCGATCTGCAGTGATCCAAGCGTTCTATAAACTCCAGCGCATCTATTGATCCATCGTCCGCGAATCGCAATTTCCAGTCATGCATGGATTTCATGCTTTCATAACTCATTTGTAATGAGCTGCGCTCCAGTGTGTTCCTTCTAATCGGCGATATCACTGGTTTTGCGTTATGGTCGTTTTCGTCCAACTCCAAAAACGCTAGCGCATTATGGCTCGGTTACGCGACCCTTCGACTTGCATCTCGTGATCTTGCGTCACCTCTTTTGGTCGATACGCGTGCTCGTTCTTCCGTTGGACTTGCTTTTGCTTCCGGACGATATGTTCGAATCGTCCTGGTCGTTCGTGTCCGGGTTTGACGGTTTTGTATTACCGGTATCATTGCTACCCCTTCCGGTAACTTTAGGTAATCGAGGATGCTCTCCGCTCTCTTACTTGTTTCTTCTGTCTTTGTATTCACGCTCTCACTCTCGTCATCCTCGCTTAGCATTAATCGCTCCATCACGGTCTGCGTGTGGTCCTTCTCATCGTCCATGAACCATGGCACATCCTCCACCTTCGCTTGTTTCATTTTCCATCTCAGAAAACGTCCTTTTATGTGAACGTAGTTTCCCCGTTACTGTAATCTCAGCTTTTTTCAATTTCCTTAGAACTGTTTCTTTCTTCATTTCACTCATTGCTTTGTGCCGTCCGTTCCAGTTATCTACCTTTATCAACTCTTCCATGGCTTCCCTGGACAATTTCATTGCAGCGTTTGCCAGTTTACCCAATCAATTGATAATTGAAAATTGGGAATATAAACGATATCACAACATAAATTGTTAACACACCAAACAAAACGAATTGTGAAAGGAAATCTAAAGATAAGAAATTCTCTTTGAGTTTGCTTTCAAATTATATAATGAACACAACTGACAACAAAATTGTACAAATTAATCAGCGGAACTGTATGATCGAACGAATCAACTCGAAAAACCTTTTTACTCGCCGCGACCCATTCGTATACGCTGTCACCTGTTCCACTTATTCGCACAAAGTCCAATATCGTCTCCCTATACCTCGAACAAACGGTCTCCATAGGAGTTATTCTCCGTCTTGTATATCGTAAATAATAAAATAAGTCACTTGAATTGTAAATATAGAGGAAATAGGAGTGTCAACTCCGTCGGGGACAACAATCGTGCGATATCAATAAATATGTATGTAAAATAAAATATTAATGAATTCACATGTGGATACAATACTGCACTGAATTTTGTATCAGTTTTTGGAAGTTTTACATAACCTATGCAACCAAATCTTTTAATTTTTTCGATGTGGTATTTTGCATTTGGTGAAAATTTTCCCAATGGTCTTTCATAGTCAATTGACTTGTGTGGTGTCATATTGTAAACATGTTCAGCTGCTCCGGCTGCAAACTCCCACATGCTAGGTGGTAGGCCTGAGCTGATCATATTTGCTCTAATCTTTCTCTGGATGGTCTTATTAAATCTCTCTGCTGTGAGTAATCTGGCTCAATTCTCTCCTTCTTCATAATTTCTCTGAATTTCCCGCCGGTATACTCGGTTCCTTGATCTGCTTTTATGTAACATACTTTTTCGTCTTTCCCTAGAAGATTTCTAGCTGACATCAGGAAATCTTCTAGTGCATCTCCTGATTCATCTCTTGTTCGCAGATAGTATATTTTGGCAAATCTAGAATAATCGTCTATGGAAACAATTATGTACTTCTTTCGCCCTGGCCAGGATGTTGGAGAGATTTTACCCATTACGTCTGAGTGTATAATTTGAAGTGGCATTTCAGCTCTCTTCCTTGTACCTTTGAATGGAAGTTTTTCTATTTTTGACATCATACACACTTCACATTCAAGGATCTTTTCATCAAATTTTACTTTTTCTAAACATTTTTCTAGACTCGTCAGTTTCTTCAAATAACTGAGAGATGCGTGACCCAACCTGATGTGCCATAGCATTGCTTCATCATATTCAATCCTATCTTTCAATTTTTCAATAGTGTTATTTCTTGTCATTTCATATATATCTTCAAAAGATTCTAAATCGTCTATCTCTATAGTTTTCAAAGTTGTGAGTTCATTATTTAATTGAGGTTGCTCTGAATTTAAGTTGCTCTGTTCTGGCGCATCAGAGTTGGTCTCATCATGATCGTTTTGGGCCTTTTCCGAGTGAAAGGGGTTTTCGTTATCGACAAGTTTTTCCAGGTTCTCCCTCCCAATCTCGGACGAGTGAGATATTGCCTCTGAATTATTAATGCATGGAATTACTCCTTCCGAACTGAAGAACGGGATTAATTCATTCGTCTGAGATTGTTCTGAAGCTTGATCGATTGAAACTAATTTAGCTGTGCAGCTATAGTTAAAAAGTTGATCTGTTATAACATCATTTTCTTGGCAGGCCTTTTTAACCTCGAATCTAACGGTCCAGTTTGGCTTTTCATAGATTTCCTCAGAAATCGTTTTATTATTTTCTTTGCAGTACACTCTAAACTTTTTATCATCAAGATAAATGCTAAACCCTGCGTCCGCAAATTTTCTCAAGGAAAGTAGATTCTCTGAGATATCTTGAGCTGCGATCACATTTGTCAATTTAACACAATTATTCTATGGTACGTCCGTTTTCAATATCAAATCACCTTCACCATCAATAGATCAATATCCGCGAACTCATTTTTATTCGCACTCTTTATAACTATACCCTCTGAATTTTTGAAATCTGTTAAAATCATACTTTTGTTAACAATGTGATCGGTAGCTCCAGAATCTGCAGTGAATTCGACATACTGTGGTATATAATTTAATTTTCTTACAAATATATTCTCACCTTGTTCTTGTTGATTATTAATTTTAGCTTTATTGTCTGTTGTTCCACCTGTTTGTCGACCATTTCTGCCTCTGGAGTTTCCGCGAGAATTCCCTCGATAGTTAACTCGACCTCTTGGCTTACCGCTACCACCACCTCTACCATTATTTTGATCCTGGTTTTTAGCCTTCTTAGCCTTTGGCTCATCCGAATAGCTGGAATATTCGTTTCTTTTACCTCTCTTCTGTTTTAAACAGTCTTTTCCTTTGTGATCGGTTACATGATTGCAGTAATAACAGAACCATTTGTTGGTATTGTTAAAATGACATTCACTTTGCCAATGGCCTGTTTGGTTGCAACGGAAGCATTTGTTTTGATTACTTCTGTTGCTAGTCGTATCTTTAAGAGCTCTGAGTGCTTTTTGTTGTGGCCTGTCTTGATGCACATTGGTAGAGTTTTGCTCCATTTCGATCCGTCTCATAGCAAGTTTTAAAGCTTCTAGTGTCATCTCAACGCCTGTTACTGGAACGACACTTGCCTCTGTGCGTCTTATCTCTGGCATTACATCAATTATACCTTGATAAAAAGCCGATCTTTTCTCTTGGGATGTTGATGGAGTTTGATCAACACTCAATTCATATTCTTTGATCACATTATCAAAACGGTCATAGAAAGATTCTACAGTCTCAGTTTTTGTCATTCTAAGGTTATACATTCTGGTTCTAATTGATTTAGGCGTGCAATTAACTTCTAACTTTCTGAGTTGTTTTAATTTATTTGCTATTTCAAGAGGATCTGTAAGTCCTAAGACTTGTTTATGATATCTTCATTCAAGTGATTGATTATGATATCTTTAGTGAAGTTTTTCCTCTTGGCCTCTGAAAACTCTGAAGTTTGTGGGCTTTTTGCATTAGTGTCAATCAGATCTATCAAGTCCAAACTTGTTAGTTCTGTTTTTAAATAATCAAACCAAACATCAAAATTTGATTGAGAAATTAATCTGTAATTTCTATTTATATTGAATTTATTTGTATTTAAATTTGCTTGAGCTAATTCTCTGAATTGAATGTCTCTACCTTGGCTCTGAATATTCGAACTCGTTGTTTTTACTAGAAAACAGGAATTATTTTCAATATTTTCAGTGTTCTTCGCCCCTGAAGAGTTGTTAATCTCTGGAGCATTCATCCTTTCCATATGTCGGGTGCAGCCTGTGCATTTTGACTGTTTTTCAACAAGTTCTAGCTTCGTAGCTTCAATTTGGGCACGTTGCAACTGGACTGTATTATCCAAAATCTCCTTAAATTCTTTAATTGCAAGTTGTCATTTCGCAGTTGTTTCGAAATTTCGCTTGCGACGGTCAAAAGTTCTGCAGCTTTGGCGCGCAGAGAAGAGGGGTGACTGCGGTAGGTGGTAGGTGGAGCGGTCGACAGGTCGCCAGCATTCGAGACTCCAGCATCAGGCGTTGACTGTGCGGCTATTCCTACGCCGAGCAAGAATTTTGGAGCGTATGAGCTCGTGGTTGGCGTTGTGCTCGCTGATGTTGAAGGCGTATTTTGACTAGGAGCTGTTGTTACAATTGTGGCGTTTTCCGCAGTGGTGGTCATTGTTATGCCAACGCTCTGAGGGAGAGATGTATTTGTCATTGTACTCTCAGTTGTGATCGTACTCTGAGTCCCTGCCAACATCATCAGTGACACAGCTGCATCTCCAATGGTTAGCTCTCTTAATTCTGTGAAATTTAATACTTCTTATAATATCTGGATTTGATTTTTGGCCAAACTCTGAATTTCCCAAGTATTATTATTGACACGAGAATGTTAAGATCACTATCATTAAAGAAAAAACATTTACACTTTGGATTAGCTCTGATAAGTATATATGTACATATATACTCACATTCAAATTCACAGTTCTCTAAATTTTCAATCAATCATGTATGGCTTGGTTTTGAGTGTTTTGTAAGAGAATAGCTTACCCAGTGACACCCGATCGGAATTCTCTTGTTCTCGTGATGTTTCGTCGGATGGATTCTGCAAGTTCCTTTTCTCTGAATCGGTGTTATTCTCAGCCATCTGCTTAAGGATTGTGAAACATATATCTTTAGTATTCAATTCCAATCTTGATTTTTTCTATTAATTTTCTAAGAATGGATTTCTCCCTAAATTATTTGACTGTACGTTGGACTTTAATTACTCAATATTGAAGTGTTCTCTGAGATTTCTCTGAAAGATACAACTTTTGGTTAAGTTTATATTTTCTTCTGTGTTTTACTGTGCTTTGTAGCTTTGATTCTCTCAAAATTAAATGAAGTGTTCGGAAGTTTAATCCTCCCACTACCAGATATTACTCTTCTTTTACTAAAGTTAATACTATTTCGTACTTCTAAGATTCGAAAAATTGCACCGCAATTAATCTCAACTTGAAGCAAGAAATCAGGCTCTCCCGCCACGCCAGGTCACATGTGTACACCTCTCTCCAGTGTACGATTTATTGCACCGCACATAAACCGACTAGATTTGGGTTGCGCTTGCACACATGTGAGGCACGGACAGAATCACACTAATTTCCCTAGTCAATGAAACAATCTGCACCGCACCGCAATACTTATCGAATCATTGGCCCTTAAGCACTCGAACCTTTGCAAGTGATCTGTTTAAAGTTACTTATAATTTCAAAGTTCAAGTTGCAAAGGCATGATTGATATTTTTTTTATCACTCTGAATTTTCATTTTTGTCAGTTTTCGGTTGTGATCATGGGCACTTATTACATACGAGAGAGAAGCGCAGTGTGTGGGACTATAAGCTTGCTCCATGCAATCACGTACCAGCACGGTATGTTTTTTTGTTTTGAACTACAGGCGGAGCCCGTGCGGCCGCTTGCCGCGGAAAAGACTCTTGAGCGCTGCGCGAGGCGAAGCGAAAGAAAGCTACGCTCACGCGTGGAAGGTGACAGCGCACGTCAGCGGAAGAAAGCTCAACGCGCGCCCAGAAACATGCGTTCGCAATCAGCCGCTGACAGTCGTTAGCCCGCGATACAGACCGTGAGAGAGAAAGAAGGACGCTATCAAAACAAATGCGCGCGCACGTCGCGACACGCAGCTACGGGCCCTCGTGCGCAGACCGACCTGATTGCCACCTCCCGCTTTGTCTCCCCCACGCTTCCACTGCGCTCGGCCAATCCCTCGATTCCGGGAACTCCCGGTGATTGAAACTCAACGGTTTTCTGCATTTAGTTTATCAAGCTAATACGATTTCGTTCTGAAATAGTCTCAAATAGAATCTACATCGTTTTCTACACGATCGTTTTCGGTACTGAGCGATTTTTTTCCTTTTTTTTTAACGAGGCGGATAGTTCACTTTGTGGTCTACGAAGTAAACCGTACTTTAGATTGACTCACGTGCGTGTACACTGACCTTTTCCTTTTTACTTCCTCTGAAGACTCTGCAATCCTTTGTAGTTGGTACCCTGCACCGCTCAGTGATCCGTGTGAAAAATCCGTCCGGTACTCGTTCCTTTCACGCCGATCCGTTCGCAGCAGAGAAGAAAAACCCTCTTAGTTTTTCTGCGCCGTGGTGCGTGCTGGGCCCATACACCTGTTGGACTTCTCTAATTGGCGTGAAGGTGGAATACAGGTGGATTGTGTAGACTCAATAATAAGACGGGATTGTTCGTTAAATAAGCTTCATTCTCTGGACTCTGTTATGGTTGTAGTTCGGCTGTCACAAAGCAAGTGCGGTCTCTCGCGCCGAGCCTGCCGCCGATAATCGTAGTTCAGGGGTGGAGAGTCGAAGGGAGCGCCACATTCGGCAAAGCTTTCTTACAGTATACAATTAATTAACTGTTCCAGGACGATCTTAATTGAAGTTTATGTGTTTTCTATCTGTTCTTGACTAATTTGTTATATTTTATTGTATAAAGGGTTATACAATTTCTAAGTGGCATGCAAGTATGGAGCTTCATGCAAGTGGTATATGAACGGTGAAAATGTATCTTGTCATATTGTCCCTATGTGAATAAATATATATTCGACCTGCTCAAATATTTAGTTCTACGTGTTTGATGGATATAACTTCCCTAGAATTTCATATGTGAATTAGGACTCGGCAGTATTTGTGTTTATCTGTGTTTTAAATATCAACAATTGTGTGTTTTTCTCCTTTTTTTTTGAAATTCAATATTCCAAGAATTCATTTTGCTTTCTCAAAGAGAAAGCTTTGTAACGGGGTAAAAATCGACCCACCGAATCGGACTTCGGGACCTCGATTTTCGTAATCTACGGGTCGAAAAACATGGAAATCCGAAAATGTCTGTATGTATGTACGTACGTACGTACGTACGTACGTATGTACGTACGTGCACTTTTTTTTGTCGTACGATAACTCTCGAAGGAATTGTCCGATCGTCCTGAAATTTTGCACACAGGTTAGTTGCCGCAAAATCTCGGTCGAGTTCATTTTTCAGCCAATTCCGTTGTTTATTTCTCTAGCAACCGTTGCTAACGTGTTTTTGATAAAAGCTCCGAAAATCATCATCAATGCACGATGGGTCTCCAATTCTTTCGACGACGATCGATGAGAATCGATAAGACATTCATTTTGGAACAACCATTGTTTATTCTCCTAGCAACCGTTGCTATGGAGATACAAAATTCAGCTTCAGACTGACTTTTTTTGTCGTACGTTAATTTTCGAAGGAATGGTCCGATCGTCCTGAAATTTTGCACACAGGTCGGTCTCCGGCAGATGTGAACCGAGTTCGGTGTTCAGCAACATCCGTTGTTTGATTCCATGGCAACCGTTGCTAGCGTGTTTTCGATAAGTTCCCATATAATTCATGATAAATGATCATTTGGGTTTGTATATTTATGGGATTCTATAACAATCAAAGAGACCTTTCCCGTATAAACCATTGTTGATGTCTCTAGCAACCGGTGTTTATATCGCTTGCAACCGTAACTAGGGAATGGGAAAAGTCAGTTGGAGGTTCATTTTTGGAACTGTTGATGACTAAGAAGTAAGAACATCGAAGCTCCGACATTTACCATAGCAATCGTTGTTTACGTCCTTAGCAACCGTTACTATGGAGTGTGAAAAATCAGTTGGAGGTCCATTTTCGGAACTGTTGATGACTAAGAAGTAATAACGTCGAAGCTCCAACATTTACCATAGCAACCGTTGTTTACGTCCTTAGCAACCGTTACTATGGAGTGGGAAAAGTCAGTTTGAAGTCCATTTTTGAAACTGTTGGTGACTAAGAAGTAAGAACATCGAAGCTCCGACATTTACCATAGCAACCGTTGTTTACGTCCTTAGCAACCGTTACTATGGAGTGGGAAAAGTCAGTTTGAAGTCCATTTTTGAAACTGTTGGTGATTAAGAAGTAAGAACATCGAAGCTCCGACATTTACCATAGCAACCGTTGTTTACGTCCTTAGCAACCGTTACTATGGAGTGGGAAAAGTCAGTTGGAGGTCCATTTTCGGAACTGTTGATGACTAAGAAGTAATAACGTCGAAGCTCCGACATTTACCATAGCAACCGTTGTTTACGTCCTTAGCAACCGTTACTATGGAGTGGGAAAAGTCAGTTAGAGGTCTATTTTCGGAACTGTTGACGACTATGAAGTAAGAACACCGAAGCTCGGATATTTACCATAGCAACCGTTACTATGGAGTGGAGGAAATAAGTTAAAGGTTCATTTTGCTTTCTCAAAGAGTGGTGATTAATGCAAATTGAGGTTCAATTGCAATACTTTGAGAAAGCATACTGCTGAGGCACTTGGCAGCGGTTTTTTCCATGTCATCGAGATTTGCAGGAGCTTTGCCCCATTTATCGTCTATTGCCAACTCCTATGAGTATTCAGCGGGCAAGGTCATCGATATACGCGCCTGTGATATAAATGCAATTATCATCCTCCCCGTATACATCGCTACAATATAATTAAGAAATTCCCCCCTTTTCCCTAGAAATATAATTACACATACATAGCTGCATTTTGGTCAAAAAGTATATTATGGAACTAGTGCGGGGAATTCTGAAAGCGTATGTGGACGAGACCAATCGTTTATAAAATCTACGAAATAATTATCGGTATTATGGAGCGATGGCGAGTCGTTTAAACTCCTTCAATAGTTACTCAATGTTACGTTAATTTCATATTTCTCTCACTTCTCTTGATAGTGTCAGTAATAGCATTTTTCATTCCATGCGATGTTGTATCATCGAATAGGCAAGATACGTCGTTGATTAATTTTTTGAGTTAAAGTATTTGGTAATGATGATTCCGTGTACCGACTTATTACAAAATTATTGACTTCTTGGCGTAATTCAGTTTCCGAACAATTAATACTACTTTCCAAATTCACATTAATTGAATCATTAGACTCGTTGCAACTTTTAATTTTAATATTCGCATTACAATTGATTTTATTTGTTTCATTTTCTTGTGATTTCTGAGATCATGGAGTTATTCTTTCAAGCCTTCTTCATGTGACGGGTTTCCTAGAGTTCTAAATGATATCCCCTTTTTCCGTGATTATATTCAACATGTTTATTAAATCGTCCATCGATCGAACTCTTGTAAAAAAAAATTCTCCATTCAAATTTGATATCATCGTAAAGTTTGAAAAAACATTGTTAAGCCCAATCGACTGCTGAATTCCAGATTTTTCCTTTTTTCATCTCAGAATCCGAACTATGGCGTCAAGGTCTGATTCTCGTCCCATTGACCCGGAATCTCGACAAGCCCGCGCAGAGGTTCACGGTCCTGTGACGACGATCAAGGGCTCGAACTGGCTTGATGCTCACAAGTTAATCGCAGAGCTTCGGATAGGCGGGAAAAGTCCATGTGTGCTTCACGTGAGTATTCCGTGTTTCCCTTATCATTTCTATCTGTCGATTCGATTACTAATTGCACTATTCCTATACAGTTCCCTGCTATCGACAATCCGGTTTCCTGGGAGGAAGCTCCGTTCGTGACGAGTTGATTGATTCCCTCCGGTTGCAGACCGTAGGGGCCTTTTACGTAAGTTTCTTTGATTTTCTTTTTTTGAAATTCGTGTAGCGATCGTCTCGTGTAAATTTGATAATTTATGATTTTTCCAGATTCCTGATGATGGTGTCCCCTCTGTCTCCGACCAGTACCACCTCGAGGAGCTCGTTGACTTCAAGATCGAGGAAATTGTGTCGGAGAAGATCCGCCCCGTCTACGGCCAGAACTTGGATCAAAAAAACATGGGCGTCATATCTTTCCGGTCGGTTCGGCTATACTCCTTTCTATGTGGAAGACGGTCTTTTGGATAGTGCCGACTTTATACACTGGGGTGAGCCGGGGGTGATAAAAATTTGAATTTTCATTGATCCGCGCAGCCAGCGTGTTTTCCGCGAATTCCTCTGTCGCGTGGTTCGTGAGTGGCATGCTCATTATGAGCATACTTCGTGATTTGCTAGGAATTGCGCTTTCCCACACCATCACAAACGCCTTGTTATTTTGTGCCGCCGATTAAGGGCTGAGGGCATTCGATTTGAGCTGTTGATCCAAAGGCCCGGAGACTATTGTATGTCGGTCGGAATGTTCCCCACCAGGTAATCAACTTCGGCGTTAATCTTGCCGAGGCCGTCAATATTGGAGCGCCTGATTGGGTAATGGCTTCAAATGATTTTGCCATTTGCAACTATGATGATTGGACGATTTCATTTGTCACCCCGCCCGATAATCTCGTGTTCTGTTCGGATCCGCAACGAGGTTGTTTACTCATGTCACGTTAACGGCTGTGACTATACATCTCGTCGAGCTACGGACATTTTGCATCGCCGTGCGCGTCATGAAGGTGGTTCGGCTATCGCGCCTTGTCTCGTCTGTCACTAATGTCGTCGGCAATTTTCCCATCGTGACAACCTCAAACGGCATCTGAAAAACGTCCATTCGCCCGATGATCAGGTGGCCTGTGGACGTTGCGACGCGCGCATTTCTCCGTTGGCATATTCACGCCATTTACTTTCCGTATCCTGTCAAAAGAAAGTAATTAAACGTGGTGTACTACCAGCTGCATGGGAGTGTTTTACGGCCCTTTGCCACTACACGGTGTGGTTTATGTGATTTGGAGGTATTGGCATTCAATCTTCCGCGTTACCAAAGGAAGGATGCATGCCTCCGACATTTATTTGACGCGTCTGAGCTAACTGAATTATCTATTATATTTGTGCATAAGTTATTGTATTATTATGTATTATGTATGTTTGTATTTCTATAGTCCCCAAAAAGTGTTCAAGCTTTCCTATTATTTGACAGTGTCAACTCAGCCAGAACATTCCTATAGGTTTAATTAAGTTATAGTTTTCTTACATTGTAATACTTGTTTGACAAGTTGTGCCATAAGGATTGTACCACTTTGTGCCTTAGTTCTCCTGCTAGAATCTCTAGATCGGAGTTTTCTAATTTATTAATAGAATACTTGAAAAAAAATTACCGGTTATTGGTCGATTGTATCACTAGTTATTTCCCTACACTCCTTGCCTATCTTATTTCCTTAGAAGTCATTGGATTGCGTGAGCTTGCGATGATCTTGTTAAATTTCATAATTTTATTATCCATGCACCTACATTATTCCAGTACATTGTAATCGCGATGAAATTTTTTGCTAGCGATATTTCATCGTTCATGCTCACGACAGAGTTCTCCGGATCCCCCGGTTGCTCTTTCGGTTCCTATTCCGCGATAGTGTTCATTCTGAGCTAGAGACGGGTGCATGCGAGCTGTTCTTCCCACGGCCATCCGGACTCCAGAGTGCTGCGTTTGCAGAACTACCCCACTTTTTTCTTCTTGTGACCGGTAGGATCTCTGTGAGTTCTATCTGCTCACACACTCTGTTCCTGACTTTCATCATGATATCTTGTCTTCAAACTCATCACTATCACAGGTTGGTTACGTTTCTTTCCGTCTTTTCTACTTTTCAAACGAGTTTACTATTTCAGTCTTCCATGACTATTGTATTTGCTTCCAGTATGGTTTAAAGAGGTTCTTTGTCTGCAGCCGCCGAGGGTGGCAGTTATCGGTCGACCCCTCGCATTATTGGTGACGAGGTGGATTTGGATGGCCCTACCATTGACCGTATACGCGGGTCGGTGTACAGCCACGTTGCTGCCTCCCCTCGTTCGCTGGTCCTTGCGCGCAGTCGACCGGGAGCTTCAAGTGCCTATACGGCCCCTCCGGCCTTTCGGCTGCTCCCGGGTTGCTTTCACGAACAGAATGGCTTTCGTGGGCGCTCTGAGAGCTATCAAGGCCTTCCTAGTCTTATGGAAGTTCCCGTGCGCCCGCCTCCCACTGCCAACCGTCGTGGTTCCTTGAGGACAGCCGGTGATTCTCTACGTCCCTTCGGGGCATCTGACGCAGGAAGGGGCTTTTCTGCAACCGATACTGTGCAACCTGCTCTGCGTCGGCACTCCCACTGTTCCGGTTTGCAACGCCGACCATCCCTTGAACCTCCAAGATCTTCAGGAGGCTCTTACGTAAGTATTCCTTTTAAATTTGTTTTCACTGGCTTCGTTTTTCTATCTTTTCTTTTTTTACTATTCCTCCTCTGCAGGTTAATCCGGGACTATCACAATCCACTATTTTGGAGCCTCCGCTGCTTGATTCCTTTTCCACTACTGTTACCTATGCTGGCGTGACGCTTTCCTTTTTTCCGGCTCTCCATCAGTTTTTGCTTGAGTCCAACTCTGGTTCTGACGCCGTTGATCGTTTTCTTTCCTCCTTTGATCCGGAACCGCGCGCGGATGACACCCCTCCGACTACTGCTTTGGAACCTTCAAATCCTGACTCAGTATTGGACGAATAATTCCAGGAAAGTTCGTATAATCCCTTAGAAATAAGCCATTCTCCCACTTTCAATCCACGGCCTGAAGCTGTTTCTGAGTTCGGTGCCTCTTCTAGTGCATGTAACTTTGCTTTCTTTCCTGATGATACTTATTTTGATTTATGATTTAGGTTTCTGCAACCCTTTGTATTTCTTTCTCTTTTTAGATGGCCCCAAATTGCTTCTGCGAGCACTGTTGGCCAAATCAGCATGATGCTATTTCCGCCGACCGACTCTCTCAGACGTTAACGCCTCCGAGGGATGTGGCACGACTGGTACAAAATGCTGTTCCCGGGGTCAAGGCGGTATTGGATGGCGTAACAACGGCCATTGATACCGCATATGTCTCTCGCGAATTATCCTTGCGAGCTCCAGCCAATACCTCCCTTGGCCATTATATTTCCTCCTCTGTCCACAGTGTGCCGTTCCGGAATCCGCGTTCGGACTCTCCTGAACTAGGGTTGGCCTGGATATTTGCTGAGCCCAATCCTACTGCCTCCGAGAGACTCCGCGATAGTGAGCCGTCGCATGTGATGATTCCTGCCACTGGGACTGTACGATGCGTTGTTGTACAACCTTCCAACTCACTAGAGCCCGCCGTCGTGGCTTCCGGCTCCCCCGACCCCGAGACTCCTTCTAATCAAGCTATACGCGAGCTCTATACGTGCATAGTCTGTATAGTGGCAAATTCCGGATCAGCCAAGTCAAGTTCAGCGATGTGAGCCCAACTGCAATTGCTAATTCGATTAGCTGGGAGCACCCGAGTAAGCTCTGACAATACGAGAGCGTGACAAACGAGGCGAGAATCGGGACAGCTCTTTGAACAAATTGTGAGACGTGCTTCAGACCTGACAGTGAGGCGTGATTTTCCTCCCAGGAAATACACGTCTTGTGCGATTTTCCGACTGTTCAAGTTTAACAGCTGAACGACACGCTCAGATACGAAAGAACGCTCAGCACAAGGGTCGATAAGCGCTCGCACTTCAAGTTTCTCTCCTGATGAAGACTGAATGATTATTTTGGTGGTAGCGAGCAATCCTGAGCTTGCAACGAGGGACGTATGGAGACCGACGGCTGATTTGCCTTGCTTCGATTCCGCATTGTCAGTGTTGGCTGATTGTGGCGCATTCTGATTCGATTGGGTTTCCGATGACGAATTGAAGTATAATAGGCTATGGTGCGGCTGATGGCAGAATTTGCAGCGAAATTTAGATGGGCACTTGTCGGCTCTGTGCTTGCCACGAAAACAATTTAGACACAACTTGTGCTGTTTTACAAAATCAAAGCGCAATTTCTGATTCCACCCGGTATATGTGGGACACTCGTGAAGTGAGTGTTGTTGCTTTGAGCAGCACGAACAATTTGCCGCATTGGTATTTGCGCCTGATGATGACGCAGCAACATTCGCCACATTTGCCAAGATCACTTTTCCATTGGACGAGATTGAAGAATTTCGAGACTTAGTATTTTGATTGTTCGATGATGAGTTTGCTGACGACTCTGATGACACATGAGCTGACGAAGTATTCAGGGCATAGATTCGATTTTCGATAAATTGACGAAGATCAGAATACTTAGAAAAACCCTCGTGAGTCAATTGACTCATTTCCCACGCTTCACGAGTGCCATGATCGAGCTTGTTTACGATGCAATGCACAAACCAAGTATCCCAATGCTCGATTGGACAGGAAAGATCCTTGAATCCCTGGATAGATTCTTCCGCTTTGTCCAGCAACTCGTTTAACTTGGTGGCAGATTTCTCAGCGACAGGTTTGAGATTGATCAACGCCAACGTATGATGAGTTAGTCTACGCTTGGGATTATCGAAACGACGACAAAGTTTCTCCCAGGACGGCAGAAAATTCGCTGCGTCTGGCTTGACACCTTTTAACATCTCGGTTGCTGAGCCACGCATCGCATCAATTAAATAATGAAGTTTCAGGCCGTCGGAGTATGTCGATTTATTTATCACGGATGCTTCAAATCGATATTTGAACAACTCCCACTCATCAAACCTCCCAGAAAAGGTTGGTATTTGGAGCGCTGGTATCGCCTGAATTTCAGTGGCTGCACGTAAAATGTGCTGAATTTGAAAAGCCTGATTTGCGAGTGGTTCCTGGTTCCTTTGCGAAGACCCACCATCCTCTTCTTCGGACTCCGGGAGCCACGACGTGAGCTCAGCTGTAGCACGCGCGACCTGATCCTCAACTTCCAGAAACGGATCCTTTTTGAAATAATTCGTGGCTGGGTACCACTTCAAAATTTTGTCTTCTTCAGACCAAAGTAATTCGTCACGCTCCGAAAATTGGTTCCAATAATTATTAAGCATTTTCAGCTTACTGTCGATGTGAGCCGGCGTGCGTTCTTCGGCTGCACATGATTTTTTAGTATTCGAGATGTAATCTCGTACATACTTTATGTGGCGGAGTTGTCGCTCGAAAGCTTCTCTGAGTTGCTTGTCGGGCAAACTCATTGTTCGATGATCAATGAACAACCAAAGCAAAATTCAAGGAAAAAGTCGAGGAGTGGATATCCTAATTGCAGAGTCCCAAAAAAAAAAAAACTAAAGTGAATATTGGTGGATGTGCACTATATGCACCGAAAATCGATAAATGAAACAAGAAAATTCTCGCTGTGAGCATTCGAGCCCTGTGCGTCGGAGTGCGCAAAACGATGACCAAGAAAAACCCAAAAAACCAAATAAAACACCACCTCATCGACCACACAACCAAAACTAAAAATGAATCGGCGGGGGGCAGTATGGGCTGGACGCAGTGCGACTCACAATTGTGAATCGCACACAAAGTCTATTCGCGCTGGGCGCGAGACGGCCACAGCTGATCGTGTGCGCCTTTTCACTATATGCTTAGTATCCGAAACACGGCGCAAGTCGCTTGGTGCGAGCTGCGACGCGGTGGGGGAGAGCTTAGCGCGGGGCGCTGGTCGATTCGCCGAGTGCGAGTCGGCTTTGCACTCGTAGGCTGTGCCGGGACGCGCGGGGGGCGCGGGTCACTGAGCGCGAGCTACGGCGCGGTGCGCTGATTGGCTCGCCGAGTGCGAGTCGATTTTGGTTTTTGGGCTACGACGGGGTGCGCGGGAGACGCGAGTCGCCAGCAGCAATTCAATGCGTGTGCGATGGCCTGAGCCGGACGCGCTGCGCGCAACGAAAACGCGACTCGCCGACTGCGAGCCGCGGGACGAAAGAAGGGGCAGCCGCCTGTGCGCGAAGAAATTCTCCGCGCAGCAGTGGTAGCCTGCCCGAGGCCGGGCCGGCGGGGAGAAGGGAAGGGGGAGCGCTGAGTCGCGCGACGGCGCGCGCGCTCGAGAACAAGGAAATGGCGCCGCGCGCCAAAAGCTGTGTCCGACTCACCAACCGCGACCGATTGCCGCGGCTTTTTCTTCCCTGCTCCACTCGATGTTTGATGCTTCGACGCCGACCCCGGGCATCGAATGAGCGGCCGGTCCCCTGAGGCGCCCGATGGCGCGATGACCTGCAGGGGATCATCTCGATGGTCCACGTGCCGCCGTGCTGCCGCTCTTCCTGGTCCGCTGCTCGCCTCCAGACGAGCCTCGCGTATCCGCTGCCAATGTCCCCTGAGCCTGCTGGCTCAACAAGTTGCTTGTGCATGCCGGCCGGCTCCTTCAATATGGCCACCGCACGTTTTCCACCGACGAATATGCCCGGACACTGCACGACACTGCCACTCGCGAACACCACAATAAAACCACGCTCTCGCGACCAAATGAAGGGACCAAACGGGGTGTCCTGTGTGAAACCCCGGAGCCCAAAGATTGCTGTGAGTTGGTGTTCGGGAGAATATAATAGCTTTTCAATGCGTGTGAGTGTGTGTGGAAGCGTGAACGAAAGCAGAGCGATTGAGTGGCGAGTGAATGTTAGTTAAATAATAATATATTTAATCTGTTCGTGTGAATACACTTGTATGATAGAAGTGTCGTGGGCGCGAGTTGAGTAATTAACTTAGGAAAAAATTAAAGTGTGGGGACACGGCGTAAAGTCGGATCGCGAGGAGCGGCCGATGACGATGGCTCGCTCGCGGACGCTTGTTGCTAACTGCCCGGGGGCTGTGAGGCGCCGCGCAGTCTGCTTCTGCCGTCGGCGGCCGAGTCCACTGGTCAAATTTGAATATAGCCAATCAAAAGGCGACGCGTGGTAAATCACGCCATCGACAGTGGGCTCGGCCCCCGGCGGCACGTATGTGTGAGAGTTCAGCCGTACTCGCCCCAACACAAAGAATAATTGATCATCCCTGGAAACAGTCACCATAACGTAATTTAATTTCTTTATTGAATAATGAAGTGAGTGTTATATATATACATAAATTTCTTAGCTCATCTTTATCTGATCAAAGTTCTAAGAGTACTAAAATATTGAATCACATGAAAATATTCAAATATTCCAACAACAATCGATAATTATTTATTAATTATTGAATTTTCAAACGTTACATGAATTAAAAATCAACATAGAATTTATTATAGTATTTACTCACTAGATTGGGATTAATGTTTTATCCTTTGTCTGCGAAAGTACAGTGCGATTTTGAAATTATGTCATTTAAAGACTCACTGAACAATGACCTAGAAACATTTTCTATAAAATTAAATATGTTGTTACATGTTAAACGTTGACTATTGAAGAAAATCACTACAATAATAGGTTAATTTTTATTTTTTATCCGCGATCTTCTGATTTCTGGTCTCGTTCTCTTCCTTGAATAATTGCTTGAATATTGTCTGTAATGAATATTGAAAATGTTTGCTGTGTAAACAGTCAATTGTTTATCACGTTATACTTCTGAATTAAATGAAATTTTATAAGTAATTGTAATTAACGCTCATTCCCCTCGCTTAATTTTTTCCAATACTGTAGTATTTCACTTGCATCAATTATACAACTTTTACCTGTTCCTAAATATACTTTGCAGAACCTCGAGTTTCTCAAGCTCTCACAGTTTCCGCATGACTGGATGAACGTGCCATTTAAAAATATTAAGTCGATGTTTCTATGCGGATATTATCGGTTTCGCTCGATGAAACTTTCCTCTGTACTATAATGAATTACTGCAACGTTATCAGGAGTGTTTCTTAGACTGATTATACTTCACTCATAATGTAACCATCGCACAAGATATTCCATTAATTAATTTGAAAATTAAAATTATACAATTTTAAATCCACGTTCAAGGTATCATCGAATTGAAGTATAGTATGTTAAGGACATTCTGGAAACTTCGCACATAAGCATATTTTGTGATATAAAAGTTGTACCCGAAATTTGAGAAAGCCTGGTTGGCTGGTTAGACAGACATGAGCACTTTAATTAAAATGCCCCCTTGTGGAGTTTCGTAAAATTTGAGTATTTCCATGCTCTAAACTATGGGAAAAGTATGGGAAAATAGTGAGAATCTCAGGAAACTCTTGAAAACGAGAGAATAATACCCAATGACGATGGATATACACAACGATCATATGCCTGTATTGTTTTGTGGAACAAGCTATCAAGGTTTTTCATCCTCCCAGAAAGGGACAAGTCATAACTTGAAGGATAATCAGATTTAAAAGTTTAAGACGCGCTTATGAAAACGAGTTTAAATGTGATTTTACGCTGTTTAAAATCCTTCAACTGTGAATACGGTTATTCATATCACATACGGAAACATCAGTTGCAGCTCAGCTCTCTGTATACGTTTTACTGATTTACCTTACTTTCGGGAATGACTATGTGGCCAAAACATCTTTAATTTGAATAGATAATAACACTCGTGATAGAAATTCAATCCTACGGTGATTTTGCATTTTCTTATTCTCAATTCTATTGATTCTAAAGAAATATAGATATGTTTAGCATTTTAGTTGCAGAAGGATGGAATATAAATCAGAGAATTTTCATATTTACTGATGAACTCAACTGCAGTATCGACTGGTCTTGTTTAATCGTTAAACTCAGTCAGGTGGAAACTCAGCTCCTTTCCTCGTCCTCGAAATGAAGCCTACTCGCTCGACAAAAAGTATACCCAACTTGTTCTCAACGTGGGTTAAAATAGTGCTATCGCCTGGTGGTAGAATGCTCTCCAAAAAACGAATCCAGATTTATATGCTCCGCGAGGAGAAGACATGAGCCAAATCTGGAGCCAATCGGTTGCTTGGGCCTGGGCCAATGTGTGAAAAAACTCCTCGACACAACCATGACCCAATAGAACTCACAAATGTGATCGTTTTGGAACACTATCGTGTGGCCGAGTAAAATACTATCTGAAATGCGACTGCTGAGCAGTCGAGAATCGAGGTGAGATTCACTGACGAGTAAATTATTTACCAATGCTCCGTGGAAGCTCGTTCATAGATGATTATTAAATTCTCAATTTTCACTTCACATCAGAATAATTTGATGAATTCGATCACAATGGAGTTTGTCGTTTCCGTTACACAAGTTTCATACCGACAAAGTTGTAGCCACAGTAACATTTCATGTTCTGTTTTTTGCTTTTCATCCAGCACCAGTATTTTACATAACACTGAGTTCATAACGCTGCTCCACTGTGTAAATTGATAAAAAATATCATCTAGATTTTTAGAAAGAATTTTTCAATCGCAACAAAAAGCTTTAGAGAGAAATATTGATATGATTAATTATTCTGTGCTTATGAATTCCACTGTGAACATTTAGAAGATAACCATTTTTTTAGCTTGGAATGCTTGATAAAAATATAAACTGGATGACTTGAAGTTTGAAACTAATCAGTATAAAAAAGCGCATCTTCACGAGAGAACGAAACTGCCGTCATCCAGAGTGTAAAATGAAGCTTTCGGGTCAAAATGAAGCTCGTAGTGAGTGCAACTTTCATTGTTATCTCTATTTGCAGTCCCGAGAGTTCACCCGTGTAACGTGAGTAATACGGCCTTGTTGTTCCGTTGAACAATCTCCTGTATTTTAGGAGATTCCCTGGCTTTTTACGAGTTTCTAACAATATAAGACATCGCTTGCTTTTTCATTTAAATCTCCATGTTCCCGTAAATGATTACTTAGTTTTTACTTCAGTGGCTTGGCCTCTAGTCATTTAGCGATTAACTGCATGCTCGAAATAATTGCTGCTCCATGATTAATGCGAAATCGATTCGGTCAGCACATGCATTCGCAGACTGCGAGGAACATGCTCTCATAGATGTCTCTATGAACTGATGATTAATGGAGCATGGATATATAGCGACTACATCAATCTGTCAAGGCGCGTCTTTGAATTTCGAACATGTTATGTTTTCAAGGTAAATTATTCGTATTGTTCTACGGATTCAAACCGTTTCTAATGAACTTATTAACAAATATCTACTAAAAACAAATACATTTATTTTTGAGTAACACTTATTCTCATTATTGGGCGACTGTTTCTGTATAAATCGTAAGAGTCTTTGTTCAGATAAAATACATCTTGACATTCTTGAGGAGCTCGTATCCACATCTACATTAGTTCAGGATGCACCAACTTTGAAACTATTGGTTCAATCTCAATGAAGCCGCGAATTCGTGGTATAATCTATCACTGTTACTTGGGACGGTCAACTTCGAGTAGAATAGTTCAGGGCGCGAGTGCGATCTAGAGACGACCTTCAGATAGTCCCGACATCGTACTGGGTCATCATGAAAGTGGACAGTTCCTTCGGAAAACTTTGACGGCTTTGAGATATCGGTTCAGTGCAGTTCAATTTTGTTTTCGGATGTCTCGCGGCCGATATCGTGTCACGTGATTTTTCAATATTGAAAAATAAAACCGTTTAACATAGCTGCAATTGTATGTGAAGAATTTCGTTAAAAATATATTCTATATCCTTTTTTCTCTTCCACACTTTCTTTATGATATATGATCCGTCTATATTCGGTAAGATTCCTAAATGTCAAACCTAAAAATCATTAATTCGAAAATGCTTCTATTATCCGTTGAAGAAGATATTGAATTTTGACCCCATTGCTCCCTGCGAGCTATAGTATCATTAGAAAATCTAATAAAGTACGTGCAATCTTTTCACTGAGATTCACAAGCCAACCAGATTTTCCGCATTCAATTTCAAATGAATTATTTCAGAGAGAAACTTGAAAAGACTAAAATTGCACACACGTGGAATATGAACGGCCACGACTTCCTATATTTTAGACAGATGTGTTGTCATACGTCAAAACTTCTAGAATTAAAAAGTATCACCAAACAACGAGTGCGGTATAATATTGGGACAAGGAAATCTTGCTTGAATAAAAGTAAAGACTAATTTAAACGAGATGTAATATTGACCTATGTAAATTGAGTTTCGAATAAAGATTTCATACAAAGTATTACACGATCGGAAATCTCTCGGGTTAATCTGCGATAATTGTCTTGGAGTTCGACTTCTCATTGGAATTGTGTTCGTTCCGCATCTTTGGCTCTATAGAACCGACCCAATTGACTGCGGATGCTTTATCTCAGGCTCAAGTTTTCTTTTGTTTCTCGAGACCCGGAGATTCAATTTCCACGAAGACTTAATCCCCTTCAGACTTACTCCATGGGAATAAATGTCGCTCGAACATAATACAACGAATAAATGGATTGGAATATAAAAATTTAGAAAGAGTCTTATTTGTACTGATTTAAAGGTAGAATATGGAAATATTGTTGAAGAACAAACTTCCTGTCAAGTCCACGAAAAATGATTATTTTCATTTGGAACTATGAAAAGTATCAAGTAGATATGAATGAAAAGCATACTTGCCTAGTATGCCTTTTTATTTTTGCAAAAAGGCTACTACATACTTACTACATACATACTTATCCATACTTACATTGTTTAAAAAATGTTGCTGTTTTCAATAAATTTGAGAGGCAAAAAAAACGACACATAATCTTATTAGCCCAAAACACCGTTTTCATAAATAATCAAAACTTCAGGTTCTTCACCTGCATTATTCATATGCAGGGGAGGAGCGTTCATGTAGGGTTCATGTAGGGTTATCGCGCCGCACAATCTCGAATAGTTGTCTCGCCCTTTGTGCGAACGCTGTCCTGATAACGTCCGGGCTTGTCCTTTATACCGCGAACCTGTTCCTAGTTGGCGCAACCGTGCGCCACACTTCGTGGTATGGCCACAGTCTTACGTGCGCCTTCCAAATACGGCCTTCTCCTACCGATACCTATCCTCCTCTTTTTAACACCCTTGCACACACGATTGCATTTATGGCCAGCAGAAGTGGCCCTGTACGAGCTGATGCAGCGGACAGCGACTCGGAGCCCACTGCAGCTGACCTGATTGACGCGCCTCTGCAACACTTTGATGAGGTCGAATGAGTCTCTGTATTTTTGAGTATCTTCGTTTTTCCCCGACATAATGAATAATTGTAATTTTGTTCCTATTCTTTCACTGTGCCTTTCTTTCCCTTTCCTGATTGTTTATTTATTTATATTTATCCATTGTTTGATTCATTAAATTTCCAGTTTATTTGTTTTAGTATTTTTCGCCAATGTCAAAATTTCTTGCACGTTTTCAGAGTGATTATTTCCTGTGTAATTGGCGTTGAAAAAATTTTTGAACCACATATT
Source organism: Aphelinus atriplicis (assembly GCA_020882685.1). Lineage (NCBI taxonomy): Eukaryota > Metazoa > Arthropoda > Insecta > Hymenoptera > Aphelinidae > Aphelinus > Aphelinus atriplicis. Next base: position 786,407 of record JAJGQD010000030.1, read on the forward strand.
CTGATGTAAAATTTTATGTTTTTTCAGAATCCGTTGCCAGAATTATAATAAAACTCACAGGAAAAGAGATATGCTTGATTTAAACATAAAAAACACCTAAATTTTTGAAAAAAAAATTTTTAGAATTTTTTTTCGAAGTGTTACGGTGAAGATATCACCTTGCAACCGTGATCAAAGGTGATCATGGGAATTGAAGTTTAACAGGGGATTTTTTTGTTGACCTTGAACTATCGCTTCTTTACAAAACGGCGGAAAATCGAATTTTTTTTTTTCAATCTTCATGAACTTTTTTCTCAAAATCTATGGACTTTAGAAAAAAATCCATAGAAACAAAAATGCCTTAGAATCGCTCGAGGAACATTCTTAAATTTTTTCAGAATTTTTTGAGACAATTTTTGATTGTCCGGGAAACTTGGGAAATGGAATTTTCAAAAATGTCTCCAAAAATTCTGAAAAAAATTTAGGATGTTTCTCGAATAATTCTAAGACATTTTTGTTCTTTCGAATTTTTTTCCAAAGTCCATAGATTTCGAGAAAAAAATTGATAAAGTTGAAAAAATAAAAACTCGTTTCAATTTTTATCAATTTTTTTCTCGAAATCTATGGACTTTAGAAAAAATCCATAGAAACAAAAATGTCTCAGAATCACTCGAGGAACATTCTTAAATTTTTTCACAATTTTTTGAGACAATTTTTGATTTTCTGGGAAACTTGGGAAATGGGATTTTCAAAAATGTCTCAAAAAATTCTGAAAAAATTTTACAATATTCCTCGAGTGATTCTAAGGCATTTTTGTTCTTATAAATTTTTTTGTAAAGTCCATAGATTTTGAGAAAAAAATTGATGAAGATTGAAAAAAAAAAATTCGTTTTTTCCGCCATTTTGTAAAAAAGAGATGGTTCAAGGTCAACAAAAAAATTCCCTGTTAAACTTCAACTCCCATGATCACCTTTGATCACGGTCGCAAGGTGATATCTTCACCGTAACACTTCGAAAAAAAATCCTGAAAATTTTTTTTTTCGAAAATTTAGGTGTTTTTTATGTTTCAATCGAGCATATCTCTTTTCCTGTGAAATTTATCATGATTCTGGAAACAGATTCTAAAAGAGCATGAAATTTTACATCAGAATATGTAGTTCAAAAATTTTTTGAACGCCAATTACATAGGAAATAATCACTCTGAAAACGTGCAAGAAATTTTGACATTTTGGACGTTAATGGGTTAATCTAATCTAACCATTATTAGTTGCATTACGTGGCTTCAATCTAGAATGCAAATACTTTCATTCTAAACAATAAATTGCTTGTAATTATCTTTCACCTAAAATTTCAATATTTGTTTGTTACCAGATATAAGTTTCGTTAATGTCAAAAAATAAGGATATATGATGTTAGAAGTTTTGGAAAATTTAGTTGGAAGGCTCAATATTCCCAACAAGCGTGCCGAAACATCAAATTCTAGGCAGAAATAATTATTATCATGTGATTCTAATATAAATTTTCCGTCAAAGAATACCAGGGATAATTTACACCGCAAGTGTTTTTTTCAATTTATGCCACATACGCGGCAATACCAGGGATAATTTACACCGCAAGTGTTTTTTTTTTCAATTTATGCCACATACACGGCAACTAGTTTCAATTCTGTTACGCCGCGCTAACTAATGTCGGACGCGATGGTTAATAGGCACGAGCTTTTGACCAGTTATTCAGAAATCATCCAATGTGCAAAAGCGAAATAGGTTGGTAAGGTGGGGGTCATACTCTGGGTGAATATTCCAAAATTTTCCGGCTGTTTGAGGTCAAACACAAAATCACTCTGGCCAAAAAATTACGACGATTGATTCATTCTTCTATTTTGACTTTAGGATTTTTATTTCCTATAAGTCGTGTGCATTTCTTCGATGTTTGTAAATAAGGTAAGTTAGTCATAATATGCCGGATATCCTCCCATTTCTGACTGCCGTTACTAGATCTCTTGTATTTCCTGCTTGGTTGCTGCAAGGAACTATCGGTGTCGAGCTAAATCAATTCTACCCGATACAACGCATGTCACTCGACCAACGTTTCACTCTGACGGTGTACTAATGTGAATCTGTTCCGCTTTATACAAGAGGCCAGCCCATCAAGGGTTGGTATGTCGTTGCTGCGGTATATATATTTTACAGGGTTATGCCCTTTCGAGAGTCTGGCCTTCTGTCTGGGGAGGCCAAATATTGAATACTTACGTTGCCTTATCTCGAGATGTTATCGGCCTCGGATGGCCTTGACCCACAGGCTCAGTTCGTCTCACTCATCAGCGAACGCTATCGCTGAGTCGCTGAGTCGTCGGTGCCTGGCCTCCGTCCCGGTGCGTGATTTCACATGACAATAGATAAGGCTAATCGGAACTAAGTGACTACGTCACGCATATTTGCTGAGGACGGACACTGGGTATATGGATTTAAATGCACTTGTGTTATGTGTTTTCTTTTCGCATACATAGAATCAATCACAAGGTTCCACGAACTTGATTCTAGTGCGTTGATTTTACCGAGAACGTATAATTCTACAAGCGTTTCAGGATGGGTTTATTTGCCGAGAACATTGAGTTCTACAAGGCTGATTCACCGAGAACATTGAGATCGAGGCTCGCTTGGGCGGGTTGTTTTGCCGAAAACATAAGTTCTACAAAGCCGATTCGCTGAGAACCTAAGTTACAAGGCTCGCTTGGGCGAGTTGTTTTGGCGAAAACATATAGTTCTACAAGGCTCACTTGGGTGGGTTGTTTTGCCGAGAATATGAAGTTCTAAAAGAAAAACGGTTTAAACCATTACCAGATGAGTTTGATTTTCAAACAAAAACATGATCTCTAAATTAGTTCCGAAGGCTATTTTGAGTCTTTACAAGAAAGATTGTCGCCTCCTGCTTGTGCACTAATATATGTGTGAAAAATCCTCGATTTTCTTATATTGCCAGCCACCCGTTAGGGGAGCTGCCCTGAAAAAGAAATGATTTCCCGAATTTTCCTTATTGTTTCTCCAAGGTATTTATGCCTAATCCTCCTGTATATCGCTATTTCCGCGAAATTGATTCTCGACCATTCCTTGTAGTCTTTCGCGTGGAATATGTCGCTTTATTCTATTTATATGCACTATACGTGTCTGATCACCCTTTTTTATTTTGACATTATGACTTTCGTAAATTATTCCTTACTATGATCTCGCACTGTACATATTTTTCCTTGTCCATTTCTCCCGATTTCGGTTCTTTTACTAGGTACACCATCTCGCCCTCTCGAAAATCTTTCGCGTTTGTCTTCCTGTCATAGTAATGTTTGGATCTTAATTATATTCATCCCGATCATTGTTTACATTTCAGCTAAATTGTAAATAGCTTCCGAGAGATATTCACTAACCGTACGAATTTCGTCCTTCGGCGGAAAACTTGTTGGTGTACGTGCACGTCGGCCAAACACCACTTCATGTGGCGTGTATCCTAAAGCATCGTGTACACTCATATTATACGCATGCTGAGTTATTGGTAACATTTTATCCCATTCATTGATTCCGTCGGAATACATCCCGATATATTCTTTTATCACGTGATGCAGCCTTTTGATTCCCCCTTGGCTCTGTGGATGATAAGCCGTGGACGTATATCTATTAATTCTAAATACATTTGCTAACATCTGTACTACTCTATTCATGAAATGGCTTCCCTGATCGCTTCGCACTGATACTGGGGAGCCGAAATAGCATATTAGTTTATTGATTAAGGTCTGAGCAACTTCTTGTGTATTTACATTTGCTACCGGAGTCAGGATACAGTACCTGCTAAACTTGCACTGTATGGTCAAAATGTAACTGTTCCCGGCTCTTGTTTCTCTTAGGGGTCCGCAAAAATCCATCGATATCTTTTCGAATGGGAATGTCGGCGTATCGGTGATTAGCATCGGTAATCGCGTTACGACACTAGTAATTTTCATCGATTGGCAGTCCGGACAACTTCTCACGAACTGACGGATATCCGCATACATATTTTCCCAATTGTATTCCTTCGTTATCTCATCGAATGTTTTATTGATACTTTTGAGTGTGCCTATCGCTGATTTGTGAGAATCTTTGATTACCCTATAACTATCTTCTACTTTTGGGACTGGTAGGTTTTTTGTAAATAGCGTTATTGATATAAACTTGCCTTTGAAGAGCTTGTTACAGTATTCCGTAGAATAATTCCACTCTGCCGTGGATAGAACTCCCAGATCTTTGATGATCCCTATAGTTTTCAAGTTGCTTTCCGTCAGAGAATTTTTCCATACTTTTAAGCATTTCAAAATATCCAATTTCATAGTTTGTTCGTCTAGATATCTCTTGACTATCAACCCATATATTTGCTTTTTGCGTAATTCCGACTGTATTATTTCACCATCTTCCAGCGTTTGTAACTCTATCTCTTCTTTCTTAATTTACCTTCGCTCGAAAAGTGAGTTTAATGTTTCTGTCTCGGTATTTCCGTCTTCTAACAACATATATGCCAAATTGTTGTGGTGTGCGAAGGGCTGATCATTTAAAATTCGCACTGCGTGGAATTGTTCGACATTCTCTGGTTCTATTACCCATGCCGGCTTTAAATGCGATGGCCTTGCTTCCGCGGTCAGATATCGTGTCATATCGCTATACGTGGGAGCGCTCATTGTTCTATTTCTTCGACTACCTTGCAATATTTCATGGTCTGACGAGTCCCGATTTACAGGTGGCGGCTCGCTGTTTCCTGTATTTTGTAGCCGAGTTACCTCGTCTTTCTCGTACTCCATCATGTCGCTATGCCTCTCCTGTCTGTGCTGATTACTAATCTCTTCTTTCATTATATATGGGGTATAGTGATATAGTGATTAGATTTTCGATGTAAATGAATAAAGTCGTTACTATCATTAGCCCTAAAATATAAATACTTCACTCTACTGGCTCCAAAATGAAATTGTACACATATATCAATGTTATAAAATATTGAGATTAGGTATAAGCAATCAGCGTCCCCATATTCTGTTTTTGATTTTAGAATTCTGCTGACTTCCTCCGGGTTTCCACATTTGCTCAGCGCAGGGCTTCTCAAGAGACTTTCCCTTAAGGACGTCGTAGACTCATCCAATCCTAATATTTTTATTACTGAGTAGCACCTCTCTCCTCTGGGTAGGCTTGACCTTCCTGACTTATATTTTTCCGAATTGCTTGTAATTTATTGTAGAATTCCCTGTCTAGCTTTCTCTTCCTAAGATAATATTTTACCCATTTCTCTCCGCCCGAACCTGAATGCTCTACTGTACTGGTAGCAAGTCTTTGCTACCAGTGTAATCGGGGATCGTATTCAAGGATTGACTTAACGTGAGACTAAATCTTAGTTGCGTAGGAATACCGTTATTATAATCACTTACTCGCGTTTGCCGGACTCTATTCACTTCCTGGCGCTGTGCTTGGCGATGGTTTCCCTGATTATATGTATTTTTAACCCAAACATATTTTTCTTGTGGTTCATCGTCCTCCTCGTTATATATGTCCGGGTTTGATTGGAACTTATCTAACCTTGACTGTGTTTCATGAATTCGTTTTTCTAACTCACTCAAATTCATTAACCTATCGTCTCCTCCCATATCCATGCTGCAATTTTGCTGAAACCTAACCCTCGTCAGTTCTGATTGTATTTCGTTTAACTGTTGATTTGACCTCTCTATTGATAGTCCTGGGACTGCGCGTCGATTGGATAGTTTTATTTGTTCTGAGTTTTCAATCCTCGGATTATAAACTGGGGTCTCGTATTTTGGCTTTATGGTAACACTATTTCCCCGGACTCCTTGTCATCTTGTCGGTGGTTCAGGCCATTTAAATTCGCTTTGTATTTTATATCTCATATTCTGCTGTTGCCTAACACCCATCGACCTATTGTCATACATTTTATTGTTTTTCTCTAATACCTCGAGTTGTCGATAATCCGTCACGCTTGGAACCGGTTTGGAGTTAGACTCATCTTGTTTGTATCGCCCGTTCAAATCCTGCATTATGTGTTCTCGCAAGTTTTCATGTATATTGCGTTCGAATGTTTTATTGTTCGGGTTGAATCGAACTTGTTCCTTATGCACCTCTCTCTCATCTGATCCGTGTTCTATTTCACAAATAATTATTTTTAACGTCCACATATTTCAAACGACGAATAAATTCAAATCGAATTTATTCGTCGTTTAAAATATGTGGACGTTAAAAAATAATTATTTGTAAAATACTAATTCGGGTGGAAAGATGTAGTAGCCCAATAGGTTGGGCTGGGGACGGGGGAATAGGTAAAAAGGGAATCTGTAATTATGCAATCGGACCTTGATCGTGCAGATTCAAGCGATCGAATTTGATCGTGTATACAGGTGATATTGCGAGAAAATCAATTCATGCTCCAGGGATGTGAAGAGCTGCCGTCTTCCCGGTGGCGTAGTTGGTAGCGCAACTGACCGGAGATCAGGAGGTCGCTGGTTCAAATCCAGCCCGGGGAGCGTGGAATTTTTTTCTCGCAATATCACTTTGGGATAGTGCACCAAGCCCGAATTTATTCGTCGTTTTCTATTTCATTTCTACTTCCTCTATCTTGAACGGAATTATTTTCTTGAACATTACATTGATCATTTGGGTTGGGAAATTATAGTGGGTTACGATGTAAATTAGAGTAGCGCGGAGAATCCTATTTGACTGACATCTATAAATGATTGATTTCTATAATTTGTATATACTTTTGAAATATTCCTTCTAGCGTACTCCTCGCTATTTTAACCTTCTTAATATAGTACCCTTTGAACTGTTCTTCTTCGTATGCTGATAAATGGTCTACTCCTCCTATCGAAATCAGGTGATTTTTTCTCGTTGGATTTATTGTTACGAATTCCGCGAAAAATAAGGCTGAATCATATTCATTCTCAAAATGCTCCTGTTCACTCAGATAATCTACTATGCCCAGTCTTATGCCATTTCTTAATGCATCTTTTAAATTTACGAGAAATTATTCCTCATCGCCCTCTTCTCCTAATGTATGCATTTGTCTCTCATACCGACGTCCGTGATTAATGCGTTTTCTGTTCGTACCTGTCGGTGCTCTTGCTTCAGATTCCCCTGACTCGTTGCCCGATGATTCCCCACGATCGATAATATCAGTCGGTAAGACTAAGGTTCTTGGCAATCCTTCAATTCTACCTTGTTCCTTATTCAACCCAACATCATTCCAATGAACTGATTATTAGTTTTCTTAGCCATTTTGCTGCACAAATTTGAAGTTATGGAAAAAATCCCATTTCACTTTTAAATAGCTTTGCTAAATTGAACGATTAATGACGCGAAGCTAGATCTCTTTTGAATGATTTCCGTAATATTCCAATGTTTATCGATTATTGATTATCAATTTTTCGGATTAATTGGTGGAATTTGATTTCACTTGTACGCGAACCCCACGGTATACTGAATTTCTACTTACCAACAAACAAAAACCAGGGCGACTATAATCCTTCCAGCAGCTATCATCCTTCTCCTCGATTGGTCGTAGTCGTCCTTCTGCAGCTTCTTGTCAGGGATGGATCCTTGCTATGACCAGACTGGCCTGAGCTGATTCTGGTATTTTCTTGAGTGCTGGTAACTTGGTACGAGTAGTTGTCGGCTGGCTTTTGCGTTACATTTTTCCAAAAAAATTTCGACTTGGATTTCTCGAACCACAAGTCTATTCATGATTTCAACTATCTTTCACGAAAACGAAAATCCATCTTCTGACACCATTTGTTACGTGGCTATAGGTAGTAGCCTTATAAGTTCGATTGTTTATTGGGGATGGATTTGGTATTTCGGCAGCAGCCATGCGTACATTTGTTCGGAAAGGGTACGTGAGTTGATTGATTGAATTGAACACAACACAGATCGATTTGTGTTAACAAAGATACGTGTATTAGATCCCAAATACCGAAAGAGCTTGTGTGACGACTTAGATGTATACACTTGAGTTATACCGCGAGGTCGCGTAAGTGGAGAACTATACGTTACGTGGTTGATTTGAGTCAGAGAGTGAGCGTCTCAAGTCGCTCCTATCTATGTTGTCGAGCACTAAAAGTACTCCACGTTCCCAATTAGAGCTTTTTGTACCCTGGAAGTTCGCTCGTCAAGAACCCCACCCCATAGGCAGTAAAAGTTGCCTCAGTTCATAATAAATACGGCCTGTACAGTGGAAAAATGGGCCTGGGCTCTGGGAGCTCTCAGAAAATTGATATATTATCTTAAATAGGCATGAAAATGGGCTGAAATGACTATTTAGGGAACCCTTGCACTGCCAACACATCCAAATTTTGCAAACACTTGTCTGTGGTATTATTACAATTATTCACTGTAAAAACTCACATTCTATCATGCTTATACATATCCTGAGTTATCAATATTATTTATATAGATCAAGAATTACTAATACTTGAAGTCACCTGACTTTCAGTAGTTATACGCGTTGATGGTCAATATATTGTTTCTATTGTGAAACAATTTATAAGAAACTATTAAGAGAGTATATGAATTGCATTACTCACACCTTATGACACACTAGGCAGTACATGGGTTCCATATAATTTTTTCAATATCAACAAGAAAATGTTGAAGCTCACTTCTTTGGGTAGTATTCATGACTATTGGACTCATTAAATCCACTCATTTTACTATTATATAAAGAGGAAGCCGTCTTTTTGTTCGCATTTGGCTCCAAAACTGAATCGAATGTTACCAAATTTTGACAGTAGCTTCATTGCACACACCAGATGGTTATAGGCTATGCAAAACGTTGGAAAGGGCATTATTTGAATGAATAAATAAATAGTCAAACTACTACTTCTTGGCGTATCAACCGCAGAACCCCCGAATAGCAGCTGCGGGATATCCAGGTAGTCAGGGTACTCGATGACGGTGTTCCAAGGGTGCGCTCCTAGTATTTTCACTTGGAAAAGCTGACCCTGGACCCGAACGGTGTCCCGGTAGTTAGGGTCGCCGATGATGGTGTTCCAAGGGTGCTCTCCTGGTATTGGTTTATAACAATTATTGTACATGTATGATGAGGTCAAAAAAGATTTCTGGATGTACATTATAGATAAAGAAATTAAAAAAAAAATTGGCCTCGAAATTCAAAAGATTCCATTATTTTTCTTTTAGAGGGGATTTTGATGCAATAATAAATTAATCAATTTTTACTGATTACTTTCATTTCTTCTGTGTAACGCTCATGCGTACATATATTTGCATTTTGGGGCAGAATTGGTTTATTCCTCATATACCTAAAAAAAATTGAAATCTATAATAGACACATGAGTCACGTTATTATTTCATTAGTATTTATTCTGATTGTTTCTCATATTGTTAGAGTATTACGTATTCATATTACAGTTCACTCACTATAGGAGTCGTTGTCAACTTTGAGTGACCAATCACGAAAAAACTTACCGAGATGCTTCTTCGGTACCTCATTGATTATTTAAAGAACTAATGACGAACCAAATTGACGCCACTTGGTAGGGTCGAATATCTTCAAATACCTTCTTAAACTTACACATAATATTCTTCATCATCCAATTAATTCTAGCTCACATGGTTTGACAACCTCTCCTTGATGGTTTGATTCACTTCAAATATATTTTCGTATTGTAAGTTCAAGTTCAGTTAATTCTATAATTCAGATAGACTTCATATATTCTCCTATTATCAATAGGTACTTTCATTGTGTTTCAAAGGGACGAATATTCATAATTCAAACTTTTGATCATACTCGTATGTCTCAGTAAATGATTAATATTTCTATAATTATTCTTACATCCAGTAAAATGCGAAACTAACGTTTCATCATGGAGATAATTAATATGTACATTATGTCTGCACTAGGGATAATTTTCAAGTTCTCAAATAAGCAAGGTTAACAAAATTCTAAAGTTAATTTTGGAATTGAAAAATTACGATTCTCAAGACGTTAAAAATTCCTGCCAAGTGGCGTCAATTCGGTTCGTCATTGGTTCTTCAAAAAATTGATATAATATCCAAAAAGCATTCCGGTAAGATTTTTGTAATTGGTTACTCAAAGTTGACAACGTCTTCTATAGTAAGTGAAGTGTTATAAAAATACGACAGATAAAGGAGAATACGTAATACTCCAACAATATGAGAACTAATCAGAATAAATACTGATGAAATGATTATTTGACTCATGTGTCTATTATAGATTTCAATTTTTTCTTAAGGAATATAAGATTATATATCTATTCCTGTTTCTGGTTATTACTGCCTCGCCTACCTGTGGTCCTTGAATTTTCAATTTTTCTACTGATAAGGTATTGAGATCGAGCAATAATTGGTTATTTAAGGAATTTATATTGAGGTCTTGCGTGATGAAATGATTTATATTATCTTTGAGATACGTTAGCGACTCCCGGGTGGTTAGAATTCTCAGCGAGTTTGTTTTATGAGAGGTGCATAGGACGGGTTGGACTCGAGAGAAGTGAGAAATAGCGCATTCGTGCTCTTCTCGGGCGGAGATTGTGTGTTGGATAGTGGTCGGATTGGCCAGAGTACTATAAACTGGGGGCGAGAAATGTGTATTCACATTGGCGCTGCGGTTTGCACACTCGGGTGGAATGAAATTCGCTGTTTTAAAAACCGCGGAGGCGTTGAGTCGCGCGTGTATAAGGTATAGCGCGGCGCTCTCTCGCAAGAGAATTGGCGTTCTACCGTCTATAGAAGGGAGCTTGGACATTAGACCAACCCAACTTCGCGGTCAATCCCAGTCTCCAATTTGGTCATTCCATATTGGAGCACACTTTTTTGAATAATATTCCGTGACCCAGAAGTAATATGGCTGGTTAACTATTAGATTAAGACGGACTTAAGTCGTACGTCAGAATCAGTTTGCCAATGAGCCTAGCACGGGCAGATAGTAAAGTTGGATCTATGAAACATATTGTTACAATCGCCAAGCCATGCGTTCGCTTCATAACCCTGATATCTTTACAGGTTCAAAGTTCCAATAAAATGAACAACTTTCTGACGAAGATTGAAATGTACTTGATCTTGAAAGGGCTAATATAAATGCATTTCTGTATTTAAACAGGCCCCGATTAGGTAGCTCTGGTATCCATCTAATATATACCTCCCCTTAAACCATTCTTGACTCGTGAACTAGTTGTACGTTTCTTCAAAGGTTCGCTACTCTTCCATCAGAAATATATTATCAAAGCAATATTGTTCCGTTTTAGTTTTATTCAGTATTCTAGAAGGAAAACCAAGAAGAAAAGTAAGAATACATTTTTGCGATTCGAGGTTCATGTCTCTTACAATCACGTTATGAACAAGTGGAATCCAGTGATATCAGGGAAGTCGATTCACTTTGGGTGCAATTTGTTTAAATAATTATTGTATAAACATTGAATTTTAAAAAAAGAGAAAATAGGGGTATTTTTTTTCAAAAAAGCACGCGATCCCGCAATCAGTTTTCATCCCATGGTGATAGCGTAAGCATGGGCCGAAGCCACTTTTTCTCGGTTTTACTGAATTCCAATTGTTTACAACGCGATTGCCAGAAAAATAAGCCTCAAATCAGAAAAATGTATCTCACGTTTTTTTTTTGGTTTTTTATGTAGAATTGCTTGACACCATTTCTTTCTTGAATTTACGACTTTGGGTGCAATTTGTTTAAATAATTATCGTTTAAACAATGGGAATGGAAAAAGAAAAAACACGGGTGTTTTTGCTTTCTTAAAGAGAAAGCTTTGTAACGGGGTAAAAATCGACCCACCGAATCGGACTTCGGGACCTCGATTTTCGTAATCTACGGGTCGAAAAACATGGAAATCCAAAAATGTCTGTATGTATGTACGTACGTACGTGCACTTTTTTGTCGTACGATAACTCTCGAAGGAATCGTCCGATCGTCCTGAAATTTTGCACACAGGTTAGTCGCTGCAAAATCTCGGTCAAGTTCAATTTTCAGCCAATTCCGTTGTTTATTTCTCTAGCAACCGTTGCTAACGTGTTTTTGATAAAAGCTCCGAAAATCATCATCAATGCACGATGGGTCTCCAATTCTTTCGACGATCGATGAGAATCGATAAGACATTCATTTTGGAACAACTATTGTTTATTCTCCTAGCAACCGTTGCTATGGAGATACAAAATTCAGCTTCAGACTGACTTTTTTTTGTCGTACGTTAATTTTCGAAGGAATGGTCCGATCGTCCTGAAATTCTGCACACAGGTCGGTCTCCGGCAGATGTGAACCGAGTTCGGTGTTCAGCAACATCCGTTGTTTGATTCCATGGCAACCGTTGCTAGCGTGTTTTCGATAAGTTCCCATATAATTCATGATAAATGATCATTTGGGTTTGTATATTTATGGGATTCTATAACAATCAAAGAGACCTTTCCCGTATAAACCATTGTTGATGTCTCTAGCAACCGTAACTAGGGAATGGGAAAAGTCAGTTGGAGGTACATTTTTGGAACTGTTGATGACTAAGAAGTAAGAACATCGAAGCTCCGACATTTACCATAGCAACCATTGTTTACGTCCTTAGCAACCGTTACTATGGAGTGGAAAAAGTCAGTTAGAGGTCCATTTTCGGAACTGTTGACGACTAAGAAGTAAGAACACCGAAGCTCGGATATTTACCATAGCAACCGTTACGATGGAGTGGAGGAAACGAGTTAGAGGTTCATTTTGCTTTCTCAAAGAGTGGTGATTAATGCAAGTTGAGGTTCAATTGCAATACTTTGAGAAAGCATACTGCTGAGGCACTTGGCAGCGGTTTTTTTCAAAAGAGCACGTGATCTAATAATTAGTGTTATGATACCTCCGCTGGTCTGACCATGGGCCTTAATGGGTTAATATGCCCTGTTGAAAAAAATCGACTGGATTACCAGCTGGATTTGCACTGGATTCCAGCTGGATTTTGACTGGAATCCAGTTGGATTCCAGCTGGATTTGGGCTGGATTCCAGCTGGAAACGAAAAATCCAGGTGAAGTGATGCAGGGAAAATCCAGTGAGTTTCCCGAATAATCCAGCTGGATCCTGAGATAATCCAGCTGGATTTTACTAGAATTAGGGTTATATAGTTATTATAGATCCAGCAGATTTTCCGTATAATCCAGCTGGATTTTTTCGGTTAGAGAGCACCGAGCTACGGCGTTGAATCCAGCTGGATTTTTCGACAATCCAGCTGGATTTTTTCGGTTCTAGAACAGCGGGCTACGGCGGCGAATCCAGCTGGATTATGAACGAATCCTGCTGGATTTTTCGATAAACCAGCTGGATTTTTTCGGTTCTAGAACAGCGGGCTACGGTGACGAATCCAGCTGGATTATGAACGAATCCTGCTGGATTTTTCGATAATCCAGCTGGATTTTTTCGGTTCTAGAACAGCGGGCTACGGCGGCGAATCCAGCTGGATTATGAACGAATCCAGCTGGATTTTTCGACAATTCAGCTGGATTTTTAGGTTTGGGAGCAGCGGGCTACGGCGTAGAATCCAGCTGGATTATGAACGAATCCAGCTGGATTTTTCGAAAATCCAGGTAGATTTACGCTGGATACTAGCTGGATTTTGACTGGATTCCAGCTGGATTTTGACTGAATTCCAGATGGATTTTGACTGGATTCCAGCTGGATTTTGACTGGATTCCAGCTGGATTCGTGAAGGGAAAATCCAGTGAGTTTCCCGAATAATCCAGCAGGATTCGTTCATAATCCAGCTGGATTCGACGCCGTTGCCCGCTGCTCCCAAACCTAAAAATCCAGCTGGATTGTCGAAAAATCCAGCTGGATTCGTTCGTAATCCAGCTAGATTCACCGCCGTAGCCCGCTGTTCTAGAACCGAAAAAATCCAGCTGGCTTGTCGAAAAATCCAGCTGGATTATGAAAGAATCCAGCTGGATTCAACGCCGTAGCTCGGTGCTCTCTAACCGAAAAAATCCAGCTGGATTGTCGAAAAATCCAGCTGGATTATCCGGAAAATCTGCTGGATCTATAATAACGATATAACCCTAATTCTAGTAAAATCCAGCTGGATTATCTCAGGATCCAGCTGGATTATTCGGGAAACTCACTGGATTTTCCCTGCATCACTTCACCTGGATTCTTCGTTTCCAGCTGGAATCCAGCCCAAATCCAGCTGGAATCCAACTGGAATCCAGTCAAAATCCAGCTGGAATCTAGTGCAAATCCAGCTGGAATCCAGTGCAAATCCAGCTGGAAATCCAGTCGATTTTTTTCAACAGGGTGGTCAGAAAATTATGCCAGTACATCAGATAGCATAAGTAATTTTATTTTTCGTAGTAAAAATGAACCTTTGAAAAAGATGTGTGTCAATTGTCGATCTTTGAGGGCCAATCCAGAGTGAAGTGAAAGAAGGAAAATTCACAAAATCCACCACATATTTATTTTATGCGACGTTTCGCCAGTTAGGTTTACTGGCCTCATCAGGCAGTTTTGAATGAAAATATAATATTACGTTCGGCAGTGGAAGCGGCTGCTGTAAAGTAAAACCTATCAAATTTACGTGAGAAAGTGATAATATGACTCTTTTTCTTTGGTTCATGTTTCTCTGTTACGGATTTCCAACTAATAAGCTATTTTTTGTAAATATATAGATGTATCACTTTCATGGCTTTTTCATATATTCCAGTTCATTTCGTAAACGATGACACGAGAAAGTAGCAAAATCTAGCACCAACTGACAAGTGTTCAACTAGTGTGATTAGCCCTAAAAACATTTATATTTGAAGAAAGTATACGTTGACGACAAGTATGTTCGTTGTTGAATAAATTCTTATGCGACTAAATTTTGTTACGTTAATAGAACTTTGGAAATGACTGTTGAATTTGAAAAATATTAAATATATGTCGGTTACACATAAATCCACCCTATCAATATGTTAAAATGTGAGTAATTCCAGAGATCGGAATATGTACTTCATCTTTACTATCGCCACCGGTGACAATGTTTCTATACAATGAAACTTAAGTCAACAAAAAATAAATACGGATACAAATGATCATCTATTGATTTTATTATACAGTTCTAAAGCTCATAAGAGTACGAGTCAAATGATATTTTATATAGATATGTACACGACAAAGTAAAGTAGAAAAAACTGAGAATCTCTTAAAAACGATATCATTTCGACTTGTTCAGAATACCTGTATGGTTAGTTTGGCTAATAGTAGGCTCGTTCCTAGGTACGCCAGTTGCGCCCCTTCCCTCAACAGAATCACTCTTCTCATAAATTTCCACTTGATTCAATTCCAATTGTTCTTTGGATTGCGTTGGAGATAATTTCAAATTGCTATCACTAGGCGCATCAATCGTGCTATTTTTCCAATCAGAATCACTCTCTTGTCTCTCTTCGTTAATTTTAATTTGATCCAATTGATCTTCGGCTTGCGGGCTAGATGGTTTGAGAAATTCAGCTACAGTTCGTAGTTTTTTGATCAATTCGTCCTTTTTTTTGGCTTTGCGCTTTTCTGCACCACTTGGATACTTTCGCTCCAACATCTCGAACGCGTCTAAAAACAACCTCTCTTGGCATGGTTTGTAAGCGTACTGCCGCCACGACGGCCATGAAGCTTGCACGGACGTAATTTGTTTTCGTTGTTTTTTAGCGAATCAAAATGCGCGAATCGTGCGTGTTTTCCGCGAAAACACGCACCAAATAGCATCAACTACCACGGCGGCGGCCGAGGTAGCGACGCGGTGAGGACGGCACGGCAGGATTACCATTGCTACGTTTTCTAAGAGTTGAAACGCGTATCGGCGATACCATCCCTACTGAAAATTCTCAGGTGAGATCTCAGGTGAGAATTCAGAGATGTAACAGGGGGGTTTAATCCCGGGGGTGAGTGGCTAGTTCGGGTCGAGAGAATGACAAGAGAGTGGTCTTGAGTAAAAAAGAGAGAATTATCCTTTATTGCAACGAAAAGTTGGGGCTGGCTCTGAGAAGGGCCGATTGTGCCTCTTGGCGTACAAGGGGGTGGTCGAGCGTACGTTCCGGATCGCGGGGGGACCTGGATGCGTATCTCTACTGCGGGGTGGAGATCCCTCTCTAGGCATGAACGTGGAGTTCGGGCGGGTCCTGGACGCGGAGTCCGGGGCGCGCCTTACTGTCCTGCGTCCGGACTGCAACGCTGTGCCAGTGGCCAGAGTCGCCCCGATCGTGGATCAGGTTGTGCTCCCTAACCGGTCAGCGTTGAGTAGCCGTGAGAGACTGCCTGTTGCTGCGTGGGTGGTCTCCTTTATACTCATGCGGGGGGCAGCTCGCCGGCTGCCGCCGCTGAGTATTTCCCCCACCCTTGTGCGCCCGGCCAATCGCGTTGGCGCGGAGCTCTCTGCTGGGGGCCGCTTCGTGTGGGGCCGGAGTGGCCTCTCTTCGGGGTCCACGCGCTCCTGCGCGCAGCCACTGGGGACCGCTCCGTCTGGGGCCGGAGTGGCCTCTCTCCGAGGTCCACGCGCTTCTGTGCGCAGCGCCTTCTTGGGGTGCCCGCCCTCCTCTCTCCGTAGCTGACACGAGACTAAGCGCCCTCGTTCTCCGGAGAGACGGGAAGGGGCGCTACTTGGCGTTTTTGTCGTTCGACCTGTATATCCCCTCTTAATGGATTGACTAGAACCGTCTGGGATGGCCATCTCAAATGATCGCTTTTTACTTCCATTTTTATCATTTTTTATGTTCATATCACTTTCCTTTTGGCAAATTGAATTTTCATTTGCATGCAAATCACAACAAGTTCCATCTTTTGCGGCTTGGCAAATAGAATTGGAAACTTGAAAATTGTGTTCTGTGGACATAGAACACTCATGTAGAAGCTGTTCTTTCATTTTCAAAGTACTTGAATAAACAAACTCTCTACTGTTGGAGTTCAATGCGATAGGAACTAAACTCTGTTCTAAACTGATTCTATGCATCAATTCACATTACATAATTTTTTCTTCGGTCTAGAATTTTCAGTTTCTTTACAAGAAATAAGTGAGTCGACAGAAATAAAAGATTTACACAGGTGGTCAATTGAAAATAATATTGCTCAAAAACACATGGATGGACTGCTGGAAATTCTGAGACAAAGACTTTTACCATCTCTACCCAGATCTACAAAAACTTAGAAGAAATATCCGAACATTTTTTCTCCACATTCTGCTGTGAATGCATAGTTGGTGTAAAACCAGAGAGAGAAACTTTTTCAACGTTATTGTTACTTGATTCTGGGATTCCTTTAAGAAAAATAGTTATGTATGCAACATAGCGTAGCCGGCATACGAGTGACCGTATTTTACGCACGATTGCGTAAAATGTTCCGCACGAGTCGCATACAAAATTTTATGCAATAAGATGTGAATTTTTGAAAGGTACATGCTGCCGGTAGGGCGGGGAGCTGGTCCAGGGACGCCCCCCCTACTGAGCAGAAAGCAAAGTTAAAAATCAAAACATGAATGCATATTCTAGGGAGGTTAACGCTTGGAAAAAAAAGATATATTTGATGTATTTCATGTTTCGGCTACAGTATCTCTCTAATCAAACAAAAATTGGTATTCTAATACATCTTGTCATCAATTTGTATGAATTTGTCTGCAACAACACGTTCACATATTTCAATTTTTTACTATGCGCAAAATAATTTACAGTGCGCAAAACAAAATTCTACGCACACTTTGCGCGAAATCGCGTTTTGCACACCATTTCTAGTACTCAAAAAGCAATTTTGTGCATACTATTGCATAAAAAACATTAGCATCCTTAAATTCCGATGGACAAGGCTGCATTTGAACATCTATATTATTAGCGTAATACCAATGTGTGTTATGTCTCAGCGAATTGATATGATGACCATGTTTTGTCAGAGTATTATCAGAGTATGAAAAATAACACTTGAAATTCTATATGTCTTCTTACCCAAAGAGATTAAGTTAACTTGAATCTTTTCCATCTGGAAATCTGTTATTTTACAAATCCTTCCAAACTGGTTCATTTTGAATAACTTTAATTGCAAAATGACAACTTTATTATCGGTATAAATATCGAATCTTTGCTGTAGAAAATGTCTACCAGTAACAGTTTGACAACTACTGCATATTGCATCAGTGTTTTGCCATTTGCCTACATTATAATCTATAATATCTTGTAAGTTGGGACGTTTAACAGGTTCTGGTAAATGAAGGTACAATAAAATATTGCTATCCCAACCTGTTACTCTACAATTGTTTTCACAATTGGAATTTTAATGTATTTGATTTTGTGCATAAGAACATAATAAATTCTGGAACATCATGGTAATGCATTGTTTCGTATTGAGGATCAGCAAATTTTCTAAATAATAGAATGTCTGGGAGAGATTTAAGTACGTATTGTTGGAAAGTGTTGTATATAACATCAGAAACTTCATTCCCAAGAACTGTTTCTCGTATAAGTTGACAGCAAAGAAGAGAATGGAGGGTGGCATTTGCATAGCAAGAGACACCGTCATCATTAGGAAGTCCAATAATACTATACCCATTAGTGACATTATAAGATACACTATTTTGTTTCAAGATTATGTTTCTCTCATTGAGATTAATGTCAAGACTATTATTAGTATTAATGATAGGAAAATGCATTAGTTCATCGCTTTCAAAAATTTTAAGAAGATAAGTTCGTCAATTCTGAACAGGATAAGTAGTTTTTGCCGAATTTTTCCCAAAATTGATAGATGTAGCAAAAGCCATTGGAAAAACAGCACAATCAACAGAATTATTTTGATGTTGAACGTTTGGAAAACGTATCGAAATCCTGTCAGAGTCTGGAATCAGTTTTCTCAAGTATTTTTTGTGACAGTTATGTAAGCGTTTGTAATCAAGTGAGTCATAAATATAAATAGTTCTAGTAATAACAACAAACCCAATGTCAAGATATACATTTGTCACATAAATCTCCAGAACTGTGCAATAATTGTGAATGTTCAAAACCACTTGGAAGTAGTTTTATTCGAGTAGATTGTGCACACATTAAGATATGTTTGAGTGATAACGTTGAACGTGGATCGAATTTTTAATTTTTACGTAAAATATCATGAAAATTATCCACTTGCGTATCTTTTAAGAGTTTATTTTCTAAAATAATTCTCTTGCCTACTTTTGATAAAGTATATTATCCCATCTACGTGAATTTATCAACCCATTAACGCCCAAACGGCCGCTCGACGGCCGCTTTTTTGAGCAACAGTTTTCATCTGGTTATAATGGTTGGGAAAGTTTGGGAAAAACATTTTCTCGTGCAAAATTTTGTCAGTTTTCCGATTCCGTTATTTTTATCTCGATTAAATGAACGACCTCATTATTATAAATAATTGATTGCAAAAAAACACGAAATTTCGAGTCAAAGTTTTTTTATTTCAACTGTAGAACATGGAAACCGGTTGCAACGAACCCGGGGGAGTGAATTTCGAACGTCCATGGACCTTAAACTAGAAGTTGGCATAGTTGTAATTGTTCAAATTATTTTTGGAAGACCCAAAATGGCAGCCGATAGAAAAAATTGTAGCTTTCAACTTGGCAATCGTTGAGGAAAACTATAGATCAAATCAAAAAATGCTGAGGAACAATTTAATCTTTTTTTTATCTTTGAACCATTATAACCAGATAAAATCTGTCGCTCAAAAAAGCGGCCGTCGAGCAGCCGTTTGGGCGCTAATGGTTTAAAGTGATGAGTATTATGAGTACTCTAATGAATGAGAATATGAGCTGCCGACAAGAGGCACTATATGAGCTGCCGACACGAGGCGCTATGAGCTGCCGACACGAGCTACGAGGCACTCGAAGCTGCCGACACAGAGCGCTTTGAGTTGCTTGTAAGCACTTTGGTTTGGCAAAAAAAAATATTACACAAATTATACTTACCTTAGTTTCCGTAATTGGCTTATTTGCACTACGAATCTGAAAGAAAGAGTTTATAATTCTTTAATTTTGACTGAATTAATGATTTATTGTTTTGTCCGATCAGAATTGTTCTTGTAATCACCCCAATAACCAGCTGAACAACAAAATCGCAACAAACTGCTCCCGTATTTTGAGTCAAACTCAACAGCAAGTACTTGTTTTCAAATTGTAACGTACCTATCGGTTTTTCGGTACGTTTGGGCATTCTTTTCACGGTCGCCAGATATACTCGCGGTATATCAAATATTTTAATTTATTTTATCATGAAACGTTATCTTTTAAAGAAATTGCCATGTATCGTATTCATCAAATCGAAGATGCAGGATTTCGTACAGGACACTCACTTACATAGATTGTGTGTGTGTATTATGATTTGTAAGTGTAAAATGCATGTGTTTGGCATGAAAACACCGGCATTGGACAATGAACCACAACGCTTGGTTTAACAGCCGTGTCACCTAGCTTGGCCCCTTCCAACGTGTGGTCAGGCCAGCCGGCTAATGTGCATGTGTAATGCACTCAAATGCGGCATCACTTCCTACGAGAGGTTAGATGCTTCGCAAGTGAGTGATTGTAAAACGCTACTGCCAACATGTGGTTGAGCGCTTGTGATTGAATATGGTTCGGACTCGGTAAAAAATTACAAAGAAATTGATTAAAAAGAAAGTTACTAATTTATTATATACTACGAAAATTATTTACAAAGATGTTACAATCGCGCAAGTATAGGATTCGCGGTTGCTGGCAATACATGATGTTATGTGCACGGAGACGATCGTATTTCGATACGCGCTCTACCGATGCTTGCGAAAGAATGACATGATTGAGGACGCGCGGCCCTTTATATAGTCTATCGCACCTTCGCAGGGTATTGCGTTAACTCGTTTTTT
The DNA here is from genome assembly GCA_020882685.1 of Aphelinus atriplicis. Taxonomy (NCBI): domain Eukaryota; kingdom Metazoa; phylum Arthropoda; class Insecta; order Hymenoptera; family Aphelinidae; genus Aphelinus; species Aphelinus atriplicis. The sequence goes on from JAJGQD010000030.1 coordinate 807,267, forward strand.
AGCTTACTTATTTGCTCAACGCCGATAAACGTCACAGTGTGCGCACACACGTTGGTTCCTTATTTGCCTATAATGGAGATATTTTCATTTGCTCTCACAGTTCGTTTTTTATGGAGTTCGCTAATTTCGATAAATTGTTAACTCTAATTATGCATTAACTATTGTTGCTATATACGCGTGTTCGCCGCCTATCAAAGTCTGAGAATAACGCCAATTGCCTAATGTCAAGATATTTTTGTCAAGTTCAATAATTTATAACAATCAACTAATTGTTTATAATATCCTGGTATCTTCATCTATATTTAACAAAAACTCAACATTAGACAATCAAGGCATTAGTTCTCGTAACGTATCCGCAAACCGTTTTAAATTTCATAATAAATCAATGGCACAATTCGTGTTAACATAATTAATCAATAAGTTGTTGACATTGTGTATTCGCGATGTAATAATTCGATTTTCATATTTCAACTTGTATTCGATTCTGGAGATCACGTACGAATGTCTATTGTAACGTTTTTGTGGAAAATATCATGTAAAAATAATTAACAATAAACAAATTGCGTTATCACATGATGAGTTACGATTCATTCGCATATCTCTACATAAGGATCTTAGTGTTATTTAGGCAATCTCGAATTCAGCTGCAATCATATTTTTGCATAATAAACTACGCCACAAAGGCAGTTAACAGATCGTGTAATTTGTTGACTCGTATTGCAGTGTATCTAATTTGTCTTGATAGTTCGCTCTTTTTCTACTGATCCCGTAATAATGGAGTCTCGAGCCGTATGTCCGCATAATTCGATTTTCCATAGTTCTACGCATCATTTCAGTATCATTCACATTTTCATATTTTCCGCATACGGTTAGATATATCTATATATATATATTTTGAATCTATCCGACGATTCATGTATACCGCGTCACGCGCGTGCAGGCGCATATATGTACGCGATCTTATAACTAATACTCTTTCATGCTCCCTTTAACCAATAATTATTTAGCGTCATTAAACATTTTCATGTTAAGGGCTTGAGTTGCCCTTACAAAATATAAAATGCAAACTGATGTCAAAATAAAATATTTTGCTTGTCTTTGAATATGAAAAGATAGCAAGTATTTTCGTCATTTTGTAAACAATTTTCCATGATGTATTGTTGAATCAAAGTAACATTACATTGCTACTAATTTTCTCTGCAATTAGTTATGATAAAATATTGAAATTTGTTGTTCGTGTGAGTAATAGTCATAGTAAGAATTCAAGTAATTTTTTCATGAATTTGTTATACGATTTTACTGAAATATGTTATCTTATGTTGCCAAAATCCTGTGAACAAAGGATACGAATGTATGAATTTGATTCGCCATTTAAAGATTAAAATATTTGTAGGATTTTATCTTCATGTACAATATAGCACTTCTGTAACTTGGCAGCAGATTCCGGAAAGCTCTGTCGACCTGTCTCGCTTCCGTTGGTACAACTTTAAAGTATCGGACGATGGATTTGAATTTCGACAGGAATGTCAAAATTTTCTCCGATTAGTGTTGTTCTCGCGCTCGTAATTCCTCCCATTCGTCCTCGTCATCCATTTCGCCTACGAATCTGTGTCTGAAGGATTTTTTGTATTCGCGCCACGTTCTGATTTCCGCTTTCATCATTCGAACCCAATCTGACGCACCTTTGTGAAGTATGCTGGGCATCGCCGCCAGCAACGCAGCATCAGGAATATCTACACTCAGTCTGTAGTCATCCAATCGTTCTATAAATTCCAACGCGTTAACCGATCCATTGTCCGCGAATCGCAGTTTCTAGTCATGCATGGTTCTAATGCATCCATGACTAATTTGTAATGAGCTGCACTCCCGCGTGCTGGTTCTTGCATTTGCAATCGGTGATATTATCGTTTGTGCGTTGAGTTCGTCCTCGTCCGAATCTGACAACTCTAGCTCGTTATTAAGGTTCTTCACGCTCGTTGCTACCGGCACCGTTACGCAATGCTTTGACTTGCGTACTTTCCGTCGCTCTCTCTGGTCGATACGCGTGCTCGTTCTCACGTCGGACTCGCTACTGCTTCCGGACGATATGTTCGAACCGTCCAGGTCGTTCGTGTTAGATTTTGCTATTCTCGTTTTCGGCAACGGTACCTTCCCGAGTGCTGACCGATTTTACAGAATAAATTTTTCTATCGCCGGTAACATTGCTACCCCTTTCGATAGCTTAAGGTAATCGAGGATGATCGTCGCAGTCTTACTCGTCTCTTCCGCATCTATATTCTCCGTACCCTCGCTCTCGCTTTCGTCGTTCCCGCTTACCATTGTTCGTTTTACTACCCTTAGCGCGTGGTCCTTCTCATCGTCCTTGAACCACGGAACTCGCCTTTTGCCTGCTCCATTTCTCATCTCAGCAGCCGTTCTTTTTGTGTCCGCAGTTTTCCCGTGACTGCGATCTCCGCTTTTTCTAGTTTTCTTCGAACTAATTCTTTATTCATTTTACTTATCGCTCTGTGCCATTCGTTCCAGTTATCCACCTTCAACAACTCCTCCATAGCCTCTTTGTACAATGTCATATCACCGTCTGCCATTTTCACTAGTTACTTTATTATACAAAGAAACAAATTTAAAATAAACACGATCGCTCAACACGCATCGGAAGACACTAGACAAATCGAATAGTAAAAAAAATTATTTGTCTTTGCTTCCAATTATATATCGAACAAACCAACACGACCAATAGAATTGTACAAATTAGTCAGCAGAACAGTGTGACCGTATTAGTCACTCGCAAAATGTCTTTACTCGCCGCGACCCACTCGAACACGCTATCACCCGTTCCGCTTATTCGCACAAAATCCAATCTCGTATCTCTATACTTCGTCAACGTTCTCACTATGAGTTATTCTCCGTCTTGTATATACGCATGTATATCGTAAATAATAAAATATAGCACTCAAATCGCAAAGATAGAGGAAAAGGGAGTGTGAACTCCGTCGGGGACAACAATGGTGCGATATCAATAAATATGTGTGAAATGAAATATTAATCAATATACATGTTCATACAATACCAATACGATTGTGTATTATTATCTAGTTCGTTCAATTATACTGTTTGGATATTATCTGGTTTGGATCGATTTCCAATGATCGTTCGTCCGCTGGTTGTGTGCTAAAAACCCTAACCATCCGAATATTCAATATATTGAAAATCGAAATAACCGAAAGCCAAGAAAAAAAAACCAAGAGAAACTATCACTCACGCTCGAAAAAGAGAAAAGAAAAAGAAAATTAAATTTGGAAAATAATTACTAACAAAAAAAATTATGAACAATTCAAATTATTAACAATTGAAGCACGTTCACAACCACGAGCTCGTTCCACTGTGCACGATTCAATCATTCTCAAAATTGGCTGGGCCCGATGAGAAAACGACCAAGATTCAAAATTGTTTATTAATAAACAAGTTAATTCTCCAAAAACAGTAATTTGTTGCAGCAAAAGTGCACCCTCGTTATTCAACAATTTCAAAAATACTACGAAAATCGGCAAACTCGGATGGATGTTTAAGCAATTTGATAAATAAACAATTATCATTAATTGTTCAATTATTTTTCGTTCTTTGTTACTGATAAATAACAGCGTCGATAAATAAATAACAGTCCCGAAAAATAAGTCCTCTATTAAAAATTCAAATCTTCCCGCACAAAATTTCAAACACTGGATCGATAACTGGATCAATAACCGCTCGAATCTAATTACCATACGGCCACTCTGTTTTACCATGCGCCGGCGCTCTGACTTATCAACCCACTTTTGCTCGTACGGACTCGAACCACGTGGAGAAAAATCTTAATTTTCGCCCAACCTAGAAATTAACTTTGTCGTTCCCCTTCCTCCTCCTTTGAATGACGTATTATTCATTGTAAATTGCCAATGTTGGACTTCCTTCTTTTCTTCTCATTGGACGTTGGTATGTTTATATACATACATGTATCAATGTATAATGGGAGGAATATGGAGCTGGGCTCGGTCAGGGCAATACAATAAAATCGATATTTATGAATAATGATGAAACAAAAAATTTCAGGAGGAATAAGGAGTCGTAAACTCCGTCAGAGGACTGCGCAAAATTAATTGAGCAGAGTGATCATTGCTATGTTCACCGATCACTGCTCGTTCCGCTCAGGAATTCATTCCGTGAGCTTCGCCGTGTAAACACGCGCGGCACAGCACCTGCCAGCGCACATAAATATGTGAGGCAACAACACTTGCCCCGCGCCGCGTTCTCGCGTTCACCTCTGCGCGCTCGCTACGAAGGTCGCCGGGAATTCACGCTAACTCGCGACACCGAATTCCCTCGCCCGAATATAATATTTTTTTCCATCCGCTCGAAAAGATTTCCCTTTTCAATTCTTCTCACGCACTTTCCACTCGACTCTTCCCAATCACGGCCGCGAACACACACGTTAGGGGCGCCAATCTATGACCTGGTGCCCGTTCGCACCAGGTTGCCCAAAGGGATATTACGCGCAGGGATCGGCTTTACCGGGGCATTCCGTATTTCTTTACGGGTGCCAGGAATGCCTCGGCTAGCTGAACACGGAAACACGGGCTTCTCGCATGGAGGGGGGGGGGGACGGCGCGGGGGCTCGAATGGAGTCGCCTCCGCGCGCGTTCGTTCTCGCCGTGTGACCTGGGGGGCGAGGGGAAAGGCCCGGGCCAGACCGGAGCCCGTTGTTCTTCGGTAAGTGTGTTGGCGCGCTCGCTAACATACACGTTAACAAGGGGAGGAGTACCGGGCCGCAACGCGCACAACCAAACCTTGCGATGCGCTGTCTCTCTCGCTCGCTCGCTCCTCGTCGTCGTCGCTGGGGCTCGTTGTGCTGCCGTCGGCCTCGGCTTCCTCGTGCTCGTTGCGTGCTCATCTTCGGGCACGAACTCACGCTCACGATCTCACGCGCATGCACACTCGGCTCGGAACTCGGGTCGCGTCGCGTTTTGCTGGTTGCGGGCACCGGACAAGAATGCTCGCCCGCCGCGTGCTCACTCCCGGCCTCGCGCCGCCTCCCCCCCCCCGACCCGGTGGCTGCCTGCTGCGGTGCCGTAGCGGCCGGATCGGCGAGCAGCCTCTCCGTCCATAATGACGGGTTTCCCCGTCACAAACAGTATAGGAAAACAAAGAAAAACAGAACAACGATGTCTACTACCCAGAAGAATATTTGAATAAAGAGACAAACCCGAACAATACGATGGAGACGCCAGTCGACTTACACCTCAAGTATCGTAATTATATCCCAGTCTTAGGGGCATTACAATGGGGATAGAGGAAAGAGAGGAGATAGCAAGGATGAAAGCAGGACTTGGTGAGGAGTACGTTAAATTACAGGAGGAACAACAGTATTCACCAGAAATTGAGGAACAGACGCAATATAATAGCGGAATATAACTACGCAATATTACAGAATCTAAAGGGGGGGCAGCTGGACATAGTCAAGTACGAACAGAGCAGATCTCACGGCAATCAGGCATACTTACAAAGAATTGAACAAGAAAAAATAACACATTCAACTCCAAGAAGAGCTATTAAAACACAGAGACCGACAACGGACCATAACGATACGGACGGGGTAGAAATCATGACAATGCACTCACGAGTATTGAGCAGAAATCAAAGTCAACAGTACCAGAGAGACGGCCCAACAAAACACGTAAATTATCAAGAGAATTCGGGAAGGCAAAGCGGGTATGTAGGACCACCGCGTCAGAAGCAACAACCGACTATCACATACCCACCATCGAAAGCATCGGCCAGATTTAACGAAGAAAGAAATAAACTTTTGGAAGGAAACAAGAAATTCATAGAGAGATGGAGCGAGCGGTGTCAACAAGAGCTGATAGAGGAAGAAAAGGAGGAAGATATACGCTTCAATAGCATGTGAGAAGTTAAGGGGTAACACCACTCTAGAGGCCGATAAAAAGGCGTAATTTTGCGAATTTTCCATGGGATTACGAGAAGAGGGATTGTATTGAAATTCACAGGGTTCATTCAATATGTATTGGAGTATGAAAAAATTTTTTTTCATTATCAATTTCGTACAAAATGGCGGCACCACAGCGAAACTCCGATACAAGGTTTTTTTTAAGGCGCTCCGCGGGCTTACCCATATCTCGGCAACCATGAGAGCTGGAACGAAAATTCAAAATTTTTTAGAAACTACATTTTAATAGCTATCGAAGTACGTAAGATTTTTTTTCTTCAATTTTTGTAGAAACTGTGCATATTTGAGAAAAATGTAAAAATGTTCGACTAAAAAAAGAGCAGTAAATTGTCAATAAATTTCAAAAAACGGCTACGTACTTCAGAGGAGAATATATATATATATAAAGCTACTGTGAAAATTTGGAGTCGATCCATGAAATAGTTTTGAAGCAACGAGTACGCCCGATTTGAAAAAAAACAGTTTCGAGAAAAACGCGTTTAAAGTTTTAAATTATCGTTAAATCGTACTTACACTTCAATCAACAATCCTTTGGAAAAAACACTTGGAGTTCGAATTTCGAAAAAAAGGTTTAAGGAGCGTATTCTACGGGAAATCTACTAACTTTTTAAGTAAAAGAAAAAATCGAATTTTTGAAAATCCGAGAGTGGTGTTACCCCTCAAGCCGCAGGACAGAGGAAACAGTGAGAATAGAATGATGAATGAACAAAATGGGAATAACTCAGTAGGAGCAGAATATCAGCATAGGATTAAGGTGGAACCACAAAGCATCAGAATGACGGGTTCGAAGGAATGGACAGGAAATGGGCCATATTACGAACCAAATGTCCGAATCACCTTGAATCAGCCTTTCAATAGCATTCCAGAATTCGATGGCAATCCCGATACACTACCATTGTTTAGAGACGCACTAAGGAACGTAGTTAGACAAGTCGGTAAAAACAATGAGCGGACAATTTTATTCTCATTGGCAAGCGAACTAAAAGGAAAGATCAGTGATGGATATAAGTTGCGATTGAATTATCATAACAGCGTGGAGGAATTGCTGACTCAAGATAGTGAGACAAAACGAAGGAGAATCGGCTGTGGATTATGGACTATGAGTAAAGACGCTACTTCACCGAATATTAAGTATCTATCACTACGATAGTGATCGCACACTGTTAGACTCTCAACGAGGGAACTATAAACGCAAAGTCGAGATTGAGGCTGCGGAACAATTCTAACTGGGATTATGGGGCGGATTAGAACAACAAGTTAGAAGCATGCAGCCTTGCACGTTAACTGATATTATTGCAGTAGCAGCAGACTCCGAAGAGAAAACGAGTACGCGGCGGTTGGTAGAACAAGTTAAGAAAAGTCTAGAGGAGATACTCCGAGATTAACTTCTAGGAAAGAATTTTGGGAGTGCGGTCAGACGAACAATGGCAACACCAAATGTCAGATGCGGTTACTGTAACACCACGGGGTATAGCGAAGATAGATGCAGAAGAAAGGAATATAAATCAAAGAAGTGTGAATTCTGTAACGGATCGGGATATGTATATGATGTATGTTTTAAGTTGGAGAATCTGATTGAAAACGGGAAATTGCAAGCGGATCAGATAGAGTCGCCGGTGGTACAAAATCCAATGCAGACCGTACAAGCGGTCAATCAACTTCCGACGCAGCCACTACTATACTTACAACAGCCGACAGTATACCAAAACGCTTTGGTTGCAGGAAACGCAAGCGCGAGTCAGCTGAGCGGCGGGGATCAAGGCCAGGCTAGTAGGCAATATGACGACGCCAACAGTAACGATAACAGACAGAATTTAAGATTCCCAGACGGAGACAGATACAATAATAACGACAGAAATTATAACAATCAGAGAGACAATGGAAAATACAATAACTGTAATCAGGATTATAATGACAGATCGGGTAACAGAGATAACAGATATGATTCAAACTACGATAGAGGATGCAGGTTCCGCGACGATAATATGTCACGGGACTATAACAGACAAGAAAGATATCCACGCGATAATTACGGTAGGGACCGCTCTAAAAACTTTGATCGTCGCGATGGGAATCAGGAAAAGAATGGCGATAGTAACTATAACAATCGTAACAGTTATGGTAATAGTAATGATGAACTATGATAACCGCGGACAGCCACAAGGGCGTAGGAACAATGATAACTATAATAAAAACTCCATGGATCAACCAAGGAATAATGAAAACCAGCAGAATCAGTCAGACGGGCCTTAAAAATCGCAGGATGCACAGCGCCGGAACTGGGTGTCGAGCTGCAAAGCGAACAGGTCTCGGAACCATTGACGTTGAAAGGCATATAATAAGGTTGGCAGCGAGCCAAGGAAGACGGCCACCCATAGTGGAGTTGAAGTGCGACAAGTTGATCGGAGGACTTGGGAGATTTTACGTCGACACAGGCGCAGATATAATCCTGATAAAAGACTACTTCGAGAATCCGTATTACCCAGTCGACACGGACAAACAGGTAGTAATTAAAGGAGTTACGCCAGGGGAAATTTGCAGTATTGGAAGGATCACTATGGATCTAGGGGGATTAGAGTGCACTGCACATGTAGTGCCGAGTGACTTCCCAATCGATATGGATGGATTACTCGGATCGGATGTAGTGAGCAAAGGGCGAATAAATGGATTATGCAGACAATTAGAATTTGAAAATATGGTAGTACCCTTCGTGGAAAAGGAGGTGCTTGGTTATCCCTCAACTAACGAGACAAGTTATATATTTTCGAACAAATAAGATTGAAGAAGCCAGGTTTGTACCCTTACAGAATTTAGGGCCAAGAATATTAATCAAAAACTTCATCACTCAGAGCGATAAGGAAGGAAAGGCTAGGGTCATTTGCATAAACACAAATAACGAAGAAATACAAATAGAGGTACCAGAAATAGCTCTAGAACAATATAAAGGTTTCCCAATTGGAAAGGGAACGGTTAGCTTCAAGGAGGATGAGATACGAGGGAAGGATGGGGAAAAACATGAATTAAGAGGAACGCCACATGTCACAGTACGTAGAGCAATATCTGAGGAGATGGAAGAGAGAGCAAAGGAAGTTTATGATAGACGCCCTGTTTAAAAGAATTGACTCGGTTTCTTACTGGGAATCCTACTGGGGTTTCACCGGTGAATCCTAGTCAAATAGCGGTGAATTATCAGTGAAAATCCATGGATTTCCTAGTAAACCAACAGGGTTTCCAAGTCGGCTAATTGTGTTTTCTAGTCGCTCGAACGAGTTTCCTAGTCGCTCGAACGAGTTTCCTAGTCGAAAGGAGCATTGGTTATGCCGGTGACCGAATGGGTTTCCGAGTCACTCGAGTGTGTTTCATAATCGTTCGACTAGGTTTCTGAGTCACCCGACTGTGTTTCGCAGTAATTAAAAGAAATGGATGGGGCAGTGATCGAGTGGGATTCCGATTCGCTTGACTGTGTTTCATTGTCGCTCGACTAGGTTTCCTAGTCGCTCGACTGTGTTTTGTAGTAAATGGGAAAAATGGATGGGGCGGTCGTGACCGAGTGGGTTACCGAGTCGCTCGACTTTGTTTCACAGTCGCTCGACCAGGTTCCCTTGTCGCCCGATCGGTTTTACGTAGTTGGATGAGGAAATGAATGTACCGGTAACCGAGTGGGTTTCCGAGTCACTCGACCGTGTTTCTTAGATAAAGGGAAAAATGGATGGGGCGGCCGTGACCGAGTGGATTACCGTGTCGCTCGACTGTATTTCACAGTCATTCCTCTGTTCAAAATAAACGACCGGATTTTCCTCTTCATTTTCCAATGGTGTTTCTCGTTCGAATAGCGGGGTTTCACTGGAGAAATCTGGTGGGAAATCTGGTCGATCGAGCGGTAATCGAAGTTGACCGAATATGATTTTCGGTCGATAAACCGAGTTTCGAGGTCAGAAAAAAATTCAATGGGCTCCTGAAAACGAGTGTTTCCCGGTCGATTATCGGTGTTTCATGTATATATGGAAATGCTCGCCGACACACCGGCGATGTATGGTACTGTTCCCGTTGTTATACCCATGAAGACCGACCTGGAGGATACGAATCGAGGATCGGACAGAAGGAAATGCAATTTCAATTTTGGCCAAGATCTATCATATTATCGTATTATCGCCGCGTATAACACTCCCTCGCTCGTGTTGGCTCGAGGAGCGAAATTTCCGCGCATAACACTCCCTCCTATTGGGTCGTTTCGAGGCTGACATTTACCGCATATAACACTTCCTCGCTTGGGATGGCTCGAAGAGCAAAATTGCAGCGCCTCCCTCCATCCATTAATCGGATATTACTATACGATTTTCGCTGCGTATAATACTTCCATATATTCTCCGGATATTTAAATACGATTTGCCGCGTATAACACTTCCAAAGTCCGAACCTACCCGAGCGAGGAAGGTTATATGAGAGAAATCGTATTCAAATATCCGAATCATGGATGGAAGTGTTATACGCGGCAAATCTTCATGGCATTGAACGATCCAATGGACGGAAGTGTAATACGCGACAAATCTTCATGGCATTGAGCGATCCAATGGACGGAAGAGTAATACTCGGCAAATTTGCTCCTCAAGCCTACCCGAGCGAGGAAGTGTTATATGCGGCGACAGTACGATAAAATGATTGATCTTGGCCGAAATTGAAATTACATTTCCTTCCGTCCGATCCTCGATTCGTATCCTTCAGCTCGGTTCTCATAGGTATAACAACAGGCACAGGACTATACATCGCCGGTGTGTTGGCGAGCGTTTCTGCATATACATGAAACACCGATAGTTGACCAGAAAACACTCGTTCCGAGGAGCCCATAAAATTTTTGTTTCACCGGGAAACCCGGTCGATTGACCGAGAATCATATTTGGTCTACTCCGATTACCGCTCGATCGACCGGATTTCCTACCGGATTTCGCCGGTGAAACTCCGCTATTTGACCGAGAAACACCAATGGGAATCAAAGTGGGAAATCCGGTCGATTATTTCAAACAGGGGAGCGATTATGAAACACAGTCGAGCGACTCGGAAACCTAGTCGGTCACTAGCATAACCATTCCTCCCCCCGACTATCAAACCCGGTCAAGCGACTAGGAAACACAATCGAGGGACTATGAAACACAGTCGAGCGACTTGGAAACCCACTCAGTCACCGCCCCATCAATTTTTTCCAGCGACTCGGAAACCTGGTCGAGCGACTATGAAACGCAGTCAAGCGACTCGGAAACCCACTCGATCATCACCCCATCCATTTTACCCTTCGACTAGGAATACCAGTCGACCGACTAGGAAACCTAGTCGAGCGACTATGAATACAGTCGAGCGACTTGGAAATTCACTCGATCACCGCCCCATCCATTTTTCTTATTCACTACGAAATACAGTCGGGTGACTGAGAAACCTAGTTGATCGGCTATGTAACACAGTCGAGCGACTCGGAAACCCACTCGATCACCGCCCCATCCATTCTTCCCTTCGACTAGGAAACCCGGTCGAGCGACTAGGAAACCTAGTCGAGCGACTATGAAACACAGTCAAGCGACTCGGAAACCCACTCGGTCACTACCCCATCCATTTTAACCTTCGACTAGGAATACCGGTCGACCGACTAGGGAACCTAGTCGAGCGACTATGAAATACAGTCGAGCAACTTGGAAAGCCACTCGATCACCGCCCCATCCATTTTTCTTATTCACTACGAAATACAGTCGGGTGACTGAGAAACCTAGTTGATCGACTATGTGACACAGTCGAGTGGCTCGGAAACCCACTCGATCACCACCCCATCCATTCTTCCCGTCGACTAGGATACCCGGTCGAGCGACTAGGAAACCTAGTCGAGCGACTATGAAACACAGTCAAGCGACTCGGAAACCCACTCGGTCACTGCCCCATCCATTTTACCCTTCGACTAGGAATACCGGTCGACCGACTAGGGACCTAGTCGAGCGACTATGAAATACAGTCGAGCAACTTGGAAAGCCACTCGATCACCGCCCCATCCATTTTTCTTATTCACTACGAAATACAGTCGGTTGACTGAGAAACCTAGTTGATCGACTATGTGACACAGTCGAGCGACTCGGAAACCCACTCGATCACCACCCCATCCATTCTTCCCGTCGACTAGGATACCCGGTCGAGCGACTAGGAAACCTAGTCGAGCAACTATGAAACACAGTCAAGCGACTCGGAAACCCACTCGGTCACTGCCCCATCCATTTTACCCTTCGACTAGGAATACCGGTCGACCAACTAGGAAACCTAGTCGAGCGACTATGAAATACAATCGAGCGACTCGGAAAGCCACTCGATCACCGCCCCATCCATTTTTCTTATTCACTACGAAATACAGTCGGGTGACTGAGAAACCTAGTTGATCGACTATGTGACACAGTCGAGCGACTCGGAAACCCACTCGATCACCACCCCATCCATTCTTCCCGTCGACTAGGAAACCCGGTCGTGCGACTAGGAAACCTAGTCGAGCGACTATGAAATACAATCGAGCGACTCGGAAAGCCACTCGATCACCGCCCCATCCATTTTTCCCTTTATCTACGAAACACGGTCGAGTGACTCGGAAACCCACTCGGTTACCAGTACATTCATTTCCTTATCCAACTACGTAAAACCGGTCGACCAACTAGGGAACCTAGTCGAGCGACTATGAAATACAATCGAGCGACTCGGAAAGCCACTCGATCACCGCCCCATCCATTTTTCTTATTCACTACGAAATACAGTCGGGTGACTGAGAAACCTAGTTGATCGACTATGTGACACAGTCGAGTGACTCGGAAACCCACTCGATCACCACCCCATCCATTCTTCCCGTCGACTAGGAAACCCGGTCGAGCGACTAGGAAACCTAGTCGAGCGACTATGAAACACAGTCAAGCGACTCGGAAACCCACTCGGTCACTGCCCCATCCATTTTACCCTTCGACTAGGAATACCGGTTGACCGACTAGGGACCTAGTCGAGCGACTATGAAATACAGTCGAGCAACTTGGAAAGCCACTCGATCACCGCCCCATCCATTTTTCTTATTCACTACGAAATACAGTCGGTTGACTGAGAAACCTAGTTGATCGACTATGTGACACAGTCGAGCGACTCGGAAACCCACTCGATCACCACCCCATCCATTCTTCCCGTCGACTAGGAAACCCGGTCGTGCGACTAGGAAACCTAGTCGAGCGACTATGAAACACAGTCAAGCGACTCGGAAACCCACTCGGTCACGGCCGCCCCATCCATTTTCCCTTTATCTACGAAACACGGTCGAGTGACTCGGAAAACCCACTCGGTTACCGGTACATTCATTTCCTTATCCAACTACGTAAACCGGTCGACCAACTAGGGAACCTAGTCGAGCGACTATGAAATACAATCGAGCGACTCGGAAAGCCACTCGATCACCGCCCCATCCATTTTTCTTATTCACTACGAAATACAGTCGGGTGACTGAGAAACCTAGTTGATCGACTATGTGACACAGTCGAGTGACTCGGAAACCCACTCGATCACCACCCCATCCATTCTTCCCGTCGACTAGGAAACCCGGTCGAGCGACTAGGAAACCTAGTCGAGCGACTATGAAACACAGTCAAGCGACTCGGAAACCCACTCGGTCACTGCCCCATCCATTTTACCCTTCGACTAGGAATACCGGTTGACCGACTAGGGACCTAGTCGAGCGACTATGAAATACAGTCGAGCAACTTGGAAAGCCACTCGATCACCGCCCCATCCATTTTTCTTATTCACTACGAAATACAGTCGGTTGACTGAGAAACCTAGTTGATCGACTATGTGACACAGTCGAGCGACTCGGAAACCCACTCGATCACCACCCCATCCATTCTTCCCGTCGACTAGGAAACCCGGTCGAGCGACTAGGAAACCTCGTCGAGCAACTATGAAACACAGTCAAGCGACTCGGAAACCCACTCGGTCACTGCCCCATCCATTTTACCCTTCGACTAGGAATACCGGTCGACCAACTAGGGAACCTAGTCGAGCGACTATGAAATACAATCGAGCGACTCGGAAAGCCACTCGATCACCGCCCCATCCATTCTTCCCGTCGACTAGGAAACCCGGTCGTGCGACTAGGAAACCTAGTCGAGCGACTATGAAACACAGTCAAGCGACTCGGAAACCCACTCGGTCACGGCCGCCCCATCCATTTTTCCCTTTATCTACGAAACACGGTCGAGTGACTCGGAAACCCACTCGGTTACCGGTACATTCATTTCCTTATCCAACTACGTAAAACCGGTCGACCAACTAGGGAACCTAGTCGAGCGACTATGAAATACAATCGAGCGACTCGGAAAGCCACTCGATCACCGCCCCATCCATTTTTCTTATTCACTACGAAATACAGTCGGGTGACTGAGAAACCTAGTTGATCGACTATGTGACACAGTCGAGTGACTCGGAAACCCACTCGATCACCACCCCATCCATTCTTCCCGTCGACTAGGAAACCCGGTCGAGCGACTAGGAAACCTAGTCGAGCGACTATGAAACACAGTCAAGCGACTCGGAAACCCACTCGGTCACTGCCCCATCCATTTTACCCTTCGACTAGGAATACCGGTTGACCGACTAGGGACCTAGTCGAGCGACTATGAAATACAGTCGAGCAACTTGGAAAGCCACTCGATCACCGCCCCATCCATTTTTCTTATTCACTACGAAATACAGTCGGGTGACTGAGAAACCTAGTTGATCGACTATGTGACACAGTCGAGCGACTCGGAAACCCACTCGATCACCACCCCATCCATTCTTCCCGTCGACTAGGAAACCCGGTCGAGCGACTAGGAAACCTAGTCGAGCAACTATGAAACACAGTCAAGGTCAAGCGACTCGGAAACCCACTCGGTCACTGCCCCATCCATTTTACCCTTCGACTAGGAATACCGGTCGACCAACTAGGGAACCTAGTCGAGCGACTATGAAATACAATCGAGCGACTCGGAAAGCCACTCGATCACCGCCCCATCCATTTTTCTTATTCACTACGAAATACAGTCGGGTGACTGAGAAACCTAGTTGATCGACTATGTGACACAGTCGAGCGACTCGGAAACCCACTCGATCACCACCCCATCCATTCTTCCCGTCGACTAGGAAACCCGGTCGTGCGACTAGGAAACCTAGTCGAGCGACTATGAAACACAGTCAAGCGACTCGGAAACCCACTCGGTCACGGCCGCCCCATCCATTTTTCCCTTTATCTACGAAACACGGTCGAGTGACTCGGAAACCCACTCGGTTACCGGTACATTAATTTCCTTATCCAACTACGTAAAACCGGTCGACCAACTAGGGAACCTAGTCGAGCGACTATGAAATACAATCGAGCGACTCGGAAAGCCACTCGATCACCGCCCCATCCATTTTTCTTATTCACTACGAAATACAGTCGGGTGACTGAGAAACCTAGTTGATCGACTATGTAATACAGTCGAGCGACTCGGAAACCCACTCGATCACCGCCCCATCCATTCTTCCCTTCGACTAGGAAACCCGGTCGAGCGACTACGAAACCTAGTCGAGCGACTATGAAACACAGTCAAGCGACTCGGAAACCCACTCGGTCACTGCCCCATTCATTTTTTCCTTCGACTATGAAACCCGGTCGAGTGACTAAGAAACACAGTCGAGCGACTATAAAACACAGTCGATTGTTTAAGAAACACAGTTGAGCGACTATGAAACACAGGCGAGTGACTTGGAAACCCATTCGGTCACCAGCATAACCAATGCTCCTTTCGACTAGGAAACTCGTTCGAGCGACTAGGAAACACAATTAGCCGACTCGGAATCCCTGTTGGTTTACTAGGAAATCCACGGATTTTCACTGGTAATTCACCGCTATTTGACTAGGATTCAACGGTGAAACCCCAATAGGATTCCCAGTAGGAAACCGAGTCGTTTTTTTTCAAACAGGGACTTGATAAGAAAACTCTAAAGGACCTCAATGCGGAAGAAATAACACACACTAAGGAAATAATCGAGGATTTAGCGCATGTATTTGGTCTTCCAAGGGAAAGTTTGAAGGCAACCTCGTTAATCGAACACAAGATTCCAACAACAACGAATGATCCGATCAAGGTGAAGTGCTATAGGCGACCTCTACTTTCGAAGGACAAAATGCAAGAAATGATTGACGAATTAATGCAAGCGGATATAGTACAGTAATCGATAAGTCCGTATTCAAGCCCAATGTGGGCAGTGAAGAAAAAAGCCGGTCCGAACGGAGAGGAAAGATGGCGATTAGTTACCGATACCAGACAATTGAATGAAATCATAGTGGGGCACAGTTACCCATTATCAAATACAAATGGAATAATTGAAGCAGTAGCAGATGCGAAACTAATAACAGCAATCGACTTGGAAACAGGATTTTATCAGATTCCAATGGGTGAAGAAGATGCAAAGAAAATACCATAATCGGGACCTCATGGCAACTACGAATATAAGAGAATGGGGATCGGTTTAAAAGGAGCCCCAGCAACATTCCAAGGGTTTATGAATTTAAGGATTACAAGGAGTTGAATTGTCCGTCTATGTGGATGATATAGTGGTATTCGCGGAGGATCTATAGGAACACGGGATAAAATTCCGCAAGTTGATGCAAAGGCTCGATGAAGCTAACGATTCAGTCGAACCCAGTAAATGCAAATTTTTACAAAGAGAAGCTTCTTTTCTGGGGCATATAGTAGGTCACGGAAAAATCAAAATGGACCCCAAGAAAGTAAGGACGGTAATGGAGTATCCTAGGCCACATAATGCAAGAAAAGTCAGATTGTTTTGCGGACTAGCATCATATTATCGGAAGTTCATTGAAGATTTTGCAAGAATTTCGTATCCATCCAATAAGCTCAAAGACGAATAGAAGAAATTTATTTGGGGAAAACAAGAAGAGGAGGCATTTCAGTCAATGGAAAAGCTTTCATGCGAGGAACCTGTTTTGATAGCGCCTGATCTCACGAAACCATTCATTCTGACCACGGACGCGTCGGATTACGCATTAAGAGCGGTACTAAGCCAAGGGAAACTAGGATCCGATCATCCGAACAACTAGACGTGGAGTGGGGCATTGAGGAATTCCGTCATCATCTTTATGGAAGGAAGTTTACGGTAGTCACAGACCACGAACCACTGAAACACTCCCACTTAACCAAAAAGTTCGATTTGTGGTTCGGTAGAATGGAAGCAAATCTGCTGAAGTATGAATTCGAAATAGAATATAGGCCAGGGCCAAAGAACAAGAATGCTGACGCGCTGAGTAGAAACCCGGTGTTGGAGGAAGGCGAGGAGAATCCGGAGCGCCCGAAAGCGGAGCTATACGAATTAGCGGAGAAGCAAGAAAAAGAGAGGAAACAGAGTCGGAAGAAGGTCGGTAAAGAGGAAACCTTACAAGCTCAGTTAAAGATGGCTGTCTCTCGATCCAAAACGCAAAATAAAGAAAGCAATGAAAGACCCTTGTCTTCAGAAACAGACGGATCAAGTAAGACAGTAGCACGAAAGAAGTTACATCAGGAAAAGGAGAGTAGTGGAGAAGAGTGGGAACCACCAAGAAATCTGAAACCGAAGAGGAAGAACTCTTACTATTCGGATAAGGAAAGTGAAACAGAGGCAGAAACCATCGAAAGGGGAATTCAGAAAGTGATCAGGCAAAAAAGGGGGATGCTGAATAGATATGAAGTGAAGGCGAAATTCCCGGTAGCTACTCCTGTGTTAGACGAAGGGACAGATGACCCGATCATAAGTCAAATGAAGACAGACAAACAGCTCGCATATATGCAAAAGAGTAGCAAGATGCGACAGGGAATAAAAGCTGCTAATACTCTAGAGAAGAACGTCATATTACCATCGGAATATAATAGGAACAAGATACCTCCTCCGGAATTTTATGGATCACCGACGGCTCAGGAAGATGAGAGCGAGCTGAGCTTAGGTAGGACGTCTGACGGACCAGAGGTGAAAGTTACGGACGAGGAAGTGACTAGAGCCTTACAAAGAGAGAGTCTAACGAGTTCTAAGCGTACCCTAACCGCAGATCGAACGCCCGATGATTCGGCCAAGTTGCACGAACCCATGGATATAATGGAGGAAATAGCAGGAGAAGCGAGACGAACCTCACACCACCTGTCCCACCAAGGAAATACGGAGAGTCCCTCACCAATAAAGGAGACATCACGCAGTTTACGGGATATGATAGCTATGAGTCAAACCGGGAAAGAAATGAGGTTTATAGTGGATATCAAGGACGGAATAGACAACGGGAAGGGTATCCAGATAAATATAAGAGAACCGGCAGAGGAGCAACATTCCACAGGAGACGAGATACGGATTAGCGATCCGGTAATGAATGCTTACCGGTAATGAAAAGCGGCAATACATCATCGTACGAATCATTGGGAAAATCCTCAGAGTGAACCATCACAGTGTCGGCATCGGTAATTTCAAGGTCAGCTCGATCGGGTACTCGACGAGAGCAGGTATCATGGTGCTCGTGCCAGTCACGAGCTGGTATCTTTACTTTGTAACGATGGTGGTAAGGATGGCAGTAAAGGAAACTGAGGGATTCCGCGACTTGATACAAAAGACGGTTTCACCAATAGGGGTTTCCTTTTCGGCAGTAGGGTAACTTAACTAGGAGATACGCACATCGGCCTCACATATGGCGTCGCCATAGTGGGATTCATCAGCTCGAGTATGGCCCCAATAAGAATTCGGAGGAACGTCATCAATCGATTCCTCGAATAGTTCCACGAGATCAAAAGGATCAGTAAATAGATCCTTGAACCTAGACATAGATGTAGTGGGTTTGAGCAGTTTCTATTCAGCAGAAGAAGCAACCGTTGGAGTAATACGAGTAACAGGCAAGGACTCTGGATCTGTTGATTAATTAGAACGAAAACTAGTGAATGTAATATTCGAGTATTCAAGGAGGAAATCCAGCTCTTCTGGAGTAAGAGCCCATCGTAAAAACCGCTCAATATTCGTAAAGACTGAGGTCTAGCAGATAAACCGAGACTCTGAGTAAAACGAGTGAGAGCGGGGTGAGCAATCAGAAAGGCAACACAGTTTGTAGAAACAGTTTTTGATGCAGAAAAATCTAACATGACCAAGTGAGACTCTAACTCAAGTCGACAAAAAGTTGTTCCAGGCGATCGGAGAAAGAAAAACAGACAAACAGGCCGGAAATAAGTAGTCCAAGTATCCACTCGGAGCACTATTGGAAAGCTCTAGCAAGGTCCTTACTACTGGCAAAGTTGAATACGGAGGAATTATATTGCTGAAGTTTCACAACGGAACAATCAATTGAGAAGCTAGAAACTGAGAGAGGCGTTCGCGTGGTTTTGATAAATAAGCAAATAGCAAGCGAAGAATGTAAAGTTGCGATGAGTTTTTATAATTGGAAGAGAATCAGAGTAGAATTGATAGGAAATAAGAATAATAGACAGAATAACAATTGGACCATGAGAACTACAGATAAAGATTAACGTCAGGGTGGATCAATTCTCTTAGGTACGTCTAGATGGGCAAAAGTTCGGATATATAAAAAAACCACGAATTCATAATCACAACGCGGATATCATACAAATATACGATCTCTCCCATTAAGAAGAAGTAAGGAGCTGCGGTTATGGTATCCTTATATAAAAAATTGATGGAGGTCAAAGTGAAGCCAGTTAACTTGTGATTTGATTGGTGTAGACCTAACCACGTGACGAGTCGCGTAAAATATAGATATAGATAGTGAATGCAGGCAAGCAAGAAACCTAAGAAAGATAAGTTTTGAGGTTGTAACGACCAAATCCTCCTTGCCAGATGCTTCCAAAATCTAAACGTAGGTTTGAAAATTGTCGATAATGAAAATAAAATAAAAGTTGAATGTAGAGTTGAAAAATGCGAATATTGTGAATGAACTGATAAGTAAATGGAAAAGATTATTGTATATTCCTTAAAAAAAAATTGAAATCTGTGATAGACACATGAGTCAAGTTATTTCATCTGTATTCATTCTGATTAGTTCTCATATTGGTCGAGTATTACGTATTCTTACTACAGTTCACTTACAATAAAAGACGTTGTCAAGTTTGAGGGAACCAATTACAAAAAAGCTTACCGGAATGCTTTTTGGGTACCTCATCAATTATTTGAAGAACTAATGACGAACCAAATTGACGCCACTTAGTCAGATCGGATATTTTCTAATACCTTCTTAAACTTACATAAGTATAATATTTTTCATCACCTAATTATTTTCAGTTCATATAGTTTCACAAACTCTCCTCGATCGTTTGATTCATTTCAAATATATTTTTGTATTGTAATTGCAAGTTCAGTTAATCCCATAATTCAGATAGACTTTATATATTCTTTTATTATTAATATTTCTATTGTCTTTCAAAAAGACAAACATTCATAATTTGAACTATTGATCATGTGTCTCAGTAAATTATAAATATTTCTATAATATTTCTATAATAAATTTTACACCAAGTAAAATACAAAACTGAGGTTTCATCATGGAGATGATTCATGTGAATATTATGTCGGCACTATGAACAAATTTCAAGCTCTCAAATAAGTAAGAT
Organism: Aphelinus atriplicis; assembly: GCA_020882685.1. Lineage (NCBI taxonomy): Eukaryota > Metazoa > Arthropoda > Insecta > Hymenoptera > Aphelinidae > Aphelinus > Aphelinus atriplicis. The sequence goes on from JAJGQD010000030.1 coordinate 827,925, forward strand.
TAACAAATATGAGAAGTCAATTTAGTAATTGAAAAATTACGATTCTTAAGATGTTAAAAATTCCTACCAAGTGGCGTCAATTTGGTTCGTCATTAGTTCTTCAAATAATTGATGAGGTACCCAAAAAGCATTCCGGTGAGCTTTTTCGTAATTGGTTCCCTCCAACTTGACAACGTCTCCTATAGTAAGTAAACTGTAGAAAGCATACGTAATACTCGACCAATATGAGAACTAATCAGAATAAATACAGATGAAATAACTTGACTCATGTGTCTATTACAGATTCCAATCTTTTTTAAGGAATACTAGGGGGGTACCCCCCCTGCTCGCTTCGCTCGCCAACCCCCCGTGTGTTCTTTAGAAATCAATAATTTCAATAATAAGTGTAGTAATAATTAAAAGAAAATGACATTCAAAACAATAAAACTTTAAACTTGAACCTTCGATTTTGTTCGATTGAAAAGAATACTGAACGAACGATCGAATCAAAATAAAAGATTAATGTCAGCTATATTCATGTTAAACGTTTGTTTTTTTAGATAAATAGTGGGTTTAACTTTAAGTTAATAGTGACATGTGCTAGATCAAATTTTTTGGTTTGGGTATTCCGCGTGTTCCATTTCAGATTTTCAGCCTTACTTTGCAATGGTTGCTAGGGAGGTAAACAACGGTTGCTATGGAGCAAATATAACAATTCAGTTTTCTTGGTCATCGAGTGTAACTTAAAATTGATTTTCCAACTTTCGAAGCAACGGTTGGTAAGGATATCAACAGTGGTTGCTATGGGAAATATCTCATCCGATTCTCTTCGATTCTCTTCGATTCTCATTAATTCTCATCAACTCTCATAGTCCCAATGAGCACTTATGAAGATTCGTGAGATAACACGTTAGGAACGGTTGCTAGGCAAATAAACAACGGATTTTATTGAAAATTGAACTCGGCCTAGATTTTGCCGCGACTAACCTGTGTGCAAAATTTCCAGGAGATCGTACCATTACATATTTATTGGGAATAAACGAAGCAACGGTTGCTAAGGATATCAACAGTGGTTGCTATGGGAAATATCTCACCCGATTCTCTTCGATTCTCTTCGATTCTCATTGATTCTCATCAACTCTCATAGTCCCAATGAGCACTTATGAAGATTCGTGAGATAACACGTTAGGAACGGTTGCTAGGCAAATAAACAACGGATTTTATTGAAAATTGAACTCGGCCTAGATTTTGCCGCGACTAACCTGTGTGCAAAATTTCCAGGAGATCGTACCATTACATATTTATTGGGAATAAACGAAGCAACGGTTGCTAAGGATATCAACAGTGGTTGCTATGGGAAATATCTCACCCGATTCTCTTCGATTCTCTTCGATTCTCATTGATTCTCATCAACTCTCATAGTCCCAATGAGCACTTATGAAGATTCGTGAGATAACACGTTAGGAACGGTTGCTAGGCAAATAAACAACGGATTTTATTGAAAATTGAACTCGGCCTAGATTTTGCCGCGACTAACCTGTGTGCAAAATTTCCAGGAGATCGTACCATTACATATTTATTGGGAATAAATAATTTATTCGAAGACACGGGTGGAAAAAGAGGATGGAAAAAAGAGGTGGAGAAAGGGGTGAAAAAAGAGGTGGAAAAAAGGGTGGAAAAAAGGGGTGGAAAGACGGATAAAAAAAGGGTGAAAAAAGGGGGGTGAAAAAAAGGGTGAAAAAAGGGGGTGAAAAAAGGGGAGGTGAAAAAAAGGGGGTGGAAAAAGGTAAAAAAATGGGTGGAAAAAGAGGGTAAAAAATGGGGTGAAAAAAGGGTGGAAAAAGAGGGAAGATTTTGTATCCTGTGCAGTTGGAAAAACCACTGCCAAGTGCCTCAGCAGTGTGCTTTCTAAAAGTATTGCAATTGAACCTCAACTTGCATTAATCGCCACTCTCTGAGAAAACTAAAGGAACCTCTAACTCATTTCCTCCACTCCATAGTAACGGTTGCTAAGGACATAAACAACGGTTGCTATAGTAAATATCCGAGCTTCGATGTTCTTACTTCTTAGTCATCAACAGTTCCGAAAATGGACATCTAACTGACTTTTCCCACTCCATAGTAACGGTTGCTAAGGACGTAAACAACGGTTGCTATGGTAAATATCCGAGCTGCGATGTTCTTACTTCTTCGTCATCAACAGTTCCGAAAATGGACCTCTAACTGACTTTTCCCACTCCATAGTAACGGTTACTAAGGACGTAAACAACGGTTGCTATGGTAAATATCCGAGCTTCGATGTTCTTTCTTCTTAGTCATCAACAGTTCCAAAAATGGACCTCCAACTGAGGGGTGGAAGAGGTGGAATAAAAGGTGAAAAAAGGGGGTGGAAAAGGGGGTGAAAAAAGGGGGGAAAAAGGGGTGGAAAAAGGGGCAGAAAAAGGGGTAAAAAAGGGGTAAAAAAAAGGGTGAGAAAAGGGGAGCAAGAAAGGGGAGCAAAAAAGGGGAGCCAAAAAGGGGAGCCAAAAAGGGGAGCCAAAAAGGGGAGCCAAAAAGGGGAGCCAAAAAGGGGAGCCAAAAAGGGGTCGAAAACTTTCACGGCGGCGGCGGCGGTCTGGCTTTTAATATAGAGAGATAAAAAATAAGCTAATTCTGCCACATGCTTGATGCAACATTTAAACTTTTTTTGAAAAAAAATTTTTTGAGGATTTCAATTCTTTTTGCGGAGTTTTACGTATATTGAAAATAATAATTAATAAAATGTATCTACACTAAGGATTCACTAAATAACGTCAGCAATAAGATTCAGTGAATATTTCTCCAAAATACTAATATATGTACGTATAAGTGTTACACAAAAAAAAACAAGAAGTAATCAGTAGAAATTAATTGATTTATTATAGCATTTCAAATCTTTTCTAAAACAAAAATAATGCCATATTTTGAAATTCGAGGCCAACTTTTGTTTTGTATTTCTTCATCTTGAATGTACGTTCACTCATTCCTTTTTTACTTAATCATAGATGTATAATAATTTTTATCAACCAAACTCTCATGATAGAAAATACAACATTGGACTCGAAAAAATCTATCATGAACTTTAATTTTTTTCTAGTAGGAGCAATTATTTGATATTGTACGAATCAATCTTGTAATTGAATTACAGAACTGTTGTGATTCTTGTTTTTGAATCCACGTAAAAATGAAACTATTGCAGATTTTTTGGGAATAAATTGTCAATGTAGTTAGCAAGAATGTGGGATATCTATTGCTGATGGCCATGTCCCATAGATTCCAAGATGAATATTGCAGATTTTCACAAACTCACAGAATATAAAACATGACATATCAAAATGTAAGCTTTCCCAACCAAAAATCCCAGGAGCGCCCCCTTAGAACACCCTCATCGGTACCCTGACTACCTGGACATCGTTCAGGTCCAAGGTCAGCTTATCCAACCAGAAACACCAGGAGCGCACCCTTGGAACACCGTCATCGACGACTCTAACTACCAGGATATCGTTTGGATCCAAGGTGAGCTTCACCAACCAGAAATCCCCAAAGCGCACCCTTGTAACATCGTCATCGGCGACTCTAGCTACCTGGACATCATTTGGGTCCAGGGTCGACTACTTCAAGCAAAAATTCCAGGAACGCACCCTTGGAACACCCTCATCGGATACCCTGACTACCTGGACATCGGTCGGGTCCAGGGTCGGCTACTCCAAGCAAATATTCCAGAAGCGCACCCTTGGAACACCTTTATACCCTGACTACCTGGACATCGTTCGTGCCCAGGGTCGACTACTTCAAGCAAAAATTCCAGGTGCGCACCCTTGGAACACTTTCATCGGGTACCCTGACTACCTAGACATCGTTCGGGTCCAGGGTCAGCTTATCCAACCAAAAATACCAGGAGCGCACCCTTGGAACATCTTCATCGGAACCCTAACTCCGTGGAATTCGTACGGGTCCAGGGTCAGTTAGTCCAAGGGAGAATTCCAGCTGCGCACACTTGGAACACCCTGATCGGGTACCCTGACTACCTGGACATCATTCGGGTCCAGGGTCAGCTTCTCCCATTCAAAATACGACGAGCGCACCCTCGGGACACTGCCATTGGCGATTCTAGCCACCTGGACATCGTCGAGAATTATGGTGTATCTTTATTCAAATAAAATTTCCAGTCGACTCGCCAACATCGGCAGCCTAAACCACCATTTGCCCATTTAAAATCAAGTATAAAAAACATGGAATGAATTTCGATGTGTTTTGTCTTCTGTGACTTTAAAAAAATTTGCAATATTTTTCTTGTGATGGACACGGCCATTAGCAATTGTTTTTTTATATTTTTTCCAACTTCATTGATTATTTATTTCCAAAAATTTTCCCATGGTTTGATTTCTACGCGAGAAGCAAGAGCATGTAAACTGTTATGTTGGCGTTCTGGACGATATATACCTCTTACTATGCGTGAACATAGCTAGTCCTGGAGCTAGCCCCCTTCCCGTTGGCCAGAGGAGGTCCCCGGTAGATAGATAGTGAATCTTATATATTTTTTTCCGTAGAATCCGAATTTGTTGGTTTGAAGTCTGTAAAACTGGTACAATTTGTTTAAACCGCGATTGCTTAAACAAATAAGAAAATAACACTTTTTTGGTTCGGAAAAATTCTTTTCTCAAAATTTGGCTTATTTCAAGAAGAAAAGTTCCTATGCACTATCCATGAATAATGCTTGTATCTAAAGTTATAAATTATCACAAGTTGAAAAATACCACTTTTCGGTGGTCTTTGTTGCTCTGCCATGGCAACAACAATAGAATATTTAAGAATCTGAAGGTGTTTTCTAATGCAGTTTTTAACGTAGAATCCGAATATAGACTTGATTTTCCCAAAATCAGCGAGAAAAACCGAATAATCAAATGATTCACCATGCCATGTTTTAGCTCATTATCGCTTGACTTCCGCTACTGGACTAGTGCACTGAATATCATACCCATGGGCTAATTATGAATAAACGAATGTTTTCTCATGTATTTTATCCCGTAGAATCCGACTTTGTTACTTAGAAGTCTTTAAAAGTGGTACAATTGGTCTAGAATGCAATTGCTTAAACAAATAATAAACTAACTAGGTTTTGTTCGGAATTTTTTTTTTTCAAAATTGAGCCCATAGAGAGAAGAAAGTACACATGCACTATTGTTGGAGAATGCTTTTATAAAAAGTTATAAATTAATTCAAATCAAAAAATACCACTTCTCTCGGCGTTTTTTATTGCTCTAGAGCTGGCATAGATAGAGAATACCAGTATATACAGGTTGAATGTTTTGTCTGAATCGTTTTGGACAATTCATGAACAGAAGTACTGTTAATTTTAACTCCATTTATTTTAACATTAAGAAAGAATATTCAAATCTGCGGGGCGAACTTATTTTGACACGAATTCTTTTTTTTACATGCACAAAATGAGCAGCATGATATTTGGGTACGTACACAACAGCATGTAGCTCGTACACATACGCGGCAAGTACATCCAGAGACAAATTCATCAGTCGATGGTATCAAAATCTTTGACTTTACAGGCAAAAGTAAATCATCCCGAACCTCATTCCCAAATTTTTCTTGTTTTTTACACGACAGCTGTAAAGCAACAAAAATTGCCGAGATGTTTTTTCTAAAACATAAAATAATTAATAACTGTCGATATGAACATTATTCATGGATAGTGCATAGGAACTTTTCTTCTTAAAATGAGCTAAATTTGAAGAAAAAATTTTTTTCAGAAACAAAAGAGTGTTATTTTCTAATTTGTATAACAATCGTGTTTTAAACAATTTGTATGGCTTTTACAGAATTCAAACCGACAAATTCGGATTCTACGGGAAAAAGTACATAAGAAAACATTCGTTTATTCATAATTAGCCTATGGGTAAGATATTCAGTGCATTAGTCCAGTACTGGGAGTCAAGCGTATAATGAGCTAAAACATGGGAAGGTGAATCATCAATTATTCGGTTTTTCTCGCTGTTTTTTGGGAAAACCAAGTTTATATTCGAGTTCTACGTTAAAAACTGCATTAGAAAACACCTTCAGATTCATAAATATTCTATTTTTGTTGCCATGGCAGAGCAACAAAGACCACCGAAAAGTGGTCTTTTTCAACTTGAGATAATTTATAACTTTAGATACAAGCATTATTCATGGATAGTGCATAGGAACTTTTCTTCTTAGAATGAGCTAGATTTTAAGAAAAAAATTTTTCCCGAACCAAAAAAGTGTTATTTTGTTATTTATTTAAACAATCGCGGTTTAAACAAATTTTGCCAGTTTTACAGACTTCAAACCGACTAATTCGGATTCTACGGGAAAAAGTACATAAGAAAACATTCGTTTATTCATAATTAGCCTATGGGTAAGATATTCAGTGCATTAGTCCAGTACCGGGAGTCAAGCGTATAATGAGCTAAAACATGGCAAGGTGAATCATTTGATTATTCGGTTTTTCTCGCTGTTTTTTGGGAAAACCAAGTTTATATTCGGATTTTACGTTAAAATCTGCATTAGAAAACACCTTCAGATTCTTAAATATTCTATTGTTGTTGCCATGGCAGAGCAACAAAGACCACCGAAAAGTGGTATTTTTCAACTTGTGATAATTTATAACTTTAGATACAAGCATTATTCATGGGTAGTGCATAGGAACTTTTCTTCTTGAAATAAGCCAAATTTTAAGAAAAGAATTTTTCCGAACCAAAAAAGTGTTATTTTCTTATTTGTTTAAGCAATCGCGGTTTAAACAAATTGTACCAGTTTTACAGACTTCAAACCAACAAATTCGGATTCTACGGAAAAAAATACATAAGATTCACTATCTATCTACCGGGGACCTCCTCTGGCCAACGGGAAGGGGGCTAGCTCCAGGACTAAGCTGCTTTATCAGGCTACCGCAGCTAACTTGAGGGTCGTAAGATGGAGGAAAATTTCTGGTCGAAAAAAAAGTAGTAGATCGCTTGACACGGTACTCCAAAATCATTATTGCGAACGAGTATTCGGGTATTTCTTTCTGTCAATCTCTCAATTGGGATGCTAGATGATCATGAAATCCTGTTTTGCATCCAAAAAAAGTCGTTTTGGCTAAATTAATGCCAATGTAAAAATCCAGCACGCGATCTCAAACATTATATAGTTGCGGTGTCTTCTGCTTGAAGCATGGAACACTATCACGTTCCGTGATGTGAATGTTTGGAACATAATTTTGAGATGCATGAATGTAGATCGCGCGCAGCGCGACTAAATGTAGCTAGTATAATATTATAACTCGTGCGGGATTTCGCGAGGAATCGCCAATAGTTATTTGAAGAATTGTAGAATCAGCGACGACAGCATGTCGCGGAGCGACGCGCGAACCGAGCAAACCATTCACGGATTTTCTTTTTAAACATGGAGGCAGATCGCCAGAAATCGATTATTTTTTTTTTCGAACATGGAGGCAGATCCCCGGAAATCGATTATTTCTTTATTACGGGAGTAATCGATCTTATCAAGTAATTTGAAGATTTTGGAAACTTATAAATTTGAAAATTTTATAAATTGGGAGAATTTAGAGATTGGGAAATTTTAAAAATTGGAAAATTTCAGAAATTGAGAAATTTTGGGAAGTCAAGAATTTCGGAAATTTGGTAATTTTGGAGACTTGGAAATTTTAAAATCTTGAAACTTTTGAAAAATTTGAAAATGTTTGAAAATTATGAAATTTTGGAAAATTTGGAAATTTTGAAAAATTTTGAAATTTTGAAAAATTTTGAAATTTTGAAAAATTTTGAAATTTTGAAAAATTTTGAAATTTTGAAAAATTTTGAAATTTTGAAAAATTTTGAAATTTTGAAAAATTTTGAAATTCTGAAAAATTTGGCGGTGGAAAATTTGAAAATTTTGAACAAATTGAAAATTTTGAACAAATTGGAAATTTTGAACAAGTTGAAAATTTTGAAGAAATTTAAAATTTCTAACAAATTGAAAATTTTGAGAAATTTGAAAATTTTTTGATCTGGCACGGGAGCGCGTTTACGGGAGCTGGTGAACTCACAAAGTACCGTCGCGATATCAAGCAGCTCGATCATAATGGTAGCAATCGTTATGATCTGTATTTGGAAGATTCCAGTCATTGGGGGGCCCCTCCAATTAATCGCTCAAAGACTGTCAACAGAAAAACGAAAGAGAACCAAGCCGACGTTATGTGAGGACTTCGAGATGCAGTGAGGGCGCGACCAGGGAAGAGTCACAATGCTACCACAGCCACATTATACAGGAACGCTGAGACCAGCTGTAAGACTATCACACCTAACCCAGAATGTGATCGCCCTATTACCGAGGAAGGGCCTGCGAGACAACCAATCATTCGAAGTTCTCGAGCATCGATTCAATAAAGAGAAAAATTGAATAAAAATCAAATAAAGAAATGATTGACAAAAAATATATTCAATTATGATTTAGTATACTAAGAGAGCCATCTTAAGTTAGATTGATGTATCAGGGTAACACAAACAAAACTCATCATTACACTTACACACATACATAATTGTTACACCGACATGTAGCACAACAACTGTAAGAAGATAGGAATATTTGATCTCTTTATCATTTGACCCTTTATCAGGGCAATCAAACTTACATACACACGCTATTGATGTATCATATTCTAAGACAAACGTTTGTATCGGAAAAATCAAACAATGACAGAACGACACTCAATAACTGGGATATATATGATAGATAAACGGCGACCAAAAATATAATTAACGGCATTAGTAATATAGTACGGGATTAGGTTTCGTAAAGGCATCGGTGAAATTCAAATGAACTACGGGAATTTACTTTCAGAAGGGTATCGGTAGAATTTGAAAGGATTATAATTTGTATTTTGGGAATATTTTTCAATTTCTGATAGATGATCCGTTGGGGACGAAGGGATGGCGGCCCTAACGTGTCACATGGCTGGCCCCGCGATTATGAGAATCGCATTGTACGTGGCCACGCCACGAATATCAGAACGTTCTAGAAGGACAATGTCGAAATCGTGACGCACGGAGCGTAACTCGAGACGGCGGGAGGCGACTGACCGCCTCCCACCGAGCGCGCCACCAAGGGGTTGCAACGGCACCCACACGAGGGATTGAATACGACCGTCTCGATGCGCTCGGGGCAGTTAGTCGGCAGTTAGTCATACGGCAGAGACACGGGAGTTACGCGAGTTACGCAGTGACAATAAACAGTCCAACGCTCATATTGTATACTAGTATTTGGAGTAATTACACGAGCTCTCTCAGTCAAGTGAATAGGGAATAAAGGCACATATAATCCAATCCCTGAGTACTGAGTTATTGATAACCTGATTCGACACGGAACAGAATCTTACCGAGTAAAACGTCTACGGTCAGTACCGCAGCCGAGATCTGATCAACCCAGCCTATGAAGGATCACGCCACGTAACACTCACCTTGTACCGATTTCCACGAATCAAATTTCATTAGGACCAGCTTTATTCAACGGTATAACTGCATTAATAAAATAACAATGATTTGCCATTACATTCCCATGAAAACCTAGGTAACGATTGTACAGTCGTAAACCGATGACCGGTGACCCGCAACTCAGGTTCAGAGCGGTCAACTTGTTTTGTTTTGGATCCGATACGTCACCGCGTGCGCGATACGCACGCCGAACAGCTTCCAGTACTGAGAAACAGAACATTGAACACATTCTCTGTGCGGCCACACTGCGGAAGGAAGAGTTCGAAAATTTTCATAAAGATTAAATCTTCATTCATCCGGTAAAGGTGCGAAATGTCACTCAAATAATAATATTCATAACTTTGATAACATTCTATTTTGTCACCACAATAGTATATTTTTCATCCAATCTTTTAATTTGTCCAATCGCACATGTTTTTTCAGATTCAACTTCCATCACCAACATGAATGATCACGATTCAGATTTCGAACTGGATTTAGAGATGCAGCGAATTGATTTGGATCGCGAAGGTATAGATTATTCTCATGAAAATCCCAAAGTAGTCTTTGTCAAGTATAATTTCTTCAAGTAGAAGTAGTATCCTTTGTCAAGTAGATTTTCTTCTTCCCTATGAAACTCAATAACTTCTTTCTCAATAACTTCTTGTAACTTCTTTTATGTAAGAAACTTGTGGACGTTAAAAATAATTATTAAATGAAACTTAATGAATATTCTGTAATTTTGATTTATCTAGCTGAGATCAATCATGAGGCTGCGTTTAATAATCGCCAAATTGCTGCTCCTGGAAAGAATGGTGCTGGTACACCAAATGCTGGAGCTGAGCAGCAACAACAACAACAACAACAACAGGCACTCGAGTTTGCTCAGCTCCCGGAGCCTATTGAGCTCCCTGACAATGTTCATCTCCCTGAAGATATTCATCTACCTGAACCTGCGCAGCTCCCTGAATATGCTCGGCTTCCTGGTCAGCAAGTTGCTGCAGGTTACCGTCCTCAAGGTATGATAATTTCTTGAATATATGTTTTTAACTTATTTTGTTACAATATATCTTTTTTCGTTTTCAAATTTAAAAAAAAAATACTCGAAATTAAGTAAAGTAAATGTTTAATTTTTTCCAATGTAAATTTCACATTACTATCTCTTGCTTTCCTTTCTTCATATTTCTGTAAAAAAGGTGTTACATGATATTTTGTTAGCATATGATTTGGTCTCTTCAAGATATGAGTAAAGATATATCATTTACATTTTTCAGGTAATGAAGGCATGAGAAGGCCCAGAGGGAGAAGATCTGGGCGACAAGTCTATGAACCAAGAGGAGATCGAGTGCAGGATGATATGGAACGGGCAGCATCCTTCATTATTGCTTTGTCTAGGGCCTGCGCTGCTAGGCCAAGAAACTACCACCCATACTACAGACGATGAGGTCTATTATTCACCATCTGAATGAAAAAAAATCACTGTAGAAGCTAAGTTTTATAAAATGTTTGAGAAATAAATAAAAACAGAAAATTAATTCTCAATCTTTTTATTTCTCTCATGAATGTATTTTATTCATTTCCAATTTTGACAATAAGTCCAACTGTAGTGTGTGTAAATAAATCGCTGTCCTCGTGATACATAATTGATGCAGCAGCAGCAGCACATCAGTATCATACAAGTAATTTTTTATTCTAATTTTGTGATCTGACGTTCTAGATGCAATTACGAATAAGAGCCAAAAGCAACTTTAAATGTATAAATATTAATAAGTTCTATGAAAAGAATATATAAGTATATAAGCCGTTGGATACGACTTTCGAGATTCTTTCTCAATTATCACACAGTGTATTGGCCATTATCTATCTATATATATGTACACATATCTGAAGAATTTGAGTTCATGCTAAATTAATCTTGGATCAAATTTTCAATTTTAGAGAAAAATTGAATACCAAAAGCTAATGGACATGAATAATAGAAAATATTTACCCTCCAGTTCCTGATGTCATTCCAGAGTGTTGTTGATATATATATGAATGTTACCTAATGTAAGCTTTTCTTTCTATAGTTCCATAAATTTCAGTGTTATGTTTATAAAATATATTGCATGGATGTGTGTAGAAGAAACTACATTTTTTTTTTCAAAACTGACGTGGGAGTTTGAATGGACGAATGGCATTTTGTAAAAGACAATCTATCGATTCTCGCGGGTTCTTCCGAAGTAACTCAGTTTTTTGCTTTCTCAAATAGAAAGCTCCGTAATGGGGCAAAAATCGACCCACCGAATCAGACCTCGGGACCTCGATTTTCGTAATCTACGGGTCGAAAAACACGGAAATCCAAAAGTGTCTGTATGTATGTATGTGTGTGTGTGTGTGTGTGTGTGTGTGTGTGTGTGTGTGTGTGTGTGTGTGTGTGTGTGTGTGTGTGTGTGTGTGTGTGTGTGTGTGTGTGTGTGTGTGTGTGTGTGTGTGTGTGTGTGTGTGTGTGTGTGTGTGTGTGTTTTTCTTCGTCCGTTTTTTTTCGTTTACGATAACTCTCGAAGAAATGGTCCGATCTTTTTGAAATTTTGTGCACAGGTTAGTCGCGGCAAAATCTTGGCTGAGTTCATTTTTCAGCAAAATCCGTTGGTTATTTCCTTAGCAACCGTTGCTAAGGTGTGTATTTTTTGTTTCTTCCATCCATGATAACTTTCGGAGGAATGGCCCGATCTTCTTGAAATTTTCAACACCGGTTAGTTGTGGCAAGATCTAGCCCGAGATCAATTTTCAGCAAAATCCGTTGGTTATTTCCCTAGCAACCGTTCCTAACGTGTTTTCTTACAAATCCTTATGAGTGCTCATTGGGGCAAGCCGGAAAATCAGTTTTAAGTCACACTCGATGGCCAAGGACACTGAATTGTCCCATTTTCTCCATAGCAACCGTTGTTTACCTCCCTAGCAACTGTTATTAATGTTGGAAATCATTAATTTATGACCTATTTCCGTCATTTTCGACGGCAAAGGACAAAAAATCTTCCCAATTAGCTCCTTATCAATCGTTGTTTACCGCCCTAGCAACCGTTGCTAAGGGGAAGGAAAATTCATGTAAGTTTCGTTTCCAGTATTTTCAACGTGCTATAGAGGAAATTAGGAAAATTTGGTGTCTTTTGCCGTCGAAAATGATCAAAATAGATTTTGAATTGATCATTTCCAACCTCAGCCGTCGAAAATTATCAAAATGAGTCTTTAAGTTTGCTAAATACGGACTTAAGGGCAGGACGGATCGATTTTAACCACCATTAAACCGTATGACAGTCACAAGATGAATCGATCGAAAAATTAAGCAGGTCCAAATGCCTCGCATCGTGTAGAACCTAGAACAGTTTGCTTTGTTGCATTTGATCAAATAATAAGAGAGCCCGGGCAGACATCAACAGTCGCGACAAAGTTTGGTCAATTGAAAAAGAATGACACTTTACACAGTTACAAAGATACGAATTGAACTGACTAGATAATATTTTTGTAATTTTTGACAAATAATTGATACTATCTACGCTAGTGGAATGGTGAAAACACAGGTTTGGGATGCGTTTGTGGGTGATGTTGAAGCCTCTTTGAGGAAGCATACTGCTAAGGCACTTGGTAGCGGTTTTTTACATTATCCTTAACAAATTTTGTATTGTGTAACGTTATTTTGTAAAATATAAGATATCCTGAACTTCCCAGAAATTATCTTGGGTGCAGTAAATAATCCTTTCAGGGTCATATTATTAACAATAACAAAACTGATTTTGATGAAAAGTATAATCGAAAAAGAATCTCATTATATAGGTGTGTAGTACGGGGTGTCTGTTGCCGGTACCACTATCCCAATACAAATACAGATATCTTTACTGAAGCCTTGATTGTTCATTTCTATAACAAATATACAAGTTATCAAATGTATTCAACGATTTTTCCTGAGAGAAAAAATAATATTATACATCAAGGAAAATCATTCTATGAAATATTTTTATTCACAGTTAGGTTTCTCCAATGATGAATAATCTTCCAGAAAATGAAATTTAAAAAACAAGTGCTTTCATAATAAACTGACATATATTTCCAAGCAGACTTTACAAAACAATACTGGACAGTGATACTGTTTTGTATGCGATTATGTTACGATGAACTGCTTATTTGCTTGTTGCAGCTTTTACGTGTGATATTATTTGTAAATTCACAAGAAAGCTTGTATATATCTTACCTACTTCAGTATTTGTAATTGCATCTAGAATGTCATACCCATTATCCGAATCACAGTTTCGTACTCTAGAATCTCTGCTTCTGACTTTTTCAAATTTATCCAACATCATACATAAAGCATTATCCCAGTTATCATCCAATGAAGGTTTCCCACTCCAAATTTTCAAGATCTTTACATACAACTACATCACCTCCTTCAGACCTTTTTCATGAATTTTCTTCAATGTTTGAGGTATTGGGCAGTGAGGACTGGAGAATTCTGTTCGAATTATAAACATTGGTCCTTGATATTTTGCTAATTAAAGAAAAGAATACTAAAGAATAGCTAAGTGATACAAATGTTTAAGAAATTATAACCTCTTCTAAGTTTTGCAGTCACAATCTTACTTGTGTTACATCAACAGGAACATCCAACTAAATGACTTCATGCGGTTTCATCGTCTGCTCCTTCTATATCTTTTATCGATCAAAAACTTGCCTATTGATACTGCAACTGCTTATTTGAACCTCATTAACGAGAAGCAGCTGTACTACCACCTCTTGTGGTAAGGCCCTTTCACATACCTCTAAATCTAACACCTATCCTGGAAGATGTGGGTCCAAAATAACTATCACTATCTGATTCTTCAGATTCTGATGACTTGGACGATGAAAAGATGTCATCATTGTCTGCTCCTTCTTCGTCTTTTATCTATCAATAACTTGCTTATTGATACTGCAACTTGTAGAAGTTTTGCTCTCGTAAACAGCTCATCCAAGTCGAGTCATCCATATCTGGATCTGGATGTGTATTTCTAGGAAAAAATATTTTCTCACAAAGCATTGTTTTTACGAGACCATCAGAAAACAAAATCAAATTGAATGAATTGCAAAAAAAAATACTTATCTGACGATTTCTTCTTAACCTCCAGTCTCTATTCTGATCCTACATCCATGAAGGCTTAGTTGCTGGTGTAACACTTTCAGTGAATATGTCCTGCACCTAGAGCAAATTTTTTGTTAAGTTGAGACCCTCAACTGCAATGATTTGACCTTGAAACACTCACGCAAGCTGCTCACGTCCATTTCCGAGATAATCAGAGATAATGATGGGAGCTGGATGATCTCGAGTTTGCTTTCGTCAACTCTGGCTCTGTCCGACCTTCCGGGCTGCTCCGATCTCACGTCGTTATTCATTGTAGTGATATTTTTATCACTAGGAGGCTGTTGCTCCAAGCAAGAGGATGTGAACGTTGTTACGTTGGCAGTCTGTACCATATATATATATATATATATATACCTTTTACTATGCGTGGACATAGCTGCTTCATCAGGCTACCGCGGCTAACTTCATGGTCATAAGAAAAAATGATCTGAACAAAAATCTGGTCGGGAGAAAAAAGTAGTAGATCGCTTGACACGTTACTCCAAACTCATTATTGCAAACGTGTTTTCGGATATTTCTTTTTATCAATCGCTCAATTGGGAAACTAGATGATCATGAAATCCTGTTTCGCATCCGAAAAAAGTCATTTTGGCTAAATTAAGGGGACTTCAGCGAGTTATTATTGTATTATAGAATAAACTCAAACTCTCATAGAATGTACCTAGCACAACCAACTTTCAATTGCAACAAAGAAAATCATGGGTCAACATGGTCGTTTCCATATGAGCGCTATAACAAAAATGACATTATTTTTTACATAGGCGAGAATCGATTAATCCCTTCTCAACTAAATATGATCTTATGGAAAAATTTGATATAATTTATTTTCTTTTTCAAGCATCCATAAGTAGTCTAGGATAAGACTGATCTAATTGAAAACGATAGAATTGGGAGAATTTTGAAAAATAATTTAGGCACTCCCAGTAGGGCCCCGCATTGGTACGGCACCTAACGCTGAAGCCCCCTTAATGCCAATGTAGAAGACGAGCGTGCAATATCAAACATTATATAGTGCGGTGTCTTCTGCTCGACGCATGGAACACTGCCGCGTTCCGTGACGGGTGAGACATGTTTATGATGAGTTTTGGATAGCTGTAGCAGAATAATCTATTCATCATATACTATTGAATTTCAGATAACATGTGAACTAGTGATAAATTAGATGATGGTAAAGAGTGAAAATGCTATGAATAGTAGGAGAGCATGTAGAATTCATGATTCTAGTATGAACAATGCGTATGGAAATTTAGGCAAGCTCACTCGATGAGTCAGCGAGCAATATGTCATAAATGTGAAAATACTTAGAAATATCAGTATTTTCTGAAACTTGATGTATCCATTACTTCAACAGGAGGCCCATTGGTAAAAATCTCTGGAATGAGTCTATACGTATAAGGTATAGAGGACATTAAAATAGGTTTGGTCAAAATACAGGACCCGGAGACTGGTGTCCCCTCGTGAGTAATCTACCGCCAAACACTTTTTCTCGGTAGTGAAATTATTTTTTTCTGCTTTATCGAGCGTACAAGACATGTACGCGATCAGGTGTTCCTCATTAGGTTTGTTGATTTGGCTCAGTGCTGCCCCTATGGTATAATTAGATGCATCAGGAGTGAATATTAATGGTCGGGTCATGTCAGCAGGAACTAATACTGAGGCTGTGTTCAGAGCGGCTTTTAGGATCTCGAAGTTGGTTTGTTGATCTGTTTCCCAGGAGAATTCTATACCCTTAGCTAGAAAATCGTTCATAGGTTTGGTGTTTTCGGAGAATCGAGGTATAAATGTTTGGTAAAACGATGCCAATCTCAAGAATGATTTCACGTTGGTCAGATTTTCGGGAACTGGAAATTATTTCACAGCTCTAATTCAGGGTTGGGTTCAATCCCGTCTTGATCAATTCTGAACCCTAGGAAAATCACTTCCGGGTTCAAAATGTTGCATTTATTGATTTGTAGCTTTGGACCGGCCTTTTCTAATCGAGAGAAAACTTCTATCATTTTTCGGTGGTGTTCATCTCTGCTATTGGCAAATATGATAATGTAGTCCAGGTATTCGAAGCAAAGGGCATTGACATCCGGTCGTAATGGCCATATGGGGTAGTGAACGCACTTTTGTACCTGTCCTTTTCTTCAACCAGTATTTGATGGAATCCATTCACCAGGTCGCAAACCGAGAAAAATTTTGTCTTCCCCATGGTCTCTAATATCTTATGGATACTGAAACTTAACCCATTAAGTCCCAAATTGCAGAAATTTTATTGGTACTTTCGAGCTCAAATATTTTGATGAATAAGACCGAAGGTTTATTGCAAAATAGTCATTCCTACTATTTTCGGGTATGCTCTACACGATACGATGGTTGGAAAGACTGAAAAAATTGATTTTCAATAAATAATTAATAAATTAAAATAAAAAATGCGATTTTTTGGAGCACTTTTTTTTCAATCCAAAATCAGAGGAAGAAGGAATTTTATTTTCGTGTATAAAATCATGAGCCGCCATCTTGAAACCGCCATCTTGGATACGGAATTTCGAAAATCTGATGTCAGATTCATCATTAGTACCCCGAAAACCCATTATTCCAAATTTTCACGATTCTCCGACTGAAAATGTGGAAAATCGTCAGCCGCCATCTTGAAACCGCCATCTTGGATACGGAATTTCGAAAATCTGATGTCAGATTTATCAGCGACATTGAAAACCCCTGTATACGGAATTTCAAAGGAATATATCGAATATGAAAATGAATGCTTTAAAATATCGATAAAATGAAAATCCAAAATATTGATTCCCGTTTTTTGGTCGCTATTTTCCTGGAAAAAATCATTGTCAAAAAAATTCAACGAATTTGGAAAGTTCAAATATTTTGTGCACTCTTGTGCATATTTGCGACCGTAAAAATAAAATTCTTTCTTCCTCTGATTTTGGATTGAAAAAAAAAGTGCTCCAAAAAATCGCATTTTTTATTTTAATTTGTTAATTATTTATTGAAAATCAATTTTTTCAGTCCTTTTAACCATTGTATCGTGTAGAGCATACCCGAAGATAGTAGGAATGACTATTTTGCAATAAACCTTCCGTCTTGTTCATCAAAATATTTGAGCTCGAAAGTACCAATAAAATTTCTGCAATTTGGGACTTAATGGGTTAATTGAGGGTCCGGATCGAATAAGGCGAACTACGCTCGAACCCATGTGTGGCGGTCGGGGGATATTTCCAACTAAAAATTGAAAGTACAAAATTCAAAATTTTTAACATACCATCGGATTTGTCTCATTTAGGCGCACATGTTTTACACTTACAATTTTTATGTGTGGATTCTTCTTTTCGAGATAAATAACAATTTCTGACATTTTCATCACGCTCAAAAATAATTATTTTTTTGACTTCAACTCGGAAAAGCATGGAATGAGTTCAAATTTTACATGTACTATGAGACAATATTCGTGATTCTGATGGACCAAGTCAGTTATTGAAAAAGTTTATTTATTGAATATTATTGACCACTTAATAAAAAAAAATTTCTTCCACAATTACCAAACTTTGCGAAGAAAAAGTGTGTGAAGAAAGTCGAGCCACGAAAAATTGTGCTGTGAGCGCCCCGCCGCCCACTTCAACACTTCGACGCTCTCAGCGACTCTCATTTCAAACGACTGTAACGGCACACCGTACGTCGTCCTGTGCTATAGTGCGGCGCAGTGTTTGAAATGAGAGTCGCTGAGAGCGTCGGAGTGTTGAAGAGGGCGGTAAGCACTTATAGCGCTAATTTTCGTTTATATCTCACTCTTTTATTGAGGAAATCCTATGAAACTTTTTTAAAAAACTTACTTGATTATTAACGATCAACTTTGTCGCTGGAAGTTTTTCGTGGCTCGACTTTCCTCACACACTTTTTCTTCGCAAAGTTTGGGAATTGTGGAGCTAATTTTTTTTTTATCAAGTGGTCAATAATGTTCAACAAATAGACTTTTTCAATGACTGACTTGGTCCATTAGATAGTTGTTTCATAGTACATGGAAAATTTGAACTCATTCCATGCTTTTCCGGCTGAGTACTGACGAGTTGAAGTTCAAATGATAATTATTTTCGAGCGTGATGAAAATGTCAGAAATTGTTATTTATCCCGAAAAAAACAATCCAAGAATTAAAACTGTAAATGTAAAACATGTGCGCCTGAATGAGACACATACGATGGTAACTATAAATTGTTGATTTTCGAACTTTCAATTTTTAGTTAAAAAATTTCTCTTCTTCGTACTGCCACATCTGGGTCCGAGCGTAGTGCGCCTTATTCGATCCGGACCCTCAATTAATACCAAAAACGTGATTTGACCTATCCATCTGTTTGGTGTTTTCATTAGAAGTCTGAGATTTGTCCAAAATTTTTGTATTGAATATTATTTTGGATATATCTGTATAGATAGAATCATCATATATCGTCCAATAAATATATACAGTTTAGTTTCAATGTCACTTTTGAAATTCTTTGATTACAAAGACTTCTGAAGGGCTAGTTGTGTTAATGGATATGTCCAATTATTGATTACTAAATTGGAGAAATTCTAGTGATTCGAATTCAGAAACTCATTAAAACATTTGAAATCTCAATAGAATTTCATTTTTAGCATAAATTTTTCGAGAATTCGCTAATTTAAAAATTTTAAAAAATTTTCAAATTTCCAAGAATTTAAAAAATTTAAAATGTTTAAAAATTTGAAAATTTTGAAAATTTTGGAAAATTTTGAAAAATTGTCAATTTTGGAAAATTTGATAATTCTGAAAATTCTAAAAATAGACGCGGCCTCTTTAATATTCTTCTGAATGATTTCGGTCGAAAGATGAGAATTTTCTACATAGTGAAAGATATTATCCAAGAGTGTTCAATCGATTTTCTCTGAGAAATAGGATCTCGAAGAGTAGACGCATTGGTACTTGAGCGCGCGGCCCGCGCGAGCCCAGATCATGCTGTTTCCTACTCTCCCCAACGATTGCGATATTTATCTGGAAAAATCTTTCAATAAGCTATTCCGATGTAATATTTTCTCAGCTTTCCAACGGTGATATCAATTTTCCGAGAATGCCCCATTCCCATATTGAGAACATTTAAAACATTCCATATCTCGATAAGAGTACAATTCACGCAGATTGTGTTAATTTTGTTTTCTTTTCTAGGTTTTCTTGTTTTTCAAGTCTATGTTCATGCATTTTCTCCCTTCTTTGTTGAAAGTATTCGTACAAGAACGCTTCTTCCCTCTCCCTTGCGCGTTCTATTTTTCAACCAGAATATTTTGATTACTCCTTGAAAAATATCTTTTTCCGAATGAAAATCGGAAATTTTCTGAAAACTGATATCACCTTTGGAAAGCTGAGGAAAAACGACACTGGAATGTTCTATTGAAATATTTTCTCATGTCCATTATGGCATCGTAAACACGAGTTGAAAACAACATAATTTCGTGTTTGCGCGCAGCACTCAACTCAAAGCAAAATGTACCCGATGTATCCTCTTCTTACAGTTTGATTTATGAATGAATCGATGACTTTTTATCGTGAACAGTCTCGAACCTTATCATTTCCCATCAAATAATTTTGATACTTCATTTTTTTTTTAACGAAAAAATATCCCCAAAAGCATGTTAGTTCATGAGTTCCAAATTTCCAGAGTTTGGTCGAACAATGATTTCTGCAGAAATTTCACCCTCTTTATCACTAATCCCTGGACGACTATATGGTTTATTGCTGTATGCATACTAGACTAATTCTAGCTCAATCCAGAGTTAATTAGATTTTTCCATAGAAATAATCTGAATATGATTGAACTATTTGTTCAAGGCCCCTTATCAGACATATTGGTTAAAGCTAATTGAATATAAGCAAATGAAATTCTATAACGGCTAAAAACTCTCTTAACTATTGCAGATCCAACGAATTGTCTTAGTACCATCACTTCTCAAGACATTGCTAATCAATTTCCGGCTCCAGGTAATTCTATAAAATCCTGTTCTTTCTAGGGGACAAATAAGTAAATTTAATATGGTTTTTAGAAAAACGAAGGAGATATGGAGAGTCTGAAGCTATGGATTTGTTCTGGAGAAGTTTTATCAGCTTCTCTAGTTCATAACTTTTTCTCCCATTTCTCTGGTCAAGGGAAGCATATACTTAATCTCTATGGTAGTACTGAAATGATGGGAGATGTTACATTCTATTTAATTGATGAAGATGATGCATATCTCAAGGTTGATACAATCCCGATTGGTGAGTATGCACCAAAATAATATTTAATAATCAGACTCTGAATTTTAGTAGGAATATATCTTTATGAAATCGTATACTTTGACAATACGGAAACTTACTAGCACTGTGAACTCTCCAGGGTTGTTTTTGAGAGTGTGATTGTGCAACTATTAGCAGTGTTCAGACAGTACATTGTGAAGTGAATAGCATACAGTGAATTTCGTATATAGAGCTATATTTGTTGACTCGACAATTCTTACAAATCTTATTTATAGACCGAACTCCAATCTCTCATATACTGACATAATTTTCTGCCAGATTATACTCATAAGCAGAGCGATCCTGACGAACGACTTGAGTTTGTTTGGTTCTACTTGTTTACGCCCAATAGTATTTCTGGGTCAAAGCATATATTGTTCACAAAAGTAGGCTCCAGTATGGAATAACCAAATAAGAGACTGGGATACAAACGATCCCGTAATGAGTGCGATTGTGCAATTGGGAAGAATACGCTATTTTTTTTATCGTAGAAATCGAAAGAACGTGCAAAATTAATTAGGTCGTATTTTTTTGTTTTTCGATCAAATCAAAATTCGAGCTAATATGAGGAGATGAAATTCGTGTCGTTAGTAACGATATGACGTCATTTGCATTTGTAGTATATCTATATCTACCGAAAACGCCGAATCTTTCAGCGGTCATATCTTTTAAAAAAATAACATTAAACAATAATAAAAAAATACGACCTAATTATTTTTCGATTCTTTATGCATTTTACATGAAAAAACTAGGTGTTGTGAAAAATTCGTCAACCCTATTACTAGCAGTGTTCATACCGTACACTATGCAACCACTAGCTAAGTTCAGACCGCTCAGGCCTCGGTGAGCGTTTAGCCCGCTGTAAACCGCTGCAGACCGCGTATAGCATTGTGTTGTGGAGAGAAACGTTCAATTAATATGAAGCAAGTAGGTGTAGTCGAAATTCCGGAGCACAGTTAGGTTTAATAATAGTAACTATGGATATTCGAAGATAAATTCAGATATCAAAGGCTACTTCATTATTCGCTATTTGTTACGTTCAATTTCCAAATTTTCTAATTATATGTTGCTGTGCAAATGAGGTAGAGAATAGAATTTTAGATGAATTGTGAATAACACTCACTTGAAATGTTTGGGAGTTTTCTGGATTTAAAAATATGAATAACAATTGAATACATGTTTAATTCTTGATTATTTTTGAAAAAATACTTTGCATAAATTGGGGCACATTTTTATACATACAAATTTTTATGAATACAAGCTACATCAAACGCGCTGCGCGCAATCTATATGTATGCGTTTCAAAATCATATTTCAAATATTGTTTCCAGGATTCTTGACCATAATCGTTTTGATGTACTTCTCAATTCATTCCATTATGCGAATTCCTAAAAGCTAAATGGATAACCTATGACGAATCGTAGTAGAACTCTTCGACCACGTACGAAGGTTTATATATTACAATATTTGTTTCCCCTCTCTGCCTTGAGATGTCTTCGAGAAGGTTCCGAATTCGGACGCGTCGGTGATTGACCCGACAATACGTGGATTGGAGTTTGCTCTGGTGGTGTCCTCGGCGAGAGCATAAGCTAACACAGCTCTCCGGGACCAACCTACCCGTTGGTCTTACGCATCTTTGTCGCAGCCAAGCCCGGTCGTTTTATTACCGACCTTGACGGCAGAGGCAGTAGGGCAACGCTGAGGAGGACTACGGAGAAGGCCAACCAGATTCCACCTCCAAAGAATCGAACTCGGACACCGTCGGCGAAACATCAGACGAAGACAACGGAGATAAGTTGTATATCCCCAACCAATATGCGTTATTTAGAAATTTGGAAATGTCTTACAGTCAATCCAAATGCACGTAAGATAATATACTTCAAATCTAAAATATTTCTGGAAAAATGTATCACTTTAATAGACATTTTTACTAACACACTATCGTTATATATTCTAATTTATTTTGCTTTCTCAAAGAGAAAGCTTTGTAACGGGGTAAAAATCGACCCACCGAATCGGACTTCGGGACCTCGATTTTCGTAATCTACGGGTCGAAAAACATGGAAATCCGAAAATGTCTGTATGTATGTACGTGCACTTTTTTTTGTCGTACGATAACTCTCGAAGGAATTGTCCGATCGTCCTGAAATTTTGCACACAGGTTAGTCGCCGCAAAATCTCGGTCGAGTTCAATTTTCAGCCAATTCCGTTGTTTATTTCTCTAGCAACCGTTGCTAACGTGTTTTTGATAAAAGCTCCAAAAATCATCATCAATGCACGATGGGTCTCGAATTCTTTCGACGATCGATGAGAATCGATAAGACATTCATTTTGGAACAACCATTGTTTATTCTCCTAGCAACCGTTGCTATGGAGATACAAAATTCAGCTTCAGACTGACTTTTTTTTTGTCGTACGTTAATTTTCGAAGGAATGGTCCGATCGTCCTGAAATTTTGCACACAGGTCGGTCACCGGCAGATGTGAACCGAGTTCGGTCTTCAGCAACATCCGTTGTTTGATTCCATGGCAACCGTTGCTAGCGTGTTTTCGATAAGTTCCCATATAATTCATGATGAATGATCATTTGGGTTTGTATATTTATGGGATTCTATAACAATCAAAGAGACCTTTCCCGTATAAACCATTGTTGATGTCTCTAGCAACCGGTGTTTATATCGGTTGCAACCGTAACTAGGGAATGGGAAAAGTCAGTTGGAGGTTCATTTTTGGAACTGTTGATGACTAAGAAGTAAGAACATCGAAGCTCCGACATTTACCATAGCAACCGTTGTTTACGTCCTTAGCAACCGTTACTATGGAGTGTGAAAAGTCAGTTGGAGGTCCATTTTCGGAACTATTGATGACTAAGAAGTAATAACGTCGAAGCTCCGACATTTACCATAGCAGCCGTTGTTTACGTCCTTAGCAACCGTTACTATGGAGTGGGAAAAGTCAGTTTGAAGTCCATTTTTGGAACTATTGGTGACTAAGAAGTAAGAACATCGAAGCTCCGACATTTACCATAGCAACCATTGTTTACGTCCTTAGCAACCGTTACTATGGAGTGGGAAAAGTCAATTAGAGGTCTATTTTCGGAACTGTTGACGACTAAGAAGTAAGAACACCGAAGCTCGGATATTTACCATAGCAACCGTTACTATAGAGTGGAGGAAATGAATTAGAGGTTCATTTTGCTTTCTCAAAGAGTGGTGATTAATGCAAGTTGAGGTTCAATTGCAATACTTTGAGAAAGCATACTGCTGAGGCACTTGGCAGCGGTTTTTTTAATGATAGCATGAGAAAGTAGCGAAATTCAGCATCAACTGACAAGTATCGAACTAGTGTGATTAGCCCTATACAGAACTAATATTCTTTCAAAGTACACCTCAAAGCAATTGTTGCACGATCTGTTATCAAATGTCAATGTATTCTAGATAAATCCATACATGTTCCGATAGAATGTACTGAAATCAAAAATCTATGTCAAGTAGTTACATACATTTCAAATACTACATCTGCCAATGTTGAGATCGAACGTACTAAAATCACAATCCTACGTTAAGTACTTGAAAAACCAGTGTCACTTTGTGAGGATTTAGTATTAAATTCATAATAATTTGAAATCGAATGAAATACTCCATTATCGAAATTATCTTTCTCATAGTACAACTAACATTATTTCACTAGAATCTCAAATCTCTGCTCCCTCAGCTTCTATGAGCAGTCCTTCGACGGTCGCGAAGTCGTTGCGACGGACCAGCTTTTATATGCTGGGATGAAGGTTGCGGTATAGCGAGACTAGTTGCTGTTGCGAGCTTGGTTGGGGAATCTGCTTGCGCATTATCGCTTGCAAACAAATGATGTAATCGCGCACCTTCTCATCTGGTGCTTGCGTTCTGCTTTGCGCTTCCAGTACTAACATCTGCTAGAAGCGTCGGTCCCCACCGTACCAAGTTCTTGTCGTATCTCAGAACTGTTGCCATGTCATCCAGCTATGCCGGTTGTTCTGGAACCAGTCATATGCCGTGCCAGTGAACAACTGCGACAACGAAGGCAACAGGTCTGCCTCCTCGATGTTTGACAGTTCTTACGCATCGTCGACCTTCGTCAATTTGATGTTTGAGACATCTTTAAATTTCCTTCGATTTAAAATTATCTCAAACAAGAAGTTATCCAACATACCGAACATACTTGTCGTCAACGTGTACTTTTTTCAAAGGTTAAATTTTACCATGAAAGAAAGAATTGGTAGTATGATTTTACATCTATTCAATTAAGGTAACTGTACCCAATGTGCCCCCCCCCCTAAGGGTTTTTCGCGAATTTGACTATGATAGACTTCGAATTTTAAAATTCTGTGAACGGCATCTCAAAGCTTAGCTCAATACCTATTAGAAACCATCTTCATAATCATCATTCGACTACTTTAACCTATCGAAAATCGCTATTTAAAAAAAAACGCAAAAAGGCTAAATGCACAAAACGTGTACTCAATTTGGCACAATTTTTTAATCATTAGCTACAGCCTATATAGGCCTACAGGGACGATCCAATTGGCATTGAAATAAACTCTCAATCATGTTCCCAGTGATATTTATACAAAATTTTTAACATACAACTCAAAAATACGCGTCTAAATCATCGTAATATGTCTATACAAATATTCAATGATTTCACTCAGTCTTCCCATTTAAAAACGCGTAGAGGGGCACATTGGGTTCACTTTTTTTTGATGCGAAAAACAGCAATTTGAGTAGGATAAAAAATAATTTTAGGAAAACTGATGAGACCAATCGAAAGCTGAGATGTTTTTACACAAAAAAGAGTAATGACACTTTGAGAGATAAAAATTATTGACACCTGATTTTTGAGGTTGAGTGTGAAAAGTGAAATAAGAAAATGGTGAAAAAATCAGTAAGTGAAACTTCAAAGTGTTGTAGGAGAGTGGTTTTAAGGGCTAAATGGGCGGGGAAGATACCGAAAATTTTCTTTTAATTCCCCCAACATAACCCAAGAGCGACTGATGCTCACAGAGCACCGGAAATACGAAATCTGACGATTGTGCCAAATTGGGTACAGTGCCAAATTGGGTACAGTTACCTTACATGTTTATAAATATGGAATTTAGTAGTAGCAAAGAAAATTATGAAGTAAAAACCGCTGCCAAGTGCCTTAGCAGTATGCTTTCTCAAAGAGGCTTCAATATCACCCACAAACGCTTCCCAAACCTGTATTTTCACCTTTCCACTACCGTAGATACTATCATCTATTTTTCAAAAATTACAAAAAAATTATTTAATCAATTCAATTCGTATCTTTGTGACTGTGTAAAGTGTCGTTCTTTTTCAATTGACCAAACTATGTTGCGAGTGTTGATGTCTGCCCGGGCTCTCTTATTATTTGATCAAATGCAACAAAGCAAACGGTTCTAGGTTCTACACGATGCGAGACATTTGGACCTGCATAATTTTTCAATCAATTCATCTTGTGACTGTCATACGGTTTAATTGCGGTCAAAATCGATCCGCCCTGCCCTTAAGTCCGTTTTTGATCATTTTCGACGGCTGAGGTTGGAAATGATCAATTCAAAATCTATTTTGATCATTTTCGACGGCAAAAGACACCAAGTTTTCCCAATTTTCTCTATAGTACGTTGAAAATACTGGAAACGAAACTTACATCAATTTTTTTCCCCCTTAGCAACGGTTGCTAGGGCGGTGAACAACGGTTGCTAAGGAGCTAATTGGGAAGATTTTGTGTCCTTTGCCGTCGAGAATGATGGAAATAGATCTTAAATTAATAATTTCCAATCTTCATAACGGTTGCTAGGGAAGTAAACAACGGTTGCTATGAAGAAAATAGAACAATTCAGTGTCCTTGGCCATCGAGTGTGACTTAAAACTGATTTTCCGGCTTGCCTCAATGAGCACTCATAAGGATTTGTGAGAAAACGCGTTACAAACGGTTGCTAAGGAAATAACCAACGGATTTTGCTGAAAATTGAACTCGTGATAGATCTTGCAACAACTAACCGGTGTGCGAAATTTCAGCAAGATCGGACAATTCCTTCGAAAGTTATCCTAGACAAAAGAAACGAAAAATTTTTCACCTTAGCAACGGTTGCTGGAGAAATAAACAACGGATTTTGCTGAAAATTGAACTCGGCCGAGATTTTGCCGCGACTAACCTGTGTGCAAAATTTCAAGAAGATCGGATTTCTTCGAGAGTTATCGTGGACGAAAAAAAATGTTACGCACATACATACATCCATACATACATACACACACACACACACACACACACACACACACACACACACACACACACACACACACACACACACACACACACACACACACACACACACACACACACACACACACACACACACACACACACACACACACACACACACACACACACACACACACACACACACACACACACACACACACACACACACACACACACACACACACACACGTATATGTGTATATACAGACACTTTTGGATTACGAAAATCGAGGTCCCGAGGTCTGATTCGGTGGGTCGATTCTTGCCCCATTACAAAGCTTTCTCTTTGAGAAAGCAAAAATGGTAAACAAATTCTGTAGTAGGAGATCGTACTATCTGAATACTTGGAATTCAATGTTCGATTTCAATACTTTCTCTTGTTATCATTCAAAAATTGGACTGAAAATTTGTAACCCCAGGACATGTGTATATATGTCTATACATAGGTGTATATATGTATATACATGCGTGTTCATTTGTTTGTTCAATTAATGTAATTATTTATGCAAAATTGTGAAAAAGCGAAACAGTATGTACATTAGCATCTGTATTTTAATAAACTGAGATCGATAACAAATCGATCTAAGCTTTCGTTTGCGAATAAAACGCCGAACCGGAATTTGATTTAGCGTAGTTATATGGCGTGATACGTATATCATTAAAATTAAAGTTATTTATGATTTTTGGTTGGAATCGCAACAGTGTGCACAAGTTCACGAGTAGATTTACCTAATCCGTTGAAGTAATTCTTTTGTGCGCGAGCGAATTCGACGCAATGTCGCGAACAAGAATCATATTGATGAAAATCGTGAAAGTACACGTTGTTCGCGATTTTCAACCGAGAGAAATTATTCACATCGCAACGATCGCAACAGTGTGCAATAGTATAACCAATTGGGATGTGCACACTGTTGAGATATTGTAAAATAACTCATTGTTTCATTTCTAAAAGTCGCGAACAAGATGACACGCTAGGCAGTGCGAAATCCGTCGGTGCGCTGTTCGCGGAATTTCGTTGCGAATTAATCGATAATTGTGAAAAAGCGAAACAGTGTTCAATACTACAGGTATCAACGATGTGCAAACTGTTCGAGAAACTTGTAAATAATCAATACTATCCACAAGATTTATAGAACAAGTCGCACAACTCGATACGACCATTCCCTATATAAGTGGAGCCATTCCGAGCTCCAGCGGCCGGCATTATTTCGCCGGCCGCTGGAGTGAACACATCGCGCTGTGACATACACGAGCCTTGCTCAGTATGTATATACGGTTACTTTCGGGTCGTGCGACATGTTCATCATTGAACATGTATCATAAGCATCAAATAAATTAATTATTCTTATATCATCAAAATCCATGCTTTTTTCTATTGCTTCTCAAGTAAAATCGATTCAACAATTTATTTTCATTTGCAAAGCCAATGGAGTGCAGCAGCGATCAAGGTCTTATCTGCATAGTGTCGGATAAGAGTGCGATCGTGGCTCACTTGCACACGAATTGCGCACCATAGTCAAGGTCCTTCTTGCATAGCGTCGAGTTGGAGTGCGACTATACGCGTAGTGCAAGGATCCTGAGGCCCATTGGGCGTAATCATCGAATTAAATGTATTCTTTTCGTAACTCGGGAGTGTAGCTGTGATCAAGGTCTCGTCTGCATCGTGTCGGTTGAGAGCGCGATCATGGCTCCTCTGTACAAATTACGCACAACATCCAAGGTTCTACCGGCATCGTGTCGGGTAGGAGTGCGGTTGTGAGCGTAGTACAGGGTTTCTCGAGTTCGCGCCGGGTTTCAATTGATTAATATAATATTTTCTTATGGCCAATATGAATTTATATACAACTTAAATAGAATTTTGAATTTTGAAATTTTGATTACAAATTAGAGTAAAACGCGAATTTATCGATATTTAACAGTCACTGAATCTAAAGAATTTGCATTGTCCTTTTTTCGAAGACAGTTTGATGCGCTTTAAGCATCTGGCGACCGTGTCAGTGCGTTCACGAGCTAACATAGACTAAACCAATAAACGTGAACGTTACAAATTATTTCATGTTACTTCAAATGGAATTCGATTATTCAAAATCCGTGGCAGAAAATCATAAGGCAGAGATGGTTTCATATTCTGTTTCATGTCAATAATAGCATATTGATCATTCTTACATGCATTTGGATGGACTGAGATTCAATAGACATTTCCATGTTTCTTTTGCATGAAAAAATTTAGTCTCATAAGAATTTATTCAATACTATCTTACATGCATTTGAATGGACTGAAATTGAAGACATTTCCAAAATTCTTTCTACTCGAAGAAATTGAGTAGAATAAAAGTTTATCCGACTACGAACCAAAGGATACGGAACATACTTGTTGTCCACGTATACCTTTCTCAAAGGTTCATTTCTTACTACGAAAAAGAAAAATTGCTCTAGGAGTATTTTATTTGATTCCCATCAATTAGATTTTTACTTGACATACAATTGATTGTGAATATAATTTGGGAAAATATATGTTTAGTAGTAGGATACTTGGCATTTGATTTTAGATTTCATTACTTTCTTGAGTCATAATTGACGAGATAAACTGGAATATATAACGAGAGTGTGTGAGTAAAAATGTCTATTGAAGTAATAGATCTGTAATTGGGAAGAATACGCTAGTTTTCTATCTTAGAAATCGAAAGAACGTGCAAAATTAATTAAATCGTGTTTTTTTGTTTTTCGATCCTATCAAAATTCGACCTGATATGAGGAGATGAAATTCGTGTCATTAGTAACGGAAAAACTAGATGTTGTGAGAAATTTTTCAACCATATTCAAAATAACATATCAGATTTGAATAATATGATCGTACATATATTTGATCTCGTAATTGTGAATATGCGTATATCATATTAATAAATGCGTATTCATGAATTATCAGGTGGCGCGTCAGCACCACCGACGACAAGTATGCGCAGCAACTGCTCGTGGGGACGCGACTAGCCATTATATACAGCCCAATGTTGTGTTCAACCTCACTTTTTTAATTAATTTTGTTTTATGGCTGTCCCGCAGTCTTGTAACAGTTATAAGCAAGAAATACGGTCACTTACGATTGAGTCGGCTAGCAGACGGAGTGCGCGAGAGCGCTCGAAAATTCGTCAACATTCAAGATTTCAAGAGTACGCTATAGATATACAAGCGAGCGAGCGAGCGAGCGCCAGCGGTGCCCACTATTGCGAGTGTAGTTCTCAACGAAACGTATATTACGTCCAGCCTCGTCCCTCGTATGATAGTGATATATCGGCCCTCCCTATTCATAAGGACGCATCTCGGGAGTCAGAATAATAAGGATGTATCTCGCATGAGCGCAAAGTAAGGACGTATCTCGGGCGAGCGCAAAGTAAGGACGTATCTCGGAGGAACGCGCAAAATGATATCGTAGCTCGGAGAATTGCAAAGTAAGAAAGTATCTCAGCGGTTTAAAATCAACTAATGAAGTTTACACATGAAGATAAAATCCAGTCACGAGTCACTCAGTCGTATTAATCTTCTAAAAACAGTAGGAGACCAATTCTGATCACTATAGTCACCACTCAAGTACACGTTTCACGTTACACGTTTCACGTTACACGTTTCACGTTACACGTTTCACTGCAAGTTCATTAATAACATCCATAATAAGCACTGTAGTACACTGTCGATATGACTCTGGTCCTGATTTAAGAAGTTGACGGTAGCGCTCGAGTCTGACAGCGGCTACTGCAGTGATCAACTGTGGAATGAGCCGCCACGCGCCGCAGCCGGTGGCTCAATTCGTGGATAAGACTCGGAGTTCGATTCCCAGATTTCCCGGCATGCACCTCTGTAAGGCCAGTTTTATATGGAAACCAAAAATAAGAACACGCTCTGCCGTCAGCATCATATGATTGTGGCTAGTCGGTTTCTTGAATGTAAACTACAAGCCAATAACGAGAGACGAAAAACTGCGTCTTGTTACTTGTGGCTAAGCGCTCGTGACTTGTGACCGTAGTCAGAGCAGCTTGGTCTGTAGTATTAGCGCAGTCCAGCGCAGTCGAGTACAGAGCCACCGCGTTTATACGTATATAAATGCCAGATAGGCTCTTGATCATCGTTTCTGTGCTTTTGACTCATGAATAAAAGAATACAGATGCTTCATATTTTGACTCGCCCCCATGATCGCTTTCATATTTGCCGAGTTTTAATTCTATGCTTGAGATTTATTTGCGGTTATGATCGGTTATAATTTTCAATCAAAGTGAGAAACAATATTGAGTCGCAATTCTCCGCGAGCTGCGATATTATTTCGCGCTTGTCCGAGATACGTCCTTTCTTTGCGCTCACGCAAGATACGTCCTTACTTTGCGCTCGCACGAGATACGTCTTTATTATTCTGCCGCCCGAGATACGTCCTTATTTCGGGACTCTCCGAGATACGTCCTTATGAATAGGGAGGGTCGATATATAGTAATAGTATATCGTTCGCAACAAACAGCTGGTAGGCGGATATAGTATATACCCAGATCCTATCAGTGCTGCGGTGATAGCCTTAGGTAGTATATATTTTTTCATATAATATTATCATATAGATTATTATAGTAGTATCGCGAATCGTAGTAACTGGACTAGGCGAAATCATAACGCGGGCAGTCGCGATGAAAAGTGCAAATCTGCTGCACATCATCCTAGTTACTTCAGCAACTTTGACAATCTGAATTCAAATTATTGATTGAGTTTTTTAAGATAGGCTAACCAGTTTGCTGATACTGACATACTCTTCAAGGTCAATTAGTTTCCTTATTTTTGTAGATATTTGATTTTAGGTTATTCGTTGATTAATTGCTGAATCTAATCAAACTTTTTTTTCAGTTAGAAAATAGATGTGTGTATCAAGTTGAGTATTATTAGAAAGCTACAGCTGCTTTGTTATTAGCATAGGCCACAGGAGCTGGCAAGACTCACATCGTATGAGATGAGGAAAGAAATTCTCCGGGTTGTGAAGTTGACGCAGCAAAGATATATTATCAGTTTGATCACACGAAGAGAATTTGTATTCTCATATGCATTGTGAAATGCAGTCAACTCTGTATATATCTACTATGGTAAATTTCAGAATCAAGGTGAATTAGTTAATTTATTTCTGGGTAGATTTGGGTTAGTTATTGATCGACAAATCGAATAAATTTTTTTCTGCACAATTCAAAAATAGATGTGTATAAAGTTAAAAGGCTATAACTGCTTGGTTTTTGCATACGGGTTACAGGAATTGGCAAGACTCATCATACAAGATAAGAAAATAAGTTCTCGGCAATAACAGATTGTCATAATATACATGTGAATAAGCGAGTATAAGACTGCTACAGCACAAGATGTTCCAGTAGACGTGTTGGATCTTTAGCGACTATAGCATCTTATATGAATATGAATCAGCAAGATTACAGCGCAACATATATTTCAGTGGACGTATTGGACTTTTCAGATAATAATGATTTATATGAATATGAATTAACGAGAAGAAGACTTCTACAGCACAACATATTCCAGTGGATGTGTTGGATCATCTTTGACGATAACATCTTATATAAATATCCACAAGTCCACAGGAGAAGACCTCTAGATATGTTACAAGCGTTAGCTTCATTGACACTTCTGTGAGTGATTTCAGTATCCGACAATTGTAAGATGACCAGTGTAACTCAAGACTGTAGACATTACCAGCTCGTTGTCCGCCAGCTGATATAATTCTCTAATATAGAAAATCATCACCTACTACCATGGAAATGTTAGATAACTATTTATATCTGGTGTAAGGACAGAATAAATATTGTCATAAAGTGATAAACAGGGAACAGTTATATGTGAAAAACAGCTATG
This sequence comes from Aphelinus atriplicis, assembly GCA_020882685.1. Classification (NCBI taxonomy): domain Eukaryota; kingdom Metazoa; phylum Arthropoda; class Insecta; order Hymenoptera; family Aphelinidae; genus Aphelinus; species Aphelinus atriplicis. The sequence goes on from JAJGQD010000030.1 coordinate 861,013, forward strand.
ATGAAAAGTAGTTTATGATGAAGCTCCACAACTTTAATGAGGAGACGTATACTCATGTTATGTAGTGTTTGCTTCATTAACACTTCTACCGGTGATTTCTGTATTCGACAATTCCAAGATAACTATTGTAGCTCAAGACTATTAACATTATCAGCTCATCATCCCTCAGCTCATGATTCATGGATATGATAATTTATTTTTAACAGACTACTGTGAAAGTTGTCACGGGTACTTTGTACCGTGAGGTCTCCCTGTCCCAGCACTTACCCATATTTATGTAGCGCCGGCGAGACATCAGCAGCAGGGCCGAGCGGCCGACACACAAAGGTAAGAGAGAGACAGAGAGAGCGCAAGAGAGAGACAACAAGAGCGCGACATCACCGCCGCGCCGCGGCAGCTACAAGTGCCGGGCGGAAGCGGGCAGTGTGTGCCCAAGCGCGAGCGCGATTAGCCGCAATCGAGTCCTTTGTCCCCCACACGAATTTCTTACCCTGTGCCTTGTGCCCACGTGCTCTGCCGTGCTACCGGTGTCCACGTGCCCTGTGTCCGGCAGCAGTGCCGACACCCCGAGCAGCCTACTTGCGTCCCGACCGAGACGAGGCCCGCCTGCTGAGCGACAGCATCACCGGCTGCGGAACGCCGGCATTTCCCCCCCGAGCGCAGACATCTCTCCACGCCGCCAACGTCCACGTGCTGCGAGCAACATCAAGGTTGGTCTCCACGCGTTGCTCTCTCTCTCTCGACTACTGTTCTGCGGTATACCTTGACGCACCTCAAGAACAAAAACAAAGAATACAGGTACTGCAAAATTCATGTGTGAGATATGTTTTTGGTGTGAGGAGGGACGAACACATCACTCCTTATAGGGCCAAGCTGGGCTGGTTGCGCACGGATATAAGGAGGCAATATTTCATGGCTGTACTTTTGTACAAGATCCTGCGCATCCGTGAACCGAAATACCTACTGAGCCTCTTCACTAGGTATGTGTCCACTAGGCCCTCCAGGGGTGATGCACCGGAACTCTCGGTCCCCAAAATGAGGAATACTTTCGGACTAAATTCATTCCAGGTGCAAGCAGCGCACCTCTGGAACTCCCTTCGGTCCTCGGATAGAAACCTGCCGTCTTTGTCAAGTTTCAAACGTTCCGTAAGAAAGTATTTTTTAGAATTAAATGAATGACCCTAACATCTTTTATAAAGTTCCTTACGATGACCATTTGTCTGAATACATGATGACCAGCTGTTTAATTATTATTATACCAATACTGACTCGTTATCTGTGATAATTAGTTTTACGAATTTTACTATGATTGACAAGGATGATATGTAAAAACAATGTTTTAGTTAAGTGACCGTTATTTTTAAAAAAGAAGACTGATATTTTTGTAAATATGAATTTTGTATAACTTATACAATGAAAACATATCTATCTATCTATCTATCTCTCTCTCTCTCTATCTCTCTCTCTCTCTCTCTCTCTCTCTCTCTCTCTCGGTCGGTGCGATACTACCCCCGAGTTCTCCTGCTATTTTCTGTGATTAAAGAGAGAGAGAAAAATTCTAAAAGAGTTCTGTCGCGTCAAGTACCTTACAGCTTGTCCGATAAGTATAAATAACGACACCGGCGTGTTGTTATTGTTGTTGAACCGGCGTGGATTGTGAACCGTGTGTTTGAGGTTAGAACACCTGCAAACTTACACCTGTTGCCCTGTTTTCCCGCCGCTTATTCATCATACTGGACTACTTCGTGAAAACATTCTACTGTTAAAGACTATTGTAAACAGTGAGTGAGTGAGAGTGTGTGATAGTGAGGCTACAGCGTGCTATATTTTACACAGACAGTGCTATATTCTACACAGTGTACTGTGTTAATACATAACATAATTACTGTATTAACGAGCAGTGAATCGCATATAGGGAGTTAGAGTGCAGTGCATTTCTGTTTTGCAGTGGACTCTCTCGGGAGCATTACAGTAATTATTTTAAATAATTACTTCATAGGTGAGTCAGCATATACAGCAGTATCAGCTGATAATCTGCTGTCTCACTCGCGCACTCTCTCCCTCTCTCTCACTCTCACGCGCATCAATTGCCTCGCCGCGCGCATACTCGCTAGGCGCGCGCGCGCGCCCGCTCCACGCGCCTTAGGCCTATCCTGCATTGGACCGTGCTGCGCGCTGATTTTCGTGGACGCACTTTAGGCCCACTCTGCATCGCCTGGTGTCTCACTCGAGTATTTTCCACTAACTGACTTTTTCACACTTTTTGCCCTACTATGCCTACCCAACGTGATAGCTCGCTTTGTGGAAGATGTGGAAAACTTCCTAGGGCAAAAACTGTGCACCAGGAATGCATGAAATGCGGCGGCCGGTACCATAATGCATGTGGTGGCATTCAGAATATATTTGATATGCAGGATGAAAAGGGAGCATTGAGACGAGTCTGCTACGTCTGCCTGGTACCGCAGCCCTCTTCCGTGATACCGCAACAACAAGGAAATGCTGACATCAACTCAACCCTAGACAGCACACTGCAATCTGAAGCGGCTCGTAGTCGTCCGGACTCTGCCGCATCTCAGCACAGTCAGGCAGACTCTCTCTTTTCTTTGTCATCTGAGAGCGGTTTGAGAAACACTCTCTCTGGAGCTGACTTTGAATCGAGGATATTGAAACTCGAGCAGACCATAACATCACAAATTACGAAGACTATTACATCCAAGCTGGATGATCTGTCCAAGAATCTCGAAGTGCTGAAGCAGCTGCCCGATCTTTTCAACCGGCTTGAAAAAGTTGAGAGTAAGATGGATGTCTTTCAACAGCAACAGAACACACTAACACAAGGCCAAGCTCAGCTCGGAGCTCAACTCGACGAGCACATTCGTACCTGTTCTGGCGACTCATCGGCGTCTGCTACCGAGGAAGTAAGGCAACTACGAGCAACTATGCAAGCTGCTATCTCCTCACGTGTGTCTGCCATTGCGGCTGCTGCTGCTGTGTCATCTGACCTAGTCATCTCTGGCCTTACTACAGAGGGGGTGAGTGACATTCGCAGACTTGCATTTGCCGGCCTCAGGGCTATTTACGGAGAACTTGAGCTGCGTGATGTTATCTCGGCTCGCATTCTCAGACCGCGCGCGCCTGCTAGTGTGGAAACGGCTGTTGCTCAAACGGCACTAACGGCTCAATCTCACCAATCAAATGGAGCAATTCCGCGTGTCACAATGAACACGCCCTCTCGGATCTCGATTGTTGTGACCCTTGCCTCACCAGCCCTTGTATCCATGGTCATTCGGAGCAAAATAAAGAAGGGCAAGGTGCACACTTCCTCAATCAACCCTCAACTACTTATCGAGGCTGGACTGCAGTCACCTCCAGCATTGATGGCTTCGCTCCTCAATGTGAACGAGTTCCTGCCTGGTGAGACGTTCAGGCTGCATCGTCTGGTACGTACCAGAACCCGGGACCTGAATCCTCGCCCGGTCACCTACGTCCAGAGTGGACAGATCTTTGTAAGAAGAAGAGGCGAAGCGGCGGTCTGCATTGGATCGGAAGAAGAGCTCGAGCATTTTTTAACGGCGCAGTGATTCAACACGACTCTACAGATTCCCATAACCCCAGTTTCCTCTCCCACCGTAAACTCTCATACATTCCACCTAACTCACACTCATTCACTCCATCATGTTCAGCTAGGACTCGGCTAGGTAAGTTGGATGATCTCAGGGTCTGTCACTTCAATGCGAACTCCATTCGGGCTCACATTGGAGAAATCAGACACTTCGTGGCCTCTCATCCCTTGTTCCACGTAATATGCGTATCTGAGACTAAGCTGAGCTCTGATATCAAGGATAATGATCCTATGATTGCGCTTGATGGATATATTCTGCTCAGGAGTGACCGCAGCACCTCAGGTGGTGGCGTGGCTCTATACATTCATAATTCACTCACGTTTACTAAACTATGTGCCACTTCCACGACGTGGACTGGGCAGCCTGGTTTTCCGGAGTACCTATTCTGCGAGCTGCGGATTCCTGGTGAGTCTGTTTTCATTGGCGTTGTATATCGTCCTCCGCATGCTCCTTTCGTGGATGGTTCCGACTTCGTGAGTGACCTCAATACTTTTCTGAATGACTACAGTACAAAAATACTAATGGGGGATTTCAATGCCAATCAGCTGTCAGACTCAGCTGATGCCAAATTTGTCCGTGAACTAATTGACCAACTATCGCTTTATTCCATCCCCTACGGCGCGACGTTTCACAGAGGTTATGCAGATACTTGGCTCGACCTCTGCCTCGTAGACGCCCTTGACACAGTGACTGATTACTGGAAATCTGAGGCTCCCTTTATCGACGGTCATGATGTCATCGCGGCATCGGTCAACGTTGCGGTGATTGGGCCTGAGGCACGCTCGTTCAGCTATAGGAACTTTAAAAATATTGATGCAGAAGCCCTCTGTGCCTACATTGCCGGCTGCGATTGGTCCGTGATTGATGGCCCTGACCGTAGCGTGGAGAATGACATTGACTGCCTTTACACTAACCTCCAATCGGCTATAGACCGATTCGCACCACTCAAAACATTCAAAAATAGTAAAAAGAGAGACCCCTGGCATACACAACATACGGACGATTTGATCGCAAACAGAAACAAGCTTTACAGACACTTTCAAAGAACTCGACGACAACACGACCTGTTGGCATATAGAAGGGCGCGTGACCTGGCTTTTGAGCACTTACAGAATGCTAAATTGGACTATTATAAATGTCGATTGGAGGGCCTGACTGACAGTAAGGAGATCTGGCGGGAACTTAGAAACCTTGGGTTAGTACCGAAATCTACTAACACTCATGGAAATATCTCTGCGGAGGAACTGAACTCCCACTTCACTGAAATCGCAACTGATCACTCTGCCCTTCCTTTGGCCTCAATTCTTCAGGAGCTTGAGCAGACCTCGATGGAACCTGGTTTCCAATTTTCAGAGATCACTCCTGAAGTGATCAAGGTGGCCATCCAACAATCCAGTACTCAGGCGGTGGGAGTTGATGGCCTCCCGCAGAGATTCTTTGTATCAGCACTCCCTTCCCTCCTTCCCATCCTATGTAAAATCTTGAACACATCCTTGCAACAAGCTCATTTCCCTACTGCATGGAAACAAGCAGCCGTCCTTGCCCTTAACAAAACACCGCACCCCCTAACCCCTGGTGATTTTCGACCAATCTCCTTACTTAATTTTCTCTCAAAAGTCCTTGAGAGACTGGTCTTTAACCAGATCAGCAACTATGTGGAAACTAACGGTCTCTTGGATGGGCGTCAGACAGGTTTCAGACGAGGACATAGTACGCAAACGGCTCTGCTGAAGCTCACTGAAGACATACGTACGGCTCGTGACGCGAAAAAACTTACGGCACTACTTCTATTTGACTTCAGCAAGGCCTTTGACACTGTCTCGCATTCTGCCCTACTTCGCAAGCTTCACAAACTTGGCTTTTCCATGCAGGTTATTCGCTGGATAGCGTCATACCTGACAGACAGAGAGCAGTGTGTTAAAAGAGATGATGGATCTTTCACTAATTTTCTGCCACTGAATAGAGGCGTTCCGCAGGGATCAGTCCTTGGCCCGCTGCTCTTTGCTCTGTACATTGGAGATGTGGGGCGGTGGCTTGACCTTGACGTACACTACTTACTCTACGCAGACGATCTACAGATTTACATTTACTGTTCACCTGAAGACTTGATACCGACGCTACTTAAACTCAACCGAAATGCTGCTGCAATCTCAGCTTGGGCTGCTGCCAATGGCCTCAAGCTAAACGCATCCAAAACGAAAGCGATAGTCTTTGGCAGTAGATACTACGTGAGTGGTATCTGTGAGCAGGCTGATCAGGTACTGAACCTCGATGGTTCCACCATTCACCTTGAATCCTCGGTAGTCAGTCTTGGGGTCACTCTTGACTCGATTCTCTCCTGGAAGGAGCATGTGTTGTCGGTGTGCAAAAAAGCCAACGCCCTGATGTATAGGCTCCATAGGTTCCGCGGCTGTGCGAATTTGGCCCTCAGGAAACACCTCATCAAAGCACTCCTTTTTCCACTTATTGACTACTGCTCCTTGGTATACTGCGATCTCTCAAATGAGCAGAATCTTATCCTACAGCGGCTTGTCAACACTGGTATAAGATACGTCTATGGTGTAAGGAGGAATGAGCACATCACCCCTTACAGGCGAGAACTCGGTTGGCTCACCACTGACTTGAGACGTGATTATTTCAAAGCTACTCTGCTCTGCAAGATCCTCAGATCTGGCAGACCAGAGTACCTCGCGGACCTATTTTATGAGAACACGTCTACTCGTCCAGTGAGGGGTGGTCGTCGCGCGCCACTGGTCATTCCGGCTTCCCGCACCAAGTCATTCGAAAAATCATTTCATATCTCATCAGCTCAGCTCTGGAACTCGCTCCCTTCACTCATCACTGACGCCCCCTCATACCAATCATTCAAAATCCAGCTCTACTCTTACCTACTCCAACATGGATAAACCAATTATGTACAACCTATCTTATTATCGCTTAAGAATATTGTTTAATTAGCCAACTTTAAATAAGTTAAATCATAATTTATACTTTTTAGTAACTTGTATTTTGTACAACATAATGTACAGGCAATAGAATTATTCTGAATCTGAATCTGAATCTCTCTCTCTCTCTCTCTCTCTCTCTCTCTCTCTCTCTCTCTCTCTCTCTCTCTCTCTCTCTCTCTCACTCTCAATCGACCGCGCCGCGTCCCCCTCTTTATTTGTACCCCAGTAATTGCTAATAAAGCACTATTTCTCTTATGTGTGCGCGTTTCTGTGGCCCCGATTCACCACCTGAATTCCTTACACACGACTCTGAGAACTCGCCCAGCATCAGCGCCGGGCAAGATTGCACTCTCTCGTGTACCCCTTTGTATTATTAATAATAATTACTATCAATGGGCATGAGCCAGTGACAAAGTATAGAATGAAAATATATTGACAAGGTTAGAGAATGTGAAAAGTTAAAAGTATGTAAAACAGCTATGATGGAAAGCAGTTTGTCGTGAAGCTCCACAACTTTACAGACAGAGACGTCTAGACATGTTATGTAGTGTTTGCTTCATTGACACTTCTTTCTGTGATTTCAATAAGCTACAATTTGAAGATGATAAGTGAAACTTGAGACTAATTGTTGTTTACTATACTAGCTCATTGTCACCTCTAGCAATACTTAAAATTCAGTATTTGGTGAATCTCCAAAAAGATACCATTGTATGTGATCATTAATGAAAATTAATAACAATTCACACTCATCTAGACATAGTTTGAACTGAACTGTGAATAGTGCATTGTATTTATATGTTGAAATATCAATTATAATAGATTTCTATTGAAAGAGATGACTGCATTTGAGCATTATATATCATCATCGCATATTTATGAAATTGTTGATGCTTGATTTTGACGGCTTCATAAAACTATATCCACCACTGACATGCTAAAAAATTATTTCAGATGAAGACTATAATATGATTACATTTTGAATTTGCAAAACTACATTTTGAATTGTTTTTATTAGTTTTTCACGTTTTCTTTCGTGTTCATGCAAAATTAAATGATCATGATAACATTAATTTTTTCAATGCAATTACAGTAAGATTTGATTCAATTTTCAATGAGCTCTATCCATGTAATTGCAATTGACGAGTATGTGCTCATTTTCGAGTAACCGACCAAGTACCATGGCGCACCTATAGATGGCGAAGCGTTGAATCGCACGTGTATAAGGTATAGTGCGGCGCTCTCTCGCATGAGAGTTGGCGCTCTACCGTCTATATAGAAGGGAGCTTGGCAATTAGACATGCCATTCTACCCGTCTCCTATTTGGATATTTCATACTGGAGCAAACTTTTTTGAAAAATAAGCCGTGACTCACATATTTATAGGTATACGCGTCACACGCTACTTACGATTGTACACCGGCTAATTCCAGTCATTTTGGCATACATTTTCAACTAGTGCTGCAGCATCGCATGGTAGTTAAAAATGGGTATTAGGTGGCGCGTCAGCACCACCGACAAGTATGCGCAGCAAGCGAGGGGACGCGACAAGCCATTATATACAGCTCGTTTGCGGTTTAACCGCGCACCTAGAAATATTTTCCTTTAAACCTCTGTCCTGACTCCTGCACGTTTTGCAATGGTTACCAGCAAAAACTCCATTCAGTTGCGTTTAATTACGTCAGAAAAGATTTGCGGAAATTGACGTTATACATTATATATATCCTAATCCTAGACATATATTTCTAAAATCAATTTGGAAAATGGAAATCGGACGGAGTTGTGACTTTCTAAAAATAACGCTAGATATTTCTGACATTTTTTGTTACTAATGACTTGGGTCGTATCAAGTCTCATTTTATTATTCACTAGCGTCCCCCGTCGCGGCTTTGCCCGCGAATATGTGTATTGAGTTTGAAATGTTATTCTCATGTATTGTTAAAAAACTCGTATAATATGTATTTATTTGTAGACTTTGTATAATTTGATACTTTGTAATCCTTGGAGTTGTAATTTTCATGCATGTTCAGAGGATTCAAAATTTATAAGACTTCTGGATAAACAACGTTAGTAGTTTTTGAATTTTGAGGAATGAATATGAATTGGTTACGTGCATCCCCTGTCCGTGAAAGAGCAACAATCAATTGGCCGTGTGAAAAACATTCTATTTGCAAATCTATCCCTACGTAAATACTTAAAGGTCTGTCCTTGAGATTTGTTGACCGTCAAGGCAAAATAAAGTTTCAGAGGAAATTGTAATCGTTTGAATTGAAATTGTAAGTCTGATGGAATCATAGGTATGCGTGATATAAATACTGTTTCTCCAGCTGCAGGTCTTGTAAGAATAGTTGCTTCGATTATATTTTCCTGCATAACTTTAATTTGCAACCTTGTGCCATGACATAAATTGGGAGGATTTAGATTGCGTAGTCGCATTATTGGAGAACCAATTTTCAATTTTAAGTCATGAGGTGAAAAGCCTAAAGGATCAAGAGAGTTCAGAAATTCTTGAGGGTAGTGTACAACTTCATCAATATTAATCACTTTATCGATAGAATGATAATGTCGTATTTCCCCATCTAACTTTCCCAAAATAATATTATTAATATTATGAGCGGTAGCTCATTAGCTACGTTAGCTTCAACTAATGAATGAAATATATTCTGATTCAAGGAAGCATGGTTCAAAAACAAAATCAACACAAAGTATAATAGAATTCAATGTTACAGATGAACTCATTTTATTTACTGGCAGTTTTGCCAGTAGGATTCTTTTTCGACCAATTTGGAGAAGCCATTATAGCATATGACTGTTCACAAAAGGTGACAAATATGACAACATTTTCGCTGCTCAACGTTGGAGAATGTAACATAAAAGAGCCCATTGTGAACAAAACAACAACATTCATCAGATTATTACAAAGCAACGAATTTGTCATCATCCGAGTACGATACTGCAAAGTACAAGTCAAGCGAAGCGTCAAGTATTGTGGAATGTGGGATAAAACCTCTGAGATTGCTAGAGGAGAGATAAAATTCTTGCAAGAAATTACAAGGGAGGAATGCGAAAGAATACACGAGTTCAAAGAATACAAAATACGAGACGAACTAGTAACAAACATAAAAATCAATAATAGCATTGTCCATCCTATGACATTTGCAGGAAAAATCAAGGCGAACGGAGACTGCAGCAATGGTGCCAGTTACTCGGATCCATAAGGCATTTTTGAAGATGTAATAGTACAGGGGTATGTGGAAATTTCGCTCAAGGAAACAAGCGCCACTGTTGTCCTAAACGCCAACGAGATCATCCTACCCTCAGGAATACGGTGCGAATTGAACAAAGACCATTGCATTGACATCGAGGCCGGATACACCTTTTGGGAACCATAACCAATATCCGCATGCAAAGAACAGAATCACGCACAACTGTACGACGGTAATGTTAAAAGGATATCGGAAGAAGGAGAACGCCCCGTATATATCGTCGAAAAAGATGATATGAGTTTCACATTCTCAGTAATCAGAAAAGTTTCAGTATGTACATTCAAACTACTAAGGACTGAACACCCCAAGATATTTTTATTAGAGGGATCTGATAGCTACAGATTCAAGACTTTATCTAAACCTCCAATACAATCATTGAATTTATTCGCATATGTAAACTCAAAATTTGTTTACGTAGAAAGACACATCAAAGGCGAAATGAAGAGGCTATACCACGATCTACTATTACAGAAATGCAAATTAGAAAGACGTGTAATAGCAAACGCACTGAGCACCGCAGTATCTGCACCCGATATGTTTGTATACCAGATAACGAAAGAATTCGGTTACATGGCCATCACAGCCGGTGAAGTAGTACACATAATGAAATGCTTACAGGTCGACTTCAAGCGCCGCGAGACGAAATCATGCTATTTAGAATTACCAGTAACAAAAAACAATAAAAACTATTTTTTAGCCCCGAGAACGCATATTCTAAAACAATTCGGAACCGAGACCGCATGTAATCCTCTAATTCCACCCATGTTTTTATTAGGAGAAAATTGGTTCACCGTTATGCCAGGTGCAGCGACCAAAGGAACAATACCTCATATCTTATCACCAGATACGCATGTTACATGGAACTACTCTGACCCATCCGATTTAGCAAACAGTGGAATATACTCCCAAGAAGAAGTTCCTGCAATGCAAACACATCTAATGTTCCCTGTAGAAAGGCCAGCTATGCTCAACACAATAGCTATGGGAATGTCCGAACGATCAGTAAACAATAACGGGTTATCATTATTAAAAATGCTTGACGAAGAAGAATTAGAAAGATTGGCAGTAAACAGTTAGAAACGAATGTGGGGAAATTTTTTAACATTCGGGTCCAGTACTCGGAATTTTTGTCATTCTCAGAGTTATAAAATTAATAATAGATTCAGCTATCCACAGATACGCTTTATATTCACTTTATGGATGGTCTGTGGACCTTCTAGGATGCCTGTGGAATTCCATAACCCAACTGCTACTACACATCGGCAGACATAGAGACATACTCAGAGGTCAGAAAAAGAAGAAAGAAAGCAGCACAGACCGAAGCAGAGAGAGAAGTCATACCTACCGCTCCTCAACCAAAAAATGAACCAGAAATTCCACGATCAGACTACAAGGAGGCACAAGCACAACTAAACCAACTATACCCGTTCTTCGATGGGAAGCCCCGTATAATTCACAATTAAAGTCCATTACAATAATACATGAATATATATATATTGCAACGGGGTGAAATCTGCACTTGTCGTGATGCAGAAACTACACCCCGCGCTAATCGAATATGCCCCGCTCCTCGCCCAGCGGCCGGGTCAGTCGCCCAGCTTCCACGAGCAAACGCCGCGCCAAGGGTCTTGGTGGTGACCCCCAGCCGCCCGTACCGGGGTACGGGCCGTCGCTGCTCGCGTAGTGGACGCTTTCCTGGGGCTGGGAAGAGCGGGGGAAAGGGGGTTGCGGGATCTCGTGCGGCACTCGCGGTCCAACGGTGCGGCTCACGCCGATTGCTGGGGCTCCGTGGTAATCACCACGTGCAATGAGCCCTGGGTATCACGCACTTAAAGCTAACGGACACTCGCGAACGCGGCTACCCAGTAGCCCCAGCAGCCTCCTCCTTGGGGGTCGCGGGTCGGCTGCTTGGCGGCGTGGGGGGGCTGTCCGACGGCGTGGCTGAGCCGGGAGTTTTCCGTGCTCGCCTCAGTCGCTCCTGGGGCGAGGGCCTCTTACCCTCCTCCGTGATGGTGGCGACCTCGGCGATCTCGTCGTCGTCGCAGTCCCCCCTGCACGCGGGCTGCACCGCCCTCAGGGCCCCCTCAAGGAGCCAATGCGCCACCTGGAGCGGCCTGGAATTCGGCCGGCAGTTCTCCAGGTTCAGGGCCCACCGGGTCAGGGAGAGGCGGAATCGGTCGAGGAACTCCCCCAGCTTTTCTGGGGAGACCTCGCCAAGCCAGTCCCGGGGATCAAGCTGCTGGGCCAGCCACTCGTAGAGAAGGCTGGCTACCGCGTGCGGCTTGGTTTCCGGGGACCGATCCTGCGCCCAGTCTAACATCTGGGCGCCGATCTTCTCCACCGCCCTGATCCGGAGCTCCTCGGGCGTCGGAGATGGTGGCGGGGGTGGTGTTGCCTTTCCCGTCTTCGCCGCCTTCGTCGCCTTCATCGTCCCTCTTCTTCTTCTCTCCTCAGGTTTGCCCTCTGGGAAAGCAGAAGGAAGGATTAGTTTGCTTTCGGGGAATTTTTAGGACGCGACCGGTCAGCTCGGACGTTGTGATCTCGTTCGTCGTGGCGAGATCACTCCCGCGAGTATAGCGCTGGGTGGCTTATTCGTGCCTTTCGGTCGTCCGGGACCTCGTTTCGCGGGGGCCTCGCTTGCCCCCGGTGCGCCCGGAGCCTTCTGCGCCGCGATGTTCGGGGGCTCTGGCGTCGGTACGCTCGGGACCGTATTTCGCCTCGGTCGCCCGGGGCCGCGTTTCGCGGGGGCTTCGCTTGCCCCTGGTACGCTCGGGGCCCCTTTGCGTCGGTCCGCTCGGGAGTTCCGGCTCCGCTGCGCCCGCTTGCGCGACCCGTTCGTCCCGCGCGTCACCCTGTGCTCGCTTTCCGGTTCGCACTACGCGGACCGCGTGGCGCGGTCTGCCGCGCGGTCTCGCGACTGCCCCCCCCAGCACGGGTGCGCGCGGGGCGCCGACGCTAGGGTCGCTCGCTCGCTCGCTCGCTCGTTGATCGGCTGCTGGGGTTTGATGTTGGTCCATGGGCTCGTCCTGGTCATCCTCCCGTTCTGTCTCTTGGACGATGTTGTTGTCCTCTTCATCGTAGTACCTCTTGAGGTGGGCTGAAGTTATCGGTCTGAATACGTTCCCGGCTTCGTCGGTCAGCTCGAACGTGTTCGTTCCCAACTTCTCGCTGATTTTGAACGGACCGGCGAAATCGGGTGCCAATTTAGCCGATATTCCCTCAGCTGCGTTCGATAGTATGCGATTGGTCTTCCAGACCAAGTCGCCTACTTCAAAGTCGCATTCTCTTCTACCTTTATTGTAGTAGTGGGCTTGGCGCTCCTGTGCTCGTGCCGAGTTTTCGACGGCGCGGGCTTGCAGCTCTGACAGGTTACTGACTATCTCTTGCCAGTTCTCGAACGCTGCCACCTGGCTTTCTTCTTGCGCAGTTCTCTCTTTTTCCCTGCGTAAGGTGCCTGGCTGTAGCGGCTGCCGCCCGTATATGAGCATTGCAGGACTCCAGCCCGTAGACTCGTGTTTCGCCGTGTTATATGCGAATGTCAGCTGAGGGAACTTCTCGTCCGACCTCTTGTGGTTGTCCTCTAGATAGGACTTCATCATTTTCTTCCACGTCTTATTTACTCTTTCAACCGGGTTGGGTTGTGCGTGGTATGGTGGGTTGAAAGAGTGTTCCACGCCTGCTTCGTCTAAGCGCGTCTCGAGGTAATCGTTCTTATACTCCGTACCGTTATCGGTGTGGAGTACCTCGGGCGCTCCGAAGCGCATCAGGACTCGCTCGTTGAGGTTTTGCCACACCGTTTTCCCGTCTGCTTTTCGGGTTGGTATGCATTCCACCCAACGGGTGAGCAAGTCCTCGAAAATGAGCAGGTACTCATTTCCGTGTGGGCTGCGTGGAAACGGCCCAGCGAAATCGGCAGCTACTATCTGCCACGGTCTGGTTACCAGTCGGCGTCCCATCAAGCCGGCTGGTTTCCTCTGCTCCACCTTACATTGCTGACAGACTAAGCATCTCTTCACGTAGTCTGCCACGGCCGTGTATAGGCGGGGCCAGTAGTACCTCGCGCTTACTCGCTCGAATGTCTTATCGCGGCCCTGGTGGCCTGCTGTGGGTTGGTCATGACATTCGTCGAGTACGCGTCTCTGTTCCTCTTGTGGAACGACGAGCTTCCATGCTAGGTCGTCATGCCCTAGCACGTATTTCAGCTCGACGTTCGGGCGATACTTGTACAGTTTCGCCCCTTCGATTTTCCACTCTGGGTTGTTTCGTGGATCTTCGGCTACTTTTTGCCACATTTCTGCGTACCAGCTGTCCGTGGTCTGTGCTGTGTGTGAGAAAGCGGACGTCTCACTTTCCTCACCTTCGTACATTCTCGAAAGCGCATCGGGCACGTGATTCAGTGAACCCTTTCTGTGCTCGATCGTGTACATCTGGCCTTGCAACTCTAACGCCCACCGAGCCAGTCTGCTCGTGGGGTTCCTTAGATTGCACAGCCATCGGAGGCTACTGTGATCCGTGATCACTTTTATCGCGTAGCCTTCCACGTATGGCCGGAATTTCCTTATGGCCCACACCACTGCGAGGCACTCCCGTTCGGTAACCGTGTAGTTGCGTTCCGCCGGTGTCAATACACGGCTAGCAAATTCCAAAACCCTTTCATCTCCGTTGATGTTTTGGGTTAGGACGGCTCCGAGTCCAGTGTCGCTCGCATCTGTTTGCACCACGAACTGCTCTTCGAAGTTCGGTCTATGCAGGAGCGGTACTGATGCTACTAGGTTCTTGAGTGCTTCAAATGCTCACTCCTGCTCTTCACCCCAGTGAAACCCGAACTTCGGACTCGTCAGCTTGGTTAGTGGCTCAGCCAAGCTGGCGAAATTCTTCAGGAATTTCCGATACCACGAGGACATTCCCAGGAATCTGCGCAACTGTTTCAGGTTCTTGGGGGCCGGATAGTCTATTATTGGCGCTATCTTCTCGGGATCGGGTCTTATTCCATCTTTGTTTACGAGCACGCCGAGGTATTTGACTTCAGACCGGCAGAACACACTTTTCTCCCGATTGACCGTCAAGTTGGCGGCTCGTATGCGTTCGAGGACTCTCTTTAGGATTGTAATGTGTTCCTCGAACGTCTCTGTTGCGATAACGATATCGTCCAGGTATGAGAACGCGTACGGCTCAAGATCTGGACCGATTATTTTATCTATCAGTCGCTGGAAAGTCGCACCAGCGAACGATAGCCCGAACGGCATTCTTTTGAATTGGTACAGTCCCATACCGGTGACTGTGAATGCGGTTAGGGGTCTCGATCTTTCGGTCAGCTTGATCTGCCAGTACGCGCTGCTCAGGTCTATGGTCGAGATGTACCTTGCGCTTCGAAGTTTTCGCAATATGCTGTCCATATACGGCAATGGATAAGCATCGGGCTTCGACACTGCGTTCACCCGGCGAAAGTCGATGCACATGCGGTATGCTCCGCTTGACTTCTTCGCCATGACGATCGGGCTCCACCATCCGCTGGTCGAAGGCTCGATTACGCCTGCTTCAAGCATTTCCGCGATCTGCCGGTGCATCTCTTCCTCAATTCGTTTTGAGACGGGGTAGTAACGCTGCTTTATCGGCCGATCGGACTCGATGTTTATGTCATGCTCGATCAAGCTTGTCGCTCCCAGTGTTTTGCTTGGGGGCGCAAGCATTTCATCGAGCATCGAATCTACTTGCAGTCTCTCGCTCTCCGATAATTCAGCGATACCCATAGCCGATAGTGAGCTGACGCCTTCGCTCAATTCTGTGAATTCGAGCTCTATTCTCTCATTGGCGGTACCAACCCAGCACGATTTCTCCTTGGGTTCGTGTACCGCGTTGAAGGCGTCGATAAAATTTGCTCCTAGGATGCAGTCCGTCCAGCAGTCGGGCATTATATCTACACGGATATTTTTCGTAACGCCTGCGACTGTGAACGGTAGGTCTGTGTGGCCTACTATTTTTGAGTACGATCCGTTTGCGCAGCGCGTGCGTCTGCCCTTCGCTGGCATTATTTTTCGCTTGCACGCGCTCGCCAACTGTAGACCTAGCTGGCCCATCGTTGTTCTGGAGCCTGCTGTGTCGTACAGCCCTCTCAATCTGAAGTCTGCCACACAGACTTGCATCCACCAGTGTCCCTCTCTGCCCTCGGGGTCTACCGTTTCAGCTTCCGGTTCGGACTGCGACGATTCCTCCGAGGTTATGGAATCACTGTCGGCTTCGCACGTCTGCTCTAATTTTGCGGCTTCCATCGACGACAGAACGGGTGCCGCCTCGTTTACCCGCTCCTCTGTTCGTTTCCCGTGTTCGGGTTCCCTCCAGTGGCTCCCTCTCTCTTTTGGCACGTCAGGCAATTTCTCCGAATTACATTCGGAGCGCCGCATCCGTAACACGCGAACGGACTGCCCTCGGGTGCTCCGGACCTCGCGTTGCTCGCTGCTGGCTGCGCCGGCTTTGCCTGCCCGGGGGGTTTGTTGTTACCTCCCCCGGGCTTATGGCCAGCTTTACCCCCGGTTTGTTGACTAGGGGGCCGACTTGCTGATGCCGCGCGCATCTCTTTCATCTCGGCCAGCAGTTGCTTCAGCAGCTCGTTTGTGCTGTTGTCTGGTCCTGCACTAAACGCGGAAAGCTGCGCAGCACTCTTCGCCTGCTTTCCGTTTTTGCTGCCCTTGAACGCCAGTTCTGGCAGTAGCGTGCAGGACGGGTCCGGAGGTGGCTTGTACACCTGTTCCGATTTCAACGCCGATTCGGCTTCGACGGCGCGCATGAGCAGTCCTTCGACCGTCGCGAAGTCGTCGCGACGGACCAGCTTCTGTATGCTGGGGTGGAGGTTGCGGTGCAGCAAGTCTAGCTGCTGTTGCGAGCTTGGTTGGGGGATCTGTTTGCGCATTATCGCTTGCAAGCAAGTGATATAGTCGCGCACCTTTTCGTCCGGTGCTTGTGTTCGGTTTTGCGCTTCCAGTGCTAGCATCTGCTGGAAGCGCCGATCCCCGCCGTACCAAGTTCTTGCCGCATCGCAGAACTGTTGCCATGTCGTCCAGCTATGACGGTTGTTCTGGAACCAATCATATGCCGTGCCTGTGAACAACTGCGACAATGAAGGCAACAGGTCTGCCTCCTCGATGTTCGACAGTCGTCGCGCATCGTCGACTTTCGTCAGGAAGTGCTCGATGCTCTTACTGTCCGCGCCGTCGAATTTGATGTTCCATCGGCGCACGGTATGGCCGATGTCCTGTCCCTGCGAAAAGCTCCTGGTACCGTACGGGTTACTCAGGGAGTCAAACGTTC
This sequence comes from Aphelinus atriplicis, assembly GCA_020882685.1. NCBI lineage: Eukaryota > Metazoa > Arthropoda > Insecta > Hymenoptera > Aphelinidae > Aphelinus > Aphelinus atriplicis. The sequence continues at coordinate 878,151 of JAJGQD010000030.1, forward strand.
GCTGCTGATTTACAGCGGGACCCTCGCTCCTTGTGAGCGGGTGGCCGTGTACCGGTGCGCTGTATAGCCCTTGGGTGTTTGCCTGTGCCGGCCGTTGGTTTGCCGGCTGTTCGTGCACGCTCGCCGTGCTTGCCTGCCGGTGAGTCGTGTCAAGCCGCGTCTGCGGTCTGCCGACGTGTCCTGGCCATACTGGCCCCGGACTTGCTCCAGTTGAGATGGGCCCGTCCGCCTCGTAGTAGTTGCAGGTGAACGTGTCCTGGAAGTTCACCGCTGGCGGCTGATTTTGCGTTGAGCACGCTCGGGGCCCCGGTGTCGCACATGTCGATGTGTTCTGTGCGCACTGGTGTCCCAGAGCGGTCAATTGCTCTCGCTGTGCCGCCTGCGTGACCTCCATGGCCTTCATCTGGGCCATCATATCTCGTAACTGGGCTTGAAATCCGGCCAAGTACTGCACGAATTCATTCGGCAGGTTGAACGCGTCTCCGCTCGACGTCCGGAGGGGATCGAAAGCCCTCTGTATCTCCGTCGAGTGCGTGCAATCGTGCCGCCCCTGGATGTCCGACGTGTCGTTTTGTTGCTGGGGCTGGTTCGGCCACCCCGCTTGACTCGTCGATGGTTCTTGCACTCGCTGATCCTGATGCTGATCGGCGAGTGTTCCCTGTTGACCAGCCAGCTGACCAGCCGACCGATCTTGCTCGTTGTTGTCGGCTCCGTCGGCTGGTCGCTGATCACCAGTTTCGTCTCCGCCGGTCGTATTTGGCGGGAGAACTGCGGTGTCTTCGACCCGTGTTGCGTCGACCGGGTTCTCGTTCCCGGGAGGCGTAAGGCTGCTGGAGCGCGCATTTTCTGTGCTCTGCCCGTTCTCTGTTTTGGGGTCTCCGAGCACGGCCTGCAGTTTGCGCAGTACCTCCTGGTCGTCCTGTATCGGTTGGAGCGGGTGCGTCTCGTTCAACTGCGCGTTCGGGTCCGCTATCGTGCTGCCCGTCCGCTCCATGACGATTTTCGCGACTACTTCGTTTCGGAGGCTTACCAGCCTCACTCGCTTTTCGCGCTCCTCTTCGTCGGTCGGCGCGAAGTCCGAAGCCGAGTAGTCGCCCAGGAGCCATTTCTCTAATCGCAGGTGTTGCGCAAATCTGCTGCCGTCTGTACGCAGTTCCAACAAGCCTAGGGTCTCTTGCAGATCCTCGTGGTTCAAGTACGTGATCCATTTCTCTAGTGAGCTGGTCATGTCTTGAATGTTGGCCGGCATCTTCGCTCTTGTAGCTTTCCGCTCGCGATGTTGACAGGTGGTTAGGGAAACTACAGGTGTGCGCTTCTGTCTACTTAACCTAAGACTCTATGCGCACCACCAAGTCGCTCTTGGTGGCTTCAAGATTTGAAAATCCCGCAGAAGTCAATCAAATCCGACACGGATCTGTTGCTTGTGCGGGATGTCAGGTACTCACTCGTGTACGGCCCTCGTACAGTAATCTACAAATCTTAAAAAAAAACCTATCTACCACCTGCAGTTTGCCCTATACGTGAGCGAGAGAGACAGGATATAAAAAGAGAAGAAAAAAAACTAATATAAATCGAAAGAAAAAAAATTTAGCTAAGTCGACCTAATCGCTCCTTCTCCGCTGATTAGGCTTGGTGCGATTGCGCTAGGGTGGTGGTGGTATGCTATGAATAACTACGCTCGTGATCGCGCCGTTACTAACCGTGGTTCCCGAAAATTCTAATACCGCGAAAAATCAAAAAAAATCATTTTCCCGGTATTCGGATTACGGCCGTCGACAAGTGAAAAGTGTACGGTTTTTCACCCCTCGATGCGGAAAAAATCGCGGCTCTACTTCGCGTGGTCACTGCGTATCGCGTATGCAAATGAGAAAGAAAAAAAAAATTTTAGAAAAATTCGAAAAAGAGAAAAAAATTCAAAAATTTACTTCATAGTGACTATTTTGATCTAATTTTATGAATATTAACGAAAGTTCTCACTATTCTCGCTCGCGCCCGCGCTTCCGGCTTGCCACGTGGCGATCGCGCGATAACGAGTGCTCGCGAAGCACTCGTTACAATATATATATATATATATATATATATATATATATATATATATATATATATATATATATATATATATATATATATATATATTGTCACGGGCGGATAATTCATTATCAGGCCCTGTGAGATCTCTCTCCACAATATTATATTGTTTGTCAATTTTAAGTTATGTTTCAGCGCCCAGCGAGAGAGCCAGCGCTGTCGACAAGGAAAAAGAGAGAGAGACCGCGCCGCGATCGGGATTCAAACCTCGCGCCGCGTGACGTCAGCCGGACACGGCCGAAGCAAGATCGGCCGGCCCAGCGCGCGGCGGAAGCTTATCAGTTTATTGCCGGCCCTTGCACGCGATAGCACGTGCCCTCGAATAGCGAGACCGCCCCGAGGTGCTACCGCGCCCCAGGAACACGACAGCGACATCCCCTAGGTCCACCAGCTCGCTACCCGTGCGCCCGCGACCGAGCTGTCCGCGACCGCCGAATAGAGCCGGAGACCCACGCAACGCTGAGTAAGTGCCGCTCGATCATCATCTCTCTCTCTCCCGGCCAACACGCGTTCGCGCTCTCTCTCGCTCCGGCCCGCGAGACGCGACCCGAGGCTCGATGCCTCATACTTGTGTTGAATCTTCCCTTTATCTTAATTAATAAACTTTGTGTTCGTCAGAACCGTTGTGCATTCTTTATTGCCACGCTATTCCTGCCAAAGATCCCATTCCCGCGCACACGAGTTTCACCACCTCGTGCGCGCATTTGTTATCATGCTCCAGGCCCTAAGGCCATTACAGTATTAATTATTAATAATAAATACGGCGGTGATAATATATATATATATATATATATATATATATATATATACTGACTGTGTTTACAAACGACACCTATGGTAACCTGCAGGGCGGAGTCGGTAACACAGGTACTGCGCTGCAGCTTACCATAAGCGTCGTTTGTAAACACCATGTTTAGTTTGACATGTGATGTGTACTCATCAAGTAGACATTGCTTACTCACTACAGTTTGAGTAATTGTAAGAAAAGTTTCCAGATTAATTTCCACCACAGTGTTCACCTGCAAGTTTGGAGCTTCATTGTGTGCAGCAGCTAATGGATTTTCATTCAAGACGCAAGGGAATTCAGATAAGTAAACTTAACCTTTTTCTTTCTTCATATATGTTTGAAAGATGTTTCTTTGTGTTCCAGGTATGCTTTACAGAGCCAGAAACTGCATTGAAGTGAGAAGAAAACTGTAAGTAGATAAGTTTTAATATTATTGGTTATTGTATGATATTGGTCGACACATGCTCAGAATTGAAGTTTTCATGAGTAAAATTTAATTCTGACACTGAATTGTCGTCCAATCATACTGCATTCGTTGTCTTTGTGCTTGGATACATGTTATTATTGCTTCAGTATCCAAGCACAGAGTGAAAAGTCGATAATCGTTGATTTTTCCATATATTTCATGTTTTACTCTAAGTGAGTAAGACATGAAAGTCATATTTGTTGCATGTTCACGCTATTTACTCCTTTTATATGTTTTCTAGGATAGAATGTGATGTGGTGGTCAAGTTGGAACAGTGAAAGTGCAGTGCAGTGAGGGAAATACGTCTCAGATGACATATTGTCATTTGGGACGAGAACAACGTCTCCACCCAGGATACATAAATTAATATCTGGGAAGTTTGGGAGCGTTGGACCCTAAAATTCTGGATTCTCTCTACTATGGCCACCAGGAACCAGGAAAAAAATTTTGGTCAAGATTGGTGACCCGCATCCCAAGCGGTCTCCTAGTAAGTAATTTGTGTCCGTTGAATAAAGGACTATCTCTCAATGTATCCGCCAGAGGGGTACCATTTTTTTCATGCCCGCGATTGAATTTCAGGCAACAATTTTCACAGTAGTTATCTACTTTCAGAGGAATAATGAACTTCAACACAAAAGTTTGGCTATTATTTCGGATAATTTATCTCATGACACTATTGCAGTTCATGTATACCAAGAAATAATCATAAATTATCTGAAGAAAGAATACATACCAAAGAAAATTTATTATAGTACCGATGGAGTGGATCAACACTTCAAAAATCAGAAAAGTTTCTCTGATCTTATTAATCATAAGAAAGATTTTGGCATTCCCGCGGAATGGCATTTTTGTGCGACCGCACATGGGAAGGGAGCATGCGATGGAATTGGAGCTAATGTGAAACGAGGTGCTAAACGAGCAAGTTCACAACGCTCTGCAAATAATCATATTTTAACCGCAGAAGGTTTTTTTGAATGGGCAAGAAATTACTGTGAAGAAACCATGGTATTTTATAGTGAGGAAGAAGATTCTGAGCAAGCTAAACTGAAATTGAAAGGAAGATTTGATAAGTGTTTTGCTATACAAGGTTCATGCGTTCATACCAACTTTCGATGACAGACTGATGGTCAAAAGAATTCCATCTCAAAAAGTAGTTCAGTTGAAACATAGTATGGCAAATTCTTCAATATCAAAGCCACAACGGAGGTCAAAGAATGTGAAATGAAATAATGTCCATATCTCAGTCCATAACCCAAATGAATACATGATCTATGCTAGATAGTAGTTTATCCAACAGATAGAGACTTGTATGGATATTAAATATATTCCGATTTCGGCACTCTTATAAGCAGAAGACTTAAGCTGGAGCGCGTGGAGTCAGCACGGCGCGGCCCGGCCCGGCCCGACGCGGCGCATTTTCTCATGTTCGCCACTCAATTACTCGAATACAAAAAAAAAGTAGGTATCCGAAAGGTCTATATCAACGTAAAAAAACCTCAGCTTTCGATCTAAACTACTTAACAAAATTAAAAAAAAATAGGTTTTTGAGATATGGTCTGTTTTATATTTTTTTTCTGTAAAAATGGGAAAAATTTGGAAAACTAAATTCACCATCGGAAAGCTGAGAAAAAACTACATTGATAGCATATCCAACATTATTTAGATATGGGTAATATAGAGTCAAAAACAAGCGTCGAAAACGTGAGGTTTTAGCGTCCGCGCGCCGGCTCCGGACCGAGATAAAATAAATTTCAGACGATAATTATATTAGGGAAAAATTGGCCATAAAAACATTTTTAAACGGCTCAAATAACGAAATACTACGATATATGTGCAACCTAAATTTTTATAAAACATTAAAACAAGCACGAGAACATGCTAGATACATACATTATCAATTAAATGACTCAAGTAATCTACGACCAAGAAGCACAAGAATAATACATTTATAAAACATTCCCTATTTCTATCATAGAAGATGGAATACCTCTGCAAAACTACATATTATCGAATGCATACATGGAAGATATGTACTACCTGCCACGGAAAAATGGGCCTAGGTTCCCAATTAACCATGCGAAAAGTATTCGAAACCTGGTCATCAAAAATCATACCTGAAATGATCAACCCTAAGCCAGCCTGCAGCATGTGCAAAGACATAATACTTCTTATATCACAGGTCATAAAAACCGAACTATTCTTGACCCAGGAAAATAATTTGAAAATAAAATGGGAACTAAAACAAGGACCGCTATGTTTAGATTCACTCGAACCATTAGATTTGAGCAGAAGAGACAAGAATCTACGAAGGACTAAGATAGAACAAATATCTTCCATCCCGAAAATTTTTATGAAACATGACAGCCCCCATAAAAACAAAAGTACCATGTCAAATGAGATAATACAATTTCTCGAAAAGGAAATAGATAGCCTGGGCCCAAATCTACCAGTTTTAGAGATTGAAGAACTCGAATCCATACTCAAATCACTATAACCAATCCATTAACCATTCCTCCCACTAATTACAATAGCTCCAACCTCCAATAAAAACTATTTATCAAATTTTCTTTTAGGATTAAAAATGATGATGAAAACTGCATTCTACCTAACGCTCATGGTCATCATGACCCAGAATACATCGGCGAAAAAGACAACAAAGGTCAAGCCACTGGAATATATTCCAGGTATCATGTTTAACAAGAAAACCGATGTAATGATTCTAGATAAAGTATACAAGGTCCTCTCCGCAATAAATATGAACAAGATATTTAGAACAGTTAGATACGACCACGTAGTAAAAATCATCTCCGCCAGAAATAACTACGACAGAACAGAAATGGAAGCCATATTTTCATTGAATGGTTGCATACATTCAATTAGAATGCGCCAAAAACTTTATCAAACTCTACCCACCTCGTCGGGAGCCGAGATTTCCATAGGGGCGGACAGGGTCCTAAAAAAGATCAAAGAAATGACAGATAACCAAAATCAAATAGCATTTGATTCCGAAACTCAAGAGGTGTACGTCAAGAAACCTTTAAGTAAGAAACTCAACTCATTCCAGAAAGACATAGAGAATATGAATCAAAAATACATAAATATAACAAAAGCCGACCTCACAGCAATCTATGCGGCCCGTAACGCAGCTCGTAAAAATAATGAGCTAACTATCGAAGCCCTACGTGTAGTTCAGGACGACAAAACAGCTGAGTAGATGGACTCGGTAATAACCGCAATCAGGATAATCAGTGAGCAAACTAATTCACATGCTCCAAGAGGGACCGGTATCATCAATGAATTCTTTCTGAAAGATTGGGCAAGCATCTCAGAAAATACGATATCAGGATATTTCATACGCACCCTAGCAGTCCCTTTTGTAAAGAAAAAAATATGGGAGACATACCAGTTGACCTCAATTCCAGCATTCATAACCAGAAACCATCTGAATATCGCTTACATTAAACCAAAGAACGATTTCATCGTAATCCAACATAATAACGTGGAACATTTTTTTTCTCTCTAAAGAAGAATTGGCCAGCTGCATCTCGATTGATGACTTGTACATTTGCACCACGCCCACAAAAATCATTTCGGAAACAGACTGTGAAACCGGTTTACTGCGAAGTCCGAACTACGAGCACTTCCAGTACTGCGAAATAATCAAAGACTCCGCCTCGGAAATAGAAATCATCAAAACTTCGAATCTTAACAAATGGATAATTACAGTAGTATGCGACCGGAAGCAATCCGAATTATACATCACGGATGTAAGCTGCATTAATATTCCAACTCATTGCAAAGCTCAGATTCGGAATACAACAATAAGGGGAGGCGATAAGATTACTTCACCAATAGAATTCTATATTCCATCATTAGATATCACTGCCTAATTAGAAGAAGAAGAATTACCAAATTCCAAGAATGGGCTTCCATCATCAATACAACGATTAATAATGATTGGAGTAATTATTCTACTAAATATTGGCGTACTGTATATTATATACCTACAGAAAAACCCCAGAAGACAACGCGTATATAGCAACCCGCCTCAGCCAGAGAAACACAATTACGAGCCAATATAACTGCTTAACATCTCGTTTTCCGGACCTAAAACTGTCTGCGCTACTACATCAAGGCGATCCCAGCCAAATCCTGGAACTGCACCAAGAGGATCCCAGCCAGATCCTGAAACTACACCAAGAGGATCCCAGTCAGATCCAGAAGCAGCACCAAGGAGATCCCAGTCAGATTCAAATTCTAATGAAGCCGATGATGCACTATCTACGATGAACCCAACTCTTCTTTACGCCGAGTTTCATTTATAGACAACGAAAGCACCGAAGAACCACCATTCGAGCAAAAAGAAAACAGATATGCGTTGCCTAAACGGATCACCGTAATCTTCAGGGAAGCAATGACCCAAGCACAGGAAGAAGCAGGATCCGACCCGACATACGTAAGAATGGCAGCACAAACATCACATTATGAAAACTAATACTATAATAATATTATATATATAATGCATATTTTGTAAAGGGATAAAAATGGGAGGATTATGCGATCAAATATCTTTTTTATCTGAAAAATTCTTTCTTTCTCTGTTCTCGCATAAACCTCATTTTTTTTACTCCTCAATAGATATTAAGTTTTTCCAACTCAAATAATTGTAATAAATATATAAGCCAGAGGACACAGCGCCTCAATTGACCAAAAAATTCTACCGAAATACTCGAGTCTGTAACTAACAAACAAATACCTGGCGGTCAATCTCATCCCATCTACGGATTAACCGAAAATCACCCCATTACCGGATTATCTCTAGATTAAAACAGCGATGCAAACCAAAGGTAAAAATTTCTGTATATTGTAGAGCAGGTCACCATAATAATGGTTCCACAGAGAGGGGTTAGGGTAACTTGTCTCACAAAATTTAGGGGGCAAACACTTGTCATTTGGCACCCGGAGATTGAGAAATGCGTAATGTGTAGGCGACGGATATGTATGCGTCGAAACGCAAGCTATTGTGACGATTGTAAAACCATTTCGTATAATGTAGTCACAGCTGTACCCGCAAAGTTTGTATATCACTTACAACCTCGTTAAATTTTATCCCAATCCTTTGATTAGAAATGTTTTGTTTTCTCTCTTTTCTGCCATTTATACTAACACTACAAATATATTTTCTGTCTATTAATTTTATTAAATCCTTTTTCATATATTTTTCAGATAGATGTAAGTTCAATTTTTATTTTTCAAAAAAACTTTTTTTTAGGTGGGCACAAAGCATTCAAAGAGTAACCAGCCAGACGACATCGAAAACTTGTACAACCTGGCCCAAAGTTTTTCACGCCCGTGCATGAAACCCCGACTCGGACGTTTGTTTCTAGAAACCCGGAACATTATGTTATGTGAGGATTGCGCCGATCCATACCCAAAACCACTCTTCTCATTTACATGTAATATTAGAATATTTGCAAGGTATAACATACAAAAAAATCCTTACGTCATAAAATGTTTGAATCGTATGCAACGATTATTTTCGATGAAAATTTTTAGATTTTTTTTAATAATCTAGATCGAAAGCTGACCTTTTTTTCACATTGATATATCCTCTGAAAAAGGACTATTTCGTTATTCTCGAGGAATTGAGTAGTGAACAAGAGAGGTTCCGCCGCGCCACGCAGCTTCCACGTGCTCGGGCTCGAGTCTTCTGTACACGTGAGTGCCGAATTTAGAGTACATTCGATATCCATACTTGTTCCTATATATTGAATGAAGTCTCACGTTCATTACTTGTTCGATTCACGAGTATTTCATTTAGCTTTCTTTGAGTATCGTTTTTGCTTTGTTATTCAAACTTTGAAATATTGTGTTTTAACTGTGCATTTTTTTTTTCAACTTCGGAGAAATTACATACTCCGAAGCTGACGAAATACTTTTAACAATCAACCTCTCATCGCAAGTTGGTATGAATGCATGGAACTGCAGAGTGCCTGGTATAGGAAAAGAATTATCAAATCTCACTTTCAATTCTAACTTCGCTTTCTCGTATTCTTCTTGTGCACTGAAAAACACTACAGTTTCCTCGCAATAATTTTTGGCCCATTCATATAAACCTTCTGCGGTTAAGATGTAATTGTTTGCAGAGCGCTGTAAACAAGCTAATTTAGTAGCTCGTTTTACATTAGCTCCAATTCCATCGCATGCCCCCTTTCCATGCGCTGTAGCACAGAAATGCCATTCCGCGGGAATGCCAAAATCTTTTTGATGATAAACAAGATTAAAAAAACTTTTCTGATTTTTAAAGTGCTGTGCTGCTCCATCGATACTATGATAAATAGTCTTAGGTTTGAACTCTTTTTTCAGATATCTTACGATTAATTCTTGGTACACATGGACTGCAACTGTATCGTGAGCTAAATTATTCGAGATAATGATGCTCTTGTGCTGAAGTTCTTAATTTCTTCGAAAGTAAATGACGACTGTGAAAATCGTTGCTTGATTGTTATTCCAGTGGAATGATTGAGCTGAATTTTGCACAACAAACGCACTATCGGAAATCTGACAAAAAACTACATTCATATCATATCCGACATCATTTAGATATTGGTCTAATAGAGTCGAAAACAAGCATCGAAAACGCGAGGTTTTAGCGTCCGCACGCAGGCTCTGGAAAGTTGACGTGAAATGCCCCATATATAGATTCATATCAGTACATATTTTTTTTTTTCAATTATAGCCTGGCAAATTCTTACACTACACTACCTTTCCGACAAGGACGTCGTTTTATCAGGTGGGCGGATGGCACGTCAGTGATTTTGCAATCGGTTACGACACGACCAACCGTCTCGACTGGTTATGTCATCACCAATCTCGGGATATACTTTTCCATGGCGAATCTTCTTCTCAATTTTTTTTTGGCATCACCCATCCGCGAAACCAGTTCGGAGAAGCCGCCCGTTATCAGGGCAGGCCGATTCCACCGACACCGAAATTTGCCTCCGAATTTCAAGCGATACAGCTTATCGCTAACGAAGGCGAAGAATACGCTTATCGCGTGTTACCATTAGAGCGGTCAATCTCGCTCGGTCCTCCCGCACTTCACCAATAGTATTGGGAAGTATATCTATACTTGAAATTCGCTGTCTTAGGCGGGGCTATAAAACTACAACTTTATTGCCCGATAACGCCGATTCCCCGAAAATTCGGACCGATAACCTCCGACTCCGAACTGCAACCAATCCCTTCCTCCTCCAAAATTCCTATAAAAACGCCTTGCCAGGCAATAGGGTACGAAAGATTCCGATACCGAGCCGACAGACGTGGAGAGATTTCTTTGTAATTAAGTAACTTCTAATTCAGTTCACTCTAGATCGTGGTCCAAGCACCATCTCTGAATTCTTCTGTATTAATGATACAAGTTTGCATTGATTTATTTGAGTACTGGTATTGTACCATTGTTGGAATCATAAAAAATAAAGATAACTTTGTGTGTGGTGAAATCGCTGTTGTTATCATTTCGACAAGAGGTTTGTGCACATAAATTTTAACATATTTATACTCCTTTTTCCCTCCTCTCTTTTGAAAAAATATCCGAACCTTTGGCAATAGAGCCACTACAGCGCGAACCCGACGGTATTCGCGTCTAGTTCCTTTCACTTCGAAAAATCCGTCGTTAAATATCAAATATCAATGCACTCCAAATCAATTCATCCATGTTCCGAAAGAATGTACTGAAATCAAAAATGTATGTCAAGTAGTTACATACATTTCAAACACATCTGCCAATGTTGAGATCGAACGTACTGAAATCACAATTCTACGTCAAGTACTAAAAAACCAGTATCACTTTGTAAGGGTTCAGTATTAAATTCATAATAATTTGAAATCGAATAAAATACTCCATTATCGAAATTATCTTTCTCATAAGTACAACTAACGTTATTTTACTAGAATCTCAAATCCCAATGATAACTACATGAAAGGAACTTTTACATTACAATCCTTAACGTTTGAATGTTACAATACTTCATCATGATATTATTTTTATTCTTCAATTGAAATATATTTGTTCCACTTCTATTTTTATTTTTTCAGTCAATGGAATTAACAAATACATACTTGCCACGGGCCCGTTGTTTCACAGTTTCTCGATGGGCAGTGTATTTGTTTTCTATTTTCACTCTACATATCAACAAAAGTTAAGTCCCTCTATCCTGAAAATACTATTTTGTATATGTAAACTTACAACATATGAAAAATCTGGATAAGTTTTCTCGCTCAGATTACTATTGACTCAAGTTTCGATAAAACTCATGGTGTTTTCATGAGGCTATATCAAAATAATATCTAAGGAATATCGATCTCTCGGTGGATGTTCTTGCAAATCAGAGATAAAGGTGTTCATAGCTAGAATATACTGTTTTGCAAATTTTTGAAAGAAATAATATTCTGTTGCTCGAATGGGTTCTAGATGTTCTTCCGTAACTAAAAATTTTACCCAGAGACGTTTGAGACATTTTTGAAGGATGGGAAACCTCAAATCATTTTTGTTACTTGCAGAAATGTAGATTCGAGGAACATTGAGCATCAAATGTTATCCAAATTTTTCATGCTTTTCTTTCCGTATTTGATCAGCATTTTGTACGTTACAAGCAGTAGCTAGTTTTTTTGCATGAAATGAATTCGTATTCAAGAAACATATCCTAGATGGATTTCATCGGAAACTGTGAAACAACGGGCCCGTGGCAAGTATGTATTTGTTAATTCCATTGACTGAAAAGATGAAAATAAAAGTGGAGCAAAATAAATAAGTATTGTAACATTCAAAGGTTAAGAATTTTAATGTAAAAGTTCCATTCATGTAGTTATCATTGGGATTTGAGATTCCAGTAAAATAACGTTAGTTGTACCTATGAGAAAGATAATTTCGATAATGGAGTATTTTATTCGATTTCAAATTATTATGAATTTAATACTGAACCCTTACAAAGTGATACTGGTTTTTTAGTACTTGACGTAGAATTGTGATTTCAGTACGTTCGATCTCAACATTGGCAGATGTGTTTGAAATGTATGTAACTACTTGACATACATTTTTGATTTCAGTACATTCTATCGAAACATGGATGAATTGATCTGGAGTTCATTGACATTTGACAACAGATCGTGCAACAATTGTTTTAAGGTGTACTTCGAAAAAATATCAGTTCTGTATAGGGCTAATCACACTAGTTCGATACTTGTCAATTGATGCTAGATTTCGCTACTTTCTCATGCCATCATTGAAAAAATAATCTAGAACATATAACGATAGTGTGTTGGTAAAAACGTCTATTAAAGCGATACATTTTCCAAAAAATATATTAGATTTGAATCATATTATTATTTTACATGCATTTGGATTATCTGTGAGACAATTTCAAATTTCTTCTTACATAAAACAATTTAGTCGCATAAGAATTTATTCAGCAACGAACTATAGGATACGGAACATACTTGTCGTCTACGTATACCTTTTTTAGAGGTAAATTTTTAACTTTGAGAAATAAAATTGCTTATAGGATATTTTATTTTATTTTCACCATTTATAAAATTTCTCACCTTAACCTTTTCAAAAATATATTAGTTAAGTACTTGATATGAATTTGTGATTTGAGTACTTCCCCATCTCAACATTAGCTACTACAAGAATTAATTGTAGTTTCAAAAATATTCATTCTGTAGTAGGATAATCATACTAGTTGGATACTTGGCATTTAATGCTTGATTTCAATGATTTCTCGTCTCACCATTGACAAATGATCTAAAATATGTAACTGGATTCATATTACTATATATGAAATTTATTAGTTTCAAATCTGTAGCAGAGATATTACTATACTTGATACTTGATATTACTTTGTATGGGAGTAATCAGTTTGAAATCCGTAACAGAAAAACATGAAGCAGAAAGAAGGCTGCATTTCCTGTATTGAAGTGATACATCTGTATCCTTATATAAGAAAGTGATTTGATTGGTGTAGACCTAACCACGTGACGAGTCGAGTAAAATATAGATATAGATATAGGTAGTAAATGCAGGCAAGCAAAAAACACAAGAAAAATCAATTTTGAAGTTTAGGCACGTATACTGTAGTCTTAAAGAGAAAATAAAAGTTTTGAGGTGGAAACAACTAAATCTTCTCGCCAGATGTTGAATAAAATCTGAATACAGGTTTTGAAATTGTTTATCATGAAATTTATCATGTTGACCGGTAATCAAACGATCCATCCTGAATAAATTAAGCGCTGGCGAATTTTCAAGCTCCCTTCTATATAGACGGTGGAGCGCCTATTCTCTTGCGAGAGAGCACCGCGCTATACCTTATACAGTGTGACTCAACGCCTTGCCATCTACAGGCGCGCCATGTACTCGGTCGGTTACTCGAAAATGAGCTTATACTCGTCAATTGTATAAAGCTAATCTCTCTTTCTCTCTCTCTCTCTCTGTCTGTCTGTCTCTCTCTCTCTCTCTCTCTCTCTCTCTCTCTCTCTCTCTCTCTCTCTCTCTCTCTCTCTCTCTCTCTCTCTCTCTCTCTCTCTAAAAATTTTTGTATCCGTATACAATAAAGCATATATATCTATCTATCTATCTATCTCACTTTCTTTGCTGGTGTGGTGTACAGACCGCCTCATGCTCCCTTCAAAGATGGGACCGACCTCATCCCCAAACTCACTCTTCACTTACCAGACAACAGCACTAAGGTACTGCTAGGTGACTTCAACGCGAATCCTCTCTCAAACTTGTCCGATGCTCTTAGATGATGTAGATGATCTGGACACCGTAATAGACTACTGGAAAATTGAGACACCTTTTGACAGTCATGACCTCATTACTGCGACCATCGACTTAAAGGTGGGGAGGCCAGAGGAACGGACCTTTACTTACAGAAACTTCAAAGCGATCAAGCCTGATGAGCTCTATGACTTTCTCACCGGATGCGACTGAACATGGCTTGAGGATGAGGCCCGCACTACTGGAACTGACGTTGATCAGCTCCATGTGCAACTCCGGGCGGCTGCTGATAAATTTGCCCCACCCCGAACCTTGAAGGTCAACAGCAAAAAGCAGCCATGGTTCGAAAGTCGCCTGGATTGCCTCGAACACAACAAGATCAGACTCTACAGACGCTTCAAACGAACTAGACTTGACACAGACCTACATGCCTATAGAGCTACTTGTGACCTTCTCTATGAGAATACCAGGAACGCCAAGCTTGACTTCTTCAAGCGTAGACTTGTAAGCCTGTCTGATAGCAAGGAGATGTGGAGAGAACTCAGACATCTGGGACTGGTACCTAAATCTACTAAGAACCTTGGAGGATTTGATGAGAAGGAGATCAACTCTCACTTTGCATGGAGAATCGGCCTGTGGTCTCAGTTTTCGCTTTGTGAACGTTACAGAGAACGAAGTGAGATTGGCCGTAGGCCGGTTCCACTCACAGTCTGTAGGAACTGATGACCTTCCTCATAACTTCATCTCCAAGGCGCTCCCTGTCATTGCTCCCATCCTAGTGGACGTTTTCAACTCTTCCCTTGCCCAATCACACTTTCCCTCCTGTTGGAAAAAAGCTGTAGTCCTTGTCCTTAACAAGATCCCCTAATAATTTTCTCTCCAAAGTCCTGGAGAAACTTCCTTCAACTGTGACCTGGTGCCCGTTCGCACCAGGTTGCACTAGAGAATGGCTCTACCGGGGCACTCCGTATTTATTACGGGCGCGAGGAATGCCTTGGCCAGCTCAATTCGGGAGCACGGACTTCTCGCATGGGGGGGGGGGGGGAACGGCCAGCGCGCGGGGACTTGGAAGAAATCGCCTCCGCGCGCGTTCGTTCTGGCCGTGTAACTCGGGGGGCGAGGGGAAAGGGCCCGGGCCAGAGCCCGTCGTTCTGAAGGGTGTGTTGGCGCGCTCGCCAATACACACGTTCACAAGGGGGAAGTACCGGGCCACGACGCGCACAACCAAACCTCGCGATGCGCTGTCTCTCTCGCTCGCTCGCTCGTTCTTGCTCCTCGTCGTCGTCGCTGGGACTCATTGTGCTGCCGTCGGCTTCGGCTCCCTCGTGCTCACCTCGTGCTCGTCTTCAGGCACACACGCACACTCGCGTGCTCTCACGCTCTCATGCACACTCGGCTCGGCACACGGTACTCGGCTCGCATCGCGTCTATCTTGCTGCGGGCACCGGACGAGAATGCTTGCCCGCCACGTGCTCACTCCCGGCCTCGCGCCGCCAGAACTCTCGGCGAGCTGCGGCTTGCGTGCGCGCTGGAGAGTGCTGCCCTCCTGAGTCGGTGGCTGCCTGCTAAGGTGCCGTACCGGCCGGATCGGCGAACAGCCTCTCCGTCCATAGTGACGGGTTTCCCCGTCACACAACCAAATCAGTGTTTATGTGGAATCGGAGGGTCTGCTGGATGGGCGTCAGACGGGCTTTAGACAGGGTCACAGCATGCAGACTGCTTTGCTCAGACTTACCGACGACGTTCGTCGGGCCAAGGGCTGACTGCTCTACTCCTGTTTGATTTTAGCAAGGCATTCGACACGATCTGTCACTCCACGCTGCTGCGCAAGCTGTTAAAACTTGGTTTCTCTTTGGAATCATTAAAATGGATTGCTTCATATCTGACGGGAAGGGAGCAGTGTGTTAAGCGTGAAGACGGAACTTCCACTGGTTTTTGTGGTTTCAGTAGGGGAGTACCCCAGGGCTCTGTCCTGGGCCCCCTACGGTTTGCCCTCTACATTGGAGATGTTTCACTATGCTTTGGACCCGATGTGCACTACTGTACGCTGACGACCTTCAAATCGACATTCACTGTCACCTTGACGACTTATTACGAACGCTCGACAAGCTTGGCGAGGTCGCTGCCAGAATCGTACAGTGGGCTCTGCCGTATAAACTCGTCCTGAATGCGTTAAAAACCAAGGCTATCGTTTTACACCCCTAACAGGGCCAGAGGCGCCTCTGGCTAGTTTAAAGCTGATAACGATTTGCAATGTAAGATGCCTACCATTTGCCAGAATTTTGTAGAGAGTACAAGCAGAGAAATAATCCCTGCATCCCGAGCTAGTGAGCCAGCCCAGCTGTCGCCTGTGAAGAGTGATGTGCTCGCGCCCCTTTACACCATAGATGTATCTGATTCCCGTATTGAGGATACGCTGAACAAGGAGATCCTGTTCGCTGGATAGGTCGCAGAGCACTAGAGAGCAGTAGTCTATCACGGGAAACAAAAGCGCCTGGATAAGGTGCTTTCTGAGCGCAAGGGTGATGCTACGTCTGAAATGGTGAAGGCAGTACATGAAGGAGTTGGTTTTTTTGCAGATCGAGAGAACATGCAACTTCCAATTCAGTTTGGCGTCTAATACCACATCAAGGCTGCGTACTGAAGATTCAATTAAAACCGGGGTGACATTCATCACTATGGCGTAGTTCTGTACCAAGTTGGATGATAGATTCATGTAGAACTTAGTGCCAAAAAAAACTGGCTTTGGTTTTTTCAACATTGAGTTTGAGATGATTAAGGGGACTGCAGCGAGTTATTGGTGTATTATAGAATGAACTCAAACTTTCATAGAATAAACCTAGCACAACCAACTTTCAATTGCAACAGACAAAATCATGGGTCAACCTGGTCATTTCCATATGAGCGCTATAACAAAAATGACGTTTTTTACGTAGGCTCTTATGGCGAGAATCAATTGATCCCTTCCCAACTAAATATGGTCTTATGGAAAAATTTGAAGAAATCCTATGTGATAGGTTTTTTAAAGTAGATTATAATATGACCGCGAAAATCGTATGTCGCCATCGAAATAAGATCGTAAAACTGGAAAAAGTGGATTTTGATGAATTTGACAAGTGTTCATGTGCAAATCTTGACTTAGTTATGATTTATTTTCCCTTTTCGAGCATCCATGAGTAGTCTAGGATAATATTGATCTACTTTAAAACGATAGAATTGGGAGTATTTTAAAAAAAAATTCAGGCACCCCCAGTAGGGCCCCGCATTGGTACGGCACCTAACGCTGAAGCCGCCTTAAGAGCGGCCCACTCAGCGATGCGAGCACCAACTCTGCTTGAGGCAGCAAGCGCCGCGTCAAGGTCAGATAGAGCGCA
Organism: Aphelinus atriplicis; assembly: GCA_020882685.1. NCBI lineage: Eukaryota > Metazoa > Arthropoda > Insecta > Hymenoptera > Aphelinidae > Aphelinus > Aphelinus atriplicis. The sequence goes on from JAJGQD010000030.1 coordinate 895,643, forward strand.
CTGGAGATACATCTGCAGATCATCAGCGTAGACAATGTATTCAATGTCAGCAGGGAAATGTCTAGCCACATCCCTCATATGAAGGGCAAACAGCAGGGGGACAAGAACTGAGCCCTGAGGGATGCCACAGTTGACGTCGCGAAAGCTAGAGTGGTTACCGTTCTGACCCCTCACCAACTGCCTCCTAGCGCCAAGGTAGGACCCAAGCCACTACAGAGCACTAGCAGAGAAGCCCATATCGGCGAGCTCGCGTAAAAGCGTGATGTGACAGACCGTATCGAAAGCCTTGCTGATATCAAACAGGAGCATCGCAGTCACCATCCTTGTATTCCTACCACAGCAAATGTCGTCCGTAAGTTTCAGGAGTGCTATGCCCGGCTCGAAAACCTGACTGGAGACAATCCTTTCAAGTATCTTAGCAAGGAAGCTAAGCAGAGAGATGGGGCAAAAGTCACCCAGGCGTGTAGGAAAGGGCACCTAGTTGAGAACTAGTACAAGGGATTGCTTCCATCTGGAAGGAAAGACAGACTAAAATAACGGCAGAACAGATTGAAAATTTTAACGAGATATGGCCCAAGAGGAGGGGAAGCCGCATGGACAAACCTCTGAGGAATCTCATCAATACCCACGGCCCGCGACCTCAATCTGACAATGGCCTTCTCTAGCGTCTGTAGCGTAATTTCAGCACAGCTCTGGAAGCTTGGACAGGTAGTAAGAAATGAAGGGTGCCTGAGCGTTGTAAGAAGTCGAGGCAAAGTAGGCATTAAGATCATCCCCCAAAAAGTGCGACATGCTGCTCTCGTTATCGGCGTAGATTCCCAGATGCATGAGTTCCTTCCAGACCTCCTTGAAATCAGACAGGTTTCTGATACGGTAGTATCCTAGTAGTAGTCAAGTCAGGCCGATTTTACGAGTCGATGAGTCTCGTCACGTACTCGTCCGTAGTGGAGCAGGTCTATGTAGAGCTTAGTTCGTTTGTTTCGTCTATGAAGTCGGTTGCGTTCCTTAATCAGCTGGGAATACACGTTGGTAAATCAAGGGTGCTTGAATTTTTTTCTGGGTCTAACTATTTTTAAGGGGGCGAAAATATCGAGTGCAGTGTAGATGTGAGTGTAGAAGCAGTATCAAGTACAGTGGAAAGTGCGCAATCTGAGTTATCCAGGGCTGACCAACCACAGCCACCAAGATAATCATTAAGGGCTTTCGGATCAATAGATTTGAAATCACGATAGGAGTAATCGGACTGGATAACTTTGGAACCAAAAGATCAAAAGTAGCAGAGATCAAGTCATGCCCTGCGATGAAAGGAGTGTCTGATTTGTGAAAGTCAAGGACTGTGTCAATTTCGTCGATAATTCAAAGGTCGAGCCAGGTATCGGAGTCATTAGTGTAGTGAGTGGCATCATAAGAAACGAACGCAAGGGAATTCTCCTGCAAGAACCCACGTAAAATTAATGCATCAGAGCTTGACGACAGCTTGGAAGAGGTTAGTTCCCCGCACAAACGGGGCGATAAATCACACCTGGGAGAATAGGTTTACCGCCCCTGGGAGTGATCTCGCAGAGGATTTATTCAGGGAAAGTTTCGTATTGTGTCCAGATTTCAGGCGATGTGCAGAGTATATCAGCGGAAAGCGAGTTATGAATGAACAAAGCAACTCTACTTCGAGTGGTTCTGCGATCCCGCCTGAACAGGGTGTAGTCATCAAGAGCAATGATGTGATCCTAAATGTGAGGGGCCAGTTTGGTCTCAGTGACAGCTATTACGTGGAAATAGGGGCAAGAGGCCACGAAAGGTCTTATCTCTCCCATATTAGCCCCGATGGAGTTCGCTATGAAACGGCAAACGCGGAGTCCCTCCTTCACGGCCGTCGTGGAGTTAAGCAAAGAATGATGATGCGAGTTAGTGAATGAGCTGTTAGTAAGTGATTTAGGCGAAGAGATGGGAGGCGGTGAATGTAAATGATCGATGGGGTGAGAGCGAGACAATGAGTTAATGTGACATGAGTGAATTTATCCGGAAAGCATAAAAAGCGTCGATGTGATGCGTGTGACAGTGTCTCCCTTCTTTCTTCTGGCAAAGATGGCACCTTGATAGATGAAGACGTTGCATTCACCGCCTTGACCATTGTGCTCTCTTCGCTTGGCACGTACAGTACGGTGCAGTGCATGGGTTTCTTTGGGAAGAAATTCATTGACATTTAGTGGGAAGTTGTCAATGTGGAGAGGCACTCCTGCAACCTAGAGCAGATCGTTGCTGATGCTGGAAGTCATCACCTTACCTTTCCTGATTTTGGCTCGACTGATGTTTGTAACGTGAGCTGGGGAGATAAGGGTGACCACCAGCAATGGCCTGCGGTAAGGAGGAAGCGCCAAGGCGGACTGTTGCGCTACCGATGTCGTGGCGCTAGGTGTGTCGCTTGTAGCGACCGGTCGGGGACAAATGTATCAACCTGTTATCACGTCCAAAGGCAACAATCCACTGTGTATGGTGAGAAGAGCAGCGAAGGCAAGACTCCTGAGATCGGCCCCAGTCTCCACGTCGAGCCCAGTAACGACGACATCCGCAGAAAGCTCTTTGTGCTGGAGGGTGATTTCATTCAGCTTGTTACAGAGCGAGTTACTGATGCGCTCTAGGTTGCGGATTCTGGAGTCAATCTCAGCAGCAACAGTCACAGCAAGCTTACTGGACTCAAGAGCAGCGCCGCCAGAAATGATGAGGGAGCAAACACGCCCCTGACCCTCACGAAGTTCAGCCATTGTGGACTCAATGGCACGCAAGCGAGACTCCTGCAACTCCACCTTAGACTCGTCACCTCCAAGACGAGGCAAGACACGGCTAACAAGACCAAGAAGGGACTGCAGGTCGCACTGGATTCTTGCGATGGAGGCTTCCAAGGAGTCAAGCTTATCCATTTTGTCGACGCTGGCGAGGATGCGGCGAAGGATGTCATCCTTCTGGTCATTTCTGTGAGATGAGAATGACACGGATCGTCCGGCTGTGGAGCCAGAATGAGAGTGGTAGAGGGTGTGGAGTGTCCAGAGTGAGGAGCGCCGCGCAAGTCACCACCAGAGAGAGGTGTAGCTGAGGATGAGGCAGCTGCGTAAGCAGGAGCACAGTTAGTGCATCAGCGGACGGGCCTATTACAAGACTGCACTGTGATAAATGCCATGCAGCAATCATGCCAGCGCTTGGTGAAAGAAGCGCACGGTTTAACGTGCATATTACTGCGCGATGGCTTACTGCACTTAGCGCAGAGCAGCTGGCCCTCCTCTCTCTCTCTCTCGCTCTCTCTCTCTCTCTCTCTCTCTCTCTCTCTCTCTCTCTCTCTCTGACATGAAGAAGGCTCACGTTCTGAAGAAGGCTCACGTTCTTCCACTGAAGAAGACCGCTCTCCCATCGTCGCCGTCCGACTTTCGTCCCATTGCCCTCTTGAGCTTCCTGTCTAAGGTCCTTGAGAAGATAGTTCACGACCAAGTCATGAACTATTTTACTACCAACAACATCCTCGATCCTAGACAGGCTGGTTTTCGACCAAACCACTCCAAACGGCACTGCTGAGACTAACGGAGGACATCAGACTGGGAATGGACAAAAAGAAACTGACGTTGCTTTTGCTTTTCGACTTTAGTAAAGCCTTTGACAAAATTTCCCACTCTAGAATGCTGAAGCGTCTAAGGGATATCGGCTTCACCAGGACTGCTCTCTCGTGGTTTCACTCATATCTTACTGATAGACAACAAATAGTCATAACTAAGAGTTTTGGCAAATCATCGTGGCTCACCACAAATCTTGGAGTACCACAGGGATCAGTCCTCGGGCCGCTTCTCTTTTGCATATACATAAATGACCTACGTGACGTACTTGACATTGAGGGCATTGAGCGTATGCTTTACGCAGACGACTTACAGATTTATACTCAGGTTCCACTGGATAGGCTCGCTGAGGGCATAGCGTTGCTTGAGAAGGTGGCTGCGGCCGTCTCGGGTTAGGCTGGCGCTGCTTCGCTGGTGCTCAATGCCGGAAAAACCCAAGCCATAGCTTTTGGGTCCTCACATTACATCAATCTTCTGCACAAAGAAGCACTCTATGCATCCGGCATTGGGATCGACGGAGCTCGCTTGCCGTTCTCGAGCACGGTTAAGGATCTCGGTGTGGTGCTAGACGAAACCCTATCTTGGCGTCAAAACACCGACGCAATCACAAAGAAGTTTAATCGAACCATGTATAGTTTGCGATTTTTCCGTAAATATACGACCGAGGTCCTACGTAGGCGCTTATCGATGGCTCTGCTGTTCCCTCATCTAGACTACTGTTCTGCGGTATACCTTGACGCACCTCAAGAACAAAAACAAAGAATACAGGTACTGCAAAATTCATGTGTGAGATATGTTTTTGGTGTGAGGAGGGACGAACACATCACTCCTTATAGGACCAAGCTGGGCTGGTTGCGCACGGATATAAGGAGGCAATATTTCATGGCTGTACTTTTGTACAAGATCCTGCGCATCCGCGAACCGAAATACCTACTGAGCCTCTTCACTAGGTATGTGTCCACTAGGCCCTCCAGGGGTGATGCACCGGAACTCTCGGTCCCCAAAATGAGGAATACTTTCGGACTAAATTCATTCCAGGTGCAAGCAGCGCACCTCTGGAACTCCCTTCGGTCCTCGGATAGAAACCTGCCGTCTTTGTCAAGTTTCAAGCGTTCCGTAAGAAAGTATTTTTTAGAATTAAATGAATGACCTTAACATCTTTTATAAAGTTCCTTACGATGACCATTTGTCTGAATATATGATGACCAGCTGTATAATTATTATTATACCAATACTGACTCGTTATCTGTGATAATTAGTTTTACGAATTTTACTATGATTGACAAGGATGATATGTAAAAACAATGTTTCAGTTAAGTGACCGTTATTTTTCAAAAAAAAGAAGACTGATATTTTTGTAAATACGAATTTTGTATAATTTATACAATAAAAACATATCTATCTATCTATCTATCTCTCTCTCTCTCTCTCTCTCTCTCTCTCTCTCCTAACGTCTTGTACCATTATCAGATGGTTTGACCTTGTCGGCTGATTCATCAGTCAAATTCAGTGGAGAGGTCATATCAGATGCAGCAGGGGTTCGAGTTGACTATAAATGTTAAAAACAAAAGAAATGATAATGGAACGACTGCAGCCGAAAGGCGAAAAGTCAGCTGCGGGCGCACTGCGATGCAGAATACCCCTGATGACGCTCAGTGGGCCGAGTGAGGAGCGAGGCGGGCGATCGCGGCGAGACAGTGGTGGGAGCAGAGCATGGCGGAGCCAAGTAAGGCGGTCGACGACGCGATGAGCGCTCACGCTATAGGCTGTCGATATATTAGGCACGTGTTGCTGTGTATATAAATAAATATAAACACGCGCTGACACAAGGATGTTAACAACAAATTGTGCAAATGCGAATTTTTTGACACGTAAGTACAAGAAACTGGGCATCAACACTTCACTTAACAATAGTCAACAATTCATCAACAACAGTTCCGCAACAACAAACTGTGCCAGCAACAACAATGCACACACACAGCAGCAATATCAAAGTCAATAAGTCCACGATGAGCAGCAACCAGCACTGGAGTATAATGAACAGCATCGTGGAGGTAACGAAAGAAGGCCAACGGCAAGTCGAGCAAACAGGGCAGTGTCAGAGATAGCGACGTAACCTCAACGTTTGATAGACAGGCAAATCAGATACAACCCGGCTCAGTTCGCACGAGCCAGTCAATAATGCTCGTAATAACAAAAGCCGACAAGTGTCCCGATTCATCTGTAGAAAAATGAATACCTATGGTGGTATACAGCAGGAAAATAAATTCGAAAAACGAGGAGCGAAGAAGAGTGCGTCTGTGGCGTCTGCTTACCAGAGGGAGAGAGAGCAGCGCGGAGAGACGAACCTTTTCGTTGTTGCTCGCAGACTTGTCTCGGCCGGGTCGCATATTTAGCGGGTCGAGATGTCGGTACTGACATCGAACTCAGAGCACGGGTGCACAGGAGAGCACAGTGTACGAGCACGTGGCACGAAGTGGCCACGTGCTTCACCATGGGAAGTAGGGTCTTATGGGGAATCAATCGCTGTCGTAGAGTCTGCCTGCTTCTGCCTGGCACCTATAGCTGCTGCAGCGCGGCGGTATGTCGTGCTGTTGTTATCTCTCTCGCGCTCTCTCTATCTCTCTCCTACCTTAGCTTGTCGGTCGCTTATAGTTCTGCTGCCGATGTCTCGCCGGCGCTAGAGAAACAGTAATAATTATTGAGAATAGGGGAACCTCACGGTACAAAGTACCCGTGACGAAATAAAATTCAGCAGTAGAAGCGGCTACTCCCACTGCCATTGTCGAACTATTGTGTATGAAACTAACAGCAGTGGATTTATATATATATATATCATCATGTTCGCCATGTTATATTGGAGAAACAAAAAGTAAATTAAAAGATAGAATCACAGTACATCAAGAAATCACCAATAAACTACTATCTGTCTTGTCGCATATCATAAAAAACAGTACACACACATACTCAATAATGTTAAAATTGATTAAAAGAATGTTCAAATTTCAGATCGCGAGATGAATTATAAGAAATGACATATTTCAGAAATCCTCCACATCAATATTTACTAACATACTCTCAGTATGATGGTTAACACACTATCCCTTATACACACGTATAGGAAGCTCAACAAGATCTTCCAAAACAAAACACACCAACGCAGCTAGTGGTATATAAGACCACTGCTGTTAGGTCTATACACAATAGTTCGACAATGATAATGGAATGGAAGTCACTTCCACTGCTGAATTACATAATATGAATTTACTTAAAACTGGTGAGGAAAAATATTTTTTTTGTTATTTCATCGATTGTTTTGTACACAAATTGTATCATTTATTATGTGTTTCTTTTGTGATAAATTTTAGCCCCATGAGACCAGTTAACGTTATTGGCGAAACGTTGCAACATTCAATTATGTGATGGACTTTGTGATTTTCCTTATTTTCTTTACACTAGATTGGCCCTCAAAGATTAACCATCCATCCAATATTTGAACAATGAAGGGTGTTTTCTTGAATATACTGTCATGATATATTTCAGTTTATTTTCCAATGATAACACAAGAAAGAAATGAAATTTAGCATCATCTACTGCCAAGTATCCAACTAGTGTGGATTTCTAACAACAGAACGAACATATATCAATTCATAATACATTTTGATCCATTCTAATCTTATCATGTCATTTTGATTCTAGGAAAACCGATTGATAATTGTTCCGTTTATATCGTCGATGAGGAATTGAATTTGTTGCCAAGTGGAAATGTGGGAGAACTTTTGGTCGCTGGTCGTAATTTGGCTGATGGATACGTATCACACAATGATTCCCAGAAATTTGTCTGTAATCCTTTCTCTTCAGGCACTGGTATGTATTGAATCCAAAATTTTCTAGAAAAAATGTATAACCAAGACTAGATCAGATGAGATCAGATTAATACATTCACTGGCACGTTAGTACCACCATCTGGCGAGTATAGACAGCTGGTGGAGGCGTGACACAATATTTCCAAAAATTGGCTACTTATTCTTAATCTTATAAAAAAATCCAGTTGAACTCAAGTTTGAATGTTATTTTTGTGAATTGATTATTAGAATTCTATTCACTTCATATTATAGCTCGATTTGTCCGCCGAGGGTTACGTTTTTCATGTAAAGTGTCTTGATCTGTAGCTTGAAATTAGAAAATCTTTGGGGGGGACCTCACCCAATTGTGAGGTCTTCTCGAAAACGACGATTGACTGCGAGATATCTCGCATCAAACTCGCTTATGAATATGGGTGATTCGTTCAGTGGAAAAAATATATAAAAATTTGAAAAAATTTTCTGCCATTCTGTTGGGTCCTATAATGTCACCTGAAAAGTGATCTCGTTTTTCTTTCGAAATGATCTGGATTTTCCAAAAAGAATATGTCCGAAGTCGTAGGTGGTCATTTGACCATCATAATAATAATCATTCAAGTACTTTTAATCAAGTAAAAATTGAGTTTAATCACCCAGATCAGGATCTCATACCCACCAAAAGTTAGCTTATCATGTTAATAAATTTTATGAACGTGATTTGGCAGGTTACTTATGCCTTGAAAATTTATTTATTTAAATCATATCAATTTCTACCTGTAGGATGAATTACCCCATGTGCCCTGAGGTCAAAACGTTCAATAAATTTTGAGAATTATTTCCAAATCTAAAAGTTTTTTATTTTGGTCCGTTGAGTTGTTACTTCCCAAAAAATTGGATGATTCTATCTGATTCAACTAAATAAAAAAAGAAAAAATTCGGGGGGTCTGGCGCGAACCACCGATCCTTGGGTCGCGAAGCAAAAGCTTTGCCCCAGGACCACCGCACACTCTTACAATATAAATCTTAGAAGTTATATTTAAGTTGTGACCCCTGAAGGGGTTTACTTATTTATCGGCTGAGTAGTGCGATGCCGGAACTATTGAAAATGAGTATTGAGTGCTCATTAGACAACCCTCACCCACCCACCTAATCATAATTTCAACAAAAATATTGTGTTTGACACGTGCTCGTTGTGTTGTGAATGCGTGGCATGATCGCCAAACCGCTTGGCGGGCAGCGGCTTGGCCGCTGCGGCAGAGCCAATAATTGTCGCGCTTGTCCCCCGTCACCGGATCTCGTCATCGCCATACCGCTTCGTTGCTGCAAGATCCTGAGAAGTCAAAGACTGTAGTGGAATATTGCAGAAATATTGCATTGAAACATTTCGTGCAATATTGTTGCAAGATTTCTGCAAGATTCTGCTGCAAGATTGAGAACAGTCAAGAGCTGCATTGAAATATTGCAGAAATATTGCATTGCAAGATTTCATGCAATATTGCTGCAAGATTTCTGCAAGATTCTTCTGCAAGCTCATGTAAAGTTGAAGGCTACATTGAAATATTGCACGAATATTTCGATGAAAGATTTCATGCAATATCGTTGCAAGATTTCTGAAAGATTCTGATCGCTTACATCGAATTCAATGTGGGAAAATGTATACGAATTCTCTCTATGAGACCAGGCGCAAACCTGTGATTCTTTGGGTGCGGCGCAAAATTCTTGCCGCCGGACAAGCACACACTTTTATGATACATAATTCCGTCAATGCTGTATTCAAATCCTGACCTTCCGAAAGAAACTATAATGTTGCAGCAATCTTGCAGAAATATTGATTAAAAGATTTAAAGGGTTTTGAAAAATCGGCGCTCAAATATTGCAGCAATCTTGCAGCAATCTTTCCATGCAATATTTCAGAGTTATATTTCTAGAATCTTGCAGAAACATTGCATTGCTCCTTGCACTACCGATTGGTGGCGACTCGCTCCTCGCAAGTAAAACCTTATGCCTCTGTCTATACCCGAGCATCCACAATGATGGGTATCAAACTCGTTTCTGACTCTTATTTCTGAGTCAAACTGGAAAAACTATTTTTGTGGGAATCTCTACCGAATTCTCAAACTAGAGAGTCATTGAAGAATTCCCGATAATCTAAAATTATTTACAGGTTTGTCAGCACTGGAATATTGTAGCAATTTTGCAGCAATCTTTCAATGCTATATGCTCAATCATGTTAGTGAAATCTTCCAGAAATATTGCAGAGCAAGATTTCTGCAATATTTAAAATTTTCCTAGCCAATACTGCAATATCTAGTATCAATCTCTAAATGCAATATTTCAAACAGATATTGCTGAAAGATTCGGAGGCTGTCGATGAATCCGCAGTGAAATATTGCAGTAGTCTTTCAATATAATAATCATCATGATATTGTTAAAATCTTGAGGAATATTGCATGAAAGATTCAACGAATGTCGATGAATCGGCATTGAAATATGGCAACAATTTCGCAGCAATCTTTCATTGCAATATTGCAAATTTATATTGCTGGAATATTGCAGAAATATTGCATGAATGATTCAAAGGGTGTCGACGAATCGGCAGTGTAATTTTGCAGCAATCTTGCAGCAATCTTTCAACACAAACGATCGGATACTTTAGAACACTCTGACTTTCCAGTTTCTGTTATTAATAGAATCGGTATTTTATTATCTCCTGTGGGCAGATGATTCAAAATGTTTCCTGAGAATTGAAATAAGAAAGCATTTACGAAACAATGAACGACGGGTGAGGAAGAATTTCCTCACACAAAATCTTCTAACGCTCCGTTTAAGGCATCGTCTATTCATACATCGTCACATCTTTGTACTGTTTTGGTTCCTAAATAATATAATAGCCGTGAAATTTTCGGAAAAACTCAGTGGTCGATTGACCGTGTACCTGTCGAGATGTATATCCGATCACAATCAATTATATGTCAAGTAAAATCTATCAAATGTACGTGAGAAAGTGATAATATGACTCTTTTTCTTTGGTTCATATTTCTCTGTGACGGATTTCGAACTAATATGCTATTTTTTGTAAATATATAGATGTATCACTTTCATGGCTTTTTTCATATATTCCAGCTCATTTTGTAAACGATGACACGAGAAAGTAGCAAAATCTAGCATCAACTGACAAGTATTCAACTAGCGTGATAGCCCTAAAAACATTTACCTTTGAAAAAGATACACATTGACGACAAGTATCTTTCGTATCCCATAGTTTGTTGTTGGATAAATTCTTATACGACTAAATTTTTTTATGTAAAAAGAAAAAATTATATCCTAGTAGGGATTGCTTTCAGAAGAGAAGAAATAATGAAATATATCTACCTTATGTTTCTCTGTTACGGATTTCGAACTAATAACCTGAATATCAATTTGCTAATGTTGAGATAAGAAAGTACTGAAATCACAAATCCCTGTCAAGTACTTAACTCATATAATTTTGTAGAAGTTTAGTAGAAAAATTATAAATGGTTGAAATCAAATATAATACACCTCGAGCAATTTTTCTTCGTCATAGTAAAAAATGGACCTTTGAAAAAGGTATACGTGGACGACAAGTATGTTCCGTATCCCTATAGTTCGTTGTTGAATAAATTCTTATGCGACTAAATTTTGTTACGTAAATAGAACTTTGGGATTGACTGTTTAATCTCAGTCCATCCAAATGCATGTAAAATAATAATATGATTCCAATCTAATATATTTTTAATACCCATGTTTTTTGTTTTTCCATTTCCATTGTTTAAACAATAATTATTTAAACAAATTGCACCCAAAGTCGTAAATTCGAGAAAGTAATGGTGTCAATCGATTCTACATAAAAAACCAAAAAAAAAAGTGAATTACATTTTTTTTATTTGAGGCTTATTTTTCTGGCAATCGCGCTATAAACAATTGGAATTTAGTAAAACCGAGAAAAAGTGGCTTCGGCCCATGCCTACGCTATCACTATGGGATGAAAACTGATTGCGGGATCCCGTGCTTTTTTGGAAAATATAACTATACTTGATATGACTGTATATGAAATTAATCAGTTTGAAATCCGTAACAGAGAAACATGAAGCAGAAAGAAGGCTTCATATTCTGTAATTATTATCTTAGATGCATTGAAAAAGAAAAAGATTGAAATCTTGCCATCTTTACCCACTCAAACAAATTTAGTCGCTCAAGCATTTATTCAACAACGATCAACAAAATACGGAACATACTAGTCTCCAACGTGGGCCTTTTTGAAAGATAAATTTTTAATCATGAAAAAGAAATCTGCTTATGGTGTATTCCATCTTATTCAAACCATTTATATAATTTTGGTACTATACCTCTAAAAAAATATATGAGTTAAATACTTGACGTGGATTTGTGATTTGAGTACTTTCCCATCTCAAGAAATTGTTCTGGATTAAAATTTGAACAGCTACGAGAATTAAGTGTACATTTAAAAGTATTCATTCTGCAGTAGGATTATCATACTAATTAGATACTTGTCATTTAATGCTTTCTCGTATCACTATTGACAAATTCCATCTGGAATGTATAACTAGATTTGATGTAGCTTTATATGCAATTTATTATACTAAATGCAACTAAAACGAAACGATATTGCTTTGATAATATCTTGGTACCTTTCTAAAGAAAGGTACAAGTAGTTTACGAGTAAAGAATGGTTTTATGGGAGGTATATTTTGGACTGAATTACAATTGTAAAATTTTGCGATATTTTGAAATGGGCTCACATGACAAATAGATTGTGCGAAAACTATCAGAGATATCGTGATGAAATTTTTTTCGTATTTTCATTACTGTAAAGGTACTCTGAATCACAATCTCATTTCGTAGGTATGATTTGGAAACTTGAAATAAAATCTCAAAAAATGGCTTGCTTTTTTGTGTCATTTTTCCCTTTCTACCTATTTTGCGACAACAATATTCGAGATTAATGCTTCGAAATACTTAATCCTCATGCAAAATTTCATAATGAAACTTTTTTTCTAAATCATTTTCCGGAGACAATCTAAAAGGTGAAAAGTCCGAGATAGCAAGTTTCTGAAGTAGATGAGTCTAGGACTAACATGTTTCAAAGACCCAACATTACTTTCTACCCATGTTATGTTCATTGGCAGACTGATTTTGACATACGACTTGAGACCATGTCTTGATGTACTTTTGTTTGCCGGCCGACAATACTTTTGGATCACGGCATATAAAGTTCAAAAATATGTACTCCAGTATGGAAGAATCACATAGGAGACTGAGATGAACCGCAAATGGGCTAATTGCATATTGTCAAGCTCCCTCATATATAGACGGTAGAGCGCCAACTCTCTTGCGAGATAGCGCCGCACTATATCTTATATGCGTGCGACTCAGCGCCTCGCCATCTACAGGCGCGCTATCGTACTAGGTCGGTCACACGAAAATGAGCTTATACTCGTCAATTGCATGAAGCTAATTGAAAATTGAATAAATCTTACTGTAATTGCATTGAAAAAACCCCAGAATGTTATTATGATCATTCATATATTCATATATATAATGTAAATCTTTATATCTTGAGATTTTTTATCAAAATGAAATCTCACATGAGGAATAAAAACAAACAATTCAGAGCATTTAGTTGAAATCATTTATTTTCATAGGATACTATTTCTACCTTTATGCAGTACCATTAATAAAGTAGTGGAGAAATTAATATTTATATATATATATATGGGTGATTCTCTGTCAAGTGAGAGAGTGAAAATGAAAAAAAATTCTGAAAATTTTTTTATGAATTCTAGAAGACTCCATCATGTCCCCTGAATTTTTTCAGAATTTTTTAGACCATATGTCCCATCCTGACAGAGGCTCAAAGTGGTGGAGTTTGCAATATTAGACATTTTTTCAGGACCTTTGACCTCAATTTTGAGCTATCTAGAGATGTTTTAGAGCAAAAACTCAGGAGAACTTTTTTACTGGAAAAATGCCAATTTTTTTAGAAAAATTGGTTCCAGGGTCATTGGTAGATATATAGCTATCACTTAACTTATTTCCAGGCTTAAAACTGATCAAAAAGTGGTTTTGATCACCCACAGCATAATGTGATACATACCAAAAGGAAGCCTATTTTATCACCAAAATGTCCTGACTAGTCGCAGAGGGCTGCATTTGATCTATTTTTTGTAATCAACCAATACATTATGAGAATTAACGAAAATATTCTAAAAATGGGTGACCGCATACGCCACTTATAAGTATGCTTGTTACTCTGGTTTTCTCATGAATTTGCTTGTTTCGTGGCACTTGTACTCGGACACAAGTTGTTACTACTTTATTATCCAAGCCCAGAGTGATCAAATGCAGCACTCTGCGACTAGTCAGAACATTTTGGTAATAAAATAAGCTTCCTTTTGGTATGTATCACATTCGGCTGCGGGTGATCGAAACCACTCTTTGATCAGTTTTAAGCCTGGAAGTAAGTTAAGTGATAGATATATGTCTACCAATGACCCTGGAACCAATTTTTCTAAAAAAATTGGCATTTGCCCAGGAAAAAAGTTCTCTTGAGTTTTTGCTCTAAAAGATCTCAAGATAGCTCAAAATTGAGGCCAAAGGTCCTGGAAAAATGTCTAATATTGCAAACTCCACCACTTTGAGCCTCTGTCAGGATGGGACATATGGTCTAAAAAATTCTGAAAAAATTCAGGGGACATGATGGTGTCTTCTAGAATTCATAAAAAAATTGTCAGAATTTTTTTTCATTTTCACTCTCTCACTGACAGAGAATCACCCATATATATATATATATATATATATATATATATATATATATATATATATATATATATATATATATATATATATATATATATATATATATATATATATATATATATGGGCAATTCTCTGTGGGATCGAACATGAAAAAATTTGATTTGGCTCAAAATTTTTTTGTAAGTTCTAGGGCATCAAGCCGATTTCCCAGAATTTTTTTAGATTTTTTCGAGCACTTTAACCCCCTTTAATAAATAGGCAAAGTTGCTGATTTTGCTGTTTTTGCATTTTCAGAGGCATTTTCAACCTTAATTTACATCCTGAAAATGACCTCTGAGGCAAAAAATGAATGGGACACTTTTTCCTGCAAATTGCCTGAATTTTATAGAAAAATTATCTCCAAGGTCATTGGAGCACACTAAGTACTCCACATTACCAATTGGAGCCTCTATTTTTGAACCCTGGGAGTTCGCTCGTCAAGCCCCACACCACATGGGTACTAAAAGTTGTCCCAACTCATACCACATACAGCCTATATAGTGAAAAAATGGGCCTGGACTCTGGAAGCTCCCAAAAAATTAATATATTAACTAAAATAGGGGTAAAAACAGGCTAAAATGACAATTCAAGGGGAGCCTTGTACCGCCAACACTTCCAATTTTTGCAAACACTTGTCTGTGGTATTATTACAATTATCCACTGTAAAAACTCACATTCTATCATACTAATACATATCCTGAGTTGTCAATATCATATTCATATAGATCAAGCATTACTATACTACTTGACGCCACCTTACTTTCAGTAGTTACATGTATTGATGGTCAATATATTGGCTCTATTGTGTTAAAATGTACAAGAAACTACTAATAAAGTACATTGTCATGAATTGCATTCACTCGATAAGAAAGATTAATCCAGAAAGTAAATCGTAAGCTGTGCATTACACGTACACCTTATAACACACTAGGCAGTGCATAGATATCATATGATTTTTTAAATATCAACAAGAAAATGTTGAAGTTCACTAAACATGGGTAATATTCATGAATGTGGGACTCATGAAATCCACTCATATTGTATAAACTGCATAGCTAAGGTCCAAGCAGCTATCGCTGGATGGGCTCAAACTACAACCTCAAGTTATTTACTCATGAAAATAGATAATATGAATCAATCCACTTGAAAGTATGATCACTAGATGCGCAATTTGATAAGGAATTCAAATATATATAGTTTGCCTGTGTTTAAATGACTTTATAAACCACTTTGTGAACGTTATACTTGCCTATACTGGAGATATATATGACCCATGTATGGCAAAGGTTAGGTTACCGACCATAGACTTTTAGACATGCAAAGCTACTTTGGAAGCTCCAAACTCATTTCTGGATATTCAGTATATTTACATGCCCAAATACAGTCACTCTGATCACGTAGTATCAGCTTGAGATATTATGACATCAACGATGAAATTTCATTCAGTTCAATTGTATTAGCCTTTTGAAGGCTCTGCGCGACTCTAACAAGGATCAGCGCGTTGCATTATTGAAGACTACTGATAAAAAATTAGTGAATTACATTTGCGAGTGTGCTTTGAATGTATTGAGAGGCTTTGTATCATTAAAAAATAGTCACGTGAAGAAGTTGAAAAAACATAGACAGGTATTGAGAAAACTGGCAAAAAATAACGGTAGAAAAAATTCTTGGAAGGCTAAAAAACGTGTGATTGTACAGAAAGGTGGGAGTTTCTTACCATTCTTGATAGAGCCCGTACTAAGTGCGCTCATTTCGTCAATAATCAGAAATTAAGAAATATGGAAAGAGCAAAGAAAATGGTACTTATTTCGAAAGACCAACTGGATAGAATTCAAAGAGAGAAAAACGAAGAGCCGAGGGTTCAGTTACCTGCTGCGCAGCCAGCAGACCCTTCTGATGTGGTACCTGTACTGCACTCAACCCAAACAATAGGTGATAATCTGAGTCGTCTGGACAATGACATGAAACAGATTCTGGATTTGAACAGATATAAAGACGAGTCTACTAGGTTGGAAGAGTATTTACGAGTTCCGCAGAGATAAGGTACCTGTACCCAATAAGCGCCACCTAAGCGAGAAAGGTCACTACACCGCGACAAATGAATATTTTCTAACATAATTGGTGTCAAATGAAAGGTCTACTCAATACCTCCAAAATGAGCTAAGTCTTTTTCAATTTGAACAGTTCTATTACATTTCGGGAAAAAATTTTTAGTGTACCCAATATAGCGCCACCCTGAAAATACTTCTTTTCATCCAATTTGAAGCATGAAACATGTCTAAAATGAATAAAATACAAACAGAAAAGTATATTTCTGATATGATTTTATAGAAAGATACATTTTGTCTTTGATTAAACCATAGATTATATGAACTTCTAACAGCCTAAATTAAATCAAGTTTTCAGTTAAAATTCATGAAAAACCGTTGTTTTTAAATCAACAAAATTAACTTATGCAACATCTAATTCCAATACTAATCTCTCAAATTGATGAACATTCTTTTTAGTGTAATTTTAAATATAATTGGGATGTTCTCACTGAAGTGGAAGAGTTCAATTTCAAAAATGTCCGAGCCTATTTGGGACTAGCTATTGTCATGATGGTAGAAAAATTCTGTTTGATGTTTTTCCAAGACAGTACTTATAAACGCATAACCTCAAGATTTTTCTCGTTATAGAATAGACAATATCTGCTAAGCGTTTAATTCGACTACATAATTCTTCGTTCTGTACTGTCGTTAACGCATATGGTCGACTCTTTTTCCTTTTTTCGGATATGTTTTGTTTGATATATCGTTGAAATGTTTGAAGAGGTATCTTATATATAGTCGAAGCCATCCTCTGCGATATCTCACCTTTCTTGACCTGCTCCAGAGCTTGAACTAAATTTTCTTTCGACCATGTTTGGCGGATATTTACCATGAATGGGTTGATTGTAGCAGCTGGAACAAGAAGATAGGGGTGGCGCATATTGGGTACATTTGATAAAAATAACGAAGAGCTATTGAAACGGTTGATAAAAAGGGCGTAAGATGAAAATAAAAATTGGATGATGTAGATGGGATGTCAAGGAATCGAACAATATATCGCTTGATTTTTTGGCCCAGTTTAAAGGTATTAAAAAAATTCGCACTTACCTGAGCGAAATTAGATCGAGAATGAAAATTGGCGAAAGAATGGATAAAACGAGCTGTAACAAGTTGGGTATAAGGGTTCCCGATCGGTGAAAATGTTTTTTCGTATCTTAGTGCGCAAAGTTTGTCTTTTTTTCACAGACTAGGGTGCGCAAAGTACCTTTTTTTTTCACCGTGCTAGAAAGCAGTGCGAGAAAAAACTTTCCAGCACCAGTGCGAGAAAAAGATGCGAGAAAGCTTTTTCCCGCACCAGTGCGAGAAAGTAGTGCGAGAAATTGAAAATATACGAATGCACTGCGAGAAAGATATAAAATTTACGGTCATCGTATTACGCAGCCACGTATAACTTTAGATTCTTGGGGATTCTGCGTAGCAGAGAGACCAATGCATTTCTATATACATATATATATGTATGCATTATGATATTCCTCTCATTTAATTTCTAAAACAAAATCCCCACAAAAATTTCTGTCAAATTCGACTCGGTCAAGTTCAAAATTCAAACCTCTGGGAGTCGAAAGGACAAGATTAAGCAGTTACAATACAGTAGAGCTCAACTCTTCAGAGTGATGCTTGAAAACGTGAGGTTCACATGGCCGGTATATACACTAAAGGGTGTTCTATTTCACTTGCGAGAAAGGAAAATTAACAAATAGCAATGTGTCAGTAATACTATCATTTTGCCCTGATGTAAAATGTATTGCCCAATTGTGTTCATTTTTTTTGTAGTATCATATTTATTTTCTTTTTCATGTTGATATTTTTGTTGTTTCAAGTGGGGGGGCTCCGCCCCCCAACCCCCCGGCGGGGGCTTCGCCCCCTGCACCCCCACCGGGGCTGCACCCCTGGACCCGCTCTTTCCCTTCGCCTACTCGTACTCTGCTTATCGTACCTTCGTTGAACTCGAGCAACAAGAGCATGGCACTATGTACGCGTGTCAATCATCCATTACATAGTCAAACTTTTCGCACTTCGATACGAAAAATACGTGCGCACGTAAGTGGATCCAGAACTCGTGTTGTCACCCTCGCTGCGCTCGGGCGCCAATCTCCACTCGTGCTGGATTCACCTACTTTGCGCACTAGTCACGTAATGTACTATTTTCCCTCATTATTTAGCATTGCCGACAAGATTCTGTGCCGCGGCGATGCTCTAGACGCGCGTATATATGAAATACGAAGGGTGGCGCATATTGGGTCCTGGCGCATATTGGGTACACCTACCTTACTTATTTTTCACAGACCAAAAAAGACAGATATCGTATCCGAAAACTGAAATAACAGATCTAAATAGTTTGAGCGATGATTTAATTATTGGAAGTTTACCAAAATAACACCAGAAAAAGGCTCAGCTGGAGTTGAAACATTTGAAAGCTAATCCTAAAAGTATTCGATGGAATGAGAAAGGAACAGTGTACATTGATGATGAAAAAATTGTAGGTTCAAACATCATTGATCTCATAAATGATGCGAGTAGAAATAGAAAAAATGTTGAAGCTATAGGCAGAAGAAAATTTGCGACAGTTTTACGTGAAATAGATTAGGAAATCATAATTTACTAAATGTTACATCTTCAAGTGAAAAACGTAATAAAATTTACGAATCGGACGACGATGGGGAAAATTTTCTCTCTCTCAAAGATTCTCGACAAGATTTCAGTGGAACTACAAACAATAGTTTTGCATCACTGGTAGATGAAACTTTACTTGAAAATTATTCAACTCCTAAAATTTCTAGAAGTCGGAGGGGAAAAACACCTGGAAAATCACCTCAAAATAATTAGTCACCGACCTGGCTAAGTCTGAACGATAAAAAGAAATAATGTCATCAGAAATTATTGAAAGTCAGTATTTCGATCCGGAGCATGAGGCAGGATTTTCTGGTGCGAGAAACTTGATTTTAGTGAATAAAAAAAAGTTTTCTGCTCATGAAATAAAAAACTGATTAACGAGACATGATGCTTACACTTTGCACAAACCTATACGAAGAAGATTTCCAAGATTACTTTACAACGTCGATACAATTGACCATGTATGGGAACTCGATTTTATTCAGTTGACATCTCTCAAAAATTATAATGATGGTTATGCGTACATACTCGTAGTGATCGACGTACTCAGTGAATTCGGTTGGGTCGAACCTCTCCGAACAAAACTTCTCAATCAGTTGCAGTTGCATTTGAAAAAATATGTGCTAAAGGACGATGTTCTTTCATGGCACAGTCAGCTTCTGGTTTAGAGTTCCTTGGAAAAGTTACACAAAAAGGTTTCAAAGAAAGAGGAATCATTTTCCGTGTCGTTCGTAATCCGGATGTAAAAGCAGCAGTTGTCAAGCGTTTCAATAGAACATTAAAAGAACGCATGTAAAGATATTTTACACATAAGAATACTCGACGTTACATCGATGTGCTTCAAAAAATTGTGACCGCTCACAATAAAACTCCGCACTCTACAATAAAAATGCCTCCGGCATCGGTTACTATACATAACGCGTACATTGCTCGAAAAAATTTAGTATCACGTGCGCAGCAGAGACAAAAACATCAAAAAGTACCCAAATTCAAAGTTGCTGATTATGTTCGAATAAGCAGAGAAAAAAACGTGTTTGAAAAAGGTGCAGAAAAAAAATTGGAGTGACGAAATTTTCAAAGTCGTACGAGATTCGAAGAGGCAAAAATTGTTTATCTACAAGTTGACGGAATTGCAAGGCGAAGATATTTTAGGATTTTTCTACCCTGAAGAACTGAGTTTAGTTTACAAAGAACGAGTGGATCGAGAAGAATATGAAATCGATAAAATTTTGAAAACTAAGGGTAGAGGCAAGAGAAAAGGATATTTTGTTAGTTGGCAAGGTTACGACGAAAAATTCAACTCGTGGATTCCAGCGTCTGAATTGAAGAAAATTTGAAAATGAACGTGAGCCAAAATGATTTTACGATCGTGCTATCGAGTAATAGCAGCTTGAAATATTTTTCTGAGAATACAACAACAAATTTTTCTACTCATTTACCGAAAGAAATCGAATTGAATGGGAAATGGAGTGTTGGAATTTCCAAAATTCATATACCATGTAAAACTATACATATTTCACGTGAAGATTCTAAAATTCCACCACTGGATGAACCCGATGTTTATTTTCCTCATGGTAATTATAAAAATGTTAAAGATCTCGTTCAAGCTGTAAAACAGGCCCATTCATCATACATGAGCTTAAAATATAATAATATTATATCCTACGATGAAAAGGGAGGTTTTGTATACATGAAAATACGAAGGAATTTTCAAAGAGTCACAGTCGGCGCTAATATGTCTGAAACATTACTACGAATTTTTAGTTTCGAGAATGGCTCTCAAAAGTTAAATACACCTCTCGAAGATAAAAATGAGTTTATACCATTTTATTACTGTGGAAAGATACCGACGAGTTTGGAACGAGCGATACCTGATCAACTTTTTGTATATTCGAGCATCTGTGAACCCTGTATTGTAGGGGATACTTTTGCACCATTGTTACGAATAGTAAATTTGGAAGCCCAAAAGTTTAATTTTGGAACGACTATCGCAAAGAAATACAACCCGGTCCGCTACGTGTCGTTATTTACCAACCGTTTTCGAACGATTGAAATAGATATAAGAGATCAGTTTGGCAAACCAATACCATTTGAATACGGGACAGTGACAGTAACACTTCACTTCAAAAAGAGTTTTAAAAATGAGTTTCCAAGACAATTATTACCGACAAGTGGGCGGTAGCCTGAACGTTTACGTGGGGGCGCATCGTATGCGCGGACATGGATCGGCTCATGGTTTTCTGGGATTTTCCGAGCAGCTCTCCCGTACCTCTGGAAAGACGTTCGCGCTGTTGGTGAAGAGGCTCTCAGAGCAGGCGTCGGTATACTTGACGATATTGGTGAGAGTCATATTTCTTTCAATGAGTCATTCCACAACCGCATGCATGAGTCATCTCAAAATCTAAAGCGTCGTGCAAGAGAAAAGTTGTCTTAATGCAAGGATCGGGATATAAGCCTGTTTCGCGTAGACGTCGTATTCAGTCTGCTCGCAGCGTTTCAAGAAAGCGCACCGTTAAAAAACCTACTAAAAAACGTCGAGTTGTGAAGAGGCAGAAAGTCAAGAAAGGAAAAGTTCAGAAGAAATCTATTAAGAATAAAACTTTGAAGAAGAAGAAGAAACGACAAACGAAAAAACTGAAAGATATCTTTGATTAGTACATTTTTTTAATAATGTCTTTTCTACATAGTCATACAGAGCCGTGCCTGAAGAGTGAACTTGATTTATTCTCTCTCCCTCCAACTCAAACAGCTATAGAATCGAGTTGATGGGTGCAGTACAAGCCCATTTCGTCTCTATCGGACGATGGTCCACTCGAGTTTTGCGTAAACGCACAAAACGAAGATTATTTAGATCTTGCACATACTATGATCAAAGTAAGTGTGCAATTGAAAGGTACAGACGACACTGCACTCAAGAAAGTTGCACCTGTAAACAATTTTCTACACTTGCTATTCAACCAAGTCGATGTATATCTAAACCAGAAGCTCATCTCACCTCCGAACAATGCTTATCCATACCGAGCATACATTGAAACTTTGTTAAACTATTGACCGGCGGCCAAAAATTCTCATTTATCTTCAGGTTTATGGGAGGCTGATACGGTTGATTCAATGGATGGATTACCTGGAGCAGATACCAACAGAGGACTTGGAAATAGGAAAAACTTTACAGAAGGTGAAAAAACGGTCAATTTGATAGGCTATTTACATTGCGATATTCTTAACCAGGATAAGTTGTTAATGAACCGTTGTGAAGTGCGTGCTAGGCTAGTACGATCGAAAGATGCTTTCTGTTTGATGGACGATTCGGGAAAAAATTACTCTGATTATTCGTCGTGTAACAGTTGCTGCGCACATTTTGACTGCACATGCTAAGACCCTTTCCACAACTACTGCGAAATATCCGCTCACGCGTGTATAAGTAAAATCTTTCGTTATACATAAAGATATAACTGGAGAATGTTTAGAGAATGTTATATCAGGACAGTTACCGAAACGTGTTATAATTGGCTTCGTGGGTAACAAAGCCTTTAACGGAGACAGAAAACTCATTCCGTTCAATTTTCAAAATTTTGGAATCAATTTTCTATCACTGTACGTTGATGGCGTACAAATACCGAGTAAACCTCTACAACCATCATTTACCGGATCATCTCATCAGTATATTGAGGCGTATTATACACTATTTTCAGGCACTGGTATACATTTTATGAATGAAGGCAATGATATAGACCGACTCGCTTTTGCGGAAGGATATTGTCTATTTGCATTCGATTTAGCTCCAGATCTCTCGGCTCATTATGCTGGCCATTGGAATCTTGTCAAAAATGGTACAATGAGAATCGAAGTTCGCTTCGCACAGTATCTGACTAAAACCGTAAACTGTATTCTATACTTAGAATTTGACGATGTACTAGAAATAGACTCGGCCCGCCAGGTGATGGTTGATTTCAATTCATAAAAGAAAAAAAAATCTTTCAGGAGAGGGGCAGGAAAAAGTAGCAAAGGCATTTTTCGGTCCCTCGCTTAGTACTGTTTTGACCCTTGAGTAGTCAGGTAGCCAGTTTTGTACAAAGCCATGGAGGATCTCAGTTTTATCGTAAGGCTTTCACGGCAAATACGGAGAGTTTCTTCCGAAAGAAGTTGCGGTATTGGGGCTCGACTACAATGTAATAGCGCATTGGATCATCAAAGCACCATATCCATTTCACGAGTTGGAAGCAGGTTTTTCAGAGGCAAACACATATTTAACGTGTTACGAGCACGGGTTAGAATGGTTTGACGGAACATCCAATCTCGAGGATGTGTATATATCTCTACGCAATGTCGCTAGACGTTCATTACAAATTTACGTTTGGGGGTCAACGAATCAAATGTTACTCGAAAAAGTGCAAGATCCGTTACAAACTTACAAGAATTGAATTGTCCCTCATTCAAAAATTTGCCATATACTAATATTCACTCCTGTTTTCATCACACATGCATCAAAGAATTTATGGTGTGAGCATTATCTTTTGCATATAAATTGCGCAACTGGTTAAAGAATGAAAATGAGCCTGTTCGAAGAGTGAAAGTAGCCAACTCTCAGGATGTAGTTGATTTTGAAAAGAATCGTCTGTCCTGTATGAAAAAACCAAACTGAACAATTAGTTGATGGAATTAAAGAAACAGAAAAATTCATTTCGAGTATTGGAGAAAAACTCAAGCTAATATCAAATTCCGAAGAAAATTCTCATGGATTCAACCCAAGTATTACGAGCACTCCAATACGTCCCAGCCAAAAACGTGGGGGTCTTTCCCGCGGACAGGCTACCGTACCAGTGGACGAGACCGGCTGCGTTTATTGTTAACGTAGATGAGAGCTCACAACCCGGATCGCATTGGGTAGCGATTTTTGTTGACTCTGAGGGCAGCGGAGTTTTTTTCGATAGCTATGGACTCCCACCCACCATTTCACATTATATCGACAGAAGTAGAAGAAATTGTAACGTCTACGATTGGAACACCCAACGCATGCAAACTATCGATTCGGATGTCTAGGAGAAAACATCAGACAGAATTTTTCTACCATCAAGAGAATAGCTAGTCCCGAGTGGGCTCGGACATTTTTAAAATTCAACTCTTCTATTTCAGTGAGAACATCTCAATTATATTTAAGATAACACTAAAAAGAATTTTTATTAATTTGAGAGATCAATATTGGAACTAAATATTGCATAATTTAATTTTGTTGATCCAAAAACAACGTAATTTATGAATTTTAACTGAAAACTTGATTTGATTAAGCTTGTTAAAAGTTCATATAGTCTATGTAATATAGTTTAATCAAAGACAAAATGTATTTTTCAATAGAATTACATCAGAAATATACTCTTTTGTTTGTATTTTATTCATTTCAGACATGCTTCATGCTTCAAACAGGATGAAAAGAAGTATTTTCAGGGTAGCGCCATATTGGGTACACTCAAAATTTTTTCCCGAAATATTTTTTTTTTCCAAAACGCTGTGGCTCAGCGTGAAACTGTTCAATTTAAATAAGACTTAGCTCATTTTGGAGGTATTGAGTAGACCTTTTATTTGACACCAATCACGTTGAAAAATTTTTATTTGACGCGGTGTAGTGACCTTTCTCGCTTAGGTGGCGCATATTGGGTACAGGTACTTTATTACTAGGGGAGGGGGTACCCCCCTGCTCGCTTCGCTCGCCAACCCCCCCCCCGTGTGTTCTTTCAAAATCAATAATTTCAATAATAAGTGTAGTGATAATTGAATACAAATTACATTTAAATCAATAAAACTTGAAACTTGTAACTTCGATTTTGTTCAATTAAAAAGAATACAAACGAACGATTCGAATAAAAAAAAAGCTTAATTTCATCTATGTTCATGTTAAACGTTTATTAATTCAGTTTCAGGTTAATAGTGTCATGTGTCCGATCATATTTTTTCGGTTTAGGTTTTTTGCGTGTTTCATTTCAGATTTTCGGTAAGATTTCGAGAAATATTGCAAAGGTTGCTAGACACGTAAACAATGGTTTCTATGTGTAAAATGGAGATTTTGTATCCTGTGCTATTAAAAATACTGGAAACGAAACTCACGTGAATTATTTTCGCCCTTAGCTACGGTTGCTAGGGTGGTGAACAACAGTTGCTGAGGAGCTAATAGGGAAGATTTGTACTTTGTGTCCTTTGCCATCGAAAATGATGGAAACGGGTCATAAATTGTTTATTTCCAACCTTCGTAACGGTTGTTGCTAGGGATGTAAACAAACGGTTGTTTCGATGAATAAGTGGATTAAAAAGACTTATGCAAAGTAATATTTAGCCCTTTTCTCCTTCTGCAGCAACGGTTGCTAGACACGTAAACAGTGGTTGCTATGAGTATGATATAATACAACAATTCAGTGTCCTTGGCCATCGAGTGTGACTTAAAACTGATTTTCCGGCTTCCGAAGCAACGGTTGTCAAGGATATCAACAGTGGTCGCTATGGAAAATGTCTCATCGATTCTCATTGACTTTTGTGGTCCCAATGAGCACTTATGAGGATTCGTGAGAAAACACGTTAGTAACGATTGCTAGGGAAATAACCAAGAAACTTCGCTAAAAATTGAACTCGGCCTAGATTTCGCCGTGACTAACCTGTGTGCGAATTTTCAAGAAAATCGGACCAATCCTTCGAGAGTTGGGGGTGGCAAAAGGGGATGGAGAGAAGGAGTGGAAAAAGAGAGTAGAAAAAAGGGGTGCAAGAAAGGGGTCTAAGAGAGGGGTGCAAGAAAGAGGTGTAAGAAAGGGGTGCAAAAAAGGGGTGCAAGAAAGGGGTGCAGAAAAGGGGTGCAGAAAAGGAGTGCAAGAAAGGGGTGCAAGAAAGGGGTGCAAGAAAGGGGTGCAAAAAAGGGGTGCAAGAAAGGGGTGCAAAAAAGGGGTGCAAAAAAGGGGTGGAGAAATTCGACGGCGGCGGCGGCGGCGTTGGCGGCGGTGGCGGTCTGGCTTTTGATATAGAGAGATATGTCCACTGGCCATTCTCTTGATGATTTTTGCACAATATCTTCAAGCGATACCCGCGTTAACGATTGCTTGAATGTATCGCTATCCAAAAGTATTACTAAGCGTAAGAAAATTTGTAAAAGTAGTAAGAGTATTTGCATTACCTGTAAACAATATTGTAAGCCTAGAAAAACACATGTATAACCCCTAGCATGTAAGCCATATATGTATCATTTGTGTGTAAGCATTATATGTATCGTTAGTATGTAAGCCTTGTGAAATGAGGAGGAAAATTTGAAAATGCCGTCTTTTTCTTCGATGCCCTGTGAAAAACCGTTGACTTGTACAGAAGTCGCTTCCGTCCACACAATGACCTTTGTCTGGTACCTGCCGGTCCTAACAGGCTCTGTCTCAGCCATTGTTCGATTCAGCCACGGGGCAGGTCAGATTTTCTGCGACTCGTCCGCTATTCACGCTTACCGACGCACCAGCCGCCCACCACTCATACACCTAACATACAGGATCGCGCTCACATCTAACCCTTTCATATAGGTTTGCTCTCACATCCAACCCTTCCATTCGCACTTCACACTCACATACCATACGGGCTCGCGCTTCGCGCTAATATTTAACCCTTTCAATCGCACTTTGCGCTCCCATAGGGGCTCGCGCTCACATATCCTTTTCGGCCAAAGAGTTACGCAAGAGCGCCAAGGAGAGCGCCGGGGAGAGCGCCGAGGAGAAAGCGCCCCTTTGCGCGCGGGGCCCAAAGAGATACTCCCACCACAGCACATTTGGTCCCCGCCAAAAAATGTCCGGGTCGCTGTTTCAGCCTTCCCTCACCTAAAACTGTCCAACTTGCCCTCCTCAGCTTACCCCTCCAAAAAATGTCCAACCCGCTGTACCTTCTACTCCTGATATCTTCACAGGATCAAAGTTCCAATAAAATGAACAGCTTTCTGACGAAGGTTGAAATATACTTGATCTTGAAAGGGCTAATATAAATGCATTTCTGTATTTAAACATGACCCGATGTAGGTAGCTCTGATATCCATCTGATATATACCTCCCCTAAAACCATTCTTTACTCGTGAACTAGTTGTATGTTTCTTTAAAGGTTTGCTACTCTTCCATCAGAAATATATTTTAAAAGCAATATTGTTTCGTTTTAGTTGTATTTAGTATTTTAGAAGAAAAACCAAGGAGAAAAGTAGGAATAAATTTATTCGATTCCAGGCTCATGTCTCTTACAATCACGTAATGAACAAATGGAATCCAGTGATATCAGGGAAGTCGATTCATTTTGGGTGCGAATTGTTTAACCCATTAAGTCCCAGATTGCAGAAATTTTATTCGTACTTTCGAGCTCAAATATTTTGATGAATAAGACGGAAGGTTTATTGCAAAATAGTCATTCCTACTATTTTTGGGTATGCTCTACACGATACTATGGTTAAAAATTGATTTTCAATAGATAATTAACAAATTAGAATAAAAAATGCGGTTTTTTGGAGCACTTTTTTTTTCATTCCAAAATCAGAGGGTTTTATTTTCACGGTCGCAAATATGCACAAGAGTGCACAAAATATTGAAACTTTCCAAATTCGTTGAGTTTTTTCGGCTATGATTTTTTTCAGCAAAATGGCGGCCAAAGAAGGGGAATCAATATTTTGGATTTTCATTTTATCAATATTTTAAAGCATTCATTTTTATATTCGATATATTCCTTTAAAATCCCGTATACAGGGGTTTTCGATGTCGCTGAAAACGATTCTGACATCAAATTCTCAAAATTCTGGATCCATGATGGCGGTTTCAAGATGGCGTCTGACGATTTTTCACATTTTTAGTCGGAGAATCGTGAAAATTTGGAATAATGGGTTTTCGGGGGCGCTGATGATAAATCTGACATCGGATTTTTGAAATTTTGTATCCATAATGGCGGTTTCAAGATGTCGGCTCATGATTTTGTACATTTTTAGTTAGAGGTTCGTGAAAATGTACATTATTTCAAATTTCCACGAGTCTCCAACTAAAAATGTACAAAATCATAAGCCGCCATTCTGAAACCGCCATCTTGAACACAGAATTTTGAAAATCTGAAGTCAGATTTATCATCAGCGCCCCCAAGAACCCATTATTCTAAATTTTCACGATTTTCCGACTAAAAATGTGAAAAATCGTCAGCCGCCATCTTGAAACCGCCATCTTGGATCCAGAATTTTGAGAATTTGATGTCAGAACCGTTATCAGCGACATTGAAAACCCCTGTATACGGAATTTCAAAGGAATATATCGAATATGAAAATGAATGCTTTAAAATATTGATAAAATGAAAATCCAAAATATTGATTCCCGTTTTTTGGTCGCTCTTTTCCTGGAAAAAATCATTGTCGAAAAAATTCAACGAATTTGGAAAGTTCAAATATTTTGTGCACTCTTGTGCATATTTGCGACTGTAAAAATAAAATTCCTTCTTCCTCTGATTTTGGATTGAAAAAAAAGGTTCTCCAAAAAATCGCATTTTTTATTCTAATTTGTTAACTATTTATTGAAAATCAATTTTTTCAGTCTTTTTAACCATTGTATCGTGTAGAGCATAACTGAAAATAGTAGGAATGACTATTTTGCAATAAACCTCCCGTCTTATTCATCAAAATATTTGAGCTCGAAACTGATTTAAACTCAAAATCCGTTGAAATCAATTTTTACATAAGATACATAGCATTTTGAAACTTCAAACGCGTTTTTCACAAAACCATGTTTTCAAACTTGGCGGACAGTAGAACTGAAAAAGTTTACATCCGATTGACTTGAAATTTCAACTGTAGCTTGTTTATAAGATTATCTAGTGAAGTACACACGATTTTAGCGATTGATTAACAAAAAAAAATTCAGAAACAATTCAAGTCGATTTTTTTGTCGAAAAAAAAAATTCTTTCTCAAACCGTCGCTATTTTGCCAAAAAAAATTCTAAAAATATAATGATGTGTACTTCACTAGATAATCTAATGAAGAAACTACAGTTAAAATTTGAAGTCAATCGGACATAAACTTTTTCAGTTCTACCGCTCGCCGCGGAAGAACTTCTTAAAAAGCGGCTCACGGAAATCGCTGCACAGCCACCATTTTGTAAAAAACTAATAATAAAAAATTTTTTTCTATTCTCCAACAGTTGCTTAATCCAATGATATATTATTTATATACCTTACCTCTCAAATGTCGTTTAAAAAAAATCATGAAGAAAGCCTTGTTTTTTTGACCATTTAGGCACGGGCCGAAGTCACTTTTTCTCGGTTTTACTGAATTCCAATTGTTTATAACGCGATTGCCAGAAAAATAAGCCTCAAATAAAAAAAATGTGTTTCACGTTTTTTTCTTGTTTTTTTTTCATGTAGAATCGATTGACACCATTACTTTCTCGAATTTACGACTTTGGGTGCTATTTGTTTCAATAATTATTGTTTAATGATGGAAATGGAAAAAGAAAATACATGGGTATTTTCTTTTCAAATAAGCACGTGATCCACCCTGGTAGAAAATTAAGCATTTCTCTCGGTTGACGAGAAATGCTTAAGAAGACCCATTAAGTGAGACTTGGCTAATTTCATTAGCTAAATATTGTCCGAAACTAAGCATTAAGTTAAGCTAAGGAATGTCTAAGGCCCTTGATGGGGGCATGCGCGTCAGCTGCGCGCTATTTTTAGGTTATATTGTCCGTATAACTTGTAACCATGAGTAAAGAGTTACATGATTACGTTCATAAATATGTTTTCGAAGAAAAGTATCGCTCTTCGAAAAAAATAAATGAAGATGAAGATGATCAAAAGTGCACTAGTGATATATGTGACGATTGTGAAATCTCTAGTAATGGAGAAGAGTGCATAACGAAAGAAGAAATAAGTGAGTCGACAGAAATAAAAGATATACAGAGGTGGTCAATTGAAAATAATATTGCTCAGAAACACATGGATGGACTGCTGGAAATTCTATTTTGTAAGCTGATCCAAAAAAAGTCATTGCTCCTCCAGTGGATTCCTTCAGCAATGTTATTTTGACATGATTTGCTTACTTGTTCACTCCTAACCTCTCGCGACCGCTGCGGCTTGCGCACACGGCTGCGCACACGGCTGCGCCCCATGTACTCGGGGTTGTCTCTTCGTTGCCCGATTCTTAGCAGCAAATTAAGCTAAGGATCCGACTAGTTCTTAGCAGTATATTATGCTATTACCTTAACGAAGAATCAGCTAAGAAGGCTAACCTAAACTGATTCTTAGCTAACTAATGCTTAACGTTTCTACCAGGGCAATAATTAGTTTTATGATATCTCCGCTGGTCTGGCCATGGGCCTTAATGGGTTAATATGGTAAGAAAATTATGCCAGTACATCAGATAACATAAGCAATTTTATTTTTCATAGTAAAAATTCACCTTCGAAAAAGATATACTGTAACGAGTGTCGCCGGACACTCGTTAGCGCGCGATCGAAAAGCGCGGCGAGAAAACGCCGCGCCCGCGACAACCCTCGCGCGAAGCACGGCAGCAGCCGTAGCACCGAGGGGGGAGGGGCGAAGGGCCGGCGGGCGGCACGCGCCGCTAGCGCGAGCCGGAAGGAGTGCGCGCGCGGAGTGATGAAGTCGCCGGCCCCGCTTGATTGACCACGGCTAGGTCCGCGATCGCGCATCACCCCGACTCGACCACGAGAGTGTCTGTGCGTGCGAGTGTCTGTGTCGACGAGCCTGCGCGACACCGCCCTGCTGCACTAGCCCGAGAAGATGTTCTCGGGCCCCTCCGACCTGGTGAAGGCCGTCGGGAGGTGCAGCACTGCACCAACCACACCGCAGCCGAGCTCAGCGAGCGGCACTCTCCGCGGCGAAGCCAGCCCGGCTTCCCCGAACCGAGCGGCGTGTGCGCGAGCCCGACAACAGTCGCGGCCACGACAACGACAGCGGTCACCTCCTGTAAGTGGCTTGCCACGCAAATACCGCGAGCGAGCGAATACCCGATCTCGAAGATCGGGCGGCCCTCTGCGCGATCACGCGCGCTAGTCGCTGACGAGCACCGGCTCGCCGGCGCGTTTGTAACCGCGTTTTAATTCTTCAATAAAGAGGCTTTCCTTCAATTGAAGTGTGGGCGTTTTCTTCCGCGACCCGACCTCGTACCCTCGACCGAATCCCCCCTCTCTCCGCGCGCCCGGAAAGCCATCCGTTCTCCGGGTTCTCTGTGCGAAAGCCGAGCAACCACGCGACTCCCCCTCTAGCCGATAAGCAGCAAGGGCCATTGCACGCGAGGAAACTCGCGGGCCCCAACAATCGGCGTGAGCCGCATCGAGGGAAGCGCGCGCGGCGAAAGCCGATCCCCCCCTTTCCCCTGAAACGAAACCCGCCCGTACCGCGTCGTCGTCCGCGGGTCAGGTCACCGCAAGCAACTCCGGCCCGCGGGGTCATCCCCACGGGCTGCTTGGAGCACCAAACAGCTCCAAGCACGGCACGCGCTTGCGGCAGGCCTTGGCCTCGTCGGGTGATCGGCGTGCGTGCAGGCCGAGACTCCGCCAGCGGGGCGGAGCACGAGAGATAGCTTCGGGGTGCTCGCTGAAGCGATCGAGTACCGGGGAATCACCCCGTTGCATGGCGCTCTTAACGTGATTCGGGTGCGAGGTCACGCGGATAAAATTAATTTTCGTTTTTTTTGTTACGCGAGTCAAAAAGAGGAATTTCGACACCACTATTAGTTCCCGATCGAAAGCCGCGTTCCGAGAAGCCGAAAAGGCACGCGCGCGGAGGAAAATTCCCGGCAATATTATATAGCAATACTCGGCGACGCGACTCGAATAGGCGGAATCGAAATTCCGATACTATATTCGAAATATTATTCCGAGTGGAGATTTTCCACTCGGACATAGCAACAGCGCGAAGCGTAGGTCGAGCGAGCGCAGAGGGCCACTGAGAGTAAACAAGGTCGCGGCATTGTTGTGCGCCTTGTTTACTCCCAGCAACTAGAGAACAGCGAGCAGATTTGACTGCCGCTGTTATAAGTATCGCGAGTGAGAGAGACGGAGGGAAATATTCCCTGAGTTGCCGAGTCAACTCGCTGACGAGGGACTGCCCAAGAAGGAAGGGGGGTGTATATACCCCAGAACCCTCAGCAGCAGCGCGCGCGAACGCGAACTTGCAGCCACGCGCGCCAACAGGTGCGCGCGCGGCGAGGGGGCAGGCAGGCGTGGTGTGGTGGGAGAGCCGGCTGACGCGCGGCACAGAGAGCTGCCGCACCGGCGGGGCGCGGCCTAGAGAGCGGCCGTACCGGCGGCCCACGGGAGAGACAGCTGCCGCACTGGCGGCGCGCAGCAACGACTCGCGAGCTAGAACAGCTGCTGCACCTTATCGATCGCTGCAGCAGCGTGCACGCAGTGACCAAGGCCGCACCGAGTAGGATACGACCACCGGGCGCTCCGACCCGCAACCCGGGCTTGATTAAAATTGTTTTTCAGAATCGAGCGAATTATAACCCCCCCTCCCTCCCGATCAGAAAAAATTTTATTATTCGAAAATTTTTTTTTTGTTCTGGAGAATATAATCAAATTTTGAAAATTTCCTTCCGATAATATAATAAAATTTTTTTTTTCTATTTATAGAACTAACGCCCCGTTTTGAATCAGAACTGGAAAATTCCGCCGAGTCGAAATTTTCACAATTTTTACTCGTTTTTCATAATTTTTAAATTTAGTTCGCGAACGCGGACGTAGATTGTTTTTGTTTTTTTTTACCCCGAGCCGGATACGCAGGGATACCGCATAGCCGAGCCGCGATTCTTACCGCATCGACGGGTGAAAAATCGTACACTTTTCACCCATCGACGGCAGTAATCCGAATATCGGGAAAATAATTCACTTTTCGCGATATTAGAGTTTCCGGGAACCGCGGCAAGCGAAAACGTGATCACGGGCGTTACTTCTCCACACATCACCACCACACCAGCGCAACCGAAGCGAGTCGGACGGACCAGCGAGGCAGATTGGGCCGAATTAAATTCCGTTTATTCGTTTTTTTTTTGTAGAAAATTTATACCTTTCTTTTTTAATTAAAAATAAAATATACCACGTCTCTCTCGCTTACGAAAAGGAAAGACTGCAGGTGCTAAATAGCTAGATTTTAAGATTTGTAGAGATCTATTGTACGAGGGCCGTACGCGAATAGATCGACGAGATCCCGCGCAAACAACAAATCTGTGTTTGATTTAATTGATTCCCGCGGGGTTCCCAAATATTGAAACTGCCAAGAGCGACTTAGCAGTGCGCTTAAAATCATAAACTGAGTAGATAGTTGCGCACACCTGTAGTCTCCCCTACACCCGCTGTCATTTTAAGTGAGCGAACTAGCGGCATAGCGCAGATGGTAACCAGCGATCAGAACATGACCAACAGAGACCCTAGGGTCGTTGGAGCTGCGCACGGACGGCACCAAATTCGCGCAGCACCTACGCCTAGAGAAATGGCTCTTAGGCGACTACTTGGCCTCAGACTTGGCGCCCACCAACGAAGAGGAGAGCGCAAAGCGGGCCAGGCTGGTAAGCCTTAGAAACGACGTAGTCGCGAGAATTGCACTGGAGCGGTCGGGCAGCACGAATACGGATCCTAACGTGCTGTTAAACGAAACGCACCCGCTCCAGCCAATCTTCGACAACCAAGAGGTGCTGCGGAGACTCCAGGCCGTGCGCACAGCCCCCGCGATAGAGAGCGGGCAGAGCACGGCGAATGCACAGCCCGGTGACCAGGTGCCACCCGGGGACGATAACCCGAGCGACACCATACGGACAGACGGCATAGCGGATCCCACGCCTAATCGAAGCGGCGGAAAGACACCCGAAAATCTGCAACCAGCTGGAGAAGCCGACGCGAACACGCAAGACCAGCCAGCCGGTCAGCAGACAGAACGCCCCGAGACAGAAACGCTCACCAATCAACAACAAGATCGGCAAGCGCCCGGGCCATCGACGAGCAAGGCGGCGTGGCAAAGCCAGCCCCCGCCGCAAAACGATACAGCGGAGCTCCAGGATCAACACGATCACACACACTCGACGGAACTCCAGGGAGCCTTCGAACCCCTCCGAACGTCGAACGGAGATACTTTCAACCTGCCGAGCGAATTCGTGCAGTACCTCGCCGAAGTCCAGTCCCAGATAAGAGAAATGTCGGTACAGATGAGAGCGATGGGAGTTACCCAAGCGGCACAACGAGAACAGCTGAGCGCTCTGGGATACCAGTGCGGGCAAGACGCAACATCCTGCGCGACACCGGCGCCGCGGGCGCACTCAACACAGAACCAGCCGCCAACGGTAAACTTCCAGGATACGTTCACCTGTAATTACTACCAGACCGACGGGGCAAACGCCACG
This sequence comes from Aphelinus atriplicis, assembly GCA_020882685.1. Lineage (NCBI taxonomy): Eukaryota > Metazoa > Arthropoda > Insecta > Hymenoptera > Aphelinidae > Aphelinus > Aphelinus atriplicis. Next base: position 929,998 of record JAJGQD010000030.1, read on the forward strand.
GGACCGGGCTGGGGGCCACAAGGGCACCCTGGCGGAACGCAAAATCCGCTCGACGCAACACAGCGGCACGCAAATACCGCAGGCATGCACACGCAGCAGCCGAGCCCGATGCCGTTCCAGGCAGATTGCCACGAACAAGGAGGCCAAGCGGCGTACAGCGAACTGGCGTACAGCGCACCGGCGTACAGTAACCCGTCCATGCGAAACGAGGGTCCCGCCGCAAACCAGCAGCGGTCGTACGACTCCCTGGGTAACACGAACGGTACCAGGAGTTTCTCGCAGTCGCACGACATTGGACATACTGTACGCCGATGGAACATAAAGTTCGACGGAGCGGACAATAAGAGCATCGAGCACTTCCTGACGAAAGTCAACGATGCGCGACGACTGGCGAACATCGAGGAGGCAGACCTGCTACCGTCACTGTCACAGTTGTTTACTGGCACAGCATACGACTGGTACCAGAACAACCGGCACAGTTGGGTGACGTGGCAAGGTTTCTGCAACGCAACAAGGACTTGGTATGGAGGGGACCGGCGCTTCCAGCAAATGTTGGCACTGGAAGCGCAAAACAGAACGCAGGCACCCGATGAAAAGGTGCGTGATTATATCACTTGCTTGCAAGCGATAATGCGAAAACAAGTACCCCAACCAGGCCCGAAACAGCAGTTAGACTTGCTGCATCGCAACCTCCACCCCAACATACAGAAGCTGGTGCGTCGCGATCACTTCGCAACCATCGAAGGATTGCTCATGCGCTCCGTCGAAGCGGAATCAGCGCTGAAATCGGAGCAGATTTACAAGCCACCACCAGATCCGTCCTGTACGCTACACAAATTTATGCCAAGTACTAATATAATTTTGAAGAGGTTAAGCTCAAAAATTATGTAAATGGTGGGAATAAAATAAAATACACCATTTGCATTTTTATTCCTCATAGGAAAATATTTACCTTTGAAAAAGGTATTTCCCATAGTTCGTTGTTTAATAAATTCTTATGCGACTAAATTTTTCTATAAAAAAAGAAATTTGAAAATGTCTGTTTGATCTTAGTCTATTCAAGTGTATGTGAGAGAATAATATGATTCAAATCGAATATATCATTTGAGAATATCACTTCAATAGACATTTTTACCAATACACTATCGTTATATATGTCAGTTCATTTTGTCAATTATGACCCAAGAAAGTAATGAAATCTAGAATCTGATGCCAAGTATTCAACTGGTGTGATTATCCTACCACCAAACAAATATTTTTGCAAATTACACTCACAATCAATTATGTGTCAAGTAAAATCTATCAAATGTACGTGAGAAAGTGATAATATGACTGTTTTTCTTTGGTTCATGTTTCTCTGTTACGGATTTAGAACTTGTCAATTTATCTGCTGATAAATAAATAAAACAGAAGTATGGATAAATATGAATATGTTTAATTAGAAGTAATAGTTAAGTTGTACACAAGTTATCGCTACGAGAGCTGTCGGCTAACTGACGCGCACTAATCCAAGATGGGGAGAGGATGGACGCTTACTTGTTGGGGGAGGTAAGAAGGAAAGTTGAACGGGGAGGGCTTGGGTAGGCGAGCGGAAAATTTTGAGGACTGCGGGCTGTTGAGGGTTTGGGCGTCAGGTATAAGGATACGTCGGGAATGACGCATCCCGCCATTATCATACTAAATACAATGCATCATTTTACATTCTCAATACTCCCACTTATTTTGTATGATCTAATATTCGCAATTTTTCTCTTAGTTTACAAAAAATATCCTTTCCTAGTGGTTTTGTCAGTATATCTGCCAACTGACTTTTAGTATCAATATGATTAATCTGGATCTCTCCTTTCTTCACAATATCCCTTATAAAATGATAGCGTACATCAATATGTTTTGTCCGATTGTGACTTTCATTGTTATGAGCTAGGTTAATCGCTGATTGATTGTCTACAAAAATAGGTATATAATCGCATTTAACATTTAGTTCGATTAACATTCTACGCAGCCAGATTGCTTCTTTTACACCATGAGCAAGCGCGATATATTCAGATTCGGTTGTGGATTGTGAGACTACATCTTGGCGTTTGCTTGACCAGGTGATTGGTGCACCAATTAGCAAGAATACAAAACCACTCCTCGATTTGGGTGTTTCTGAGCATCCAGCATAATCAGCGTCGGTATAGCCTTGTACGCTTAATGTACTCCCACTGCCTCCATATACTAACCTCATATTTCTCGTACCGTTCAGATATCTAAGAATTTTCTTCACAGCCAGCCAATGATCATTTCCGTGAGCTACTAAAAACTGACTGGCGGTATTTGTCGCATATTCGATGTCTGGGCGGCATACCCTAGCTGCGAATGAAATTGAACCTACTGCTTCACGATAAGGGACCTTAGCGTTGGTATGCATATCTTTATTTTTGAGAAGATATGACCCTGGTTCAGCTGGAATGCTTGAGAGATTCGCATTTTTCATATTAAAGAGGTCCAGTACCTTATTGATGTGGCCTGTTTGGCTCAATTTCAATGTGCGAGCTTCTCGATTGCGCTCAATTTCGAAACCCAAAAATTCATTTGCCTCATCCACCTTGATTTCAAAATTTAGTTCTAGGTAATTAATTACTTCCATGATTGCTTTATCCGATTCACTGAGTAGTAATCCATCGTCAACGTGCAAAGCTAAATATACAGTAAATCCTAGTACTATTCCAATAAACACGCATTTATCGCTGTCAATAGTTTTAAATTTAAATTTCTCCAAAAAACCGACAAATTTTTCATTCCAACAATTTGATGATTGTTTTAGGCCATAGAGGCTGTGCAAGAGCTTGCAAAATAGATTTTCAGATCCCTCCTTCACAAAACCTAAAGGTTGTTCTAGATAGATTTCTTCTTTCAAATCTCCATATAGGAATGCCGTTTTGACATCAAATTTCTTTATCTCGAAATCTTCATGAGCTGCGATTGCCAGAAGAATTCTAATTGATTCATATCGGACGACAGGAGCGTAAGTATCCGTGTAATCAATCCCTTCGCGTTGAGAATAACCTTTTGCAACTAACCTGGCTTTATACCTCACGTTAGCCCCATTGGAATCAGTTTTCACCGTAAAAACCCATTTATTTCCAATAGCTTGTTTACCCGGTGGCAAAGGTTCGAGTACCCAAGTTTCATTTTTCTCAAGTGCTTGCATCTCCTCTGTCATGGCCCTTTTCCATTTCTCTGCTTCTGAACTCATTATCGCTTCATTATATGACATTGGCCCATTTAAAGTGAGTAGTGCTACCGGTATTCCAAATCTGTCCGGGGGTTGAATCAAATTTCTATCACGCAGTTGCCGCGTTTGTGGTCCGATTTCTATGTTATTTTCCTGATTACCTTTTCCGTCGACAATTATCCGATTTCGAAACTTTCAATTTATTACCTGTTTGTGTGAAAACAAAAGATTCAAATTCCTTAAATTTTTCAAAGACTTCTGAGTTGAATCTCAAAAAATAAACTTTACGAAAACCCGTAAAGATAAGTGTAATGGCCCGACCGTTATTTAGAGGGGCGGTTGGGCGAAATACCCCTATATTGGTTGGAATGTTTGTTATTGGAAGGTGTCGCGATCCGTTATCCGTGTGTAAGACCGATCGGTCACTTACATATTCCTAATCCGTCCGGCGCCTGGTTGTCCTTGGCTGGAGCTTGGCAGCGTGGCAGCCGAGTAGTCCGTGGCGCGCTGGGCCGTATACTCGTGTTGGTTCCGGATGCATGTGTAGTGTGGGGGGGGGGGGGTGTTGTTAATAAACACACTTCAAGTGCACTAGCACTAAACTTTATTATGTTGCCTAAATCCTATATTTAACACTCGATCCCGCGTGGTTGGATCGTTCTATATAATTCTGTTCTTCCGAAATAGATGTAAGTATGCTACGCGTTCGCGGGGGAGCTGCGCCGCTCGCGTGCTCCATGTCCGGCCACCCGTGTGGCATCCGTGATTAGCACAGATCAACTCCGTCGTGTCCGCCGCGGCCGCTTCTTTTATAAGCGTCGTGACGTCACGTCAAGATGCGCTCGCAGGGCGCGAAACGGTTGGGAAGCGCAGTTGCACTTCGCGAGAATTACCTCTCCCTCATGGAGTGATAACAAGCGCGCGTGGCTCAGCGTCTTTCCTCCGTTCGCACGCGCGAATACTTATGACTACGAAGCGCGGTCGCTTCGTTACAAATCTATGTATGCGCTGCAAGGCGCATCGGTTTACTTATACATGTCATTCAACTATTTCACATAGCACTTATTAATCCTGGCAAAACGCTATTGATAAGATATTCCATTCGCTCATGGCACATCACCTGTCTCCAATAAAAATATATAAACATAGATAAAGATTCTGATCTGGCCAGATCAATTGCTTATTTCCTATAGCGAACAATTCTAGTTCCATTACATGCAGGGTCCATACATTCGTCTATACGTTCATTCGTCGTTTTCGCTCGAGTGCCCGCTGGCTACTCGTCAACTTATACGTGCCGATAAGAAGATCTCCTATAGCCGTTTCTAACTAATTTGAAGCTGCGCAGTTGCCGTGTGCAACTTGCACTTATAAACTAGCATTCCCGCACGAGCGCCCGCTGGCTCCTCGTGTCTCCGCACAGACTGATAAGAGAATATCTTATAGCCGACATCCATCCGTTTCAATGTTGGGCAGCTGCACAAAAATGCAAGCTGTCCTCATGATTCCCATGCATTACGTGCAACTCGCCATCCGTCGCATGGATGCGTCTCAATCAGCGCATTCTTACACTCACACATGTATGCTTAATCCTAATGTCGCTTCTCGGCGCAACTCGGATAGCATGTGGGAAAATGCGCATCGCGAATGTTACATGCGACTCGAGTCAATCTAAAATTTCAAAAATGGGCGGAGCAAAGCTGGGCCATAACATAAGATAAGAAAATATTTAGATCCGCGAGGGGACTCAACGTTGATCGGGCCACACACGTCTGAATGAATCTTCTCTCCTACTTTAAATATATTCGGGTTTGTTACTGACATATGCGATTAACGAGTTTGTTTACCCATGACGCACGCTTCACATTTAAAATCATGATGGTTTTTGCATACATGGTCAAGTTCAAAAGCTATCGCTGTATTCTTCATAGCTTGTACATTCATGTGACCTAGCCTTTCATGCTATAATCTCAATACATTCAATTTTTCCATACTAGAGCTTATCAAATTACAACAGATGAATGCACGCGCCGGAGTGTTGTTACCTGCAATGTTTCGCTTTTCGCTCGTTGTGCCACTTTGTTCATCTTCGATCCTTTTCGGGCATTCTCGGTGCCAATGGCCTACCTCCTTGCAATATCCACATTTCGTCCTCTTCTTTTGTTCTTCTATTTCCTTCATTCTCTCCTCCCGCTTGATTTTGGCATCTCTGTCAAATTTTGGTTTCAGCCCCAACGCTTTGACGTGAAAAGCAAGGGACGCGTCCGTTTCTTCAGTGGATAATCGTTTGTCTTCACGAATCAATCTCGTAATCAAGCTCTCCTTTTTCATTTCATCTTTTGGTGTACATTCCCAAGCCATTCTGAATGTTGAGAATTTAGGCGGCAAACTGCTGAGTATTTTCGAGATCACGGCTGCATCAGTGGGTTTTTCATTAGCATTTTCCAATTTCTTAATGATACTTTCCAAAATCTCGACTTGCAGAGCGACTGACTCTCCATCTTTCATTCGAAACGCGTAAAATTGTTCCCAAGCGCTTTGCTTCGCTTCTTCAGTATTATCTCCGTATAAGCTTGCCAGCTTATTCCAAATATCCATTGGAGTATTGCAATTTATCAGATTCGGGTGCAGGGCTTTTTCCACGGATCCGAGCAGAATCACCACAGCTTGCGATTCCGATTTTGACCATTTTTTCCATTTGGCTTCATCAGTTTTGGCCGGTTCTTCTTCTGTTCCGTCCGTGAAATTCATCAGTTCCTTAGCTCTCAGAAGAAATGTTACACCAAATTTCCACATGGCGTAATTCTTGCTATCAAGCTTCGTCAGTTCAGCAGTTTCTTTATCAGTCATGACAAATTTTCAAACAGCACTTAACTATATACTTGCAATGCCAGATTCGGCTCAGTTTCAAACGACACAGTCACTTGTGCGCAGTGGATGCGCTCCTGGTTCCATAACTTGTCAATTTATCTGCTGATAAATAAATAAAACACAGAAGTATGGATAAATATGAATATGTTTAATTAGAAGTAATAGTTAAGTTGTACACAAGTTATCGCTACGAGAGCTGTCGGCTAACCGACGTGCATTATTCCAAGATGGGGAGAGGATGGACGCTTACTTGTTGGGGGAGGGAGGTAAGAAGGAAAGTTGAACGGGGAGGGCTCATGTAGGCGAGCGGAAAATTTTGAGGACTGCGGGCTGCTGAGGGTTTGGGCGTCATGTGAAAGGATACGTCGGGAATGACGCATCCCGCGATTATCATACGAAATACTATGCATCATTCTACATTCTCAATAGAACTAATATGCTATTTTTTGTGAATATATAGATGTATCGCTTTCATGACTTTTTTCATATATTCCAGTTCATTTCGTAAACGATGACTCGAGAAAGTAGCAAAATCTAGCATCAACTGACAAGTATTCAACTAGTGTGATTAGCCCTAAAAACATTTACCTTTGGAAAACGTTAACGACAAGTATGTTCCATATTCCATAGTTCGTTGTTGTATAAATCCTCATGCGACTAAATTTTATTACGTAAATAGAACTTTGAAAATGACTGTTTAATCTCAGTCCATCTAAATGCATGTAAAATAAAAATATGATTCAAATCTAATATATCAGTTCAATAGACATCTTTACCAACACACGATCGTTATATGTTAAAGTATATTATTTCAATGATGACATGAAAAAATAGCGAAATCTAGCATCAACTCACAAGTATCCAACAGTGTGGATAGCTCCTATACAGAAATAGTATTTTTTCAAAGTACACCCTGAAGCAATTGTTGCACGATCTGTTTTCAAATGTCAATACACTCCATATCAATTCACCCTCGTTCAGATAGGATATACTGAAATCCAAAATCTATGTCAAGTAGTTACATACATTCCAAATACATCTACCAATGTTGAGATAGAAAGTACTAAAATCACAATTCTATGTCAAGCAGTTAAAAAACTAGTATGTACCACTTTGAAAGGTGTTGAGTTACGTGGGGTCACGTACTTAACTTATTAGAACTTTAACGTTCTTTGAGGACTCATGCGCCTAGGCCTATACAGGTCTAGTCCCAGCAGAAAAGGAAAAGTCAGTGAAAGCTTTCAATTTGAATTAATATCTTCTTTTTCTGGACTCAAACTACAAATAGTGGGGTTTGGGTGGTCCAACGATAGAAATAGGAATCAATTGAGAATATTCAATGTATTATTTGTATGGATGTCTATACATAGAACTTGTTTTTGATAATTTACTATGTGTATGTTTATTATATTTTCTTTCTGTACCTTTTGCTGTCGATTCAACAACGATTGAACTAGGTTTGATGGCAGCTGGCTCGAATATATCACACACTGATCAATGATTCTGTTATTTTTTCCTGATGTATTTGACTTGTTTGCAACTGTTGATTTCTATTGTGTGCAACTGAATTTATTGTCACTATATGATTCTGAATGTAATTTACTATAACTTCTGAATATAATTTCTATGATTTCTCTGTATAATTCGATAAGATTCCGAATGTAACTTTTATAAAATTCTGCTCAACTTCTATATACCAAACACTACACAACAACTGTAATTTCAATCTTGGCTCTTACTTTGACCGATTCTCAACTGTGACTGATTTCTGACAGGACTACTCCTTGTGCTTAACGGGGGAGGCATATTTATACCTGTCACTCAGTGGCACACTTGGTCAGCCACATTATGCATAACCTGCATTTTGGGCAAGTCAGTGTAGCCTGGAGTGGGTCACTTGATCCGTGCAATCGTAGGATTGCACAATGCATTTGATTTGGCGCATTCTTTATACCCGATGTTCTGCTCGTCTTAAGCATTCTACTTTTCTTTCCCCGTAGTTTTTGGAAAGAATCATGTGCTCTAAATTTCCTCACTTTCATTTCTCAATGATTTCGAAAACTTTAATCGCGTCACCTAACAGAAGGGTTCAGTATTATATTCATAATAATTTGAAATCGAATAAAATACTCCATAATCGAAATTATCTTTCTCATAGTACAAGTAACGATTTTCACTAGAATCTCAAATCCAAATGATAACTACATGAATGAAACTTTTTACATTACAATTCTTAACGTTTGAATGTTACATTCCTACATCATGATATTATTTTCATTCTTCAATTGAAATGTATTTATTTTGTTTCACTCCTTTTTTCCATTTTTTCAGTCATTGGAATTAACAAATGCATACTTGCCACGGGTCCTTTGTTTCACAGTTTCCGATGAAATCCATCTACGGTACGATTCTTTCATGCGATTCATTTCATTCAAAAAAACTAGCTCCTGCTTGCAACATAGAAAATGCTGATCAAACACAGAAAGAAAAGGATGAAAATTTCGATGCTCAATGCTCCTTGAATCTACATTTCTGCAAGTAATAAAGGCGATAAATCAATTTCCATCCTTCAAACATGTCTTAAACATCCCTTGGTAAAATCTTTAGTTATATGTTCATCATTCTCATCGAGTATTTTCACCTCTATTGAAGAACATCTAGAACTCATTCGAGTAAAAGAATATTATTTTTCTCAGAAATTTCTAAAACAGTATATTCTAGCTATGGAACACCTTTATCTCTGATTTGCAAGAACTTTCACCGAGAGATCGATATTCCTCAGATATCATTTTGATATACAGCCTCGTGAAAACACAATGAGTTTTATCGAAACTTGAGTCAATAGTAATTTGGTAAAATTTCTTCTAGTAAAATTATCTAGATTTTTTATATATTGTAAGTTTACACATGGGGCGTTTCACGCCAACTCTCCAGAGCCTGCGCGCGGACGCTAAAACCTCGCGTTTTCGACGCTTGTTTTCGACTCTATTAGACCAATATCTAAATGATGTCGAATATGATATCAATGTAGTTTTTTATCAGCTTTCCGATAGTGAATTTAGTTTTCCAAAATGTTCACGTTTTCCCAGAAAAAAAAACATAAAACATGCCATATCTCAAAACCCTGATTCTTTAGATTTTTTTCAATAGTCTAGATCGAAAGCTGACCTCTTTTACATTGATATAGCCTCTAAAAAATAGGACTATTCCGTTATTCTCGAGGAATTGAGTAGTGAACATGAGAGGTTGCGCCGCGCCACGCTGCTTCCACATGCTCGGGCTCGAGTCTTCTGTAAGCACCGAATTCTTGTTCGCTTTGATTTCGCTGAAAATTATGCGTTTGTTGTGCAAAATCAGCTCAATCATCCCACTGGAATAACAATCAAGCAATGATTTCCACAGTCGTTATTTACTTTCGAAGAAATAAAGAACTTCAGCACAAGAGCATGGCCATTATCTGAAATAATTTAGCTCACGATACAGTTGCAGTCCATGTGTACCAAGAAATAATCGTAAGATATCTGAAAAAAGAGTTCAAACCTAAGAAATGTTATTATTATAACGATGGAGCAGGTCAGCACTTCAAAAATCAGAAGAGTTTTTCTAATCTTGTTTATCATCAAAAAGATTTTGGCATTCCCGCGGAATGGCATTTCTGTGCTACAGCGCATGGAAAGGGGGCATGCGATGGAATTTGAGCTAATGTAAAACAATGTGCTAAATTAGCGAGTTTGTAGCGCTCTGCAAACAATCACATCTTAACCGCAGAAGGTTTATATGAATGGGCAAAAAATTGCAAGGAAACTGTAGTGTTTTTCAGTGTACAAGAAGAATACGAGAAAGCGAAATTGGAATTGAAAGTGAGATTTGATAATTCTTTTCCTATACCAGGCACTCTTCAGTTCCATGCATTCATACCAACTTGCAATGAGAGGCTGATTGTCAAAAGCATTTCGTCAGCTTTGGAGTTTGTAATTTCTTCGAAGTTGAAGAAAAAATAAAAAAAAATGCACAGTTAGAACACAATAATTCAAAGTTTGAATAACAAAGCAGAAACGTTACTCAAAGAAAGTGAAATGAAATACTCACGAATCGAACAAGTAATGAACGTGAGACTTCATTCAATATATAGGAACAAGTATGGATATCGAATGTACTCTGAATTCGGAACTCACATGTACAGAAGACTCGAGCCCTAGCGCGTGGAAGCAGCGTGGCGCGGCGCAACCTCTCATGTTCACTACTCAATTCCTTGAGAATAACGAAATAGTCCTATTTTTAGAGGCTATATTAATGTAAAAAAAAGCCAGCTTTCGATCTAGACTATTAAAGAAAATCTAAAAAATCAGGGTTTTGAGATATGGCATGTTTTATTTTTTTTTTGGGAAAACGTAAAAATTTTGGGAAACTAAATTCACTATCTGAAAGCTGACAAAAAACTACATTGATATCATATCCGACATCATTTAGATATTGGTCTAAAACAAGCGTCGAAAACGCGAGGTTTTAGCGTCCGCGCGCAGGCTCTGTAAAGTTGACGTGACACGCCTCATATACCAAATAGCATTTTCAGGATAGAGGGTTAACTTCTATTGGTATGTAAAGTGAAAATGAAATACAAATACACTGCCCATTGAGAAACTGTGAAACAACGGGCCCGTGGCAAGTATGCATTTGTTAATTCCATTGACTGAAAAAAATGTAAAAAAGAAGTGAAACAAAATAAATACATTTCAATTGAAGAATGAAAATAATATCATGATGTAGAAATGTAACATCCAAACGTTAAGGATTGTAATGTAAAAAGTTTCATTCATGTAGTTATCATTTGGATTTGCGATTCTAGTGAAAATCGTTACTTGTACTATGAGGAAGATAATTTCGATTATGGAGTATTCTATTCGATTTCAAATTGTTATGAATATAATACTGAACCCTTCCAAAGTGGTACATATGTAGGAATAGTTGCAGGTCCAGAAAGAAGGAAGACTGCAAATCGATCCAGACAAATTTATTAGTGGTCGATATACTTTCTCTTTCGCCTCTGTCGGAGGCTATGCCGCTAGGCCAGTTACAGCGGAACTGGCCGTTGTAGCACCGGTCGCTCGCTCGTTCACTCAAGCTCTCTCGCTCTTGCGCCACGCATGCGCGATCGGTTATCCCTAACGCGGCTACTCGAAGTTCCCCACACATACTTTTCGTCCACGTATACCTTTTTCACAGGTCCATTTTTTACTATGACGGAGAAAAATTGCTTGAGGTGTATTATATTCGATTTCAACCGGTTATAATTTTTCTACTATACTTCTACAAAATTATATGAGTTAAATACTTGAAATGGATTTGTAATTTTAGTACTTTCTTATTTTGACATTAGCAAATTGATATTCAGGTTATTAGTTCGGAATCCGTAACAGAGAAACATGAGGTAGATATATTTCACTATTTCTTCTCTTCTAAAAGCAATCCCTACTGGGATAAAATTTTTCCTTTTTACATAGAAAAATTTAGTCGCATAACAATTTATTCAACAACGAACTACGGAATAAGCGCGGAACATAATTGTCGTCAACGTATACCTTTTTCAAAGGTATATGTTTATAGGGCTAATCACACTAGTTGAATACTTGTCATGTTGATGCTAGATTTGGCTACTTTCTCGAGTCATCGTTTACGAAATGAACTGGAATATATGTAAAAAACCATGAAAGTGATACATCTATATATGTACAAAAAATAGCTTATTAATTCGAAATCCGTAACAGAGATACATAAACCAAAGAAAAAGAGCCATATTATCACATTCTCGCGTACATTTGATAGATTTTACTCGACACATAATTGATTGTGAGTATAATTTGCAAAAATGTTTGTTTGGTGGTAGGATAATCACACCAGTTGAATACTTGGCATCAGATTCTAGATTCTATTACTTTCTTGAGTCATAATTGACAAAATGAACTGGAATATATAACGATAGTGTATTGTTAAAAATGTCTATTGAAGTGATATTTTCGAATGATATATTCGATTTGAATCATATTATTCTCTCCCATACACTTGAATAGACTAAGATCAAACAGACATTTTCAAATTTCTTTTTTTATAGAAAAATTTAGTCGCATAAGAATTTATTAAACAACGAACTATGGGAAATACCTTTTTCAAAGGTGAATATTTTCCTATGAGGAATAAAAATGCAAATGGTGTATTTTATTTTATTCCCACCATTTACATAATTTTTGAGCTTAACCTCTTCAAAATTATATTAGTACTTGACATAAATTTGTGATTCGAGTTATTTTTCATCTTAACATTAGTAACTACAAGAATTAAGTGTTATCACCGCCGTATTTATTATTAAATAATTAATATACTGGCCATAGGGCCTAGAGCATGATAACAATTAAGAGGATTGCGCGCACGAGATGGTGAGGCTCGTGTGCGCGGGAGTAGGATCTTGAGCGGGAACAGTGTGGCAAATAAAAACTATGATGGTTCTGACGAACACAAAGTTTATTTAATTCTAGGGGAGGAAGTTACACAGAAGGGCAACGAGCCCTGGGTCGCGCCTCGCGGGCCGGAGCGAGAGAGAGCGTGAACGCGTGTTGGCCGGGAGAGAGAGAGATGGCGATCGGACGGCACTTACTCGGCGATGCTCCGGCGCTAGACGGTCCTCGTCCTCGACTCGGCCTCGGCGTGCGGTAGCGAAACGGGTGACGTGGGGGATCGGTCCGCAGGTGTCCTCGGGGTCGCGATTGCCCGGGCGGTCTCGTGGTATCGAGGGCTCGTGGTATCGCGCACGAGGGCCGGCAATAAACTAAAACTTCCGCCGCGCGCTCGGCCGGCCGAGCTTGCTTCGGCCGTCTTCGGCTGACGTCACGCGGCGCGCGGATTGAATCTCGTTCGCGACGCGGTCTCTCTCTCTCTTACGTTGTCGTCAGCGCTGGCTCTCTCGCTGGACGCTGAAACATAGCTTAATATTTACAAACAATACTATATTATAGAGAGAGATATCACAGGGCCTGGCAATGTAATTGTCCGCCCGTGACACCCCTCCCCCAGGCGCGGTATAGCCGGTTGGCGTACCGCTCCGATACGTTCATCTCTCTCAGTGTATCATAGATTGGGATGAATTTAAGGGATTTCAGCACTTTCTAATGCGTACTATTTTGTGTAAATGAATCAACCTCATATTTTCATTGAATTATCTTATCTAATTAAATGTAGAAAAATGTAAATGATTGCTATGAAAGAAAAAAAAAAAATATATGTAAAGAAGAGAGGTTAAAGATAAATACTTTTGTGGGGTATTTGGGTCATAATGGGCCAATTGTTCCACGCTCTCTCTGGTATTAACCTAGTGACTTATTGGCTAACGAGCCTGTCGCTACCAAAAACAATACTTTCGGTTCCACGCCGCTTAGTCAATTTTACATTAATCGCGTGATACTTTTGCTTATTGCTAGTTAACGAAATGCATCCGTCCACTCTTCACTCACAGCCTACGCCTATTTTACAGTGTTTGTGGCTAATTTTGGTTACATTCCAATCTAGATCACAGCGCAGTAATATGATTGTTTGGCTTAGGGCCTTGTACATGGTTTCTGGACTAGTTTGTCCTTTTCATCACAATAGAGGTTTTACAACTATATTACGGCTAAGGGCCTGATTAATTTTGGATCTAGTACAAAAGAAAGAAGAAAAACATATATGGCTCAATGCCTAATCTATTTTATTATGGTAATCACAACGGCGTCGTGACGGCTTAGCGCCTGGCGCTTTATAAGGAACGTAACAAAACTAGATTGTGGCTTAGGGCCTGACTATTTTATAAAGTAAACGAAAGGAAAAACAATTTTGTGGCCTAGTGCCTACGATTTTAAAGAACAAAACGTAAAACTTCTGGCTTAGGGCCTGGCGATTTCGCCGATCAACAAAATTGTATCAAGGGGAGACAAAAACATAAGTAACAAGTGAACAAAACGGCGTCGTGACGGCTTAGCGCTTGGCGATCTAAACTTGGCGATAAAAACTATGATGGTTCTGACGAACACAAAGTTTATTTAATTCTAGGGGAGGAAGTTACACAGAAGGGCAACGAGCCCTGGGTCGCGCCTCGCGGGCCGGAGTGAGAGAGAGCGTGAACGCGTGTTGGCCGGGAGAGAGAGAGATGGCGATCGGACGGCACTTACTCGGCGATGCTCCGGCGCTAAACGGTCCTCGTCCTCGACTCGGCCTCGGCGTGCGGTAGCGAAACGGGTGACGTGGGGGATCGGTCCGCAGGTGTCCTCGGGGTCGCGATTGCCCGGGCGGTCTCGTGGTATCGAGGGCTCGTGGTATCGCGCACGAGGGCCGGCAATAAACTCAAACTTCCGCCGCGCGCTCGGCCGGCCGAGCTTGCTTCGGCCGTCTTCGGCTGACGTCACGCGGCGCGCGGATTGAATCTCGTTCGCGACGCGGTCTCTCTCTCTCTTACGTTGTCGACAGCGCTGGCTCTCTCGCTGGACGCTGAAACATAGCTTAATATTTACAAACAATACTATATTATAGAGAGAGATATCACAGGGCCTGGCAATGTAATTGTCCGCCCGTGACAGTGTAATTTGGAAAATATTCAAATAAATCAGTTTGAAATCCGTAGCAAAGAAACATGAAGCCGAAAGAAGGCTCCATATTCTGTAATTTCTATTTTTAATGTATTTAAATAGAAAAAGAACTAAAAGACATCTTGCAATTTTTACGCACTCAAAAAAATTTGATCTCTTAAACATTCATATATTCACAAAAAAAATATAATTATCTAGCATTCCCCGTCGCGACTTCGCCCGCTTTCTTAGTTAATAGAATTCGAATGATTATTATCAACTGTGCGTAGGAATAGAAACGTAACATTCAAGTGTTTAAAGTTTCAAATCCCTAAAGTACTCCAGAATAAACAACATTTTTGGTTTTGGAATTGGAATCTGAATTGATTTTCTGATTTGCCCGTCCTAGAAAGTCCAACATACAACTACTATACCCGTGTGAAAAACAATCTGAGCGTAAATCAATTCCGACAAATTTACATGTCCGATCTTGAACCTTGTTTATTGTAAAAGGAAAAGAAACCGCGTGAATGGCTCGTACAACGGTTCGGCACCTAGTGGCTAAAGAGAAAAGCCGCATCTTCAAATTAAGGCATATTTTAGCCGTTAAAAAAATAACAAAACATATGCGAGCTCGATTATTTGGGCAATCGATTACACTGCTATAATATCGGGAGCCATCATAGGACGACTAATTTCAAGTTTTCCATGACAAAATCGATGACTCCAACATTGATTGCCTTATACTTATAGGCAACACCGCGACACTTCAGCCGCGTGAACGGCTAAAACAGCCTCTCGCCACCGAGTGGCCAAAGAGCGAGGCCGGAGCTGATTTGCATGTTATCTCCACATTTTGCATAGAAACGTTTCTATTTAATTAATGATCAATCTTAATAGTCTATGGCACTTCAGGGTACATTGTAAAGCTACTGTCAAAATTCGGAGGCGATAGGTTCAGTAGTTTTTGAGATTTTTGCGAACATACAAACAAACGTTTCCTATATTTATATAATAGTAAAATTCTACCTACAAATTTTAAAAAACGACTTATGTCGGAAATGCTCCACATCAATATGTACCAACATACACTTAATAGGAAGAAAGATACACAACAACTCAGTCACGCGTATAGGAAGCTCAACAAGATTTTTCAAAACAAACACACCAATGTATCTGATGGTATATAAGAACACTGACGTTAGCTCTATACACAAATGTTAGACAGCCGCTTCCACTGCCGAACGTAATATTATATTATCATTCAAATATGGTGAGAAAGGATATTTTATTGTTACTTCGTCGATTGTTTTGTACTTAAATTGTATCATTGATTACGTGTTTTTTTGTGTTATAAATTTTTAGCCTGATGAGGCCAGTGAACCTAACTGGCGAAACGTCGCATAAAATAAATATGTGGTGGATTTTGTGAATTTTCCTCCTTCCACTTCACTCTGGATTGGCCCTCAAATATCGACAATTTATACACATTTGGAATTATGGAGGCTGCACAATATAATATTATAATCAACACCAGTGGCCTGAAAAGCCATGTTAGGCATGACTCTCACAGAAGGCAGAGGAGTCATTTGTTGAGTGAGATTTTGTGCGGCGAAACGCACGCAACGAGTGCATTTACGGAAAATGCCTTGCATCAAACGAGTGACTCGTGGAATCCAAAATTGCCTATGCAATTTGCTCAACATCAACTGAGGACCTCCGTGCAGCAACTTCTGGTGAATCTGCTCAATCATGCGCTTTACTATAAGGCTGTGAGCCGACAAAATTATTGAGTGTGCTTCGTCATAGGATATTGGGACATTGTGCAATCTGCCTCCAACTCTGAGCAATCCATTCGTACAAATAAATGGCAATAATCGCTTTAATTGACTTTTGTGAGGCAACATTTTACCACTCGATAACTTTTCAATTTCCACCTTGTAGTGCGAACGCTGGATAAGTTTGAACAGAACAAATTTCGCTGTTCGGTACTCAACTGCACTGAGATACGAGTCATGCCATTCACCTTTCGGGAGGCGTACATTATTTTTCCATCGTAACATAAATGCGACAACTCTAACCAATTAGTGGAACATCGAAAACTTTTCAAATGTCCTCATGCAATACTCTTCGTCCTGCCTCATGATCACAAAAGCTTTGACTTCCAATGGCTCGGATGGTTGTAAATCAATCTGTGCTGGCCACTGAGATTCGTCTCATGTTATCCACTGTGGCCCATGCCACCATAACTGCGCATCTCGTAACTCCTCAATAGTCACCCCCCAGGTTGCGAGATCCGCCGGGTCGTCCTGTGTTGGAGTGTGTGACCAATTTGCCTCTGGGAGAGAGCGAATGATTTGACTTACTCTCCCATTCATCCAATAAATCACCGTGAACTGGCGTATCCCACTCAAGCTTCTGGATCTATGTTTTTCTCGAAACGATTTTACTTTGAACTGAAAATGGCGAGAGCCATCCCAAAGGATCAAACAACTTGGCAACTTCGGACAAAATTGACCGTTTGGTTGCCACGTGTGGTGCAATTGGCAAACTAACTTTGAATGTAAACTGATCAACTGGCGGCATCCATTTCATGCCTAGAGTGGACACAATTCGATGCCCATTTATCGTGAGACATTTGAGCACATTGGAGAAGTGCGCTCAGCTGATCGCGAGCCTCTCGAGCCTCCTCTATAGTGTCTGCTCCACCAAATGCGTCATCAACATACATTAATTTTAGTAAAATCATTGCCGCCAATGGAAATCGATTTTCATACCGCTCAGCCAAATAAATCAGGCAACGAATAGCCAAAAACGGAGCGCATTTGGTACCGTAAGTGATAGTACGCAGCAAAAAATCAAGAATCTGGTCCGACGCATCGTCACACCAAACGATGGCCTGCCAACTGCAATCATCCTCTTGATACCGATTTCGTTTTTCTCAGTTTTTTCATAGTACATTAAGAAATCTCGAATTTTCACGCTTGAGCCACACACGTGAGAAAATAAACAGCGCCACGTCAAAACTGGTGTCTGAGTGCGTGGAGTAGCCCGGCGCGGCCCGACGCGGCGCATTTTCTCATGTTTGCTACTCAATTACTCGAATATGATGGAAAAGTCTCATCTTTAAAAAAGCTAAATCACCGCAAAGAAGTCAGCTCTTGATCTAGACTATTTGAAAAAACTAAAAAAAATGGCTTCTTGAGATATGTCCTGTTTGATGTTTTTTTATTAAGAAAACGTAGAAATTTAGGAATTCTAAATGCACTATCGGAAAGCTGAGGAAAGCGAAATCGGTATCATGGGCGATTTCATTTAGATATCACAAAGATGTACTACCACATTTCCGAGACGACGGAATCAGATGAAAAATGTATCATATTTTTCTTTATGATTCATAGTTTTGAATGCCACTATACGATGATGAGGTTTGCCAGAGTTGAGACTCAAATTCTAGAACACAACTTTCTCCACTCTATACTTCCTGATTCTCCTTTCAATTCGAAACGATTCGTATCAATACATACTTTGTATCATTGACGAATTCATATCCATACTATTAGCCAAATGTTTACTCCCTAAAAGTTACAAATAATCTAACGCAGCATATTTGATACATCAATACAATTATTATTCTATATGCTGCAAAATAAATTCAACTGATGGTATACAATTTTCGAGAGATCTGGAGTGAATGGATACATCAATTTCACTGCGGTTAAGTCATTCCCATTTATATTAATTTCAAGGATTCGCGAGAGCTTTCCGAACTGGAGATCATGCCAGAATACAAAATAACCAGCTTTTCTATGAAGGACGTCAAGATAGTCAGGTTAAAATAAGAGGTCATCGAGTTGATATTTCAGAAATAGAGAGAACAGTATTGAGTCTTCAGGTGGTGAAGGACACTGTTGTTCTATCACACCAGAATGACCAGTGTGAACAGGTAAATCTACTTTAATTCCGCTGATTAAAACGTTCGAATCCACAAATTATAGATTGACACTCCTTTTCTCGTACAATATAGTTAATTTGGTCAAAATGAAGCATTATCAATCCCGAAGCATAACAAATCATCCAATGGTGCGCTTGCACACCCTACTGGCAAGTAGAGGCAACTATGAGCAGTATAACCCTTATACATTAAAGTTGAATCATGTGTTTTCCAATTTTATAAAAAAACCCAGACAGACATCACTTATGGATGTCTTTTTACAGACTCGTATATGGCGCATTTCAACGCAACGCTCACAGCTCGGCCCGCGAATGCTGAAACATATTATTTTCAACTCTCCTCAACGATATCAAAATGCACCTAATAAAATTTTCAATGAGCTGCTCTAATGTAATCTTTTTCTCAGCTTTTCAGAGTTGATATCAATTTTCCGAAAATTCTCCACTTTCATCTCCAAAAATATAAAACATTTTATATCCCAGAAAGGTTACAATTTACGCAATACATGTTACTTTTGCTTTCTTCTTCAGTTCTTCTTGCTGTTTCAAGTTTTTATAGATGTATTTTCTTTCGTCTCTGTTGAAAGTATTTATAGGAAAAATTTTTCTTGACTCTCTCTTGTGCATTCTCATTTTCAAAATTTGATCTCTGATCACTCTCGAAAAATATCGTTTTGGGGATGAATATGAAGTGTTATGGCCCCCAGCCTTGCCCCACCCATTTGTGAAATGTTAGAATGTCACAACTCGCGTCGCACATTCGCGATGCGCATTTTCCCACATGCTACCCGAGTTGCGCCAAAAAACGACATTAGGATCAAGTATACATGTGTGAATGTGAGAATGCGCTAATTGAGACGCACCCATACGACAAATGGCGAGTTGCACGGGAATCATGAGGACAGCTTGCATTTTTATGCAGCTGCCCAATATTGAAACGGATGGATGTCGACTATAAGATATTCTCTTATCAGCCTGTGCGAAGCCACGAGCAGCCAGCGGGCGCTCGTGTGGGAATGTTATTTTATAAGTGCGAGTTGCACACGGCAACTGCGCAGCTCCGAATCAGTTAGAAACGGTCATAGGAGATTTTCTTATCGGCACGTATGAGTTGACGAGTAGCCAGCGGGCACTCGAGTGAGAACGAAAGAATGAATGTATAGACGAATGTATAAAAACAAGCATGCAATGCAAATATAATTGTTTGTTAGGAAATAAGAATTGATCTGGCCAGATCAGAATGTACCTATGTTTATATATTTTCATCGGAGACGGGCCGACGTGCCGTGAGTGAATGGAATTTCTCATCAATAACGTTTTGCTAGGTTGATAAGTGTAATGTAATAATTGAATAATATGTAAAAGTGGACCTGATGCGCATCGCAGCGCATGAACAGATTTGTAAGGAAGCAAGCCCGCTTGGTAGTCATAAGTATTCGCGCGAGCGAACGGAGGAAAGACGCTGAGCCACGCGCGCTCGTTATCACTCCATCAGGGAGAGGTAATTCTCGCGAAGTGCAACTGCGCTTCTCAACCAATCCGCGCCCGCGCTTCGCGCCCTGCGAGCGCATCTTGACGTGACGTCACGACGCTTATAAAAGAAGTGGCCGCGGCGGACACGATGGAGTTGACCTGTGATAATCACGGATGCCACATGGGTGGCTGGACATGGAGCACGCGAGCGGCGCAGCTTCTCCGCGGACGCATAGCATAATTACATCTCTTCCCAAAGAATTATTTTGTATAATAATCCAACCACGCGGGATCGAGTGTTGAATATAGAATTTGAGTAACGTATTAAAGGTTTAGTGCTAGTGCACATGAAGAGGGTTTATATGCTATACCCTCCCCTACACCACACTCCACCCGAGTCGATACGCATATACAGCCCAGCGCGCCACAGACTACTCGGCTGCCACGCTGCCAAGCTCCAGCCAAGGACAACCAGGTATCGGATGGATTAGGAAGATGTAAGTGGCCGAGCGGTCTTACACACGAAATACGGATCGTAACTCCTACGTATAACAAACATTCCCACTAATATAGGGGTATTTTGCCCAACAGCCCCTCTAAATAATGGTCGGGCCTTCGCAGAAGTATTTCCAGAAAACTGATAACACGGATGACAGAAAGCATATTTTAGTTTCTTGGACTAAGTAAAGTACACTTCAGTTTCTTGAATGAAAAAAACTCATTCCAGTTCATTCGATGGTAACAAATATACTGCGTATCCCTGCGTGGTAAAATGATTCATTACACATTATTACGCTCTCCCACGAGCATTGACAATTTCAATTAATATACATCTTATCATCAGGTAACGCGTCAGCGCCACCAACGACAAGTATGTGCAGTGAGCACGCGTAAGGACGCGATAAGCTATTATATACTGCCCAATGTCGTATTTAACTTTACTTTCTTAATTATTTTTGTTCTCTGGCTGCTTCGCGATAGCTATAAGCAGGAACTGTTATCGCCTACGATAAGTGTAGAAATATGCACATTATGTCTCACGACTGAGACTGCGCGGTGGCTATCTACGTAAAATGACAAATGACTCTTGGTCAAATGACTGTCGCTCCATCTATCCCTCCATTTTTTCATGAATACATGACTGAGATCCTGTGCACACGCCTATCGATAGCTCTGCTGTTCCCTCATCTTGATTACTGTTCTGCGGTATACCTCGAAGCATATCAAGAACAGAAACGAAGAATACAAGTGCTACAAAATTCATGTGTGAGATATGTATTTGGTGTGTGAGGGCCAGGTTAGAGTAGCCGAATTTCTGCATATGAAGCAGACTGGGTGGTACAAATTATAGATCAAGAATAAATATGTACAGTATATAGAGATATAAGTATATTCGAAGAAGCGTGCCAAGGATCGACGCGCGCATCCTGTATCACGACGTCTACGACCAGCAGAAAACAAGGGAATGGGTTCCGCGCCAAAACGAGAGTTTATGCGGGAAAACTTTCCGCGCGCCAGCACAGGATTCGCGCGCTTTCCTATACCTACGATGAGTGCGAGCGAGAACAACGATACCTCTCTCTCCAACACGTTGACGCCCTATGCTAATCTCCATTATGAATAGCCCCGCGAACGAGCAAAATTCACCAATTCTCTGGTAGCGATCAGACGAGCGTAAGCTCTGCCCGAACTGGGATTGGCATGGGTATATCTTTGTATATAACCTATGTAACCTTTTCTTCGGTTATCAAAAACTCTCGCTTCTCGGAGCGCAGATGAGAGCGCCAGATACCCGCGGGTATCGGAGATGACTCTCCTTTTCTCACCTCGCCCTCGACGATGTTGCCGGCTGCTCAGCTACTCAGAAACTTTGGAGAGGGGCGGGCCGTGGGTTTGAGCTCCAGTCCTTTACTTTTCAATCACTGAAAATTGGGAGTTAGGGAAAACGTGCGCAAATAACTCAACACGACTATTTATACTGTAAAAGATTTGGAACTTTATTGAAACTACTAGAAAGACAACCCTGCTACAAAAGAAGCAGAGATAACCGAGATTCTTTACCGTGAAATTAATAGAAATGAAATCAAATATTCAGGCTAACACACTCGTATTCACACCATACGAATTCGCACGCAAAGATAATCCAAAACCCGCTCCGTCTAACTAAAGAAACTCGCGAACAGCCCGCTGCTTTGCTCGTTCCGAAAACCCGCGGCGACCATGTTCAGCACGCGTCCCTAATTTCTACAGCGGCCATGTTCAACTCGTAGAAAGTCCTACGCCCACAGCGACCATTATCAGCTTGGCAGGCCCCCCCGTGAGCCTGAAGTCTGGCTCTTTAAAATTATGCGACAAATACGGTTACCCGATCGCGGTTCGTCTCAAGCACACGCACTCAGTCACACCGTCGAACCACACATTCACTCAATTCACGCATTCACCCCGAACCGTATCTCTCGCGCGGCCGTCGAGAAAGATCCTCGCGACCCGATTTCCTCGCTCGCAAAAACGTATCAAAGACACACCGAATTTCCCCAGATATACCGCTAGTCAGCACTCACCCACGTGCTGCCCAACTTTATACGCACACTTAAACGCAAACTTTTTCGCAGTTATAAGTGTATCCATGTAGTATACATGAATATTTTTTTTTAATTTTTTTTAACAAAATGGCGTCAATTAGATAGCGTTGAAAAAGTACTTCTATTTTGCTTGTGCCGGCTCTCCTGGTCGCAATTTTGATCGGAAATCAAAAAATCAAAAAAATTTACATTAATTACATTCGCAGCTAGGAGATGAATTAAAAAAAAAACGTGGAAAAGAATTTGCACTCTTGGCGTAACTTTTTCGAAAAACTCAATTTTTTTCCCGCCATTTCATCACATTTTTTCATACTTAATAATGATATATCACAATAATTTTCAATTCATCTAATAGGTAATACTATAATAAATAAATCCTATAAGTTTCAGCTCAATCGGATAATTAGTTTTCGAGTTATCACCGGCATAAACTCCAAATATGCAGTTTCGAGAAAAACGCGTTGAAAGTTTTAAATTATCGTTAAATCGTACTTACACTTCAATCAGCAATCCCTTGGAAAAAACACTTGCAGTTCGAATTTCGAAAAAAGGATTTCAGGAGCGTATTCTACGGGAAATTTACTAACTTTTTATGAAAAAAAAATCAAATTTTTTTGTCATTCTAACTGTATATCCCCCCTTAAGCGGTTCAGGGCCACCATTTGCCACAATTGGGCGGGATTCCTAGCATCTTTAATGACCTGCAGGATCTTGTTGGGTGGTGGTATTTTCATGACTTCCACGTCATTGGTCGTCAATGGTTCCAGCGATCAACGGCACATCTCACTGAGATTGAGGGCTGCAACGACGTCCGCCGATAGTCCATTAGGGAAGGGTTAAGGGGTAATATACCTTTGTGACCTCCGATTTCGAGGTCATTTCCAAACACTTACCATAAGCGTAGGAAAAATCCTATGAGTATGGGGTTTGTTGCATATGAAAGTACCACTCTCCAACTACAAAAAACGTACTTTTTTTCCAAAAAATACAAAATAGCGGCGTACCAGCTCGTCAAAGCAGAGAAAAATTTTATACTTTTTCTTCACTAGCCTACCACTACAGGTAACTATTTTGAACTTAGAACAAAAAATCAAACGAGATTTTGAAGTAAAATAGAAAACTCAGTGAACATCGGGTCATTTTTTTGAAATTCGAATTTGGAGCTGAATGGCGTCAATTTGAATTTTTTTTTCGCAAAAAAATCGATCGAAAATCGGCTATAAAATCGGAAAAAATCAAAATATTAAAAAAATCGCACGACGTTCACTTGAAAATCATGTTTCCAGGCTACAGTTGAAATTTGAAGTATATCGGTTGAAAATTGACGACGCTATCGGTAGGCCAATGTCAAAAAAGATGGTTACGAGATAAACGCGTTCAAAGTTTTGAGTACTGTACTAGTACTATACGACTCTGTTCAGAGAATCGATTTTTTGAGGCACTTAAAACTTCTTACCCCACTTGATCGACTTTTTATATTATTCTTAGGTAGTTCATGGAGTGTTTAAGCCAATAAAAGAAAATTGGAAAAAAAGTCACAAAGGTATATTACCCCTTAAGGCTTTGGAGGGTCGGCTAGGCTCGGAAGCGCCATGTAGGATATGGTCGTTTTCAGCTCCGTTTTAGGGTTAGAGGCCGAGCCGTCGGGGCTCTGCAGGATAAGATCGGGAGTGTTCGCTGCTGAGACGGGAAGGGCTGTTCCCTGGATGCGCTTCTGCATCTTGTTGATCAGTCACCGCGATTTTTGGGTGCTGGCTTCCAGGCTCTGGATCAGCTTTCTTGCTTCCAGAGTGGTGGATTGTCCAATTTTATATTGCGCGTATATTATATTGGCGTCAGTGACTCTCGGACTACCTTCCTCTACTAGGAGTCCCGCCTCTCGTTTCCCGCCTTGCGTTTGAGATAGCAAAGAAGATTGGGAGTTTTGACATTCCCATACCTACACGAATAGAAGAATGTTCCAAGGGGATCTGGACACGCGTGAATCCAATAGCGACGTTGGCCACAGTTGAAACACAGGTCGTTAGGATTGGTCTTCCTTGGGCCACCTGTTTTCTAGGCTTCGTTTCTAGCCTCGTTCTGGCAGGCTACTGGTGTCTTGGGAGGTTTGCTGGAGTTTGGGGCACTACCACTAGATTCCGGTGGGTTAGATAGGACACGATTCTGGGGTCGTTCTTCGGTACGATCATCGCGTCTCTGGTAGGGTGTCTTTTGGGTAACCTTGGCACCACGATGATTCAAGGCAGCCAATTCCTCTCTTGCTTCTTCATAAAGCCTTTTGGAGTCTGCCTTTTCTTCTTGTACCACTACCACTTACTTTTTTTCCGCGTTCTCTTCCACTGCTGTGGGTTGGAAGTGGCGTGGTTTCTGCGTGGGTACGTACGCTGCCCTTTATGAAATGGAGAATTTCGATAGACGTGGAGCCCTGAACATCCTTCGTCTCCGGATCCGAGACTCCTCTTGCTTGGCCAGCTCCAACAACTCGTCGAACGAAACGAATCGGCTCCTCGAGAACCTGTCGTTTAGTGCTGGGAAAAAGTTGTTGTACGCAATGTCCAACTGTTATCTGATCGGAAGTGGGTCTCCCATCCAGTCTCAGATCAGCTGGAGTTTGGTCAGGAAGGTACCGACCGACTCGTTATCACCCTGCGTACGGGCTCGAGCTTTAGTGTGCAGCTCTGCTTGGATGTCCTCAGATTCGTACATACACCGGAAGGCATGGATAAAGTCGTCCCAATTCCTAAACAATGGCCGATGCTTGCAGAACCACATTACCGTCACTCCGCCGAATGCTGCTGGGAGCGCTCGCAGAGCCTCATGAAAGGTCATGTTTACCGCTGCCACCCAATCGTTAAATTTGACAAGAAAGTCTTCCGGATCTTTCCAAGTTTTATCCTCAAACCTTGGGCTTCACTTCTTAAATGAGTCGAGGTACCTTGTCATTTACTGCCGTTCATCGGGTCCCCGATCGTAGGCGCAGCAAATCTTGAGTTCCGGTTCATACGCGGACTCGTCTGCTGACCTGGCCAATCAGGGGCAGCCTGATACTTGCGCTCCCTCAGACCACGCAACGGGGCTTGCTGAGTAGCATAATTGCGGGGTGGGGCTACTTGTTGTTGAACGATAATGCGATAAACAGGCATATGTGATGTCGGTTGGTACTGTGACATTGCCGCATAGTCATTTTGGACTACAGGGTTGGCTTAAAATATACCGTCGGTGGAGCTTGTGCTCGCACTTGTGGATGGAAACTGACGAATCGTTGTGCAGTGTCTGCATGTCGAGCGTGCAGTCCACTGAGGAGCTCCCCATATTGCTGTTGTTTTCTGAGGGCGGGTGTCGAGCTGACCACTCCAGATGGCGGTTGGTTGTGTAATGCCCAGTGCGCGTTTGTATGAGCTTGTAAGTTCGCCATCATTACGAAAAGTGTGACTACCTCAGATTGGAAAAGTCCCGCAATCGTTGGCGTCAAGTTAATATGGTCTCTCTGTGCCGTCAACCTGACGGTCGTTTTCGTTTGAGGCTTGAATTCGGCTCGATACTTGGTACGCCTGCTGTTCTGGTTGTATGGGCGCTGCCGACCATTGTAACTCGTCTATGGCCGGGTCCCATTCTATGTATTCTGGTCCAAATTGTTGGCGTAGGGAAAAACGCGTGGACCTATCTCCGAGGGTGGTACTTGTTCTAGTCATGTTTCGCAATTGTCGAATCAACTGGAAATCCACGTTTGTGATATTTCTGTGCAAAATCACCGAGTCCGATATTAGGAAGTCTAATCGTTGCTGGGCTGGCCCAACCACATTCGTGTTTTCAAGTAGTGGTTGCTGTTCGTCTTGTGCTATTGTCGCCGCTTCTCGTATTCTTGATGACTGCGGTATTCGTGGACAGGCGAGAGATTGCGACCCTTGTGGCAGTGTTGCCATCGTGGGGGGTGAATTCCTTTTATCGCGGTTCACCGTATTTGCTCCGCTTGGCCAAATCTCATCAACTGAACGGTCCCACTGCCGTGCATGTGATCCAAACTGTTATCGGAGTATGTATCTGGTCCACCTGTCTTTCAATGTATTGATGTGTCACCTTCATCGTTGAGCCCGTGTTACTGTAGACGTGCTAATAATTCGTGCGCCTATACGTTGCAGCGACTTATTTTATAATTATTGACCGGGAAGCAATCAATGAGCATAAATAAATAATTTTTCTGGGTGCACTGCACTTTTCAATTAAGAACTTATATTTATTTCGGACGCATGCGAGGGAATGGAAATTCTGTGGGTAAAATGATAACCAGTAGGCTGAAATTCACTTTGATTTATTGAAAAAAAGAAACTATGGAATAATCGAAGAATGCGTGGCGACGACAAAAAGGCTGGTGCTCCGGTTGGACCCCACGTGGCATAAGCTGCCCTTGAATGAGGAGTAGACGGTGGACTGCAACCACGACCCTCTCCTCTACTGCTTGGTTTGGCGTAGCGTGTCGAGAGCGTTCAACACGCTACGAGGCTGCGACGACCTGTAACAGCGGTTATACAAGGATTTCTCCTCAAAATTAAAATTGACTCTACTAAAAGAATTGTTAAATTATACGCGACGACTTTAGTTTAGGCGCACGGTTTTTAGCTAAGGCGACGGAATAGTAATTCCGTACTATGCACGCGAGTTGCCAACACAAGATGCGATTTATCGCACGACGATGCGTACTGCTCAACGTATTTTTCCGAGCTTGCGTACACTAGTCGATTTCCTGATCGGAATTTACTGTTCGAATGTACTGAACGACCGTGCAGTTACCGCACTGGCAGCCCCGCACTCTGCTAAAAATGGCCGACGCCCGGTTGTTTTTACTTACAACTACCTACTTAATCCATGCACGCGGCGGCGCTTTTCCGACTCGTACGCGAACGCGACAGCGAACTCCGACTACTGATAGTCTTTTCAATCCTTTATGGATTGATGTTTTGCAGTTTCACGCCCGGAGTTAGTACTGTGTCACGCAGAGATAAAGGAAAATGAGCAAGCTCAATTTCCAATAAGTCCACTTCGAAATGTTTCGCCTGTTGGCCAGTCCTGAATCTTACACCTGGATAACTTACTTGGTTGCGTGCCGGTAAGGTATGAGCCACGTGCGCGGCTCAACAATGGCCTGGTTGCTGGGAGAAGGAGAGCCCCGTTGATGTGTGGCGGGCGAGACGAGAATGTCGTTCGTTCGCCGGCGCGAGGCACTCCGCGGTCCGCGAGACGCGAGCGAGAGGCAGAGCGAAGCTGCGCAGTGGTCGACTGCGCAACTACGCAGTTGCCCGGGCGAGCGAGCTCGTGCGGCTGCTCGTGCGAGTCGCGTAAATATAGATATAGATAGGTCGCAGCGGTTCTGGACCATTGCAACGTGTCGCAGGGAGTGTCTTGAAGTAGTTGTCCCCTAAATGTACTTATTTCGAAAATGAACTGAAATTTTGTGGAAAATTAATTCGAATATTCATGCACCTGTATTTTATATTCTAAATTGATTGACCACGCCAGACCTGAGATATGCAGGTTCAAAGTTACTCTTTTTTTCCCATATTTAACACGGCGTAAATGGCAGCACTCGAGTTACGAGATACGGAATATCAGCATACAGCTCAAGAGAATTCAAGAATCATCCCAAATTCTAAAGTAGACTGATCAAATTATCGGAGAATCACAACTTATTAATACAATCACGATCTAGTTTTGAAGCAGTCAAATACTGAAAATAAAAAATGATGCATTTGTCAGAGACAAATCAGTCGAACGTTAGATTTGGCAACACTGTAGCTGTTGCCAGATCGTATGTACTACGTTGCTCAGAAAGATTAATTGTTGATTTTGTTGTTCTAGGAATGTTCAAAAGAAACGACTTCTCTATAATTTAACTCGAAAATGCTTTTTTTAGTCTAAGAATTATTATTCTTGTGAAATAATCTAAAATGAATTGCCGGAAACCGGGAACTCACAGAAACATTACATTTTCGCTCAAAATTAACCTAAAATATGTGGATTACGTGAAAATCACCCAATCATTGAAAAAGATGTGCATATCAGACAGCGTGCATAAGATTGTGATGATATGTTTTATTGTATACGAATACAAAAATTGGTATTTTACATTATATCAGTCGTTCCTCTAAAATATTAGTCATTCTTATAAAATTATTTCACATATCGTCCTTGTCAACGTCGTAAAAAAAAATATATATATACACCGATTTATCACAGATAAAGTGTCAGAGTACTAATATACTAGTCATCAATCATTTATGCGAACGAGTTATCACAGATAATGTGTCTATTCTTATAAAAAGAAAAATACAAAGGTCATTCTGATAATTCTAAAAGATAAGACTTTACGGAACGCTTAAAACTAGATAAGGACGGTAAGTTTCTGTCTGAGGAGCGTAGGGAGTTCCAAAGTTGTGCCGCTTGCACCTGGAAGGAATTCGTTCCAAAACTGCTCGTCATTTTGGGGATTGAGAGTTCCGGTACATCACCCCTAGAGGGCCTAGTGGACACATACCTAGTGAAGAGGCTCAGAAGGTATTCTGGCTGTCGGATGCGCAAGATCTTGTACAAAAGTACAGCCATGAAATATTGCCTCCTAATATCCGTGCGCATCCAGCCCAGCTTAGCCCTGTAGGGAGTGATGTGTTCGTCCCTCCTAATACCAAATACATATCTCACACATGAATTTTGTAGCACTTATATTCTCTGTTTTTGTTCTTGAGATACGTCGAGGTATGCCGCAGAACAGTAATCGAGATGAGGGAACAGCAGAGCCATCGATAGGCGTGTGCGTAGGATCTCAGTCGTGTATTTACGAGAATATCGCAAGCTGTACATGGTTCTATTGAACTTTTTTGTGACTGCATCAGTGTTTTGACGCCAAGATAGGATTTCGTCCAGCACCACGCCGAGATCCTTGACCGTGCCAGAGAATAGCACGCGAACTCCACCGATCCCAATGCCAGATGCGTAGAGTGCCTCCTTGTGCAGAAGACCGAGATAGTGGCCAGACCCAAATGCAATGGCCTGAGTTTTTCTGGCATTGAGCACCAGCCCAGCAGCGCTGGCCCACCCCGACACGGCCGCAGTCGCCTTCTCCAGCAATGCTATACCCTCAACCAGTCTGTCAAGTGTAACCTGAGTATATATTTGTAAGTCATCTGCATGAAGCACACGCTCAACGCCCTCAATGTCAAGTACGTCACGTAGGTCATTAATGTAAATGCAGAAGAGAAGC
Organism: Aphelinus atriplicis; assembly: GCA_020882685.1. Classification (NCBI taxonomy): domain Eukaryota; kingdom Metazoa; phylum Arthropoda; class Insecta; order Hymenoptera; family Aphelinidae; genus Aphelinus; species Aphelinus atriplicis. Next base: position 959,935 of record JAJGQD010000030.1, read on the forward strand.
GGTCCAAGGACTGACCCCTGTGGCACCCCAAGATTCGTGGTGAGCCACGATGACTTGCCAAAACTTTTTGTTATAACAATCTGCTGTCTATCCGTAAGATATGAGTGGAACCACGAGAGAGCAGCTCTCGCAAAGCCAATGTCCTTGAGCCGCTCCAATATTCTAGAACGAGAAATTTTGTCGAAGACTTTGCTGAAGTCGAAAAGTAGAAGTAGCGTCAGTTTCTTCTTGTCCATGCCCTTTCTTATGTCTTCTGTTAGTTTCAGTAGTGCTGTCTGCGTGGAGTGGTTAGGACGAAAACCTGCCTGTCTAGGGTCAAGGATGTTGTTAGTTGTAAGGTAATTCATGACTTGGTCATAAACTATCTTCTCAAGTACCTTAGACAGGAAACTCAGAAGGGCAATAGGACGAAAATCAGACGGCGACGACGGGAGAGCACTCTTCTTAAGAGGAAGAATATGAGCCTTTTTCCAAGATGACGGGAAAATACCTTTGCGCAGGGAGGAGTTGAACAAGTTCACGATTTTATCACCAATCACAGGCAGAGCGTCAAGGATGGTACTCTGCGGTATGCCATCGTCACCAACTGACTGAGAAGTGAAATGAGAAATGCTCAGGATAACATCATTAATATTGATTTTCTGGAAACGGAAGCCATTTTCCTCAGAAGCGGAAGAAATAATATCCTGATAAATCGAAGCATTCTCGTTGTGTAAGATGGACACCTTAGCAAAATGAGTGTTCAGCTCCTCCAGTGAGATCCCGTTCAAGTCCTCCTTTTGCTGAGGCAGAAGATCAAGGTTACGCAGTTCTTTCCAAACCGTGTTATTGTCGAGTGCTTCAGACAGTTTACTCGAGAAAAACTCAGTACGGGCCTGAGTTGTTTCGCTGTCGGAAAGATCGCGCAACCTCTGAAATTCAGCGAGCAGATTCTCGTCCCCTGTGCGAATGTAACGTTTGTAAGTCGCGTCCGTTTTTTTTGTATAACAGTCTTAACTCAGCATCAATCCACGGTAGCTTATTCTTTCAAACTCTTTAAGAGAAGCTAGCTCATCAAGAGCCTTCGTGAGATTGCGGCTGAGACAGTCAAGTGCAGAATGGATGTCATCCACGTCTTCATGGTTAAATAGCCCCCAATTACATAGTTTCAAGGTAGAGACCAGGTCTTCCTGTCGAATATATTTGAAATTCCTGTATTTGAAAGAGCCCGGCCTCCCCTTGGGCTATTGAGTGTTGAGTTCAACATTAATAATGTGATGTTTACTGCAAAAGGGAGCTGGGAAGTTGCGTTCATCGGTGATTATGTCATTGTCGTCCACCAACATGACGTCAATTCATGTGCGAGACGTAGGGGTCATATGCGTAGCCCCATGCTGGATCAGACGCAACGACAGTTCATCAGTTATCACTGTCATCACTGTCTGAAAGAAGATCGGAGTTCAGATCCCCCATCACAATTTTGTGGCTGAAATCAAAGCAGTGTGCTTTCAAGTCATTAATCAGCGAAGGATTTTCAGTGAAGGCAATAAGAGGAGGCCTGTAGATGACCGCAGTAAGGATTGGTTGGGAATTGCCGCGCTGCAGAGAGCAAAAACGGTACTCAGGTATACCGGGTTTACCTGGTCCAGTGGTGTTCGATGATGCTAGTAACTCAACCGTGTAAATGTCCCGGACGTACAGTGCAACCCCACCGCCAATCGTATTACGGTCATTTCTAATCAATCTGTAATTTGGGACCTGAACAACCTCATTCGGAACGTCGGGACGCAGCCAGGACTCCGCAATACCATAGAGGTGGTAGGACGGATTCTCACTCAGAAACTGGCGAACTTGATTAATGTGAGCTCTAAGAGAGTTAACATTGTAAAAGCCCGCTCTCACTTTCCCCGAGGCGACGACAGGATCCCGCTCCTCATTTAAGAGTCGATTTTCAGTCGGGAAAGAGCTTCTATCCAGGGTTGTTACGGCAACAACTCTGAGGTCTGCCTCATTCTCAACTGGAAATACTTTGTCTCCCACCGCTCGTCTTGCCAGAAACCTGCCGTTCCTGTACCATACAAACTTAATACCTAGGGGCTTAGGGATTCTACGGAGACTAGATAATCTTTGGTATGTGACAGATGATAAAAATTCATTAATGAAAACAGCAGAATGGATAACGTGCTTGGACTTGCACGCATCAAGAAGTGACAAGTCCAAGTCGCTGGTGTTTAAGCCTGTTCTTTTATGTTTTCCAAGTAAAATTTTCTTTTTGAGGTCAGAGCTTTTCAATTGCACAATAATGGCCGGCATTCTGTGGTTATTACTACTCTTATAGCTATTATGACTAGAACTATTTATTTCTTTGGTTTAGTTTGACTGACTAGCATCGATGTTATCACAGTTTACATTATTACTAGTAGATTTGATTTGGTGGGCTCTCACGATATCGCCCTCGCACAGGTCAGGACAGACGGCACTAAGAACGACAAATGCCACCTTCTCGGCTGAAACATTGTGTTTTGCACAATCTATAATTCCGGTAACGAGCAATTTGTCACCCTCAGCGTCGTCCATCTGTCCACCGGCCCGCGGAGATAACGAACCGGTATTGCGCGCAGGAGCAGTAGCGCGGCCCACCAAACCTTCGGGGTCATTGCCGTTGTCACTGTTATTGTCATTGTCATTGTCTTTGTCGGCCATTGTCAGCCTGGGGTTGGTGTGTCTGCTATGTGTAGAGCTAGTGACTGTATTGTGTATGGGATTCTATGTTTTCTATTTTTTGTATTATTGTAGTGTTTTGTATGTTTGTGTTTTTAATGTATTCAAGAAGAGAGAGAGATAGCTGCACGCAGCTAAGCAGCGGCAGCGGAAAATCAGCACCGAAGAAAGGAGAGCTGCCCGGCTAATTGCCGAAAGGCGAAGGGTCACTCACTCTCTCTCGCGACAGTCAAGATAGGCATCGGACGCGACTCGCGGTCCACGTGCGCCGAGGTCACGCGAGCCGATTCGGGATGCGATCCCCGCACCCGGGATCGCCGCGGCAGTGACGGGGCAGTGCACAGGGCAGCAACACCGCCCGGGGCCGACCAGCCACCCAGCCGATGACGCCGAGAAGAAGCAGGCAGCGTAGGCGAGAGCGAGCGCTGACGAGCAGCGACGGCGGAGAGCCGACGAGCGCCCGACCGAGAAACCGTGTACTTGGTATGAGTGAGTACGGCCAGTTTCTCTCAGCGGCCACCGAGACTCTCTTCTCTCTCTCTCTCTCGCACGTATGCGAAAATGATTTCCCCTCGCGTGCGCGACGGCTTGTATAGCCGAAATATGAAATCGAACGACATTGCTCGAACGTAGTGAAATTAATGATTTGCGCGAATACGCGGCTTGGCTCCCGACACTCTCGGCTACTTGCGCAGCCGGAGTGTAATAAGGTTCAGTAAAATGCAGCCACGACGGCTATCTAATAAAATGCGTGTAACGCAGTCGATTAATAAATTAGATAAGTTAAATATTGAAAGCGAATAGTTTTGAATTGTTCTCCCCTCTCCTCCCGCGCATATCCCGTTCCCACAGGTCGCAGCGGACAGCGGAGCGGAGCCGGGAGAAACTTGCACCGCACCTATATCGCCTACCCTGTCCCGAGGTAGGCTCATCGACAAACCCCCCATCTCCGCGGGTCTCCAGCCAAATCAGGCGGAGACGATACTTATATATACATGGGTACGGCAGCAGCCGGAGATTCGAGACAACGATCAGAGGCGCCCCTTACAAGGAAACTCCTCGTAGCGAGTACCCAACCTCGCAAGATTTTCCAAGAGAGTCGTGAATTTAATTTGATCTGAATTAAAAACTGGCCTGAGTTGACCCTTTTTTACACCGACGGCGAGTTGGCCCTTATTTGCCTGGTCGGCGAGTTGGCTCCTTTTTCAACGGTACGCTGAGTTGTCCCCTTATTGCTCGGAGGCGACGATATAATGCTGACCATGTAATGTTGCCTGTGGATAGCAGGCGTCACAGCTATTTTTATTCTTGATTTCACACATCAGCACTATTAATAGTGCATTGCAATATTAATTCCCTTAAGATGAACAGTATTATTTTCAACTGAGGTTATTCGCGCTTGCTTGTTCCAATTTGTTATTGAATTTATCAACCACTCCCAATAGTGGCGCTTAAGTTGTCTTAGGATTTAATACCATTATCAAGGGTTTTAATTAGATAATTGTTATTCATGTGAACTTGATTCTATTGTGACCTTGTGCCCGTTCCCACAAGGTTACACTATTTGCCAGAACTCTATACCGGGGCACTCCGTATTTGTTACGGGCGCCGGGAATGCCTCGACCAGCTCACGGGAGCACGGGCTTCCCGCGCAGGGAGGACGGCCGGTACGCGGGAACTCAAACGGAACCGTCGATCGCGGCGTTCATGTGTGTGCTGGCGCGCTCGCCAACATACGTGTCCACTGGGGAGGAGTGGGGCACCTGGACCGCGACGCACACACTTCCAACCCTTGTCGACGCAGCTGACTATCTCTCTTTCTCTCGCTCGCTAGGCTCTCGTTTGCTCGTGCTGACGTCGTACGGTCGTCGACCTCGGTATCTTGGTGCTCTGTCTCTGGGTCACTTGCGTTCCGGCACTCACTATGGGGTCTCACGGTGTCTATTGATGTGGGGTCCGGAAGAGAATGACCGGCGCTTGCTCGCTCACTCCCGGCCTCGCACCGCAGCTCGCGGGTTGGCGGGCAGCCTCTCCGTCTATAGTGACGGGTTTCCTCGTCATACTATGTCGTTAAAAAAAATAAAGAGAGAAAAAAACAACCAGGTATTTTTCAGAGTGATTTGACGTATACTTGTCTCTTTTTACTGTAATACTGAAAAGCAACCTGCTGAACATCTGGGTTATTAGAAGTATGGGGCGTTTTTCGTCAACTCTCCTGAGCCGGCGCGCGGACGCTGAAACCTCACGTTTTCGACGCTTGTTTTCGACTCTATATGACCCATATCTAAATAATGTTGGATATGCTATCAATGTAGTTTTTTTCTCAGCTTTCCGATGGTGAATTTAGTTTTCCAAATTTTTTACATTTTCACAGAAAAAAAACAAAAAACAGGCCATATCTCAAAAACCTATTTTTTTAATTTCTTTAAGTAGTCTTGATCGAAAGCTGAGGTTTTTTTCATTGATATAGACCTAAAGAAAAACACGCGTTCTTTTGTATTCGAGTAATTGAGTAGCGAACATGAGGAAATGCGCCGCGTCGGGCCGGGCCACGCCGTGCCGCGCCGCGCTGACTCCACGCGCTCCAGCTCAAGTCTTCTGCTTACAAGAGTGCCGAAATCGGAATATATTTAATATCCATACAAGTCTCTATCTAGAGGATAAACTACTATCTATCTTAGATCATGTACTCATTTGGGTTATGTACTGAGATATGGACATTATTTCATTTCACATTCTTCGACCTCCGTTTTGGCTTTGATATTGAAGACTTTGCCATACTATGTTTCATCTGAACTACTTTTTCAGTTCGTTTTGATCTCGGAAAAATTTCATATTCCTCAGCAGATGAAATTTTTTTGACCATCAGTCCGTCATCGGAAGTTGGTATAAACGCATGAAATTGCAGAGTAACTTGTACAGCAAAACACTTATCAAATCTTTCTTTCAATTTCAGATATCTAAACTTTCTGGGTGACAAATTAATGAAATTGAAAACTTACGACTTTTTTGCCAGAAAACAGTCTGTATTCATTCATGATTTAAAAAAAAACTGTTAGAAGGAGAATTCTTAGTTTGTTTTGATTTGGCTGAAAATTATACTTTTGTTGTACAAAATTCAGCTCAATCATTCCACTGGAATAATAATCAGGCAACAATTTTCACAGTAGTTATCTACTTTCAAAGGAATAATGAACTTCAACACAAAAGTTTGGCTATTCTTTCGGATAATTTATCTCATAACACTATTGCAGTTCATGTATACCAAGAAATTATCATAAATTATCAGAAGAAAAAATTCAAACCAAAGAAAATTTATTATAGTACCGATGGAGTGGGTCAACACATCAGAAATCAAAAAAGTTTCTCTAATCACGGAACGCGGTAGTGTTCCATGCGTCAAGCAGAAGACACCGCAACTATATAATGTTTGAGATCGCACGCTCGATTTTCACATTGGCATTCATTTTGTCAAAACAACTTTTTTTGGGTGAGAAACAGGATTTAATGCTCATCTACCATCCCAATTGAGCGATCGACAAAAAGAAATACTCAAAAACTCATTCGCAATAATGAGTTTGGAGTACCGTGTCAAGCGATCTACTACTTTTTTTTCGACCAGAAATTTTTCTTTAGTGTTACGACCCTGAAGTTAGCCACGGTAGCCTGATAAAGCAGCTATGTTCACGCATAGTACATAACACGTTTACATGCTCTTGCTTCCCGCGTAGATTTGAAACCATGGGATTGAAAGTAAATTGTTAATGTATTATAGTTAAAAAGAATATGGCAAAACTATTGGCCGTGTCCCATAGATTCAACGAAAAGTACTGCAGATTTTTTCAAACTTACAGAAGATAAGACAAGACATATCAAAATTCATTCCATGTTTTTTTTTATAATTGATTTTACACGGGCAAATGGTAGTTTAGGATGCCGATGTCGGCGTGTATTTGAATAAGCATATACCCTATTACCCGATAATGTCCAGGTAGCTAGTGTCGCCGATGGCAGCGTCCCGAGGGTGCGCTCCTCGTATTCTGACTTGGAAAAGCTGACCCTGGACCCGAACGATGTCCAGGTAGTCAGGGTACCCGATGACGGTGTTCCAAGGGTGCGCTCCTGGTATTTTTAGTTGGAGTGCCTGACCCTGGGCCCGAACGATGTCCAGGTAGCCAGGGTACCCGATGACGGTGTTCCAAGGGTGCGCTCCTGGTATTTTTGATTGGAGTGCCTGACCCTGGATCCGAACGAAGTCCAGATAGTCAGGGTTCCCGATGACGGTGTTCCAAGGGTGCGCTCCTGGAATTTTCGCTTGAAGCAGCTGACCCTGGACCCGAACGATGTCCAGGTAGTCAGGGTACCCGTTGACGGTGTTCCAAGGGTGCGCTCCTGGTATTTTTGGTTGAAGTAGCTTACCCTAGGCTCAAACGAGGTCCAGGTAGTCAGGGTACCTGATGACGGTGTTCCAAGGGTGCGCTCCTCATATTTTTGGTTGGAGTGCCTGACCCTGGACCCGAACGATGTCCAGGTAGCCAGGGTACCCGATGACGGTGTTCCAAGGGTGCGCTCCTGGTATTTCTGTTGGAGTACCTGTCCCTGGACCCGAACGATGTCCAGGTAGTCAGGGTACCCGATGACGGTGTTCTAAGGGTGCGCTCCTGGAATTTTCGATTGAAGCAGCTGACCGTGGACCCGAACGATGTCAAGGTAGCCAGGGTACCCGATGACGGTGATCCAAGTAGCTGACTCTGGACCTTAATGATGTCCAGGTAGTGAAAGTAGTCAGCTTCCTCTAACAAAAATACCAGAAGCGCATCCTCAGGACACTGTCATCAGCAACCCTAGTGTGACGTCATGCGTACCATTACGTGTTTGGTATTGAATTAATCCTTAAATTAAATAAAAATTTTTCGCGTTTCAATAATGTAAATCGTATATAAATTCACGCGACCGCGATCAAAATAATAGAACGCGCATCTCGCGTACCGATACAAGACCTGGAAAGGGAAAGCGGGCCTCGCTATGTCGATCGCCGCCTGCAGCTGCGCTGTGTCGGCCGAGCTGACCGCGACCCCCGCGTCGTAAATTAGCCGCCGCCTAAGTGCAACACCAGCCGTGTCACCGATGCCGCATACCGAAGCGCCTCAGATGATGCGCTCCGGACGGATAGACAATAGGTTTTTCCGCCGAGCATCGATGGCCGCCCGTCAAAATGCAATTTATGCATCCGCCAGAAGCCGAGGAGTCAGTTCGTTAGGCCTCCTCAAAATCAGAGCGCCAATGACGACTGACTAAATACACCTTGCCCCTCCCGCACGCGCCTCGGAAAAGCGGTCACCAATGACCACCGACCGAACTGGCGTACGTGCCGAATTTTTTATATCTTTTCCGCGAAGATTGCTCCCCTCTAGATGACGCTAAGTTTGAACACGCCCATGACGCCGCACTTTCCCGCGATACGAATTTTCCTGCGCGTCACCTTGAAAAAGGATGCTATGCCCTTTGTTGCTAATAGTTATTAATTTTCATTTTTATTTAATACGGCAATCTGCCTAAAAATCCCTGAACTTTCAGAGGATATAAATTTTATCTTGATATTCCCATTTCCCTAGGAGATTCTCCTATTGTTTAACAAATATTGTTATTAATTATACATAGCTTTAAGCGCCTTTAGCTATTAATTATGTTGCCAAAGTTTCGATTCGATCGAACGAACCGATAAGCGAGTAATCCGCGCTTTTATGTAAAATTTCCCCGCGTATCGTTGATTACGTATGTTTAAACAATAGTGACGGTCTCACACCCGAATAACTTTTTGTTCCTTATCTTTTAACGAAACTTTTGGCCTTTTCAGAATTCAAAAATGTTGATTTGTTCGCTCGCAATCGACCGAGCATCATAAAAAAATGCATTTTATTTTCATTCGCGAATTATCATAACTTTCGGTTATTCGAATGGAATGAAACTTCGGCAATCATTAGATATTATATTCTACTTGTAAGAAAAACCTTTAGTTACTAGATTCAATGTATAATTCGCGCATTATTCAAGAACGCGCGAATTTCTGAATTCAAACGCTGTTCAACACGCGAATTTCATTTATGCGGATGGCGCGAAATGTGCGTTTCATCATAAACATTAATATCTATCTGAATCCAACCTTTGTTTAAACAATTAACCTTATTTTCATAAACTTAATTTTGATTGGTTCAAGGGAGGAGTTAGAGGGCCTGTCCTCAAAACCCCGCCCTTGAATCGAACACCACCGAGAAAATTTGTATACGGTCGCCGGAGGAAAGCGTCAGTCCGAGATTCACTCTCGCACCGCCAAGTCGCGGTCAACTGCTTGCTCTTGGAGCATTTTTGATTTGGGCTAAGTTCCCACAGGGCTAAGTTCCCTTTTGATTTGGGCTCAGTTCCCACAGGGCTAAGTCCCCTTTTGTTTTGGCAGTCACGCTTTCCTCCTGATCAAGGAAAGCTGTAGATTTATTTTCTTTTTTAATAAATCCAAAATATAGAAGTGAGTTTTTGTCTTTGATTTTCTTATTTATCTTTGTCTTTACTCTTTGAAAGAAACCACACCCTCAAGTGTTCGCACCTGGCGGTATTGGTTCTTTCGCGGTGAAATCACCACCACGATTTCATCGCCCCTTGAGCTATTTCCTTTTTTCTTTAACCCTGGACGGGTTTTACACCTCTCGTGCTTCGAGAATGTGTAGGACACGGTCGTTCAGAGGATATTAGGCAGGTCTTTAAAATTAAAATCACGGTTCGCGCTTGTAAATTCATTTTTTATCTATCATTTCTTTCTGGTTTATGGGTATTTTTTATTTTCACTAAAAACGAGTCACCCGCGTAAACGAATCATTGATTTTTCCGGTAAACTCGAGCTATAAGCGAAAGCTTGGCTCAAAATTTCGCGATTTCCTAAGCACGCGCGCCGCGTCATATATCCCGACGTTACACTAGCCACCTGGACATTATCGGGTATCAGGTTATATCCTTATTCAAATATTCAGTCGACACGCCGACATCGTCATCCTAAACCACCATTTGCCTATGTAAAAATAGTTATAAAAAAACATGTGATGATTTTTGATGTCTTGTCTTAAATTCAGATAATAGATTAATTATTTTCTACTGATTACATATATTTTTTTTGTGTCTCACTCATCCATATAAATATTTGCATGTTGGAAAAATATCTATTTCATTTTATTACTGACGCTAATGCATATACATTTTATTGATTATTATTTTTATAATATATTATACTCCGCAAAAAGAATTGAAATCCTCAAAAAAACCTTTTTAGAAAAAGTAAAAATGTTGCGTCAAGCATGTGGCAGAACTAGTTTATCTCTTTTATTGCTTAAAAAAAAATGAAATCCATAATAGACACATGAGTCAATTTATTATTTCATCAGTATTCATTCAGATTAATTCTCATATAGTTGGAGTATTACGTATTCTTATTACAGTTTACATACTATAGAAGACGTTGTCAACTTTCACTAACCAATTACGAAAAAACTTACCAGAATGCTCTTAGGTACCTCATCAATTATTTGAAGAACTAATGACGAACCAAATTGACGCCACTTGGTAGGCATTTTTATCGTCTTAAGAATAATACTATTTCACTGAATCACTGGATGTAAAAATTATCATAGAAATATTATAGAAATATTTATAATTTACTGAGACATATGATCAATAGTTTGAATTATTAATATTTGTCTCTTTGAAAGACAATGAAAGTATTGATAATAGAAGAATATATAAAGTCTATCTGAATTATAGGATCAACTGCATTGCAATTACGATTCAAAAATATGTTTGAAATGAATCAAACGATTGAGGAGAGGTTGTGAAACCGTTTAACTAGAAATAAATAGGTAATGCAATAAATAGGTAATGAAGAATATTATATTTCAGTTTAATAAAGCATTCAAAGATTTTCGATCCTACCAAGTGGCGTCAATTTGGTTCGTCATTAGTTCTTCAAATAATTGATGAGGTACCTAAGAGCATTCTGGTAAGTTTTTTCGTAATTGGTTAGTTAAAGTTGACAACGTCTTCTATAGTATGTAAACTGTAATAAGAATACGTAATACTCCAACTATATGAGAATTAATCTGAATGAATACTGATGAAATAATAAATTGACTCATGTGTCTATTATTGATTTCATTTTTTTTAAGCAATATAAGAGATAAACGTGTTCTGCCACATGCTTGACGCAACATTTTTACTTTTTCTCTAAAAAAGGTTCTTTTGAGGATCTTATTTAATAAGAAAGATTTTGGCATTCTCGCGGAATGGCATTTTTGTGCGACCGCACATGGGGAGAGAGCATGCGATGGAATTGGAACTAATGTGAAACGAGGTGCTAATCGAGCAAGTTTACAACGCTCTGCAGATAATCATATTTTAACCGCAGAAGGTTTATTTGAATGGGCATGAAATTACTGTAGAGAAACCATGGTATTTGATAGTAAAAAAGAAGATTATGAGCAAGCTAAACTGAAATTGAAAGAAAGATTTGATAAGTGTTTTGCTGTACAAGTTACTTTGCAATTTCATGCGTTCATACCAACTTCCGATGACCGATTGATGGTCAAAAAGACTCCTGATCAAAACGAACTGAAAAAGTAGTTCAGTTGAAACTTAGTATGGCAAAGTCTTCAATATCAAAACCAAAACGGAGGTCAAAGAATGTGAAATGGAATAATGTCCATATCTCAGTCCATAACCCAAATGAGTACATGATCTACGCTAGATAGTAGTTTATCCAACAGATAGAGACTTGTATGGATATTAAATATATTCCGATTTCGGCACTCTTGTAAGCAGAATACTTGAGCTGGAGCGCGTGGAATCAGCATGGCGCGGAACGGCGCGGCCCGGCCCGACGCGGCGCATTTTCTCATGTTCGCTACTCAATTACTCGAATACAAAAATAAGTAGCTAAAGTTGGTGAAACCCATATCAATGAACATGAAACCACCGAACAGACCTCTAGAGTTGTCAAGATAATCACTCATCATTCGTATCGTGGGTAAGTACAATTTTTTGAAAATCGACTTGATATCATATTTTTTTTTGCATTCATCGATAGTTCAGAAGGTAGTGGAAGAATTAATTCTTTCTTTGATATTTTGAGAAGAACGGAATGAACATTAGTTGATTAAATATATTTGAAATATTCCGTAACTCTCAATCGAGATCAATACATATGGTTTCATTGGAAATCATTCACGGAAACAATTTTCTTCTCACAGTGGAGTTTCGTCTTTCGACATTGCCCTATTGAAACTGGCTACTCCTTTCGAGCTCAACCTTAGTTAAGTAAACTCCTAAAAATAATCTCTTATATCATCGAACCTTTTTTTCAATTCACGAATTCTCAATCATCAACTAGTTTTCAGCGAGATTCGGGTGGTCCGTTGATTACCAAGAATTCTAAAGGTGTGAACGAAATGATAGGAATTGCTTCGTGGGGGTGACACCGTATGCCTAGTTTGGTACTGCTGCAGTATTCGTGAGAGTTTCTGCTTTCGTCGACTGGATTAATAACGCCATTCACGATGCCGAATAATAATCCGACGGAATCGAGACGACGACATACAGGGGAAGAGCACGTACTTGTGATAAAGCGTACCCAAATGATCGCATATTTATGAATGAAATTATATATTCTTATATCGGTACACCACGAACTGATACGCGGGGTTTCTGTATCAAAAATAGAATGTTAATAAATTTCACAAACGATTGATCTACGCACCCTGATGAAAAGTATACTTTTTTCCAATTACCCTTCTACATATCGTCGCTTGGGAGGAAGAACGTTCCATTTCAGAAACTTGCTATAAAAAGTTCCATTTCAGAAACTTGCTATAAAAAGTTCCATTTCAGAAACTTTCTATAAACATCCCACATAGCATGCAACATTGCGTTGAAATATTTCACTGAAATATTTCAGTGCAAGATTTCAGCAAGATTGCTGCAATATTTCAATGCAGCTTTCGGAAGCGGATTTGGTATCTTTCAATGAAATATTTCAAAAATATTGCAGCAACATTTCATGAAAGATTCAACGAAATATTTCACAATATTAGAATAAAATATTGCAGTGCAAGATTACTGCAAGATTTCTGAAATATTTTCCTGAAATATTCTATGCAACATTGCTGCAAGATTCATGCAAGATTTGACTGCAAGATTGAAGACAGTCAAAAGCTGCATTGAAATATTGCAGAAAAATTGCATTGCAAGATTTCATGCAATATTGCTGCAAGATTTCTGCAAGATTCTTCTGCAAGCTTATGTAAAGTCAAAGGCTACATTGGAATATTGCAGAAATATTGCATTGCAAGATTTCATGCAATATTACTGCAAGATTTCTGCAAGATTCAACTGAAAGACCCTGAGAAGTCAACGACTGCAGTAAAATATTGCAGATATATTGCATTGCAAGATTTCATGCAATATTGCTGCAAGATTTTTGCAAGATTCTGCTGCAAGATTGAGGACAGTCAGAAGCTGTATTGAAATATTGCAGAAATATTGCATTGAAACATTTCATGCAATATTGCTGCAAGATTTCTGAAAGATTCTGCTGCTAGATTGAGGACAATCAACAGCTGCATTAAAATATTGCAGAAATATTGCATTGAAACATTTCATGCAATATTGCTGCAAGCTTTCTGCAAGATTGGACTGCAAGAAAACGAAGCGATATGGCAATGACGAGGTCCGGTGGCGGGGGACAAGTGCAACGCCTATTGGCTCTGCTGCGCCGTTGCCCGCCGAGCGGTTTGGTGATTGTGCCGCGCGTCCACAACATAGCGAGCACGAGTAGCACACAATATTTTTGTTAAAATTATGATTAGGTGGGTGGGTGAGGGTTATAAAATGAGCACTTAGTACTCATTTTCAATAGTTCCGGCACCGCACTACACAGCCGATAAATGTGTAAACTACTCTCGGGGGTCAGAACTTAAATATAACATCCAAGATTTATATTGTTAGAATCCGTGGTGGTCCCGGGGCAAAGCTTTTGCTTCGCGACCCAAGGATCGGTGGTTCGCGCCCGACCCCCCCGAATTTTTTTTTATTTAGTTGAATCTGATAGAATCATCCAATTTTTTGGGAAGTATAAACTCAACGGACCAAAATGAAAAACTTTTATATTTGAAAATAATTTTCGAAATTTATTTAAGTTTACTTGACCCCGTGCACATGGGGTAATTCATTCTGCAGGTAGAAATTGATATGATTTTAAATGAATATATTTTCAAGGCATGAGTAACTTGCCAAATCACTTTTTTTTTGTTTATTAGATTGATTCTATCCAAAAGTTTCATAAATTTGACATGTATATATATGGGACGTTCCACGTCAAGTGAGCATGGTCAAAATTTTTTTCGAAATTCTGCATTGACAAATTGATTGGTATCCATCCCAGAATACTCAAAAATTTTTTCAGATTTTTAGGTGCATGTATGTGGAAGTTAGTCTGTGCACTCAAAACCTGAATTATTCAAAATTTAACTTTTTTTCTCAATTTTGAGAGCCCAAATAATCTTGTATATGTGTGAAAAATGTAAAAAACTTGAGAACAAAAATTATGCTGAATACTACAAAGATTATAAAAAAAAATTGTTTGACACCAGAATCCTCCATCCGGATAGGCTACTCTATTAATTAAACATGTTTCAACCAGTTTGGCTATGTTCTCCCACTTATTTTTGACCTTTCAAGTTATACGTACAAACCTTTGTTCGATAGCTTGAAAATGGTCTCATACATTTTTTGGAGAAATTCCAATATCTCCTGCAATTAATTGTTTAAATCTGCAATATCACAATCGCCTTCTTGTTAGTTTCAACATATCAGGTCCACGATGAAGCTCACAGTGAGGATATCCTGCCTTCGGGTCATCAATCTCAGCCAAACTCTACAGATATGTTCCCTGACACTGGATCAAGCTACCGGTAGAGTTTGGAGTTCCAGCGCTGCCTTGTTATACAACTTTTTATGACTTTAGACTGAGGCAGCTATATATAGATATACATATCTGCCTTGATTTTGTCTAAAATCCACATAATATTCATAATTTCATCAAGAAAATAATGTATTTCACCTTGTTTGGTACTATGAATGAATATTAACTCATGTAATTGACTTATATTGTGTGAACTGCAAGGCTAAGGTTGGAAAAGCTATTGACCGGTTGTCTCAAATTACATTCCTGGTTAATGTTTATAATTTCATGTGTAAATAACTTGCATGTGATTTGAGACCACCCGTCAAGAGCTGTTCACACAATATAAGTGAAACCATAAGTTATAATACTCATTCATAGTACCAAACAAGGTGAAATACATCATTTTCTTGATGAAATTATGAATATTATGTGGATTTTAGACAAATCAAGGCAGATATGTATATCTATATATAGCTGCCTCAGTCTAAAGTCATAAAAAGTTCTATAACAAGGCAGCGCTGGAACTCCAAACTCTACCGGTAGCTTGATCCAGTGTCAGGGAACATATCTGTAGAGTTTGGCTGAGATTGATGACCCGAAGGCATGATATCCTCACTGTGAGCTTCATCGTGGACCTGATATGTTGAAACTAACAAGAAGGCGATTGTGATATTGCAGATTTAAACAATTAATTGCAGGAGATATTGGAATTTCTCCAAAAAATGTATGAGACCATTTTCAAGCTATCGAACAAAGGTTTGTACGTATAACTTGAAAGGTCAAAAATAAGTGGGCGAACATAGCCAAACTGGTTGAAACATGATTAATTAATAGAGTAGCGTATCCGGATGGAGGATTCTGGTGTCAAACAATTTTTTTTATAATCTTTGTAGTATTCAGCATAATTTTTGTTCTCAAGTTTTTTACATTTTCACACATATACAAGATTATTTGGGCTCTCAAAATTGAAAAAAAGGTTAAATTTTGATTAATTCAGGTTTTGAGTGCATAGACTAACTTCCACATACATGCACCTAAAAATCTGAAAAAATTTTTGAGTATTCTGGGAATGGATACCAATCAATTTGTCAATGCAGAATTTCGAAAAAAATTTTGACCATGCTCACTTGACGTGGAACGTCCCATATATATATATATATATATATATATATATATATTCTTATTGAATTTACAAATTAAGTGAATTCAACATGTCTGCCATAAAACATCTGGATAAAATGAATACAATGAACAAGGAAAGATCAATTCACCTCACATAACTATCTATTCAACTTAAAATTCTATTAAAAGTATATATTTTTATGATGAATAATCTTAATTCACGTGTAAAATCATTGAATTCTTCTGCAATCACAATGATATAACAATCATAAATAACATTATTCATCAGTGATGGATTCCACTCTCCCTTATGAAAATATTCATGTAATTGCATCTATCAGCAATTAAGGAGATTTTATTTGCCAATTGATTATGTTAATCAATTCAAGCATAAAAAATGTATTATATAGATGTTTATTATTCTTACACGTGTATCATACATATTAACGTAGATGTTTTATTCAAATTGTATTGAATTAATAAATTGTATTAACGTGATTTGGCAAGTTACTTATGCCTTGAAAATTTATTTATTGAAATCATATCAATTTCTACATGTGAGTCCCCATCAAATTGCCCAGGCACTGTTTTGCCCGCCAATCAAATACGGGTCACGTGCTTTTTGCCCGCCAATGAGGGCATACCAGGTCAATCAGCTATTGGAACTTGATCGATAAAGAAGTTTCATATTTTTTCCAAATAACCCAAATAACCCAAAAATCCATGTTCTGCAACTTCAATTAAATCAATATTTTTGCAGAGAGCTTTCAAAACTCTTTAGGACATTTTGATATTCTCCTTCGGTCATAACGCGATGATGATTTCAATTAAAACTGCCTTACCGACCTTATCGATCTTACCCCTACATACGTCTCAGCTCATTGGCGGGCAAAAAGCACGTGACCCGTTTTTGATTGGCGGGCAAAACAGTGCCTGGGCAATTTGATAAGGTCCGGTAGGATGAATTATCCCATGTGCCCTGAGGTCAAAACGTTCAATAAATTTCGAAAATTATTTTCTAATATAAAAGTTTTTTATTTTGGTCCGTTGAGTTAATACTTCCCAAAAAATTGGATGATTTTATCTGATTCAACTAAATAAAAAAAAAATAAAGTCGGGGGGTCGGGCGCGAACCACCGATCCTTGGGTCGCGAAGCAAAAGCTTTGCCCGGGACCACCGCGCACTCTTACAATATAAATTTCAGATGTTATATTTAAGTTGTGAGTCCTGAGGGGAATTTACTTATTTATCGGCTGTGTAGTGCGGTGCCGGAACTATTGAAAATGAGTACTGGGTGCTCATTAGACAACCCTCACCCACCCACCTAATCATAATTTCAACAAAAATATTGTGTTCGACACGTGCTCGTTGTGTTGTGAACGCGCGGCATAATCGTCAAACCGTTCGCCGGGCGCGGCGCGGCCGCCGCGGCAGAGCCAATAGGTGTCGCGCTCGTCTCCCGCCACCGGACCTCGTCATCGCCATATCACTTCGTTGCTGCAAGATCCTGAGAAGTCGAAAGCTGCATTGAAATATTGCAGAAATATTGCATTGAAACATTCCATGCAATATTGCTGCAAGATTTCTGCAAGATTCTTCTGCAAGCTCATGTAAAGTCGAAGGCTACATTGAAATATTGCACAAATATTTCGATGGAAGATTTCATACAATATTGCTGCAAGATTTCTGAAAGATTCTGGTCGCTTACATCGATAATTCAATTTTGGAAAATGTATACGAATTCT